>OZ022239.1:10961273-11126273 GCA_963978895.1 Erpobdella octoculata
TATCTATCTATCTATCTATCTATCTATCTATCTATCTATCTATCTATCTATCTATCTATCTATCTATCTATCTATCTATCTATCTATCTATCTATCTATCTATCTATCTATCTATCTATCTATCTATCTATCTATCTATCTATCTATCTATCTATCTATCTATCTATCTATCTATCTATCTATCTATCTATCTATCTATCTATCTATCTATCTATCTATCTATCTATCTATCTATCTATCTATCTATCTATCTATCTATCTATCTATCTATCTATCTATCTATCTATCTATCTATCTATCTATCTATCTATCTATCTATCTATCTATCTATCTATCTATCTATCTATCTATCTATCTATCTATCTATCTATCTATCTATCTATCTATCTATCTATCTATCTATCTATCTATCTATCTATCTATCTATCTATCTATCTATCTATCTATCTATCTATCTATCTATCTATCTATCTATCTATCTATCTATCTATCTATCTATCTATCTATCTATCTATCTATCTATCTATCTATCTATCTATCTATCTATCTATCTATCTATCTATCTATCTATCTATCTATCTATCTATCTATCTATCTATCTATCTATCTATCTATCTATCTATCTATCTATCTATCTATCTATCTATCTATCTATCTATCTATCTATCTATCTATCTATCTATCTATCTATCTATCTATCTATCTATCTATCTATCTATCTATCTATCTATCTATCTATCTATCTATCTATCTATCTATCTATCTATCTATCTATCTATCTATCTATCTATCTATCTATCTATCTATCTATCTATCTATCTATCTATCTATCTATCTATCTATCTATCTATCTATCTATCTATCTATCTATCTATCTATCTATCTATCTATCTATCTATCTATCTATCTATCTATCTATCTATCTATCTATCTATCTATCTATCTATCTATCTATCTATCTATCTATCTATCTATCTATCTATCTATCTATCTATCTATCTATTTATCTATTTATTTATTTATTTATTTATTTATTTATTTATTTATTTATTTATTTATTTATTTATTTATCATTTATTTATTTATTTATTTATTTATTTATTTATTTATTTATTTATTTATTTATTTATTTATTTATTTATTTATTTATTTATTTATTTATTTATTTATTTATTTATTTATTTATTTATTTATTTATTTATTTATTTATTTATTTATTTATTTATTTATTTATTTATTTATTTATTTATTTATTTATTTATTTATTTATTTATTTATTTATTTATTTATTTATTTATTTATTTATTTATTTATTTATTTATTTATTTATTTATTTATTTATTTATTTATTTATTTATTTATTTATTTATTTATTTATTTATTTATTTATTTATTTATTTATTTATTTATTTATTTATTTATTTATTTATTTATTTATTTATTTATTTATTTATTTAATAATGATTTCTTCCCAATTTAATGCTTGACTGTATTTCCATATTATGGAAAATTAGCAACTTCTGAAGGTCGATGAACATTAATTAGCGACTTGGAGAAGTTGTCATCTTTCAAACTTCAGCAAAAAGAAAAATATTTGCTTAAATCTTCTTTTGCTTGAACGATTGTTGTTCTTGAAAGCAAAGGCATCATTCGTGGGTTAACTGAACTCACGGAAACAATTTTTATGTTTCGTTAAATTAGTTCACACTGACTAACAAATAAACGCAAAAATTAATTTTTTTTATAAACTCAAGAAAAATTATTTTAAATTTAAACCGCCATCCTCGCTAATTCTATACCTAGACTTCTTTATCAACGTTTTTGTATTATAATAAGGTTAAAATTAACTAATATCTCAAATCACCCATCATTAGATTTTCAACATAAGTCACTTCTGATAAACAATTAGCGGATTTTAAAAGATTTTATGAATCAACCAATTTGGAAACAGAAAAAAGATTTAAGTGCATCTATTATTAAAAGATTAGATAAAGTTATGTTAAAATAATTAAAATATATTAAAACTTAGGAACGTTATCGAAAATTAAGCAGTTTTGAAAGTCAAACACATTTCGTATTTTATGAAAGTTTTTTTGCCCTTAAAACAAACTAGTAATTTAAGGAACTAAAAATATTTTTTTGTTATTAAAATACTTCAATCTTCATTTTTTAGAGCTGTAAAAATTTCGAGTTTATTTGTTCATTTATTTATGAAATGCTTTAGAACCTAAAGTTCATACCCACTGAATGATAGTTATAATTTATACATTCTTAGAGTTTACTTCTTTTAACAAATCTTTTTGTGAACTTTTCAAATTTTTGGTAATTTCAAAACTCAAGCATTTTAGGTGCTTTATATAAAGGTGTTCAATATTCAATACTGTGAAGAATAAAATGCGGTAATTTAGTAGTTCGGGTCAATTTTAAAAATCTGAAAAGTTTGTAATTTTTAGCAGAGATGTTAGGAGTACTTATGGTCCGAGTACAAATACGAGTACCATGGTTGCGAGTACGAGTACGAGTACAAGTACCATGGTATTGAGTTATCGAGTACGAGTACGAGTACTGAGGTCTCGAGTACAAGTACGAGTACGAGTACAAGGAATTTTTAAAGTCAACAAAATAATAGTTTATTCTACATAAAAAAACTATTACATTTCAGAAAAATTAGCGACGATAGTTTACAGTCCGACATCTTAGCCCTATGGGGTCTTAAAATTATTCCGCCATGGCTGAACACACGTTCCACTGGAATACTTAAGGCACGAAGTGCTGGGTTATACAGTTTGTCAAGGTCACTGGAATGATTCTGCCAAAACGTTAGGGCATCATCCACATCACCAGTGATCCTCATCTCAAGATATCTAGTCAACTGTGCATCGACATCAAGGCAGGTGTCATCTAACGCCGTTGAATATTTGTGAAACAACTTTGACTTTTTGGCCGGTGGGGGCGACCCAGATGCCGGCATCAACGTAACAGCAGGTGACTGAGTAATTAAGAGAATTAGTTGACTCAGCAAAGAATTTAACCAGTTCTGAAAACATAGATATGTTATACTAGAGTTCGGCAAGTTTAAACGAAATATTTCGCCAAACAATTGCTTAGTAAACAAGCAAACATTTTTTAGAGAAGGTGTCGCATATGCGAGTACGATTACGAGTACTTAGTGAAATAACGAGTACGAGTACCAAGGCTTCGAGTACAAGTACGAGTATGAGTACTTAAAAACGGTACAAGTACTACATCTCTGATTTTTAGAGATCTTTGGTAAACTCTTTCGAGTTTTTGAAAACTTCCACAAATTCAAAAAAAATATTTATTTATTTATTTATTTATTTATTTATTGGTACACGAACAGAGGGACCCAAAGGGCCACTAATACTGTTCGGACAGAACACAATAAAAACTAAAGAAAAACAAAACAAAATAAACCGTCTGATGTGAGTAGGGTTGTTACAGTTTTGAAAAAAGATTCAGTTTCAGTTTCAGTTAAAGTAACTGAAACTTTACAAAGATTCAGTTTCAGTTTCAGTAAACTGAATCTTTAAAGATTCAGTTTCAGTTTCAGTTACAGTTAGATTCAGTTTTTTTTTCAATTTTTTTAGGTAAACTACCAAGAAGAAATTTACTATAAAAAACATTTTGCAACACAGACATGTTTAAAAAATGTATTTAGCTTAAAAATTCCTTCTTGAATTTATAAAAGACTTCAGCTCCCATCTTGTCGTCACCCAAATTATGCCAACATCTGCTAAGAGCAAAGCCTGTATGGGGTTGCGTAATTGTTCTACAAGTCAGAAGAGCTTTTTTTTATTTTATTGATGTTTCGATCAAAATAATGGCAAGTTATTCCCATCCTTACCGATGAATAACATGGCCGAGACTATCTGTTGTGATTGACACATACTTCGCTGAATTCAATGATAATTCAACAGATCTTTTTAATTCTTTTACTAATTCGGACACTTTTGTGGATATATCGTGTTGGTTCGGCAAGGTTAGTAAACGACCTTCCGACACAACTGCAAACATATTTTTAATAGAAGGTCTTCGATCAAAAGAAATGGCGAACTGTTTGCAGCAAATGCTGAGGCGATAGCATGGACAGCCTTATTATAGGCATTGGAGCCTTTTTTGCGTTCTTTAACAACAAAACAGTTTTCAATTGTTGCCTGGTTTTTCAAATATGAAAAGGGTCGTTTAATAGACTTACTGTGTTTTTGATATCATAGCTATTTTTTTCCTCTAAATACTCTGCGTATTCTGTTTCATGCTTCCTCAAGTGAGACTCTAAATTTTTGACATTTTTACCCTTCAAAATTACAGAACAAATATTGCACTTAATATCGGCTCCAACTCCTGTAAATCTTTTATGTACCGGGTTAGTATAGGTCTTGTTTTGTTGAATATAGCTTTTTTCGTTGAAGGTCCTAAAGCAGATTCCGACTCATTTTGTTGAATAAACGATACTTCTTCCTCGGTAGATTCGTCCATAACAATGTTATTACTAACACAAGTATCTTCCATTCTGGTAATTCTAAAAACTTGAAAATCTTCGAAAAACAACGCAAGCAACAGAACACTAACACGAAACAAAAAGAAAGAACTATTCCTAACTTCGACCGAGTTATTGTCCGTGTCATAGAATCAAAACATTTAACCGCAAACATAAAAATAATATAATAAAAAATATTCATTCTAAAAGATTCAGTTATATTCAGTTTTCTCAATAAATTCAGTTTCAGTTACAGTTTTTAAAAAAGATTCAGTTTCAGTTGAAGTTGAAGTTACTGAATCTAAAAAGATTCAGTTAACTGAATGTTTCAGTTTTAGATTCAGTAACTGTAACAACCCTAGATGTGAGGCGACGAGCCAGGCAAAAGTAAAACAGAAAAGTTGTGTTCAAAATATAAACTATATGACTATATATGAATATTAACTAATACATAATAGATGGATTAGTAACAACAAGGTAATCAGATAAATATTTGTATTTAGATCTAGGTACCAGATAGATACTAGTTTTTAAATGAGGATGTCACAGAAGGAGTAATAATAGAGCAATCAGATATCTATTTATATGTGAGAAAGTTTGATAGGTTGGCTTCCGCTACGAGACATTTAAACCTACTGAGAGTGGTTGAACTGACAATATCGCTAGGCAATTGGTTCCATATATTAATAACACGATTAGTATAAAAAAAATTTGGTAACATCAACTCTATTAAAGACAGATTTTAGCTTGAACTGGTGACCCCTAGTGGAATGATACATGGAGAACTGAAAACTATGTTTTAAGTCGGAATCAATAAAACCGTTCAAAAAGCTGTAGCACAAACAAAGATCACTGATGAGTCTTCGGTGTTCAAGTGATGGGAGATTGAGAGTTTTGAGTCTCACCGCATACGGAAGGTTCTTGAGAGCCGGGATCGCCTTGGTAAATCTTTTTTGAATTCTTTCGATATCGTCAATAAGATATCGGTGATGAGGATTCCACACCTGCGAGCAATACTCCAGAAGAGGTCGAACATATGTGCAAAAAGCTTGCTTAAGCAAATCTGGATCTTTAGATGTAAATGATTTAATGATGAGACGCGATCTCACAGACGCAACATGAACGATATTTGCCACGTGATATTTGAAACTCAGGCTAGCATCCACAATTACTCCTAGGTCTCTGATATGATCAACGTTCTTTAGTTGGTAAGAGTCAATGGTGTAGATGGGAGATTTAAGTTTTGCACCTGCGGGACCAAAAATAGAGAGAACAAGACATTTTTCCAGTGCCAAGTTCAACTGCCAGTCTTTGCTCCATACCAGCAAGTGGTCAATTGCCTTCTGTAAGTTGTTGGCATTAGGCTGGACAGGTGCATACAGTTTGATGTCGTCGGCAAATAGTTTGACTGAGATCGATCCCAACTCCACACTATCTGTAACATCGTTAATATAGATCAGGAACAGAGTTGGACCGAGAACACTGCCTTGCGGAACCCCGCTTGTAACAGCTCTTGGCTCAGACAGGCTACGGTCTATCTGAACCATCTGGCGGCAATCCTTTAAAAAGTCAGTGATCCATGCCAATAGATCTCCAGCTATTCCATAAGCTTCCAACTTTCTTTTTAATTTGAGATGAGAAATGGAATCAAAGGCTTTTTGAAAATCAAAATAAATTATATCCGTGCGTCTGCGTTTCTCCATTGACAATGACCAGTCAGATACACATTCAAGTAGATTAGTACTGGTTGACCTTGACTGTAAAAATCCATGTTGGTGTCGAGAGATGAGATTGTGTTCAATTAAATAGTGTTGCATGGTTTTATTAATTATTTTCTCCATAATGCGACAACAGGTACAAGTAAGAGAAATGGGTCGGTAATTAGAAGGATTGCTGGTGGGACCTTTTTTATGGATGGGTTGAATAAATGCTGCTTTCCACTCTTTTGGTAGTATTTTAGATTTTAAAGACGTGTGGAAAATATGACAAAGAGGCGTTGCTAGACTGGAAGCGCATTTCTTCAAAAGTAGGTTCGGAATGCCATCTGGACCAAGAGAACATGAGTTATTGAGAAATTTTAGCGTTTTCACAACGGTCGACGGCGTAAAGGAGACGTCCTCCAAGGAGCTCGGTCATCGAGGATCCAACATGGGATTAACGCCATTGTCGAATGTAAACACGCTTGCAAAATAGTTATTGAAAATGTTGGCAATTTTGGTAGCGTCAGATGTAGAGTTGCCATTTCCCGAATCAATGCTACCAATTCGAGGATGAGTAAATAGCTTACTGCTGACGTACCTGTAAAACGCTCCAATGTTACCCCCCAAGATAAGTTTTCTCTCAGTGGTAACTTGAACTTCCTTGGCCAATTTAGAACATTTCTTTGAAAACTCGACATAGCAAACCTTGTGTTTCAAAGCATCAGTAGCCTTCCATCTCTTCCAGAACCACAACTTGGCCTTGTAAATCATTCTAAGAATTTTCGGAGTTTTTTCTTTTTTTGACCTTGATCCTTTAATACACAGAGGAACAAAATATGTCATAGCCATGTCCAACTGTTGTTTAAAGATCAACCAACAGCTTTCCACATCAAAGCAGTATTGAAAAACTTGATTCCAGTCGATGTCACTTAAATAGTAATTCATTTCCTCAAAACGTGCTCGTTTGAAATCGTAGATATATTGATTAGACGCACCAGTAGTTGAGACGGAGTCGCTAGTCCGGAATACAATCAAATTGTGGTCGCTGGTAGCTATTGGGCAAACAACATCTATTTTTGCAATAAACATGTGGTCAGTAGAAAGAATCAAGTCAAGAGTGCTCTCGCCACGAGTATGTTGGAACACAAATTGATGAAGTCCTAGATCGTTAAATAGATTCATGAATATCGTGTAGATTTTATTATTGGGATGAGAAAACTGTAACCAGTTGATGTCAGGTAGATTGAAATCTCCCATTAGGCATAGTGTGTGATTTGTTGAACAGATTATTTTTAAACACTCAATACTATCGATGGCATATTGATGAGCTTCCATGTCAAAACCTCCACTTCGGTAGTAGGCTATAATTCTACATGGAGTTGTATTCAGACGAATGTCAATGCAGACAACCTCAATATGCTTGAACTGATTTGGTATTTGGATGAGTTTAAAGACAACGTCCTCTCTAATTATGAGAGCCACACCACCTCCTCTGGTTTCTCTGTCCCAGCGACATGCAGAATATCCTCTAGGTAAAAATAAACTGTCGGGATCATCTTTAGTAAGCCAGGTTTCAATAACACAAAAAATAAAAGGTTTATAATCTTCTAAAAATAGAGCAACTTCCGCAATCTTGTTATTTATACTTCTTAAGTTAGTTAAAGCCATGCGACTTCCAGGTTTAAATCCGAAAGGGCTGGCTACTTCCACCATCAGTCAGCAGCTTTGGCACACCTTGCACGGACCCTTTCACTTTTTCGCGTCTTTCACATCGTCGCAGGTAATTTTGATGGGCCTGTTCCTTAGTGAGATCGCGGTTAATAAAAACTCGCTTGGCGCCGTCGTCCTTAGAAGCTCGAAGAAGCATAGAAGACTGTATCAGATCGTCCACAGCCTCGGCACTAGAAAGAGTCACACAAATGAGTGTCTTGGATTGTTTTGGGTTCTTATTCAATCGTCGTGTCCTCAGAATTTTTGGCTTCACCGTCAGGTGGTTTTCACAAAAATTTGAGATAGTAATGGAGTCAGAAACAGCATCATCCAACATCATTCCAGAAATAATAGCATTGTTGGATCTCTTCTTCCTTTCCTCCTTCTCCTGTTCATGCAGCACGAATGAGCGAGAAACTGCCTCTAGCAGAGTCGAGTCATTTTTCTGCAAGCTAGCAGCATCTGGGAGCTTATTTTCTAGCCCTTCGAGCCTTGACTCAATGGTATTCATTCTCGAAGCCAGTAATTCCATTTTCGAAGAAGCCTCCTTAGAAGACTCCTTTAGTATCTGAACCACGTTGTTAAGCACCATCTCAAAGTTCCTATTCATAGTATCCATCACCTTCATCATATTATCGTTGAGTTTATCCGTGATTTTTGTCAGTATTGCCTCAAGACTCTGAAGAGTGATAGATTTGGCCATATTTAAACTGGGATACCCGCCGCAAAATCAACTCAAATTCGGGAAAAGGTCCTAATTAAAGCAAATTATAATTCGTACAAAAAGTTTTTTATAAAACAGTTAGAAAATTTTAGTCAATTAGCATGAAAAATGCAATTACAACGGAACGGAGAACGGAGAACTTATTTTGTTTACTTCCGGAAGCGTGATTTATATCCTATATAAACTCACAATATCATTAACAAAGTTTTTTTTTAATTTCACTATATAATTATATATCATCAAGTTTTTCTATGTGATGAAAGCTTTTAATGATGTAAGAAATAATAAAGTAATCTGTCTATATAAATAAAAATAAGTCGCTAAACGCTAAGCGCTAAACTTGAGAATGGCTGTACCCACAGTGATGGGCAGTAACTAAAATTAATAGTTAAACTTTTGCTGTAACTAACTTTTTTAAAAGTACTTAAACTATCAACTAACTAACTTTTTATCAAAAGAGTTTAAATTTTAACTAAAACTTTTTTGCAGTTTAACTTCTTTGAACTAACTTATTTATTTAAATGAAGTTTAACAAACATATTTTTGAATGAAAATAAATTATTTAAAGGTTTAATAAACAATAAACATGATAATTAATGAAAATATCAATATTATTCACATTTATTTTTTTATAATCTTAAAATTTTAAAAAATTTTTAACAATAACAACATTCAAACTAATTTTTTAATCTATATTTAAGAAAAACTGATTCACCAAATAGTACATCAGACATTTTGCATCTTCTAGTGGTCAAAATCTGAACTGCAACACTAAAAAGTCTTTCAACGGCTGCACTACTGGGAAGTGTTGCATTGTATTTGCAAAATGCAGCAGCCAATCGCGGATACGCAGCAATGAGGAATTTCCATAGAAGGGTTTCCTAAATAAAGTTCGACTTCGCAGACAATTTCAACTGTATTTGCTGGCTGTCGATCTTCATGCATGTAACTGTACGTCTGATGACAAAAGTGCAGGTGTTCCATTTTGAGTTTTCATTGGCTCTAGTTCGAAAGTTGTCATGTGCTGTACAGTCTGTATGAGTAGTTCTTTTTTTTTTGAGAATCTCATTTGGGTCTAGATAATTTAATTTAAACTTTGGTATGACCATAGTTGCCAAATTATAATCATCAGATTTTAAAAAAATTTTGAAGGGTTTCTAAACCATTTATAAGCACATAAATTAATGGCACCATTAATTTTTATTTCATACAATTCAACTTGTATATAACTCCCTTAATAGTTGGAATAACCATACCAATAAAACTCTAATTTTCGCTTTGTAGCATATATATTGCCATTGCCACAGGTCTCATAACTTGCACATATGCTTCCAAAAAGATCATATCATCTTCTGAAATTTGTAGTTACAATTTTAGAAAATGTTAGTTGAACTTTTTTAGTTGTAACTAAAAAAATGTAGTTTAACTGCTGATTTAACTGAAAAAGAAAACAAGATAGAAAACCTCTAAAATTCCGGGCAACGCCGGGGAACTCCGCTAGTAGTAAATAAGATTGAGCATCTTAATTAAAATTTCTAGCAATTAATTTAAAATTTAACTATTATGATTAAATATCTATTTTTGAGTTTCAAATTTTTTCGAACGAATTTGATATCATATTAAATGTTTGAAATGGTCATAGTTTTACAATAATAAAACTTAACAAGTGAGCCGTTAAAAACATCGTTTTTTGACAAATCCTTTTTATTTTGTAACTCGGCAGCTTCTGGTTTTTTGCAATTCATTTTTTTGTTGATAGTCTATATATATATATATAAATGAATGTTTGTATGTATGTATGTATGTATGTATGTATGTATGTATGTATGTATGTATGTATGTATGTATGTATGTATGTATGTATGTATGTATGTATGTATGTATGTATGTATGTATGTATGTATGTATGTATGTATGTATGTATGTATGTATGTATGTATGTATGTATGTATGTATGTATGTATGTATGTATGTATGTATGTATGTATGTATGTATGTATGTATGTATGTATGTATGTATGTATGTATGTATGTATGTATGTATGTATGTATGTATGTATGTATGTATGTATGTATGTATGTATGTATGTATGTATGTATGTATGTATGTATGTATGTATGTATGTATGTATGTATGTATGTATGTATGTATGTATGTATGTATGTATGTATGTATGTATGTATGTATGTATGTATGTATGTATGTATGTATGTATGTATGTATGTATGTATGTATGTATGTATGTATGTATGTATGTATGTATGTATGTATGTATGTATGTATGTATGTATGTATGTATGTATGTATGTATGTATGTATGTATGTATGTATGTATGTATGTATGTATGTATGTATGTATGTATGTATGTATGTATGTATGTATGTATGTATGTATGTATGTATGTATGTATGTATGTATGTATGTATGTATGTATGTATGTATGTATGTATGTATGTATGTATGTATGTATGTATGTATGTATGTATGTATGTATGTATGTATGTATGTATGTATGTATGTATGTATGTATGTATGTATGTATGTATGTATGTATGTATATATATATATATGTTATTCATGCATTGCTACACCATTCATCCGATCGTAATGAAATTTTCACACAACCTTGAGAGTAAAGGGGAATCAAATGCGGGTGAGCAAGCGGGAACTATATATATATATATATATATATATATATATATATATATATATATATATATATATATATATATATATATATATATATATATATATATATATATATATATATATATATATATATATATATATATATATATATATATATATATATATATATATATATATATATATATTGTTACGATATTACCAAATCGTATACCGGGCTCAATAGAATAGTTTTGCAGTTTATTGGAAAATAATAAATGAAGCTTTGCTAAGGCTAATTATACCTTCAAATCTCTTGATAATAATTCCATAATAGTCATTTCAAGTCCTTTACGTCTATCAATGGGAAAACCTATCGTAAAAGCAGCGATTTTACAATATTACCCCCTTCTTAACTCTGTTCGTCCCGAACAGCATAGTCGCTTTTACGAAATGCGACTCGGCCACGAACACCAAAATACCTTGATCTTTACTCGTGGCTTTGACCGCAATTCGCAAACAACATGGTTAAGTCTCTTGACCGTTTGATACAGTTTCTTCCAGTCCTTCTTTGGCTCATCAACAGAGTCTTTCTTTGGCTCATCGTCGCCATTTCTGCACGGTTCATCGCAGCCTTTTTTGCATGCCTCGTCCTGAACATCTTTGCACGGTTTATCGGAATTGTCTGCTTTTTCTTCTTCCTTCACATCTTTTAGATCTTTCTCAAGAAACTCTTCAAAAGGTTTTTCGAAAACATCTTCCATAAATCCAATAAATCCCTTCATCAAACTGTTATTTGATTTTACCATGACTTTTAGTCTATCTGATCTAGAATCCTCTGTGGATTCATCTGATTTAGAACCCTCGGTACTGTTTTCTGTTCTTGGCTCATCTTTTTCAGAGTTTTTGTTTGCTGCATTGTTATTGTTGTTTTGGAGATGTTCATCGCCGTCATCTTTGTTTTCTTCCAAGCTACAATCAAACGTTTTCTTTTCACATTCCAACTCGGCTCTCTCATCGGTGTCAACTTTCGTATCGTCCAGCGGATCTTTCTTCAAATATTCGCCATCGTCTGGCAAATCAATGTCTTCTTTTTTTGTCAAATTAGCTTCGACGTATTTCTCGATTGGAGTTTTGTCCGTTTTTAAATCCTCGGTTGCTTTATTCGAGTCAGATTCGTCACTAAAATCCGACCCTGAATATTCGGCGCCGTCGTCTGTTATGGAGGCTTCCGTTTCAGAACCGTCGCTGTATGGGTAAAAGCCATAGTTGTTATTGCCATTATTATAATCATCATCGTCACTTTCATCCTCATCATCGTCACTTTCATCCTCATCATTTTGCATTTCGTTTTCAACACTCCTCTCATCTTCTTTAGTTTTGTTTTCGACGTCCAAACCGACTGTATCACTGCCACCATCTTTGCATGGTTCATCTTGAGCATCTTTGCAAGGTTCATTATCATGACCGTCTTTGACAGGCACAACATCTTGACCGTCTTTGACAGGCTCATCATCATAACCATCCTTGCATGGTTCATCTTGAACATCTTTGCATGGTTCATCTTGAACATCTTTGCATGGTTCATCTTGCTCGTCTTTGCCAGGCTCATCACCATGACCATCCTGGCATGGTTCATCTTGTACATTCTTGCATGGTTCATCTTGGCCGTCTTTTTTGTTTCCGCAATTGTTTGTTTCACCATTGAGGAGTTCAAGAAATGTCTTCCTTTCTTGCTGTGCTGCTCTATGTGCTGCTCTGTTCTCCTCCTGTGCTGCTCTGTGCTCCTCCTGTGCTGCTCTGTTCTCCTCCGCCATTTTATTCAGCGCCTTCAACAAATCATTTTCTACTTCAAACTCACACTCTTCGGGATCAAACCCATTTTTCTCCAATGACGTCCGGAGGCGGTCCACGTGCTCAGACTTTCTTCCTTTATCACTGAGCTCTCGTTTTCTAAGTTCCCGCCTCAACTCGAGTATCAAGAGCTCATCCAATGCTTTCAAAACCATTCTTGTATCCTACTTCTGATCACCAATGTTACGATATTACCAAATCGTATACCGGGCTCAATAGAATAGTTTTGCAGTTTATTGGAAAATAATAAATGAAGCTTTGCTAAGGCTAATTATACCTTCAAATCTCTTGATAATAATTCCATAATAGTCATTTCAAGTCCTTTACGTCTATCAATGGGAAAACCTATCGTAAAAGCAGCGATTTTACAATAATATATATATATATATATATATATATATATATATATATATATATATATATATATATATATATATATATATATATATATATATATATATATATATATATATATATATATATATATATATATATATATATATATATATATATATATACGCGGAAAAGCGACCGGGAAGCGTATTTACAATCCCGGTATGAGCACAGGACGGACCGATAATTATTCATGTTTACGCTCTTTCTTGCGTTGTGATTGGCTGAAAACATTGACGGGATTTTTGATATTTATTAGAAGTTTACTTTCAATGTTGTTCAATTAAAAATATAATTTTTTAAGAAAAGTTTAGAAAAAATATTCTAAAATAAATTATCTTAAAATTTTTCAGTACATACAGTCATAACTAGATCCAATTGCTAAGTACATCCAAGTTCTAGGTTAGCTGAGTTGGTAGGGTGTTAGCCTTGAATGTGAGAGCATCACGGTTCGATTCCCAGTCGCTGCCTTACAATTGCTTTGAAAATAATTTTGTCAGATCTCGATGGAGCCCGTTGAATTCTAAATTTGTATCAACTCTTTTTTATTTAATTCATACACGAGTCATTCAACAGATTCTTTCCTGCAACTCGTGAAGTTAATAGCGCTGTTAAATCCCACTAAAATTAACAAAAAAACAATTTTATGCTTTGGCTAAGAACAACCAAAGTTGAGATATAACAATACACTAATATCACGTTGTTGATGCAAATTCATTATTTATCGACTGTTTTTTTTTAGTTAAATTGGTTTCAAAGTTAGAGTATATAATTTTATTTCATGAAAGTTATCCAGAAAACATTGCTACAAGTAAAATCATAAAATGCAAAATTGTTATTTTACAAGTAAAGTTTAAAAAAACCAAATGTTATGTTACAAGTAACACAATTTAATTATTTAAATTAGTCCACTACTGTGCGACTAGCATGTGGCACATTCGCGTCAATGTTTTCAGCCAATCACAGTGCAAGAAAAAGCGTAAACATGAATAATTATCGGTCCGTCCTGTGCTCATACAGTGATTGTAAATACGCGACCGGGAACGCGACGGGAACGGGAAAGCGGAGAAGGAAACGGGAGCGAGAGACAAACATTAGAAAAACCTCTAAAATCCCCGGGCAACGCCGGGTGCCCCCGCTAGTAAGTCTATAAAATAGAAAAACGTCTACTACAGTCTTCTAAATACTTGATATGTAAAGGATTTAAAAACCAGGAAACTTGCTGAAATATTAATGTATTCAAAAATATTCTATGATCTTTTACTCTTTGAGCTATAGGTACCTCCATGCCAAATGTTGTTAAAATTGTTCCAGGTGTTTGGATTTCCATAAAAGACAGACAAACATACAGTCACACAAACAAACGGTCATTTTTATATATATAGAAAACCAAACAAAATGAATTGAAATTAACATTTTTATTTACTCTTTTTTTCTTTTTCTTTCTTTTTCACTTTCTTTCAAGACACCTCTTTTTTCCATCATGCAAAGGAGTTTGGTCATCAGAAACTTCAAAGCTGAGAATGACTTTGCTACAGTATTAAATAGTAGGATCATTTCAATTAGACGGAAGCAAGTTATCACTTATCACAGATGGAAAAATATTATTTTTTTCGTAAAAAATGGCTTTTATGTCCCTTGGTAGATAATTTTGTGGAAGTGACTAAACGAGACTTTTCCATGTGCTAATCTCCAAACTGGAACTGTTCAAGCCAAACTCGAACAACTCTACTACTTCAAAGATAATGGGCAACGAGTATTTTTAATGGCTTGAGCAGTCGCGCTTATTCTGGGAAATTGTTCGTCTTTCTCAACCGTACCTTTAGCTGGCTGATGAAATGGTCCGATAATGAAATGAATGTTTTTTTCTGTATTACTTTGCTGGAAAACCCCCAAGAGCATTTGCATTGTAATTTTTGTTCTTTGTTCAAATCCTTAGAGTTGTTAGTTTTCGCCGAATTTTATGTATTTTCTGATGAACTGATGAAAACTCAATAGAATTTTTCATCCGCGATGCCTCTTTTGTCTCCAAAAACGGTTCAAAAACCTACCGTATAACCATCACATAAGTCATGGTTTTTCTTATGTTTTGCAAAAAACCAACAGAAACCTGCTGAGAAATACCGTTTTCGCCAGGCAGTTTTTAAATATTTGTAGAGACTTAAGAACCCGTAAAACTGCTTTGTGGCTGTTCAATTTTTTTACACGCTTTGGAGAAAAAAGAGTATAATTACAAAACCCATTCGTACATCTGAAAATATTTTAGATTGTCGGTTCATCACAGCTCTTGAAACCAGCCAGGTTTAAGTGGTAGTTGAAACAGGTTATTGAATAAACCAGTAAGACCTGATGATTACTTTAGACTTAGACCCATTATAGCTATTTTGTTGTAATACTTCGGTTATCAGCAATAATCTACAGTGTGACCCACACGTCCAAAAGAAGCTAGTCAACAATTGGTGTATTCGTTAACTCCGCCGCGGCATGAAGAAATCCGGCAACATCTTCAATTTTGCTTCAGCTTTCATTCACATTACAAAGGATTACTGCTGTAAAAACTTGCTGTTAAGTCGTCTGAACCTATTTAGAAAATGGAAGGTGTCATTTTCAGCTTTTTTTGCTGGACCTGCCGGTGGAGGTTTAAATTTTTTTGAAATTTTATTTGAAATATATTTTGCATTGGATTGGTTTAAAAAAAAGCAGGAAATTTTTAAATATCTGCTAAATATCAGAACTATTGGTGATCGAGAGGTGAATTTAGTAGAGATAAAGCCTCAGGATAAAGATAAACAGAATGAAATTGCAAACTAAGTAAAAAAATTATAGTTTAAAATTTAATTTGAAAACTGTTAAAGGGGCTTGGTCACCCTGTGACCCACTGGATCCGTCGCTGCTAATGCTGCCGGATAAATTTGAGCACCGTTTTGACACATAATTCGTTAAGAAACCCAAAAATAGAGTTTTAGATTTACAGGCATAAAATGAAAATTATTTGTAATTTGATAATGTTAAAGAATGAAAACGAATATCAAATTTTGTCTGGTTTAATTTAATTTATAATCTGCTATCCCTAAATGGAAAGTCGCACAATTTTTTCAATGAGATGACAAATCTCAGGGGTATTTCTCCTCCTGGGGATGGATAGATAATAAGCAAGGATATCTAGAGTTAGCTGCTATTGCCCCGGCGGTTAGCCGTGGAAATAATCGGTAAAATTGCTAATGAGCCGACAGTCGCGCCTTAAGTCTACCTAAAATTAAACCCTAACCCTAACCCTAACCCTAACCCTATCCCTACCCCTAACCCTTTAGAAAATATGTACATCTTTATCAATTGATCGAAGAATCAATTGTTTTGGCAAAACCGCCGGCTCAGTAGCAATTTTACCGCTTATTGCCTCGGCAAACGGCGCCTACTGCCTTGGTAATAGTTATAACGTTAATTTTAGGTAGACATACGGAGCGACTGCCGGCTCAGTAGCAATTTTACGGTCGCTGCTATTGCCTCGGCGGTTCGCGTGATTGCAATCGGTAAAATCGGCAGTCCCTACCCCTAACCCTATCCTAAGTAGTCGCATAAAAATGTCAAAATAGTTTTTTTTAATTTAACTAATATTTTTAAATAAAGGTACAAATTCTGAGTTTGAATATACCATATAGTGTACAAAAATAAAATTAATAAAGATATTGCGAATGAAAGATCGCCTACCGCCGTGGTAATAGTATTACGGACTGAAAATACCAATTGCTGAAGTATGTAATAAGTTGACATCATGAAGTTTAAATTTGCATTGACATTTTTTCTGGGATGCTTTTCAGCTTTATTTTTATGCCGGGGCTCTGATGTTCGTGAAAGTAATTCTTATGACAGTGGAAAAGGTTGTGGCTGTTCAGAAATTAACCGACTACCTGAGAAGACTCGGAAGGATGGCATAGATGAGAAAGTTGGAGAGTCGGACGTAAAGCTTAAACCAGCTGTAGCAAGCCAGCATGGGACTGGAAAGGCTACGGTTAAACTATTTGATGAAATGGTTTTTGTTGAAGGAGGTGTCTCTGTTATCGGAACTGACAAACCGATCATAGCAGCAGACGGAGAAGGACCATCTAGGAAAGTTTATTTAGATTCCTTTTGGATGGATGTTCATGAAGTTAGCAATCAACAGTTCTATAGATTTGTTGAAGAAACTGGATATATAACAGAAGTGAGCCTAATAGCTAAATCAATGTTTATTTTTTTTCCAATAAAATTCAGCAACTTTAAATTTCATATTTAGAAACACTAATTAAAAAAACTTTTTTAAATGCAGGCAGAAAAATTTAACAGCTCCTTTGTCATTGAAATGTTCATTAGTGAAAAAGTCAAGTCGACAATTGACCAAGCTGTAAGGGGCTTTCTCCAACATTTATATAGAACTAAACCTGCAACATAGTATGCATAAATATAATTTTCTGCACAAGGTGGCAGCAGCCCCATGGTGGTTACCAGTCGAAGGATCAAATTGGAGGCATCCTACAGGACCGGATTCTTCAATTGATGACATGTTAGTCACTTGAACATTTTGGTATAAAAACAAGTTTACAATAATTGTTAAATTCTCAAGTTGTTAAACGTCATGGTTTGAATATTAATAATAAACAAATTTGTTAAATTTTTTTAGAATTAACAAAATGAGCAATGTACAATTGTGATTGCTTTACTTCACCAGGATGGATCATCCGGTGGTGCATGTGTCATGGAATGATGCAGTGTCTTACTGTCAGTGGAATAACAAGAGACTACCAACAGAGGCTGAGTGGGAGGCAGCATGCAGATCAGGAAAAAATGACCGGTTGGTTATAAGTCTTAGATGAATTCTTTTATGTGTTGAAAAAAACGAGGGAAAAGTTTTCATTTTGCATGTGAGAACCTTTCAGCTTATTATTTTGCATTACAATTCACCTATGATTTCATTTAGTGCCAACAAGTCCTCTTT
Organism: Erpobdella octoculata; assembly: GCA_963978895.1. Lineage (NCBI taxonomy): Eukaryota > Metazoa > Annelida > Clitellata > Hirudinida > Erpobdellidae > Erpobdella > Erpobdella octoculata. Next base: position 10,979,752 of record OZ022239.1, read on the forward strand.
CTCATGTTTCTCAGATTTCATTCATCTCTTTCAACACATAAGAATCTGTTACCAGTTCTTAGTTTAAACAGAGGTGGTCTAAAAATGTGTTTTCTTATCAGAAAATAGCAAGAGAGTCTAAATTTAACTTGCTCATTTCAGTTTATTTCCCTGGGGCAACTTGGAAAAACCAAAAGATGAACACTTGATGAACATCTGGCAAGGAGAATTTCCTCATGAAAACACTAAAGATGATGGTTATGCCAGCACTGCACCAGTAAGTGTGAATATTTCATATGTAATTTTAAAATCCAAGATCTGATTTTTTAGCCTGCCTATTTTGCAGTATTTACAATTAGGAATAAAATATTTTTAATGGCAATTATAAAATGGTTGTTGCTAATTACCAATTTTCCTAATTCTCAAGGTGTGGGCTTACAAGAATCAGACAAGGCATGGGCTGAAGAATATGATTGGAAATGTTTGGGAGTGGGTTAGTGACTGGTGGCAAGTCAGGCACAAGCATCAATACAGCAATCCTGTACAAGTTCTATTATTTCTCTAGTAAAATCTTTCAGCATCAACAAAATACTCTTTATATGTCGATTTTATTTTTTGCAGACTGGCCCATCTAAAGGAACGGATAAAGTAAAGAAAGGGGGATCTTTTGCGTGTACCATGGTAGGTTATCTTAACTGAACCATGTGATTGGTAGTCATCCGTATATTATGTATTTAATAAACTCCAGATTTTGACACCCCTCTCCCCAGTTGCACCTTGTACATCTTTAGACCCCTCTTATGCGTACATACGCACGGTGGCTTTACACCTCCCTTGCTGCATAAAAATGCATATAGTCACCTTAATGTGAATCAGTTGCCATTAGTCTGGGGAAAGGGGCAAAGCCCAAAATTTTTTTATATTTTCTCTGAAGGGTATTCAATGTAAAAAAATGATCAAAGAGGGGCGATCTCATACCAAATTTTAACAAATCTAAAAGGGATGGGACAGTTGTAAAGATCATTTTGCATGTGTGTTGTTTACATCTATATATATAAAAATGAATGTTTGTATGTATGTATGTATATATATATGTTATTCATGCATTGCTACACCATTCATCCGATCGTAATGAAATTTTCACACAACGTTGAGAGTCAAGGGGAATCAAATATAGAGAAAAAAAATTGAAATCCGACACAAAATGAGCGGAGCGGGAACTATATATATATATACACGGAAAAGCGGAGAAGGAAACGGGAGCGAGAGACAAACATTAGAAATACCTCTAAAATCCCCGGGTGCCCCCGCTAGTTATATATAAAGTTATATGTCAATTAGACTTCCATTTAATTATAAATATTATCTTACACAAAAAATCATCGCTGTGGATTTAAAATTTTTAAGAATGCAAAAAATTTCTGTCGTAAATGTAAATCTAAAATATTAGAAATTGTAATATTAACAGTTGAAAATGATGCAATTAGAGCATGCCATTTTCTAACACAGACATCGGGATATATGTATTTTGATATTGTATTTTAATTTTTGTGTACACTCCTTTTTCCCCATACCCACCTGTGTGCAAATCATTCGCTCGGGACACACATGCCCCTCCCCCTTGGTGTGTACGTAATATGTGGATTGCCCCTGATGTATATTGAATTGATTAAGATCATCTTCAATATATGCTGAGATACTCTTATGAGTTGTAAGAAATGTCTATATGTTATCTATGAACTAATCTTAGATCACTGCAAACATTTGTGAATTGCAGAAGCACTGCTATAGATATCGATGTGGAGCCAGAAGTCAGAATACACCAGACAGTTCAGCTTACAATCTTGGTTTCAGGTGTGCTTCCGACAGCCAAGCGGTACCACTCCACAACGAAGCCACTCAACATCCTACCAATCAAAGAAATCAGAAAAATGATGAACTATAAAATTAATGTTTTATTCCATCCCATCTAGTCAAAGCTCTATTACGATGTTGTATTTAGTTCTGTAAAATTTATAAGCTCAAATTGAGGATGACTCATGTGCCTTAGATTAGTATTAGTTGTTTATTTTTGATATTTTTAATGTTTCAAATAAAAAAAAACTATCTTGAAGAATTGTTTCCAAAGACAACAAGTTTCATTAACAGTACACCCTAAATTATCAGTTAATTAAAACATCAATTAGACTTATGCAAGCTTATCAATATAACTCTGTAACTCTTCTTTTGTCAGCATTTGAAAGTTCTTCTCTTTGGTCACAGTTGCCATCTATTCAAAGTAACAAAAATTGACATGATGTTTTAAAATGATAGTAATGCTTATAAAATTTGACAAACTGACCTCAATGTTTGTTGCATTCAGTTTTTCCTCCATGACTTGTTTTAAAATTTTCAATACTTCAAGACATGCTTCATCCAATGTCATGCTCTTGTGATAGACCTCTTGAAGAGTTTGCTGAGCTCCTTCCGAACCAGAACCAATGGCCTTTGCATCGTATTGTATGAACGTTCCCGATGGATCCATGTGAAATCTTGTGGAAAAAACATAGCATTTTTCACCAGGGAAAATATTTTTATCTCAAGTGAATTATTTATGCTCATAGTCCACTATACTGACAAAAGAGCTTCTTCATTAATAGAATTAATCACATTGAAAGGTAAATAAAAAATGCTAAAAGTAACGACATAGAAGGAACATATTGGTAAACTAATATATTCAAGTGAATTTTAATTAAAAAATTATTTAAGTAAAGTATGGCTAAAGTAATTCAACTAACAGCTGAGGACCAAGTTCATCAACTCCGGCAATGAGCAAGGCAACTCCAAAAGGACGACTCTTGATTAATGAAAAATATTCAAATTATTGTTTTTGTTAACATGCAGAATAATCCATTTTTGTGTTGTTTAAATCCAAAAAAATGTAAGCACAAAATATCAAATTAATATAATACCATGGCTCCAGGATCAGCATCATCATCTCCGAACTGGAGAGCAAGATTGCTGACAGACTGTGTTACACTCTCCACTTTCATGGGTTGGTTGTAAGTAAACCAGTGATGCTAAAAATAAAATTCAAACACAAGAAATGAGACGGTTCTTCATAGCAGTTTTTCGTTATTAAAAAGATGTTATTTGTTGCCTGTCACTAGAAATAAATAAAACATCTGAGAAATATAGCTAATTATATTATTAAAGATGTTGGACAAACTTTACAGAAATCGAAAACAAATATTTAAAATAATAGATCAGCCAAAAAACATCAATAAAAAAAATGTTTAGAAATCCAACCTGTGCTTCAAGTCGAGCTTTATCAATCAACGTCCGTGAGTCTGCTACGAGGCCACTCATTGCACAGCCTACCAATGAAATGATAAAAAAATAATAAACTTCACAAGTTTAGAATCAATAACCTTCATTTGTGCTTATAAGAAATATCATAAATTCTGGAATTATTTCAAATAGTCAAGCACTTTTTCCTTAATTGTCGGGCACCACATCGCAACGGAAATGTGATGCTAACATGACGGATTACAATCTAAACATAAGTGAGTAATAACTCTGAAGTATGCAAAAATTGAAACCACATATAAAATGCACAACATAAAATAAGCAATTCAAAAATTTCCTAACCAATGTGAGCATCTATTTCTAGAATTTTTTCTATGCTTGATGGCTCAATCAACGGTGATGTTACTCGTTTTTCAACTGCTAAAACAACTCCCTGAGATGTCTGGATACCAATGGCAGTTGAACCCAACTGGTATAAAAAAAAACAATAAGTTATTTATGAAGTACTTAAAACTATCGTAAAAATTTGGTATTTATGTATGTATAGCTCTAATACTTCTAAGAAAATTATGGAAAATATTTTGAGAATATTCAAGCAAATTTATTTGGCTTTACTGTACAGGTATCCACTTTGGAGAACTGAAGGTATTTAACATATCACGATTTTGATTGCTTGTAAATTCTAATTAGATGGGCAACTTTACTTAATTTTATCTATTCTTCAGCTTTTCTAATTCAGCAGTCATTTTCGAAAAATTTGATTGTGTAATGTATAGTGGAATGCTTCAAAATGACAAACAATCTTTAACTACCGTATTTTATCGCATATAGGCCGCTTTCGTGTAAAGGCCGCACGCGTGTATAAACCTCGGATTTTGTGTAAAAGGTTTTTCTATAAGCCGCGTACGAATATAAGCCCCTGTCATCCATTGTATAGACTACTTGTTCAGTTGTATACATTTTAACTGTATACATTGAACACTTATAATTTTGGTAAATATCACATTATTTTATATTTATTCTATGGTCTGTTTTTAAGTTGTATTATATGTAAACTTGAAGAAAATGAACCTCAGTGTCAGCATTACGTGTAAAAAAGTTCCTGAATAGGCCGCGACCGTCTATAGGCCGCATGTTGGTTCTTACTTGTGTAAAAAAATTGTATAAGCCGCGGCTTATATGCACTAAAATACGGTAATTTAACCAATAACTCTTCTAGGCATGAATGAGCTTATTAAAAATAACAATCAACAACTGATTACTGTTTGTTAAATTTTATATCTGAAAAAAATGTCTTACGTAACTTTCCTACTTATGCGACCAATTTTATGTGGCAAGAGAGAAGTCGTATAAGACACATTCTGCTGTACCATAAATTAAGTTGAGCACAAGAAAGTATTTTTGCTGCAGTTAATTCTTAGCAGTTTTCTGTGTGTAAAATGACTAATTTTTCAACTTCAAAATACTAAAAATAAATGATTCCCAGTTTACTTCTGCAGAGAAATAACAATTTCAGGCATGCCTCTGTGTCAGTTGCGAAGAGTGGGAAGCAGTAAGGAGTTCGTAACATGGTCAATGTTTGTATAATAGAAGTATTTTTAAAAATTGCTTGCATTCTATTTCAATGGTGAGTTGCTAGGCGAGTGTCTGACAGTTTTTGGCAAACAAGTTTTGTTTGTTTGATTGAATAGTGTGTATCATTAAACTTGTACTTTCAAACAATATAGTACATACAGGGAAACAATAGAAATAATTAATTACACTACTCTAGTCTCAATCTTTACCTCAAAAACTACCCAGGATGCACTAATAAAAAGATTACACACACGCATACATAAATATAAATATTATAATAATCCAACCTTAATAGCTTCAATAGCATATTCGACTTGAAACAAACGTCCTTCTGGAGAAAACGTATTTACTCCTCTATCATATTCTGAGCGTGCGAGAAACATATTCGCTGGAAGGGTTATTAAAAATAACTAATAGTAAATAATGCATCCATGATATAAATTCCATAAAACATGACTTAATGAAACAGAAACTACTAAGAAAACAGTAAATTGCAAATAAGGAGTATTAAAGAATTAAATATCAAACAGTAAGTAAAGTAAAAGGCACTAAAATCTAAAAGGTAAAAGCTTTAAAATTAAAATTAGCATGACTAAGCATGACGGCAACACCAACAGAGTTAGGTTTTTATTGACATAAACAAAAAATAGTTACGGCAAACTTATTACTGTAGTTTAAAATACTAAAGCAAATAATCAAATAACTAAAAAAAAATAACCATCGTACCTCAATATCAAAAATTAACAACGACCGCTCGGAAAATCAACCCAAAAACATGAGAGGCTGGCGTTAGATGCTAAAAAGTAACCTTAATATAATTATATTTTAAAATTGTAGGAATAATTTAAATTGAATCTTTAAAAGTTTTTAAAAATAATATGTAAATTTATTATAATTTAATTGGGAGTAAAAGACTTTATAACAGTTTCAAATTCTTATAAAACGAAAAATGTTGTTTTTTAATGTATTTTTTATGATGTAAAAGTACTATTTTTAAGCTCTGTTATATATATATATATATATATATATATATATATATATATATATATATATATATATATATATATATATGAAAGGCGATAGGGAAATTTTCTAGACCCAACTAAAAGCCAAATCTCCAACTGTGATGGTTCCTTAGTCAACGGGAGGCCCCCGGACAAAAATTCCCACCAGCTCCCCGTCTCGACGTGCCGAATGTCTCAAGCTCTAAAGAAAGGGATGTGATCTGCTTGCAGTATTACACTTAGTGGACCAAATAGCTAGTATACCTACTGCAGAAAATTAGAATAAGTGATTCCACTGTTACATCTTTTCATAGGCGTATGAGGCGGGGGAAAGGGGAGAAAATGTCCTTCAATTTTCGAGCAAGCAGAAACACTTATTAAAGGTTTTGCAATTCACCAAAATTTGTATATGTTGGTATTTTGGATTCAAAACATAATTTTTTTGAACTTTATTGAATACAAATTACGAAATTACATAAAATGACGATCATCCGCGCAATCAAACTCATTGACGTGTAGGTAGTGCTTTGAATTTGATGGTGAATTAGATTTAAACTTTGCCAATCAACAGAGTTGAAAGCACCAAAGTACGAAAAAGAGTTTATTTTTGTACCTACATGATAGGTATTTTTAGGTATCAAAACAAATTAATTTTTGTGCAGCCGAGGCAAATCACAATTCAGATTCCGATGAGCCTGCTCTACTTGATGTATTTGCAATGGCAATAGTTAATGATTTTGATGTTGCAGCAGTAGCATCAAACAAGTTTTGTAATTTACGTTGACCTGTTCATAGTTTCATTACTTATAATTTCGTTGTCATCAAACAAACCACAAAATGACGTCTTCTTCGCTAACATCTTTTTCTTATAATAATTTTCCGTACATGTCTTTCGTTTTCTTCATTGCATTTAATCAATTTTTGACCAAAAATGATCATCAATTATTTTAGCAGAAAATCATAAACAACTCTAGGGGTCTTTGTTAATAGAGTGGACTTTATGGGTGTCCTATCAAAAGGAAAAAAATTGAGTTGTATTATTCTATATGAAATGTGAATCAAATTTATAATTCAATTAACCAGTTGAGTCTCTCTCTGTATCACGCATACACACACACGTAGATGTTGAGGAGAGTAAAAACTCAATTACACTGTAGGCTTTATTATACGGAACGAAATAACGTGCACCAAATCATTCAATGCTTTAAAAAAATAAGCTGGACATCTATTTGATCAAATACTTTAAAAAATACAATATTTATTTAAAACTTGTCATTGTATTGAATTGAATTTTCAATTTGGTTTTATTTATTAGAGTTCTACAATAGCTGTAGCTACTTTAATAGTGGCTGAAGAAGACCTCGATAGGGGTCCGCAATCGCATAGCGTCTACGCTATAACTGTAGAAGAATAAACATTATTATTAATACCAACAATAAATAAAGTGGTTTTTTGAGGTGTTCAGAAGATTATCACTTATTGACCATTGCTTGAAGTATTATGAATAAAAATATTCACATTTTATTCCATTGAACCATCTAGAAATCTTGCAGGGCTTGATTTCATGGAATGGTTGACATATGAACTATAACAGCATTTTTGAGGTTTATTTATAAAAATCCATAAATGAAATTCAGTTAGATACGCAGTTCAAGCCCATCCTGTTGATGGCCTTTGAACAGTTTTAGCAGCTTCGGCTAGAGCTTCAACAATGTCAAACTTGTATTTAGGATCATCAGACCAGATGGGTGGGAGAACAGGAATAAGAGATGCATCTTTGTGGTGTTGGTAGTGATGATAGACAAATATTTTTACAGAGACGGGATCTGAATTATTGACCTATTACAAAAATAAATGAAATATCTCAACTAATATCACTGCACAGTCAAACATATTTTGCTATATATTTATATATTACTAACCCTGACTTGAATTTGATATTCACCCGGCTTTATAATTGGTTCTTCTGGAAGCGTAATTACATCTTCCTTCAACTCAACACCCTGTAAAGTATTACAGTATTGTATAATATACACTCTGATTTACTCTAATCTCTATGTAGTTAAAATGAAAAAAACATGTGCTTGCAATGGTGATTTTACTATCATGGCAGCTCATCTCTTTGCTACAGAACTTAAACCACCCTCCCTTCCTTCTCTGTTCAAACAGTTAATGTGACAGCCAAACTATTTTACCGCACACACTGAAAGTGAATTATGTTAATTTTAACAAGAACAGAATAAGAAAAAAAATGAATGTTAAAAATTATATTTTTGACTCTGAAAAATAATTAAGAATTTAATCTACTTTCAGTAGTTTTCTGACACAAATATAGATAATTAAAAAAGAGCCAAACAATAAAAAAAATTATTTATGTAGAAAAAAACAATACAACTATTAATTATTTTCAGAACATGAGTATAAAACGAGAAGAGATTAAAAACGATGATAGTAATTATTTTCTGGACAAAAATATACCTGTTTTAACTTCACAACTTCAGTTATCTATTTATGAATAAAAAACAAAAGAACATACACATGTCCTGAAAGCAACTTTGATATGAGTTTTATTGAGACCCATTTTGTAGGTAGGACTCATGGGAACAGGCACTGTCATGCCCTCTAACTCCTTCATCATCTGTGGTGTTTGATCATTTGAAATTTATAACTGAACATAAACAGGAAAATAAAAAGAGTGAAATCCTTACCCTGACACCTGACAGAGTCTGACGAAATCTGCCTTCGTTTTGCTTAAAATTAAATTAAATTAAAAATAGATTAATTGAATACAAATTTAGAGTTTGCAGTTTTTTCGAAGCTTATAACTAAGAGCAGTAATATCTCTTACTTTTCTGAGATGTTCTGTTTTAGTAATATTTTCAGGCGATGCATATTCTGCAACACCACTCGGAAGCATGTGGGTTCGGGCAAGTTTTTTTTCCACTCTGATCATGTCACCCTTGAATCCAAGCCCTGAGAAAACAAATAACAAATACTTTCAACATTCATCATAATTTATAGTCCAAGAGAAAACCATACTAAATATATTTATTTATGTCAAATAATGAAAGTCAGGTAACAGACCCAAAAAAATTGTTAATTATCTGGTCAAACAATATTAAATCAAAGTAACCCCAATTAAATAGAAATAAGCAGAAACCAGATATCTTAAAATCTGAAAACAATTTACTACATATTGCAATAAGAACAAGGTACAACCATCTACATCAGTGTTCAATATGACATCAATATCTCCAGCAGGTTTCCTGTTTGTGTCTTCCACAAGAAGATATACAAAATGTTTAGGCCTCAGCTTAGGATAAAAAGGTCCAGTTTTTTCTGGGAGCTGCTTAGGTGGAAACACGCGGGTGAACACCAGGACACCCTGCAAAAGTTTATATCAAGCTGTCTGATGTAGAAATTTTATGCATTTTAATAATATTTTACATAAGTCTTATAATTTAAAACAACTTGATACATCATCTACAGTTTCTATTATTGTTTATCAATAAATGACCATTTCTATTAAGAGTAAAAAAAATGAAGAATATTAAATTTGTTTTCCTTTTTAAAGATAAGAACTAGCAAAATTGAGTTCAAAGAAGTTCAGTCTTTGACTCTTCTGGAAGATGTCTTTCGTGACCTTTGTCAACTTATATTATTTATTCTAAAACCAGTTACATTCTGGAAATCGATACCTGATTTCTGGGCAAATAAACATCATAACACAACCGAATCAAGTTACGGTAACCGAGGGCTTTTAGACTTTATTTATGTAATTAGAAAGACAACAGCCGAATCCAAGGTTTGAAACAAGTGATGATGATTATCGAATAAAAAAGACCCTATCTCTGCTCTGTGAAATGCACAAAATTAAAATTTACTCAAACTAATACAACAATTTAAAATCATGATAAAAAATAAATAAATCAGCGTTCGGCAAATCGGGGCGACACCGATCTACTGTGCTTCAACTTCTAAGATTTCTCGATGATGTGACTCAAAGTTATGATGAAGGAAATGAATGTCATGTAATTTATACTAAAATCGAAAAACCATTCGATAGAGCCCCATACAACAGGCTGTTAGCTGTTATAAAAGTTGAAGATATATGGTGTTCATGAGAAAACATTGTCATGGATTTGTAGTTTCCTGGTCAATAGATCTTTTCGAGTACGAATGAACGATTCATTTTCAGAATGATTAAATGTCAAGGTGGAGTTCTACAAGGCAGTGTGTTGGGACCAATTCTGTTTTTGATTTATGTCAACGATTTGGTTGATGTGATGAAGGAAGAAGACTGTCCCCAGCTGCAGAATTGTATCAACAGGGCCATGGCATGGTTTAACAAATGGTTGATGAAATGTAATGTAGAAAAATGTATGGTACTTAAATTTGGTGGTAAAGTGAGGTTTGATCATACTTATCGTATGAATGAAAGATACATAAATGAAGTGGAATTGATCAAGGATTTGGGAGTGACTTTTCAGCATGATTTGAAATTCAAGTTACACATATCTGATGTGATAAACAAGGCCTATTCAACACTCGGAGTGATAAGAAGAAACTTAACAAAGTTTGTACACGTCGCTGGTAAAAAGCAAGCTGGAGTATGCCGTTAGTATCTGGTCGCCCCAGGCATTTGGATTGATGGAAGAGTTAGAGAAAGTACAAAAGAGAGCAACGAAAATACCGAAGCAACGCAAAAATATGAATTACAGACAAAGGATGGAATATTTAAACTTGCCCACTCCAAAGTACAGAAGAGACCGAGGTGACATGATCGAGACCTTTAAAATTCTTAAGGGTTTTTATGATAAAAATTGTTCTCCAGCCTTAAGACTGATGGAAACAAACAAAACAAGAGGAAACTCCTTCAAACTGGTCGTTCTACAGGCATATAAAGACATAAGAAAATACAGTTTTCCCTTGAGAGTTTATGGAACAATTTGACAGATGATGTAGTTTGTACAGAAACAATGAATGATTTAAAAAAAAAATTGGATGAGGCGTGGTTGACGAAGAGACATGTGTGGTGATCATGCAGTGGTTGATTGAATTTGAAATTGAGAGGCAAGAAGGCAATGTGCCTTACGCCTTATTCAATTAATAATAATAATAACATAAATTAATAACATTTTGATCGTAATGTGAATAAATCAAAACAAATTAAACTTTAAACAGTCAACAAAATATAATGAGTCAATGAATAATCATAATTAAGATAACTATATATGAAACAGCACCCATATATTTTCATTTGTTCATAATTGCATAAAATTCTTGTAGACCCTGTTTTGACCCGAGTTTGCTTATGTGAGCAGATTTATTAGCATTTTTCAAAATATGTTCAAATTTTAATAGAATACATTGTCATGAATGAGCCTATATTTAAAATTAGAGCTCGATTGAAGGACAGGAAGTTAGTTAATTTTCACTTTCAAGGTCTGCAAACACTCAAGCAGGCAAGCAAACAAATAAGTAAGGAAGCAAGAAATAAGACCCGTGGTGAAGTTAATATAAGGGATTTAACAAGTTTATAAAAGTTTTAAAAAGTTAAATCTTATTAAAATATTTGCTAAGTTGATGACGTTACTTATGCAAACTGTTGGTAATCTTTCACTTTAATGGCCGGATGTGTGAAAGATTAATACATTCTCGGCTATAATTAGCTAATTAGGGTTAGGATTAGGTTTTAAAATAGGACTATTTCATTGAAAAATCGGCCCCATCCGCTGCTAAAGTGAAAGATAACCCTGTTTTAAGTTACCGATCAGTGAGCGTAAAATTTCAGATGTTCCAGATGCTAAAATTAATATTTTCCTAATTTCTTATTAAAATGAACTTCAAACAAAAACTTTTTAGTTTTTTATTTTAAATCGTTTGTAACTTCAACATACCTTGTCACTCATAACTGCAATGTAATTAGTATAGTTCGGTAATTATGGAGAATAGCGGCAGAAATTATTTTCTGTGTTTTTAATTATTTTTCCGTAATAATAATTATATATTTGTAATCACAATAATAACTCAAATTTAATGATCCAAGCAGTTTATTAATTTTTGATAATAAAATTCTCTCGGAAAACTCACGAAACGCGCAAGAGAACAGCAACAAAAACTATGAGTAGCGAAGTCAAACAGAAATTACTATTTATTGCGCAGACAAGAAATAGTTACAGCGCTTAAAAAAAAATTATTAGCAAAAGTAACACAAAAAATAGTATTCACGCAGTCAAAATAACATTATTTACAAAAAAAATGTAAGTTTATTTAAGTCCGAACTGTTCTTCATAGAATGTTAAACGCGATAATTAAGGCACACAAATTAATTCATACTTTTTTTTTAAAAAATTAGTTATTTTTTTAAATTGTTTTATAAAAACTCGCACAATAAATTTATTTGACATTTCATTTTGCTTCACCTTTAGTTAGTTTACTGTTTATGAACCTAGTTTTTCCTACTACCTGGCGGTTTTCTGTCATTAACTTCTTCTTTAATTATATTTTCAATAAATTATTTGGATCAGTCGATTGGCAATTTAATTCTGTTTCTAATTATATTAATTTTATATTATACAAATAATTAAAAACACCGAAAATAATTTCTGCCGCTATTCTCCATAATTACCTATAGTTCTTCGAGGGCTACTATTTATCGGTTTTAAAAGTTTCTAAATTTACGAATGTTTCTTTTTTGCTTAATTGTGGTCTAGCTTTTGTTTCTTATGTAAATGTCGTCTCAATTTTTTTCAGCCATTATTAAGCAGAAAACAGGGGTGCGCTTGTGTGAACGTTTACCCATTCATTTTCTATTTTCTAAGAAACATAAAAACGTCGTTTTTACACTACACTAACCCGAACGGTTTGCAAAGCAGGAAAAACCGGAGTTCTATTTAATAACTTTTTCAGCAACATCTTTTTCGTTCACTCTAATAAATCATCAATTATTGCTTTATGTTTAAATTGCAGGTGACTTTGCTTGTTTGTCCGGTATAACATGTGCTATTAACGCTCACAATAAGATCTAGATGCAGACTTGATCAGTGGAACCAACTAAACTCTTCATTGAAGTGTAGTTTTTTCTTAAGTCTGCTATATATGTGCTATATTTAATAATCAACATTTTAATGATAATCACTTATATTATATAATTTTTACCACGTTTTTCTTAACTTGCTTTCTTTTATGTCTGCAGGGGCGAAACTAGGGGGGCAGGAGGAAAAGCCCCCAGACCAAATCGGAGGGCCCTTCAATTTTTCCAAATTCAATGAATTTTTTTTGGGTGGTGCTACATTTATTCATAAACTTTATTTTTTATTTATTTATTTATTTCAGACAAGATCAAAGGGCTGTCAGCCACTTACATGAACAAGTTGCAACATTAAAACAAAAAAAATGATAGAGCAACAGAGCTAGACTACAAAAAAAAAGCACACAGATTAAAACTTAAAAAAAAATGATTAGACATTCTAGTCATTGTTCTAAGGCACCCGAAATCTAAGAAATTGTTCAAAGTTAAGTAGTTGGATTGATGAGTTGAATCCGGTTAGAGTTGTGGAATTTACAACATCAGCCGGTAAGGAATTCCACGGTTTTACCACACGGTTGCAAAAAAAGTGTTTTGAGGTTTCACATCGGAATTTGGTAGTTGCCAATTTGTGATTGTGTCCTCTGGTTCTGGAATAATTTGAATTGATGAAAGGTATTGTGGTTTGAGTGAAGTTATTTTTAATTTTGAAGCAAAGCGTGAGGTCAGCCAGTAATCGACGTTTCTCTAAAAAGTGTAATTTGAGTAGTTTAAGTCTTTGCATATAAGGATAAGGAGTCAGAGTAGGAATGGCTTTGGTAAATCGCTTCTGAATTCTTTCTATCCTGTCTATAAGTGATTTCTTGTGAGGATTCCAGACAGGAGAGCTGTATTCCAGTATTGGCCTAACATATGTACAGAATGCTTTTATTAGAATGTTTTGGTCTCTTGTAGAAAATGACAGTAGAATCAGTTTGGATATAGCTGATGCTTTTTTATGATGTTATCAATATGTTTGTCAAAATGGAGAGAAGAATCAATGATCACCCCTAGATCTCGAATTATGTCTACTCTTTCTAACATGTGACTATTAATAAAATAGTCGCAAGGGTTGAAACTTCTTCTGCAGCCAATCAATGAGAGAATCTGGCATTTATCCGGAGCAAGCTGCAACTGCCATTCATCACTCCATTTCGACAGTATATGTCGAGAGAAAATTGTAACTGGGATGGAGACTTGTTGTAAAGTTTCACATCATCTGCAAAGAGCTTGCAAATGGTGTCCGAGTTAGCAAAAGTGCTGGGTAGATCATTTATGAAGAGTAAGAATAAGGTTGGCCCCAGAACGCTGCCCTGAGGAACTCCACTTGTGACAGAAACTTTATCAGAGATAGAGCCATTAATATTGACTCTTTGTGATCTCGATTTAAGAAAATCCATAAGCCAGCCTTTCACATTATCACCAAAACCATAGGTATAAATCTTGTTCATAAGTTTAACGTGCGAGACAGAGTCAAATGCTTTGCGAAAATCCAAATAGATGATGTCCAAGTTTTGTCTGTTTGTTATGGCATCGGTCCATTGTTTGGCGCATTCGAGGATGTTAGTAGTCGTTGATCGTGCTAGGATAAAACAGTGTTGGCAGCATTCAATTAGGTTGTGATGTAACAAATATTTCATTATGAATTTGTTGATTATTCTTTCCATGGCTCTCTTATTCTTTTAACATTTGCTTTCACTAGTTTGAGACTGAGTTTGTCTATCTTCAGTTTGCAGTCTTTCTTTTCTATCATTAATAAATTCTTAAAGATACCAAAAAAGACTGCAGACTGCAAAAACATTTTTTGTTTTTCTTTTCTTTCATTTATAAATTATTAAAGATACCAAAAAAAGATTGCAGACTGAATGTAGTCACAACAATTTTTCGGTATCGTTAATAATTTATTTATGAAAGAAAAGAAAGACTGCAAACTGAAGATATTCAAACTCAGTCTCAAACCAGTTGAAACAAATGTTAAAAAATAAGTTTATAAATAAATGTAGCACCCACACCCCCACCCAAAAAAACATCATATTTGGAAAAATTACATGGCGTTCCGATTTGGCCTGGGTGGGCTTGCTCAAGTTTGAACAAGTGAATCAAAAAACAAAATTTTTTTAAAACACACTTTTGTATAATCGAATGTGTAGGCCACATTCTGTTACATAAACATCGAGCATATTAGCATAGACAATAAGTAGTTCGACGAAAATATCACAAATAGTTTTTTAATTAATTTTTGTCTAATTGATCCGAAAATTTGATAGATGTTAGTTTAAAATCGATTGCAAAATTTGACGACAGACAGACAGAGAAGTCAAGTTAAGTAAAAGTGTGTAAAAAGAGAAAAAAGCCCGCCATAGGCCAAATTTTTTTTGACTTTCTTCAGTCTGCAGTCTTTTTTAGTATCTTTAAGAATGTATTAATGATAAAAAAACTGCAAACCGAAGATATTCAAACTCAGTCTCAAACCAGTTAAAGCAAATGTTTAAAAAATAAGTTTATCAATAAATGTTGCATCCCCCACCGAAAGAAAAACTCATCGAATTTGGAAAAATTGCAGGGTTCTCCAATTTGGCCTGAGGACAGAGGCGTGGATTCAGCAAAATGTTGAGGGGGGCAAAGATTTTTCAAATTTAACCCAGAGAATCTTCAAAAAAAATGACTATCCGAATATACATTTGTATGTTGTTAGTTTATATAAAACATCATATTAGTTAAAAACAGTTAAAAAATTTAACTTTTATTTGATATTGAATGCAGACAAAAAACGTAATTATGAATGTAACAAAGGGTATCGCGTTCTTTCATTTTTGCAAAATTGTCCACTGTATCATCAAGATCAAGGTACTAGAAAATTGGAAAATAATAGCAGATATTTAACTAATTGGATATTAATCAACAACTGTCAACAAGTATGATAAATACTGCTTTCATCAACTAATCTAAATACTCAATTGTGTGTGAGCTAATAAAAATAATTTAAAAGGAATCGGAAAAAGCTTGGTAAGAAAGCTTAAACAACCAGGTAGGATAATACTAATGCTAATCGTTTGTCAAGCTAGGACAGATACACGGGGCTAAAGTTCATGCGAGTTCGATCGGATGGACCGAAGACACTAAAAGAGAAATATTAGCAGGGATATAACTAGGTAGATATAATTCAAAAAGTATGATAAATACTGCTTTTATCAACTAATCTAAATACTCAATCATGGGTGAGCTAGAAATGATATTTTTTTATTTGGTGGAAAAATCTTGAGGGGGGCCATTGCCCCCCTCAGCCCTCCCCAATCCACGCCTCTGCCTGAGGAGGGGGGGGGGGTGTTGCGTTGCGCCCCTCGCCCCCTAGTTTCGCCTCTGTGGATAATTATTAGTCTGGACCACTGGTAGTGCTGTTACTCTCAGATGTGGGGGTGAGATGGCCGTAAATTTTTTTTAACTGTTTAAAAAAAACTTTTTTTACAAGAATGGTCATTCTTTCAAAAAAAGAGTATTATAGCAAAAGATATTTTATAATTGTTATAATTACGATCTCCCATCCCCTGGATCCGTCCAAAAATAGACATACTGCCGATTTATGGGAATTTTGGGTTTTCGATTACGATTTATTGGAATTGGAGTATTTACTTATAAGACAACCTTTAGACTGTTAACACGGGTTAAAGAATATTAGAATAAGTTTATTTTAAATTATCTGGGCCTTTGATGTATTGTCATGTCACAGGAAGATGTAACATTGTTTTTGTATTTTTGCATTTCACACTATAAAGGGGACGTCCATTAATTATGTCAAAAAAATTTAGGCAAATTGTTACCCCCTCTCCCTTGTCAACAACTGTCAAACATTCAGTCACCCCCTTAACAAAATTATGTCAAACAAATTTTAACCCCCCCCACCCACAAAAAAACAACAAAATAACTAACAATTTCTTATACGGATGGCTTTTATGCTAAAAATAGAATTGTACGTATGTAGATATTAAAAGGTCTACAGATAAGTTTTTAATACAGTTTTTTAGTCTTGCATAACTGATTTCAAAGTTACTATCAACATTTGAACTTCATGAACAAATTGAGAATTTATATTCTTGCTTCTAACATCTACCCATGGAGAATTCAAATGTTCCTCAATTGTTATAATGGGCAGAGTGGTTGACTGATCAATTTCTTGTGGAATCGATACATACGACAAGCCAACATCATCTTCATCTAACCATTCTGCGCTTGACATCTCTCCATGCGCAATAATTGCCATCAGTTCTCTGTCTTTTGGCAGCCACTCGCTTTGGTCGAATTCTTTGTGGTTGAGGAGCATGTGGTAATTGCCTAGCCTTAAGATCGCATTGTCGGTGCTGTTGAACATGCTTCTTCAACATGAGTTGTGAAGCAACATAGAGGTAACAAATTTTGCAGGTCTGTTCAAACAACGACAACTGAATGGAAAGACTTTACAGATCATATGGAGGAATTTTGAATGCCTTTGCCGATCAAGGTAGCATGTTGTCAAACTTCAAAGACTGAATACAATAGTTTAAACGTGTGGGATCTTACGGTTTTACCTCACAATTTTAGGTCAATCAGTTTTATTTATTTAATTTACAGTTAAGTTTTAATTAGAAATCAAAATACGACACAGATTATGATTATCATAATTTTGAATGTTTTTGGGGGTAGGTAGATTCTAATTGACTGACTAGCATACAATGCATTTTTTACTTTCCTATTTTTTGATTTATTAACGTTTGTAAAAAATAAATTTTGGATGTCAATTTATCTTGAACTCCCCCCTCCCCCATGTCAACAATTGTCAAACTTCTTCAAACCCCCTCCCCCATATTTTGTTGACATAATAAATATATATATATATATATATATTAATATATATATATATATATATTAATGTAAAATCGCTGATTTTACGATAGGTTACCCATTGATAGACGTTAAAGGACTTGGAATAACTATTATGGACATTATTAATAAACCAGAAGGTATAACTAGCCCTAACAAAGCTTCATTTATTATTTTCCAATAAAACTGCAAAACCATTCTATCGAGCCCGGTATACGATTTGGTGATATCGTAACATTGGTGATCAGAAGTAGGATACAAGAATGGTTTTGAAATCATTGGATGAGCTTTGGGCGAGTGAAATGAAAGACGAGCTGGAGAAACGTGGCCTGAGCGATACAGGTAAAAAGGACGAACTTATGGAACGCCTCTTAGCCACGTTAGTGAATGAGGGCTATGGGCCTGACGACGACGAATATCTATTCGATATTGACGAGGAAGCTGTGGTCAAGCGAAGGAAATTAAAAAACAAATTGCTGGAGGAAGAAAGACAACGAGCGAGAGAAAACATGGCAGCACAGGGGAAGACAGGAGAAGGAATGATTCTTGGCCACGAAAACAAAGTAGAAGCAGCCGGTACAACTGTTGAGAGTTTGGTCGCAGGGTTGGCTGAGGCAGTGGTGGACACGGTTCTGGACCAGAGGGCTGCTGGTGATGTGGGTTGCCGCGGCGAAACCCAATTTGAACTGGCGTCCACCAGCTGTGTCTCAGAGCATGTGACGGATGACAGCCGTACAGACTGCACAAGTCAGGTGGGTCATGATGATGAGCCTGTCAAAGACGGTCATGATAAGGAACCTTGCAAAGATGCTCAAGATGAACCATGCAAAGATGGTGACAGTGATACAGTCGGTTTGGACGTCAAAAACCAAACTAAAGAAGATGAGAAGAATGTTGAAAACGAAATGCAAAATGATGAGGATGAAAGTGACGATGATTATTATAATAATGGCAATAACAGCTATGGCTTTCACCCATACAGCGACGGTTCTGAAACGGAAGCCTCCATAACAGACGACGGCACCGAATATTCAGGGTCAGATTTTAGTGAAGAATCTGACTCGGATGAAGCAACCGAGGATTTAGAAACGGACGAAACTCCAATGGAAAAATATGTAAAAGTTAACTTGACAAAAAAAGAAGACACTGATTTGAGAGACGATGGCGATAATTTGAAGAAAGATCCGCTGGACGATACGAAGGTTGACACCGACGAAAGAGCCGAGTTGGAATGTGAAAAGAAAACGTTCGATTGTAGCTTGGAAGAAAACAAACATGACGACGATGAACTTCTCCAAAACAACAATAGCAATGCAGCAAGCAAAAACTCTGGAAAAGATGAGACAAGAATAGAGAACGGTACCGAGGGTTTTAAATCAGATGAATCCACAGAGGATTCTAGATCAGATAGACTAAGAGTCATTGTAAAATCAAATAACAGTTTGATGAAGGGATTTATTGGATTTATGGAACAACGTGTTTTCGAAAAACCTTTTGAAGAGTTTCTTGAGAAAGATCTAAAAGATGTGAAGGAAGAAGAAAAAGCAGACAATTCCGATAAACCGTGCAAAGATGTTCAAGACGAGGCATGCAAAAAAAGCTGTGATGAACCGTGCAGAAATGGCGACGATGAGCCAAAGAAAGACTCTGTTGATGAGCCAAAGAAGGACTGGAAGAAACTGTGTCAAACGGTCAAGAGACTTGACCATGTTGTTTGCGAATTGCGGTCAAAGCCACGAGTAAAGATCAAGGTATTTTGGTGTTCGTGGCCGAGTCGCATTTCTCAAAAGCGACTATGCTGTTCGGGACGAACAGAATTAAGAAGGGGGTAATAATGTAAAATGGCTGATTTTACGATAGGTTTTCCCATTGATAGACGTTAAAGGAATTGGAATAACTATTATGGACATTATTAATAAACCAGAAGGTATAACTAGCCCTAACAAAGCTTCATTTATTATTTTCCAATAAAACTGCAAAACCATTCTATTGAGCCCGGTATATGATTTGGTGATATCGTAACAATATATATATATATATATATATATATATATATATATATATATATATATATATATATATATATATATATATATATATATATATATATATATATATATATATATTAGAGAGTGACACGGGGACAACATTTCTTCCCCATCTCCACCCCGCAAAGAAAACTCTCTTCCCGTCCCCTCACTGTCTCTTCGCCCCATGTCCCCATCCCCTCAATATCTGTCCCCATCCCCTACCCATCCCCGCAGCTATCATTTCCAAACCCTCATTGTCCCCGCATTTTAAATTTTTATGCAAGTTTATTTTGAAGTTAATTATAAAAAAAATTTGCAAAAAGATAGTTATGTTTTAAATGAAATAAGAAAGTAAAAAATATTAGTTCTTCAATCCATGAGTGCCTTGACATTTGTCAAATCGGAAGCGTTCACTTTTAATTGAAATTAATTTTTCGATGTCGCATTTTCCTATTTCCATGTTATTTAAAACTACAAGCGAAAATGTACTATTGAAATTAAACCGATTCAAGACCAGGACATTCAACTGAAATGAAATACAAAAAGAAAGATAGTCTGGTAGAATTAGCTATGCAAAGTACAAAGACGATAAAACAAAGTACAAAAAAAAATTAAAGTTTTTTTTTAATTTTTAAAAATTAGTATAAAACTTCATTACCGTTCCCGCGGAATTACCGTCAACATTTTCCCCATTACCGCAAATTTCCCCCCATTTTTTCCCCATTACCGCGCGGTAATGGTGAAATTATTGAAATTTGTTCCCGTTACCGCGGTATTTACCGCGGTCGGTATTACCGTGTCACTCTCTAATATATATATATATAAGTTATATATTAAGTTTTATATTAAGTTATTTATATATATATATATATATATATATATATATATATATATATATATATATATATATATATATATATATATATATATATATATATATATATATATATATATATATATATATATATATATATATATTCTTTTATGCATGCTCTGTTGAAGATAACTTGTTGATTATTTTTCTGGCATAGGACTCTAAATGACGAATAATGACTTTGTTTTTTGTATAAAATTCTTTATTAATTTTTGAAACAGGCTTACAGTTACAGACTCGAAAGCCATCATCAGAGCCCTTTGAAATAGAAGAATAATGCAAATATTCCAAAATTCTGTCGCACAGATAACCATACTCGTCGTTCCACCTCATACGAACGCTATCCTTACCATAAAAATCAGTTTATCAGCCTATCCTCTTGCGGCGCGTCCCTCAACTTTCGATCGTCTCGCTAACTGCCTGGGAACTCGGGAAGGTGGCGAGATACTCTCCGCCTCGAACTGCAGATGCAGCGATCGAAAATCTATCCATCCTCTACTTTATTCAACTCTTCCGGTTGCAGAGGTGGTGCTGGTAATATCAACTCTCACTCCGGCCCTACCATTTCACCACCACAATTGAATTCTCTGAACATTGATCATTCAACAGTTGATGCTGCGTCTGGATTTCTGCTTCGTGGCGATGTTTCCCCAGACATATCACGCACCAAGTCAAACATAGATTTTTTGTTCGACGGTTTCCCAGTCGCGTCCATCCCTCTGCCACAGCAGCCTACATTCTCGGTCCTCGATTAGCAGTCAGCTCACTGATCGATATGTTCAGTAGCGGATCTAGGGGGTGGGGGGGGCCATGGCCTCTCCCATTATCTCAAAATTTACTTTTTTGAAATATTAAAAACAATTTATAACAATATTAATACGAGAAATGAGATTTAAAACTAGGAATAACTTTTAAAAAAGTTCAAATTTAGAAGAAAAATTGACTACTTTTGAGGTAAATTAAGAAATTTTTAGCATCAGGTTTTTGTTTTCTAATGGGGTTTGTGGATTTAAGATCAAATATTTGCTTTTCCGGCTGTTTTTGGCCCCACCCCGCCGGGTTAAGCCCCACCCCGCCGGGTTTGGCCCCCCGCCATTTTTGGCCCCACACGCCATTTTTGGTCCCTCCTGCCATTTTTTTGGCCCCCGCCAAAAAAGTCTAGATCCGCCACTGGATACGTTTCTGACTCGGGTTCTGATTGCTACCTTAAACGTAGCGAAGCGCCAAGAATTTTCTGAGAATGACAGATTACTTTTTAATCCTGGCTACAGATATGGAGAGCCGAAATCCGTCAATTTTCCTGTTATTCCAACTTACGTCGATGCCGCCCTCTCAACATCCGGAGAGACCGTCCTGCACTCCACTCCAAGTCATCACATTGGCGCGCCGGTGTCCGGAGAAGCTGACCAGCACTTCATCCCGGGTCATAATATCGAGGCACAACAACAGATCTGTGCATGCGAACTGTACATACGCATTCCCTCATTTAACAAACTGCGGCAACACAACCTTCCGTAGACGAAAGTGAATAGCCGCATTTTATTCAGTTTTTATACTTTTATTTCAGTCGTTACCTACTAATCTTTGGCGAGCCTTTCATTCTGGTTTTATATCTTTTTTTTCCAGTTCCACATTATTAATCTTTTGCGTCAGCCATCGCTTCACTGGCCACAACATACATACCTACTTTTCTGTTTGCTACTTGTTTATTGTCTCACTGGCTGCTCTGTGGTTTTTGTGTTGGACTTCTAGTAAGTTTATATTCTTTCCATAACCGTTTCTCATTCTATATCGAACATTCAACAATACCTAAGGCAATTTTACTTCACTTGACGTTTTCTGTTTTTATAATAGTATTCCTGTATTATATACCATGTACTCTTGTTTAATTTTATTTCACATTATTTTATCTCCGCTTGGTTTTATTACAATCATATTGGTTTGTATCATATTTATTTCCTAGTCGTCTAGTTTTAAGTAAGTACATTCCGCCATTATTTTAATTTTAGTTTGACTTTTATATTTGTCGGTTTTTTGGTATATTTTTAGAAAGTTAGGGTTTCACGTTTTCTAATGTTCGGAAGACCAGGTTGAGCCAAACTTCAGGTTTGGGTTGGGTCCTGTGACATCCCTGTTATATAACATTCAAAAGTATAACTTGAGTCTATTGTGTTGTAGTTAATTTATTTATTTATTTGATGTTGGATATCTCAATAATTTATAGCAGGGGTCTCCAAACCCTCTCATCCGGCCCCTGGAGACCTTTTATATTTAAGAAAAAAATTTATTTGTAATAATTTTTATAAAATATTATTTTTTTTGGACTTGAATAACTTCAGATGCTTGACTGTTGATGGGGGAAAGAACATGAGGAGCATGATGGACAGGTGAAGCAGATGTGTAATGAGAAACACATTCCACATCCACAACCAATGTCCCTGCACTGTATTATTCACCAGCAAGCTTTGTGTGCTAAATGTGCAGACATTAGCAGTCTATTGAATCCTGTGGTGATGATGGTGAATTTAATAAGATCACATGGGCTCAACCGTAGACAGTTCAGAGACATTTTGAAAGATACAGACACAGAATTGCAAGATTTACCATATTACACAGGAGTAAGATGGCTAAGTTGTGAGAAAGTTCTAAGTAGAGTATTTCAATTAAGAAAGGAAATATATGACTTCCTAGAAAGTAAAGGAAAGTCACAGCCATTACTGTCTGATGAATATTAAATATAATATTAAAATTATAAATATAATAATATTAAATATATGATTAAAACAGCAGCTATATTTTGATTCTATCTTGTTTGGACCTCTAGTGAGTAGTCGGCTCCCCAAACTGCGGTTGACAGTTAATGCGGTCCTCCGGTAGAAAAGTTTGGAGATCCCTGATCTATAGCATAGATTCTGCTTAATAACTTTATAATATTTGTTTGTGATATGTATAGAAACTTTAATAAATTCTGTAGTGAAATACTTAATTTGTGCAGTAACGCAAATTAACATGGTTTGTCTACTGTTGCACAACAGTACTTTAGTCTTATAATTTATTAGATAACAAGAACTACAATTCATAAGCAATAACGCATAGAAATAGTAACTGTGTACAATACAATATGACTTCATGTAGAACTCATTCTGAAGTTATTTGTCAGCTTGGAGGTGCACGGTTATTCCAGTTGTTGATAATTGAATTTTTTAAGCTTTTTTATTCATTAATAAATTTATGAACTCATAAAAGAATCTCAAAATTAAAAAGCTTGAAAATTTGAAAACTTTAAAATAAAACTTGTGTTTTGAACTTTCATAAAAAAAAATCATCAATAATATAATCACTGAATTAATGTGTGATGGTCTAATTCTCTAGCATCTTATATTCACAACAAAACATTTCTGGGAAAGTTACATAATATTAACGTATTAATTTATATTTAAAAGTATCCAGGCCATTTTTATATGAGAATATCCTGTGAAGAGAAAATGAAGGAAGTTGTAAAAATTGCTGACAAAAATGTATGGATTGAACAAGATACAAATAAATGCTTCTACATGGTTCATGGAGATTTGTTGAATCTTTACAGTTTTACTAATTTGTTGAAAAGTTTTTCAATCGAGATCAAGGAATGTGAGGTTAGATTATTAATTTCTATATGTTAGATTTGCTGCTGTATAATTTAGCAACATGCATTCGTTATTACTGAATGAGTTACCACCCATGGCTAGTAATTTCCTCACTTTGGAAAAGATTTGACTAGGATAGGTTCATTTACTTCAATTCAGCTTGACTGATTTACTTCTGCCACATATTTTTCTATCAGGCTCATGGCTCATATTCATATAAATTTCTGCTCATTTTTAAATTGTAAGAGTAGGGGTCAGTATGTTTAGGAATTAATTT
The DNA here is from genome assembly GCA_963978895.1 of Erpobdella octoculata. Lineage (NCBI taxonomy): Eukaryota > Metazoa > Annelida > Clitellata > Hirudinida > Erpobdellidae > Erpobdella > Erpobdella octoculata. The sequence goes on from OZ022239.1 coordinate 11,004,328, forward strand.
TTATTAAATAAATAAAAAAATTAATTAGCTGGTGATGACAGTGCTAATGTTTTCCCGATATCACAAGTTCAAGAGTCGCATGCAAAGAAGTATGTTGAAGTCCAGGGTTTAATAAATCAGAGTCGAAATCAAGGTTTCAAAAGAAGTAGAAGAGGTAAAGGTATCCGATTACAAAGCTGAGATATCTGAAGAAGTAACAGACCTGCAAAATTTTTTTCTCATTTAGTAGGCGAGATGAACATAACTGAATGGCAAAAATAAAGAAATAGGTTTATAGCAGAATTAACTAAATAATTGTGCTTGCATTAATTTTCTTGGCAAACCTTTGGTGTTTCTCAATTCCATAACTGACAACTTTCTTTTTATGCAATTTTTATAAAAAAAATAAATGTCTGATTAGTTTTAGAATAAAAGAATTTTATTCTAATTAATATGCAAACAAATTTACATAGGAGTGGAATTGACAACACAGAGTAATAGAACATAGATCGAATAATAATAGCGTAGAACAATGGAATTAGACTTAACATAAAACACAATTACTTTTAATCAATTTTAAATTGAGCAAAATCCTAGATATTTTGAGTGATTTCAAGTAATAAAAGCATGCAAATATGATTTAAATCGTGGTTTTAATTTATCTGATTTGAAATCTTCCTGATGACATCTTTTGGAGTGCTGTAACTTCGCTATTGGCTCGGAAGTATAAGGCTTATCTAATTATTCATGAGACCTTGGTTCCTCTTCCTCATCAAGAACCAAATCAACATTCCAGAACATCAACCTGCTTCTCTAAACTCAGAAACCTATCATCTGGCACTTTGAGTTTATCAACTTTTTCTGAAATCGTTAGCTCATTCATAAAACCTAGAGCCATAGTATTTTTCGCATTTTTTACTGAACATCAAACCCATCTTTACTAAGATGATAGCCTTAAAATTTCATAAAAAACTCCTCAACTGTAAGCTCTTGTGTACGTTACCCATCTGAGGTGTTGGAGAGGTTTGTACCTGATGTATAAATTATGAAATTGTACGTATAACCCTTTTTACAATTTTTGGTAATGATTTATTTTGAGCTGTTTACTATTTTTTCATTGGCATAGCAAAAATTGCACAGTTCTATTTATAAAAGTCGAACACATATTATGCTTACAGGAGATATATATTCAAAATAAAAAATGCTTATTGCCCTTGTTTTAAGAAATTATATCAATGTACGATAGAGCTTCTACGCAAAATCTCTTAAGCTCCAAGTGGTCAACCTCTCTTTTTAGTCTTTTTTCTTTCTTTCTCTCTAGGTGGACAGCTTTAGCATCTGTTTTTTTCTTCACATGAGCAGCCTATTCTGATAGCCTCTTAATTTTATTTACATCTTTCTTTTCTACGTGAACAGTCTCTTTATCATCTCATATCTCTCTTCTTTTCTTTTTCAACCTGCTTGATTTGATTTGCCAAATTAAATTTGTCATTTAAGATAAAGTGGGGTTATGACCTTTTTTCCTTTCCTGGATCAATGAATAATAAAATCTAAATGCACCTCATATTTGAATCGGAAAAATGTTCAATGTAAAATTTGCTATCTGCCATGGCTCAAAAGTTATGTTAATGCACGATAGAGTACCTTATATCATTCATATTTTTCTTTCTACCTCTCCCATTTCTTACTCCCTCTCTCAACTCGCTGGATTAGGTTGGCTGAATTAATCCCCTGCAATTTGACAAAGAGGGAGGCCATGGCCCGGTTGGCCTTCCTAGGTTTGCCAGTGCCTGTTTATGGCATTCTTCGACCTTGAAAAAGCATATTACAGAGTTCCCAGGGAAGCCTTTGTGGAAAGCACTCAGAAATTTGGATGTGGATTAGAGTACTGCATGGGCTGATTTATCACGACCTAACCCAGCCTGTTTTTACAGGCCTAAAATCCTTATACTTGGCAAAAATTCTCGGCCCATCCCGACCCGGGTTGACTTCAAGCCCCGTTTGAAAATCCTAAAGTCAAGGCCTGGTCCATGTTCTTTAGTCTAGTGTGGATGAATAGGGGATGCAGAAAGTTCGCCCCCGGTTTTTTGCTTCCAGCATTTTGCCTCTGGGAAAGTTTAACCCGGTTTTTCACTACCAGTTTTTTGCCGAAGACTGATGATTTGCACCATAGGGAAAGAATGAAATGGATGATGGTTTGATGTGACACTCATAAAATAATACCAGTTATCGAACCGTACGGGCAACTGGCTTTGGAGGAGGTTTCAGATGGTGCAAGGCATGGTCCGTTGAGGGGGTTTGAGCATCGGAAAAGCAGAGATGATTGGGTATCTGCTTGTAGAAACGTTGAGGTGGTCGGGTCAAAGGGCAGGGGCAGGTGCAAGAAGTCTTGAGAGAATATGTCAGACATGAACTGCTCATTCAGGGCCTTCGGGTTGAGTTGGCACAGGATAGGACAGAATGAAGGTTTCAAATTGGAACGAACCATTCAATCTATGCAAGCCTGGGAAAACGGGTGTGAAATTGAAAAGAAATCATTATTTGAAACTGGAGTTGCTCATGGTATTGAATGTTTTTGAAAAAGGTGGTTTTATGTAAATGGAGAATAGTTTTTCTTAGAGTTTGTTTATCTGAATATGTGTTGCTAAGGTTTTCCATAAATATATATTAAAATGTAAACATTATAGGTTTATATGAGACCACAGTGGTTAAGTAATACTCTAGAAAATATTTTATCTATTTTTGGAATTACTTCAGAAGAAGACATATTTTTGATGTCATCGATGTTTAATGACATGGAAAAAACCTTGACGACTGATTTCTTTCCTGACAGTATGAGTTGGTCGAAAGCTATAAAAAAAGAGGTAGGTCAGCCATTAAAAACTGAATTGATAATATTATAACATGATCTTTTAAACTAACACCTACAATTCTTATGTTGTATTTAATTTATATTTGCTCCTTTGATTTTATTCTTAATTAATACCTTCCCTCGTATTTTATTTTGGTAATAATTTTATTTATTTTATTTTTATCTATGTGTTTTATCTATTTGTTTGTATTCGACTTTGTTTATGTTCAGTTCCTGTACCGCCCGGCCTTTTGCTTTTTCTGAAGATGGCTGAAAAATAACCGAAACTTGCAAGTTAAAAAGTAATAAAGATTTGTATAATCGGGCGTTCTTTGAACAACTTCGTGGCGAATTAAATTACGTGAACTATCTCATATAATAGAAAAAGTTTACAACAAAACTTGGTCTATAAAATTTAACCAAGCCTGTATCGATGAAAAATTAACACCTAATTATTTGAATAATATATATATATATATATTTTCTTTAAGACAAGCTCGATTAAAAATAAGTCTCCATTTAGCCGCTATGAGTTTTATAGATACTTTCTCAATATTTCGGAACAACGTTTTTTGTTTACTGCAACACGTATTAAGAAAAGTATTAACATTTAAAACTTTCTTTATTTCAGACTTACGGGCCGTTTCGGCTTTCGCCATCTTCAGAGTCTGTAAATACGATCGCGTAAAAGGAGGCAAAAGATAAGAAAACATGTAATAACTAAATATACAAATAAACTAATATCCTCAAGAAATTATCTCAATAGAAGGATATTAATAAAAATAATCAAATTTAGACAATGTAATTAAATTAACGTACATAAAATAAACTGGAGTTATGAGGATAAAATAAGTATAATTAAAAACGTTTAATTAAAAGATAAAATAATAGTAGCAGTAATAATAATAATAAAAGCAAGTATTATGATAATAAATGATTAAATTAAGTCAAAATTACATAAGATATTTAAATAAATAAAATCAAGAATATCTCCGCTTTCGTCGAACAGTGATGTTCTCGTTTGAAAGTAAATGGAGGAAGGAACTGGATGAGTACAAACAATTGTCATCAATCGGACATTCTTCTTCGACACAGGTGCGCGCGGTATCATCAGGACTAACAGGTTGATCCAAGTCATCAACAACGGTCGTGTAAGAACAAGGACTTTCTGTGAGGATATTTTCTAAAGTATCTTTAGATGACGGATCTTGCGTGGTATCGAAATATTGCGAAAAAGAGCATGCGTCCAAAACGTCAGGACTGTCTGCTTTATACATATCACACTTATGATTAGGCTGAAACTCATCAGGTGAATCGGTCTCAAGAAAATTATCAAGTGATTGAACGAGATCAACAGAGCAGCAGTTACCGATGTCGTGGATTTCATTAACAATGGAAACATCAAGAGTCGCGTTAGAAAAGGTATCGAGAAATATATATATATATATATTTATATATATATATATATATATATATATATATATATATATATATATATATATTTATATATATATATATATATATATATATATATATATATATTACGCTAAAGTTATGTGCGTATAAATATTATACAGTTGCTAGATGGCAGCCTTCTAGTTTTATGATAACCAACATGAAACTCAAAACAAATGGTTGATTGAATTAATTCTCTAGTAAATTAAAAACATTAATATTTTTTATTCTTAATGTTATTTAAACAGAACAAAATTATTCATTACTAAGATAAAGTTATGTATTTTTTGACAAGAATGAAATAAAAAGAGAGAAAGAAAGAGAGAATATAAGATACTTAATATACATCATGCAAGTAATGCGCCGGACTAAAATATTATCCCTATTCTTGGTTTAGTTTCCCCATAATTGATTCTGTATTACATGCTTTTATTTAACTTCATCTGTTTGTCATAAGTTTAATGGTTCGTATTTTCAAATCGAATTTTTGATCACAAGCCTTTATCCAATTGAGCTGAAACTTGAAATATAAATATATTATCGGTGACAATGCAATATTTTACTGAATTCGAGTCACAAAAATGTTAAAAAAATATAATTAAGAATAAAATTTTTAATATGGGTGTTATAATCCAACGTCATTTTGTTTGAAAATGATATATATACATATATATATATATACTAGAGATAGCCCGTCAAAAATGACGGAAGTTTTAAAATACGGCGCCCGTTATTATAAAAATAGTCAACAAAAACAAAATGACATTTGATAACCATCAAAAAATTCTATATATAAGCAAATCAAAAAATTTTGCGGCCATGGAAGCGAAACAAACTGCGCTGTTGTATGATCGAATATGTTGTCGAAAATTTTGTCTATCTGGATTGGACGTGTCTGACATGAGGCTTTTAAGAAAATCGGGATATCCAAGTGTATTACCGTGAATGTCAATTGGTTTGGCAACATTACTTTGCCTTTTCGACAACATGAAGTGAATAGTCCATCTGATGGTTGCTCTGCAGCAAAATTTCTTGATCGACATGAAGTACATAAAACATCAAATTCACCACAATCATGTTGATCGAATTGAGTTTTGTTGAAGTTAATTGCTTCGTTACGAACTGCCTCACTCACGATTTCATGCTAAAAGTTGGGAGATCGCATTAGCAGCTCGATGTAGCTGCAATTCATTGGGAGACATTTGTTCAACTCGATGGCGTTGCGAGGCAGCATTGGTTTCTCGATGTAGTTGCAATTCATTGGGAGACATTTGCAAAACTCGATGGCGTTCCTTGGCAGCATTGGTTTCTCGATGTAACTGCAATTCATGGGGAGACATTTGCTCAATTCGATGACGTTGTGAGGCAGCAATGGAAGTGTGAAAAGCTTCTAGATGTTGAGGAGTAAGTCGATAGACATAACGTTGTTGTGATGCGGCATGAAAAGCATGAAAAATTTGCAATTCCTCAACAGACATTTGTGTAGTGCGTTGTTGATGAGCTTCTGCATCTAAAACTCGAATTTTTGCTTTTGATTGTGGAGTTTGTCTTGCGCGATATCTCTGTTGCCTTTCTTTAGCTAGACACCGTTTTCTCGACACAGGATCTTTGTCGTCATTCATATTAAGAGACATTTTGTTTTAAAAAATATACTTTATTTTTCAATTATTAAAAGCTGAACTTAAATAATAGGAAAAACAAAACTAATAAATAAATAAATAAATAAATATATATATATATATATATATATATATGTATATATATATATATGTATATATATATATATATGTATATATGTATATGTATATATGTATATATATATACATATAAATATATATATATACATATATATATATACATATATATATATATATATATATATATATATATATATATATATATATATATATACATACATACATACATACCTATATATATATATACATACATACATATATATATATATATATATATATATATATATATATATATGTGTGTGTGTGTGTAACTCTTAAAATTTGCTTAATTGATATGATTTCGTAGTTATCTGGAGAAATCAGAGTTTTTAATATTTCTCTGTTACTTTTTTAATAAAAGTTTTGGTCATTAAAAATTGATTGCAAAAATCAAAGACTAAAAACTTTAAAATAATACTATTAAAAAAAGATTTTTAAAAACATGCTTTTATTTAAATGTACTAAAAAGGATAAAATACATTTGAAACATAAAAGCGTGGAACGTAATTGTTGCGATCGTATGAGTGCCAAGGAAAACGTCTCACGCTTTTATGTTTACAACCTACTTTTATCCTTTTTAGTGCATTTAAATAAAAGCGTGTCTAAAAATCTTTTTTAATAGTAGTTTTTTGATCTACATTAACTTGCTAAAATGTCAGGAACTTTTCGAGAGAAAGAAAAAAAGAGATGGAGAGAATAAAAATGATTGATAAAGAAAAAGAGAGAGAGAGTGAGAGTGAGAGATAAACAAAAAGAGGGAAGGTCAGGGAGAGAAAGAAAGAAAAAGAATAAAGGAGATAGAGAGAGAGAAAGAAAGTAAAAAGAGAGAGAAACAATAAAAAAGAAAGAATAGTGAGATTGAAACAAAAAAGAGAGAATTTAAAAAATATGTTGCTTTTATGTATTACAAAACTATGTTGCTTTTATGTATTACAAAACTATGTTGCTTTTATGTATTGTTTTTATGTTGTATTTTTATATTCAGACACAGTAATTTTAAAACTTTATTTATTCATTTTGTAAATAATTAAATTTCAAGTAATTTATCCGAAACATATAATTTCCATTGTGATGGTGTTTTTATGCATATGCTGAAAATCTCCTGCTGTGTATCATTTGTATTTAAAGGAATCAGTTCCTAATTTATCAACATTAAAAAATTGTTGAACTTCATAAGTAAACTAGCAGAGATTAATGATAAACAAGAAAACCGTAAAAAACTTCGTTTTTTAAAAGTCCTTTATAATTTTGTAATTCGGTGATTAAAAATGTTTTGCAAAGTATATTTTGATGATATTAAGTCTATAAAATATGAAAACATTGACCACAGTCTTCTAAATACTTATTATGTAAAGTATGTGAGTATTGAAAATATAGGAAATTTTCGAATCAATATGGAATAAACAAATTTTTTATTAAACATTTTCTAATTTGAAAATTTAATGTCAATTCCTTTAAATAAAATGAAAATTCAAAGTTTGTTTCTCAAATTAAAATTTGGTACGGTTTTAATGATTTTATTCTATTATTCACTTCTATTTATTTAAATCAATCTGAAAATTTAATAGAATGTAAAGTCTGAAGCGTCAAATAAATCCACCAAATTTCAACTTGATTGGATGGGAAGTAGTTTTTTTAGTGGTATAGGATCCCAACGTATGGCTCAAGCAATCACGCAAGCAATCAAGCAAACAAACAGTCAAGTTAATAAAAATGATTAAAAAATGAGCTCAGTAAATTTGAAAAACTGACTTGAGCAGCTCTTAAACATTAACACCTTGTCTTCCAAATTTCTCAAAATCAATTTTGTATTAATAGAAACCAAATAAAAGTTTGAAAGCCTAAGAAAAACCAACAATTTTAAATTGCATTCATGGGTTAAACTAATGGAGATATACAATTTTATTCTTTTTTCAAAAATTATAAAGCATTTCCATAGTGACCTCCAAAATCACTTGGATTAATTTATTTCTGTTTGAGTTTTAAAATTAAGTTGTAGCTGTTGTTCTATTAAACATAAATATTTATTGCATTCAGGACTTACAAATTACAATTGAGAAGAAAAAATTGCTTGAAAAGATTCTTAAAAAACGCTTCGGCCTTGAAAGTTGGTTTAAGAGAAGATGGAAATCCAAAGAAGAAGTTTTTGATTTTGCAGAAAAGCTTAATTTATTTTTGAGTCAGGTTATGTCATATCCATTTCCTCACAAGCTTACATGTAATGTAAAAGAATGTGTAGTGAAGGATGAAGCAAACTTCAAAGATTTGAATATTTTTCAAGGTGATGATTCTAACAATTTGAGTAGTTTGCTTTCTTTTGTGAAACTTTCTGGAGCACAGAAGACCTTGATTAAAAGTGAAGATTTAATTACAGTTGAGGAAAATAAATGGCATTTTATTTCCTGTGTTGAGTCTGAAAGACTTAGTAGCATTTATTCTGAATGTGAGTGTTATATGAATTGTATTAAACTGGATGACAAGTCTTTACACCTTAAAGTATCATCATCTGCATCTAATAAAAGTAATATTGAGAAAGCAATTGAACAAATTATTTCCATTTATTACTCATATGAAAATATCTTAACAAAAGAATTCTTCCCTAAAACTTCTGGGGAGTTTGAGAGTCTCATTAATTTTGTAAAGAAGAAAAAGTTGTATGGAAATTGTTATTACACTGTCACTGGTCCAGAAAATGAAATTAAAGAAGCTGAAAAGATTTTACAGAATTCTCCTACTTATAAAAAAAGCAACTCTGATTTATTAGAACAATTTCAGAATCAATCGAAAAAGAAAAAAGCGGATTGTGATTTTCCGAGAAATGAAGTTCGTATTGAATATGGGTTTCCATCCGGATTGAAAATGTTTATATCGAAAGGTGGTTATTTTTTGTCTTGGGATCATCTCAACTGATCCCATATTTGCATAAATTTATAAAATGTCATGACATTTCACTGCTTAATCGTTATCTTTAGGATCTTCGCACTACATGTACTGCTAATCTAGATATCTCAGCTCTTATTGAAACAAATCTATTTTAAGTTTTAATTTTTTTTCTAAATTTGCTCATCAATATCTTTGAGCTGTCTTGGGATCAGTGGTTCATGGGATCAGTTGTTCATGGGATCAGTTGTAAGTGTGATCAGTTGTCTTGGGATCGGTTGTCTTGGGATCAGTTCTCCTGGTATCAGTTGTCCTGGGATCAGTATTTTTTTTATTATAATAGTTTATAGTCCTTTACATCAAGTGTTTTAAGACTGAAATAGCTGTATGTAGGAAGCACCTAAGTGTTGGTGGTCCTCAGTCTGAAAACCAAAACAAATTTGATACACCTAAGTACTTCCTGTCGTGGCTCATAAATTGATCCTTTTAACTGTCCCTCCTCCTTTATCCAGGCTTGGGACTGGCTCGCAATTAGCGAGGCGGAGTTAGGGATCAGTAGGCACTAACCCACACAAATCCAGGAGATCATTTCGGTGGGGATGGGAGGGGCCACAAGGACTTTCTAAAAATCTTGTAATCAATTTTTCTAACACTTCCCATTAATATTTTGACTTCAAATTGTGCACATAAATGTACTCTTGAAGACAATACACGAATCCAAGGTCGTCATTTGGAGGGATAGGGGTCCCCCAAGGATTTTTCAAGATAATTTGTTTTGGAAAAATAGAAATGGAGGAAGTTTTAGAAAATTTTTGGAATGAAGACAGACAATACATAAATCCAGAGGTGTCATTATGTGGCAAGGGTCACCCCAATGAGTTTCCTATTTAAAAAAAAATAAATATGAATAAAGGATTAGGAAAAAAGATTTTAGGGAGGTGCGGGAAAGGCAGTGGGGCCCCCAATTATTTTCTTTAAAAAAGTTATTGTGCAAAAATAAACATGAAGAAAGTTTTACAAAATGTTTGGAAAAATACCTAGGACTAACCACTCTCCCCAGTTATCTTAAGAGTCTGGTTTATAAAGAAAAGTATTTTTTAATTTTGAATTGTTTTTATATAGAGACTAGCAGGGTTACCCGGCGTTGTCCGGGGTTTTTAGAGGTTTTTCTATAGTTTTTCTCGCCTTTTCTCTTTCTTTCTTGTTCTCAGTTCCTTCCCCGCATACACTTATTTCTATCTTCACAATAGCCAGGCAAAAACTTTCATATGCATACTAACATACAGACATGTTTTATCTTGACACCAAGACAAACTCAGGAATTGTTACCTCTGAGATTACTAAACATGCATTCTTTCTCAAATAACATTGATAATTGTTGTGAGAAAAAATGAAATTTATATTTTAAAAAGTACATCCACACGAATTGAATTTAAGTGGACATTTCTATGCAACATACAAAACAAATAACAAAAGTTATATGCCACTGCCATTAATTAAATATCTTAGATGTTGAAACCACAATTCTAGACCTCTTGGCTTGCGTTTGTTGATACAATGTTTAATATGTTTAATGATAATTGACCGTAATCCGTAATCCGCATGAGCATTCCATGTGAGTGAGTGAGTGAGTGAGTGAGTGAGGCTGGGAGATTATATAAGTATATTGGTTTTGACAATAATATTTCAAGTTACAATTGGTTTGTTAACAACCTCGCTTTAACAAATTTCATTTGTATCAGAAATATGATCTAATTAAATTTATTGAAGTAATTTTAAGGTTTTCTTTATGAGGCAGTAGGCAAAGGCAGTTACTAGACGTTAAATTCCAACAGTGGCAACATGTTTGAAAACGGTTGCTATCTTAGACGACAAAAACGATTTAAATGTCCTGCAAGGCAAGCTCTGAAGCAGGCACAGAAACTACAGCTGCAGCAACAAAAGCATTCGAAAAATGATTTTCTGTGGACTTATAACTTCTGTGGACTCAAAATTCAATCATTTATTTTAACATATAGATTCTCTTCTTGTTAAAAATTTAATGACGGATTCACTTGCTTAGTTTTAGTTATTTAAACAATATTATAAATTGATTTCAGGTAACCTAATACACCAGGTGACAGATGCCATAGTGAATCCTGCAAATTCCAGGTTACAACATGGAGGAGGTGCCGCCAGAGCCATTGCTGATGCAGCAGGCGAGGAGTTGAAAAGAGAATGTAAAATTTTTATACAAAATAATAAAGAACTTCCTCTAAGTGAAGTAATGCATACGACAGCTGGTAAAATGAGACCAAACATAAAATATGTAATTCACACTGTTGGTCCTCGAGTTGATAGTGATTATAAATTGAAGTTTAATTGGTATAGAAGTTCTATTGAAGAAGAGCTGATATCTGTATTTCACAATTGTTTCATGTATGCTGATAACTTGAAAATTACATCTGTTGCTGTTCCTGCTATTAGTTCTGGTAATTCATTAATTTTATTTCAAATAATTTTTTTTAATGTATTTAAACTAATATGGGATGGAGAAGTTTGTTAAGAATACTTTGATTTTATTTTTATGTCTTTCCTAAATGAATAAAATAAGATTAATCAAATAAGAATTTCTCATATTTGAAGGTATTTTTGGGGTTCCCATGAGCATTGTCACAAATGCAATGTTTGAGGCTTTTGAAGAATTTGAACAAAAATTTTCTTCCCATAGAACTGCAAGAAATTTAAAAGAAATTCATTTTGTTAATATGGATGAGGAAACTGTTTCTAAAATTGTTGATGCTTACAACATTCGCTATAATGGCAGCAGTAGTGTTGATAAAGATGATCATGATGATATAAGGTTTAATTTTGTTTTATATTTCTTCTATATGGAAATTTTTTTAAATTTAAATTCCATGTTAAATTTTACATAAATGTATTTCTTGTTAGGCGACACAGCAGCAATGCTACAGAAATACATGATGATTCTTTCAAGGCGTCATATCTTAATGAAAAAAACTTCATGCAGAATCAACAAGAAGGTTCAAATGTTAGAAGAGACCAACATAATGAACCATTTCCTTCCAATTACAGAACAAACAATGCTGTTAACTCGTCTGCAAAAAATGAAGTCAAACAGACAGATTCAAATACAAATTCGACCGAAGAGATGTGTGTAATATGCATGGATAATATGGTTAATCCAAAGAAATTAAAATGTGGACATCAGTTTTGTAGTGAATGTTTGGATCAATACGATAATAAATGCCAGCCTAAATGTCCATCGTGTGGAATGGTTTATGTAAAATTAAAAGGCAACCAACCTCCTGGGAAAATGGAAGTGTGCAATAGTAGAATATCCCTCTCAGGCTATGAAGGATGTGGATCTCTTGAAATTCATTATAGTTTCTATGATGGAGTTCAAAATGTAATTCGCATAAGAATTAAAAAAATTGTCATTAGTGTTTTCATCATTATTTATTGCCTTATATGGTATTTCTGCAGGAGAGTCATCCCAACCCAGGGAAAAAATATTATGGAACAAGAAAAACTGCTTATTTGCCTAACAATCGAGAAGGGAAAGAGGTTGCTCAAATGCTGAGAAAAGCCTTTGACAACAACCTTCTTTTCACCATTGGAAAGTATAATTATTTTGAATTATTTTTTCTATGCATAATACCAGTTTTCCATTGTTTGCATTCTTAATTTTACTAATGATATGCATTTTCTCATCTTTTAATGCTTTCTCTGGAAAGTACTCATGCAACGGGAAGAAATGATGTCGTTGTGTGGGATGATATACATCATAAGACAAGTTTATCTGGCCAGTTAGTTAATTTTCTAATATAGTTCATTTAATTTAAAACTGTTTATAGCATTATACAGTATAATCCCACTGTAACATACATCAAGGGGACGTAGGAATGGGAATGTTATATTCAAAATCCATTACATTTAAGACATGAATGAAAAAAAATATTAAGAATTTGCTATGTAGAAACAAATTGTATTTATTTTTCATGAAACGTCAGTAAACCTGTGAACCGTTAAATACTTCATTTTTCACAAATCCTTTATATTTTGTAATTCGACAGCTTCTAATTTTTTGCAAATCAACTTTTGAAGATGATAAGTTTATAAAATAGAAAAACATTGACCAGGGTCTTAATACTTAACATGTGAAGTATGTGACGATAGAAAATATAAGAAACTTTCGTTAACGTGAAAAAAACAATGTTTTTATAATCAATTTTTGATTTGAAAAATTACATATTGCTTTCTTTAACTAAATTAAACGAATGGCTTATTTCTCTAAAGAAATTTTTTTATTTTTTTTTAAAATTTCAATTTTATTTTGTATCTTGTTTAAATTTTGTCCAATAAATCTGAAAACTTGATTAAATGCATGGTCATCAATGCAATTATAAACACCAAATTTTAGCTCGATTGGGTGAGGGCAAAAATGTTTTTTTAAGCTTCAAAGGATCCCAATGCACAGCTCAAGCAAGCAAACAAATATGGTGAAATTAATGTAAAGGATTTAAAAATGCATTACTTCAGTCTAGAATAGTCTGCCCACTTTATCTTATGTCCAATATAGGGAGCAGCCTGTTCTACTGCAGTGTCTGCTTTGCACTTACCATCTGGAATAATTTACCACTTGAATTAACAAAAGATCTGTCTTCTATCAACTGCTTCAAATCTCGTTTAAAAACTCCCCTCTATTATAAAGCTTCAGCCACTGACCACAACTGCAGTTTCGTCATTATTACTTAATGTAGTGTGATTGACATATTGTTGCATTAGCAACTGTTTACAGTGTTTACTACTTCTAGTAGTAATAATAAAATTATCCATCCAGCTTATTCTTATTCAACAATATAGTTTACTAAGATTATATTGCTGATAAATTTCAGCCTGTGAAAACATTTTATTTTCTAAAAGCTCCCACAATTTTTTTGTTGTTTCCAGCCTGATTGCTAAACGTTTCTGAGACATGTATGATTATCATCAATAGTTGTAAAACTATTGATGATAATCATAAAATAAAATATGAGTTTGTGTTTTTTGCTGTTTCAAACAAATTACATGCTGACACAACTGACAAAGCTATGCTGGCTTTTTAATAAATACACGATAACTGAGTCTCTGATTTGGGAATCTGACGATCAATACCTTGAGTGACACACATATTCACACAGTTGCAATAAATGTTTATTATGCTAGTCATGCTTTGTAAATGGGTTACATAATCTGTTATACACAAGGGAAATATTATAATTGGGGCTAGCATTTTAGTGTGTTATAGCCAAATACGAAATAGAGGGGGTCATATCGGCAATTTTGACAAAACTGAAAATTCTGTATGTTATATCTAACAGTATGTTATATCCAGCTTACGTTATAGTGGGATTATACTATACTATAAAACTTTGAAATCCACAGGTATGGATATCCTGATCCTACATACCTGAAGAGAGTTAAAGAGGAGTTGATGGCTAAAGGAATTCATCCTGGAAGTTGACTACAAATATTAATTAACTAGTGGTTCTATTAATAATAAAAACTTTCAGTCAGCGATTTTTTTTATTTAATCCAAATATAATTGGTTAAATAATTATTCTTATTTATTGTTATTAATGATAGAGCTTTTTTTAGTTAGCATGAATATTGTTTGAATTTATATCGTTAAGTCTGTCACTTGAGCTTTTATGTCATAGCGTGACAGCCATACATAAATACCAAAACAAATTATCATGATAGAGACATGTTTATGTTTATTTGCAGTTAATTTTTACCTCTAGCGCTTGAATTTAATTACTTAATTCTATTGATTTTCGATACTTGTTTTCACATTTTTTTTGAATCATTCAGGGGCAGAGGCAGGATTAGTGAAAGGAGGGGATTCAAAGCGGGTTGAGTGCGAATTTTTTACAATTTAGTGTTAGATTTATAGGTATTAACATATACTATAACATATATATTAATTCAAAAACTGAATTTCTGTTACAGTTTTTAGCAGTAAAGTAGAGTTAGTTAAATAAACCGACCTAAATAAGGCTGTACAATACAGGATATACCTATCACATTAGCATAATAAAGACATGATCAGGTTCATTATAACAAATTTTTGTGTAAACATACAAACTGTAGCAGACGAGCAACACTTTTAAACAGAGTCATTTCTATATAATTTAATACAACTAAATGATTAATTAAATAATACATTAAAATATGGACAAACATAAGATATCTAACATGTTTTATTCAAAGTTAAATACACACAACACGTCTCATAAACAAGTAAAACAGAATAACATTGTCTAAAACTTAGATAGACTTTAGGTAGACTGGTTCAAAACAATCTAGATAGATAAAACAAACTAAAAGTCGAAGATGAATGGATGTTATGACAATATTTACTCTGTACCCTAAGCACTTTGACCATGTACAGTGCTAAATGGCATGGTTTTTTGAAACGAAAAGTGAGGGTGATCTGGACCTCCAGGATCCTCTTGCTGTATCCGCCCTTGAATCATTCATCAATTATTAATGGTTGTTTATGTTTATTGAAGATAAATGAGGGAAAATAGCCATTTTTTCAACCATCATGGTCAAAACAAGTTATTTATTATATTTAGTAATGATATTTGATTTTTTATGACAAAGTATGATGTTTTTTATCAGTTCATTAATTAATTTGACAACTAAAATGCTTTAATTTTTAATCCAAGGAGTGAGTGCTGTGTAACACATGTCTTTTTCCTGAATCCTGGATGGGTGCCAGGTGGCTAATAAAAAATATGTTTTACGTGTATTGTTACTATTATTTTTTGTTAATTTTAATTTGTGAAACAACATAAAAACACATTTTCAGACTTCTTCATAGATTTTAGTGTCATATCTAAGGATTAAATAGGATGCATTATAAAATTAAATTTTAGGTGTGACTTATATCTGAACTTTCCAACATAAAATTTGACAATTTAAAAAAAGGAGTATTATATATGATAGCTATTTTCAATACACTGGTCTTCTTACTTTCTTACTCACTACACTTCTCAGCTGAACAGCCAATGTTATTTTTCATAGCACCAACCATAACAATTAATAGAAAAATAATGTGTCATGTATGAAAATGTTTTGAACAAAACATATAAAAATGAATGTTTGTACCTGTTAGCATTAAATGTATTTATTTTTAAATAGTTTATAGTCCTTTACACCAGGTGTTTTAAGACTAAAATGGCTGTATGTTAGAAGCACCTAAGTACTTCCTGTCGTTGATCATAATTTGATCTTTTTAACTTTCCCCTCCTCCTTTCTCTAGGCTTTGGACTGGCTTGCAAAAGCAAGGCGGAGTTGCATTAAATGTAAATGCCTGAACCGATTTTATTGGAAAGTGGTACACTTGAGGTTAAGGGGTGATTTGTGTCCACTTTGCAAAAATGTCTGACTCTGAAAACAAGGAAGAGGTAGCTTTTAAAAATGCATTAGCTGTTATTTCTTATTGAAGTTTCACTTGTTATAAACATCAAATAATTACTAATTTTATAGAATTATTTTGTGAATTTAAAAAAACCGTTACTTCGCAACCAGTGGCATTATATTACACATATAAATTAACAGTGCAATTTGGTGAGTAGTAACATGTTTAACAAAAATGAAAATTTAGAGCTCATTTTTTAAACAAAAGTTAAAAATTGTTTACACCGGTATTAGTAATAAGAAAAGTTTGTTACTTCAAATTATTTCTAAATACAAAAGTCTTGTTAGACATAAAAAATGTTATGTCTTTAAAACACTTAATGAGAATAGGTCAAGCCTTGTGCTCATTTTCACTTTTTGCCATTTCCAGAACCTCTTTGGGAACACGACCTTCATCTATGCTTTTGCAGAACCCTTTGTACTGCAATTAAAAAAAAAAAACTGCACACATAAATAAGAATGTTTATTGACATGAGATTAATAATTATCGCTACCATTTCTAGTTCTTTCTTCAAAACCTGTATGGCTTTTTCTCTGCTCGTGACAAGCTCCTCAAGATACTGGTAGCGCAACTTTTTTCTGGCCCTGCATTCCCTAGCAGATTGTTGGCTTCTTTCTAATTTCATTTTCATGTCAAGTTTTGCTGGTTTCCTACCTCTCTTTCCGCCTCCACGACTTTCAACTTTTTCGTTTTGTGTTCCCGAAAACTCGCCCTTTAAAAACAAAGCCAATTACAACTGATTAATACTTAAAAAATGAAATAAAACAAGCAAAAATCCAATAAAACAAGCAAAATTAGTAAAAGATGCGCAGTTACGTCGGCCCTGCTGATGTGCGCATTTAGAATTTTTAGATGACGAACAAGGAAACGGATCCAACAATTACTTCTTTTATGTTATCGTCTCTGTTTTCTTTCAAAGTTGAACTGCTGCGATTTAAAAAAGCAAATTCTGATTTAGCCATTGAATGTCATGATACAAGAACATCTTAGACAACTAGAAAAGCGGTAGCACAGCTGATACACCAATTTGTTTACAAATATTTTCACGTGTTCTAGAAGTACTTACCGACTAATTATGAGACTTGTTAAACAACCGATAAAACTGGGTTTTTCGTTAATTGTAAAGCTCAAGATCAATTTTATGAGGTTTTATTCATTTTAATTTAAAAAAATAATTTGTTAAAAATTATGGAAATTAATCAGGCTAATCAATTAAGGAAGTATGTATGGGTGCCATTTTCTTCCAGACTGAACTCGGCCCACTGACGTTGAGGTGGGCTCTACTGACGTTGAAGTAGGCCCTTGTTGAAATTGAAATGGGCCCCTCCTGACGTTGAAGTGGGTCCTTGCTGAAGTTGAAATGGGCCCTTCATGTCTTTGAATTAAGTCCTTATTGATGGTGAAGTGTGCCCTTATATTCAACTTGAAACACAAGTTATCTGCCTCGCTTAAACAAAGCTTGCGAACTGTTTTGATGAAATTCAAAAATGGTGCTCAGTCATGCGTCTGAAGCTGAATGCTTTACAAACAGAACTCATCTGGTTTGATCGAAGGCCTTAGCCGATATCCAAAAGTCCAGGCTCTATTAATATCGGAGACTGCACGATCTCATCTTCAAATGTTGTTCGTGATTTTGGAATGTATCTTAACTCTCGTTTGTCAATGACGCATCATATCTCCGACATTGCCAGGGCCTGCTACTTCTATCTACGCCGAATCCGTCAACTGAAGCGCTGCCTTAATGAGCAGTGCATTCGTACCCTAGTTCAGGTTTTCGTCATCTCAAGAGTAGACTACTGCAACTCAGTGCTGGCTGGTCTACTATCATCATCCTTGAAACCCCTCACTTCTGTACTCCATGTGGCCGCTGGACTTGTCAAAGATCTCGGTGAATGAAGTGGTGAATGCTATAACTCTTGAAGAATTTAAAATTAAATTATCAACATATGGTTTTTAAATGTTTGATGGTGGATCTCACACACGATTATTAATTGTTCTGATTCACTTTAAATAAATGTTATGTTATGTTATGTTATGTTTAACTTTACGTTAACTTCACTGGCTACCTATCCCTGCTAGAATAAATCTTAAAATATGCCTATTAATTTTCAATATATACTCCGATCTTTTTTTCCTATCAGGGCCGTAACCAGCTATGGGCCGGGGGTCCAGGCCCCCCAGTTTTGTTCAGGCCTCCCAGTTTTAGTCGGGCCCCTCAGCTCAATCAGGCCTCCCAGTTTTTTGTATTGCTGTCCAGTTCAAGAAAGCAAATGTAGGTGTCTTATTCAATAAGTTGTTTGAATTTGCTATGGCGAAAGATGATAAATTGTGTGGGATTTCACAAAACATGCCTCAAAATTCCAAGTTCATGTCGCCTCTATCCAAAAGGAAGTAATCGAATTGATGGCACAGATGGTACAAGTTTTGATTGTCGAAGAATGCAGAGATTCTGACATTAACTGGTATTCGACCAAGAAAACTCGAGATCAGTACAATGTCGAGGATATGTCGATTGTCATTCGCTATGTGCGTGGTAGAAAGGCAGTAGAGCTCATGATCTCAATCGCCAAGGCTAGTGAGTTAGATGCTTAAAGCCTGACACGTCCGTTGCTTACAGAGCTTCAGGTTCAGCAGCTGGACCCTGCTTGAATTTTGAGTCAATGTTATGACGGAGCCAGTGTAATGATCGCCGGAAAGGAAGCTGTCCAGAAAATATTTCAGGAAACTCTGGACCGCCTAATTCCGTACGTGCACTGCTATAATCACCAATTCCATTTTGTGGTTGCGCACGTTATTAAATCAGAGATAAAGGTGAACAACTTTTTCAGCTTATGTGAGCAATTGTATGTGTTTTTTCGCCGAAATTTTGCGAATAACACATAAGGAGGTGACACAATAAAGCGGTTATCAATCTGCAATGGTTGTCAAAAACAACCGAGAGGAAACTTTGTAGACCCTCGAAATTGCTGCCAATTTAGAAAAAGCTCCGGCTTATGTGTTGGTTGAGGCAGCGGAACTGCTCAATAAAGTTTTAAAGTCGGAATTTGTTTTTTTTTTTCAAATGCCATTGTCAAAATACTCGGTCAATGGTTTGTTGCAAGGTCGCTCGTGCAATGTGCCTCTTGCTGTGGAAATGATCTTCACAGCTAAAGAGAGCCTTCTTTCCTTGCGGTCTGCAGAGGTTTTTGATCAAATGGCAGATGCTACTGGCTTTCCATCAAATGATGATGAAAATTTAGTGTCAGTAAAGCGCAAACGAGCTTAGAGCACCTGACTTACCGGCTTTGTGGTCACCTCCATTTAGGGTCATTACCATGTTATTGGTTCAAATGTTACTTCACGCGAGTTCATGAGTCGTGTTTTCTACAACATCATAAATTCTATTTTGAAATGAACCACCGATTTGGCGAGTCCAACTTGGCTTTGTTTCAAGCTATAAATTCCTTCGTTCCATCATCTCAGAATTTTCTTGTTGAGAAGTGCTTGGAACCACTCAGCCAGCTCCTTTGCCTGGACCAAGATGTCCTCGCTGGCAAATTGCCTATTGCAATGCGACTGTGCCGTAACAAATTCCAGCCAAATTCGTCGTTGGAAAATGCAACATATATACATTGCTGCAGTACCGTGACGCATTTCCAGAAAAGTTTGTCCAGAAATCGCACCGTATTGTTCTCTGACATTATGACCCATGTGATGTGTTTTTTCATAAAGTTTTTTCTTGGAAATTATAATTTTTTTAAATGTTGTGTTATCGTTTTATTTACAGGCTTCGGGAAGTTTTCATGTTGATTAAGAATATTTTCAAATTCAGTTAAATATGGTAGAATAAAATTCACTGGAATGTGCAACTTATGTAAACAGACAATTTATACAGTTCCCCCCCCCCCTAATAGCTCTTGGGCCCCCCACTTCCAAATTCCTGGTTACGGCCCTCTATTTGTTGTCTTTCGTTTCGCCATGCGTCGTCGCTACCTGCAAGGCGTCGTTTGCGCTCTGCCATTCTGCCAGCAAGGATGATTTCATCATTATCCGGTCTCGTCTCCAATTTGGAAACAGCGCTTTAGCCATCTCAGGCCCGGTTAAATGAAACAGCTTGACTGTGCATATTCTTCATTCTATAGACATTGAATAATTTAAATTTTAGCTAAAGACATAACTTTTTAAAAAGTTTTTTGATTAGGAGATATTGATGAACTGCACGCCTTTGCGAAGGACTTGTTTTTTTTATAAGGGCGCGATATAAATGTTATTTTGTATTTGTATTGTAACAGCGAATCGAGAAATTCTTGGAGGGGTGATGCAGGTTACACAACTCCTCCGATTTTTTTGAAAGACTCACACGGTTCTGTTTCCTCTCAAAAAGCTGATGACCAGTGAGTAGTCCTAGGTATCAGTTTGTTTTAGAAAAAAGTTAGCAATATAAAAGCAAAAATGGCTAAGATGGGATTGTTTTACTCTACGGTTTGGCTGAAATAACATTTTGAAATTAATTAGTGGCAATTGCAGAAGAAAGCAAAAACCTTCCTCTATTGACTTTCAATGTTGTGTGAAAATTTCATTACAATCGGATAAATTATATATATATATATATATATACAGGGGCGAATCCAGAATTTTGTTAAGGGGAGGCGCATCCATGAGTGCCCGCCCATAGGGGCAAGAAAAGTCCCCCCTCTTGAAAAATTGATAACATTTTTATACCATTGCTATTAATGTATTGTTTACAAATTTATTCGTGTATAATGGATTTGCCCCTCATACACAAATTTTAAATGTAACTACGTAATAATGGTAAAAATCAGTGATGGGCACAAACTATTTTTTTTAGTTAAACGTTAACAACTTTTAATTAAAAAACCTTAGTTAAACTTTCAGTTGCAATTAATTTAAAATGGTTGATAAATAAGCTAAAAAAAAGTAGTTAAACTTTTTCCAATTATTTCTTAACTTTTTTGTTTTTTATATTGATTTTGGCACTTTCGGTTCTTTCTATTAACTTTTTAATCATTTAATAACATGATCAAAGAGTAGAATAACTCAATGTCTTAAATGTTATTTTCAACAAAACTGCATATTGAATGTTAATTTTTAAAGATAATGACCAAACGTTGCCACAGACGCGCTTGGCTTATTAGGACAAAATCGGCATCGTGCACTGACATTTTTACTGTCCTGTCACATTTAAGCTTGATTTCATCAAAACAAGTTTTTGCTATAGCACTATGCCACTATGGGCGCGTTGTTAAATTGATTGCGATAGTGAATCCTGGTGAGTTAGTTAATCCCAGTAGCTCCTGCTCTAAGTAGGAGTCAAGCGTAAGAGTACAGCGGTAAAAAGGCATGAGCCCGGACTACCAATAGGAGCAAAGCGATGTCAAATGAATCCGGTAAAAAACAACGCGCTCTATGCATCCTATTTTTTACTGATTCGGTGATTCCTAGTCTATTATACTATCCTCTACAGTACAACACGGCCAGGCTCGATAGTTGAGTTGTAAACAAAACATAACCCGAGAACTGATAAACATAAAGTTTTATTTATATTTTTTTAATCAACTAAATTTTATTAATTAAACTTTTTAGTTAGCAACTAAAAAAATTATTTAAACTGTCACTTTGCTAAACTTTTTTGACTTAGTTAAACTTTGCTTTTAATTAAAAAATTGTAGTTAAACTATTAGTTAGCTATTTTTCAAGTGGGAGGACCTGTGAGGTTACCGGTTTTTTCAACCAGCTCCTGTTCGCCAGAACTGGTACATAGATTATGATAATTTATTTTGGCACCAGAGCACATGTCACACTTAGCAGGTTGTTTTTGTAAACAAATGAGTTATGCACTGCCGGTGACCTCCCGGTAAGTTGTACGCAACAAAATCGCCCGCTATGGCTTAGATAGCGCTTTAAAGGGTTTACAAGAAATTGTGTAACTCGAAAGGCCCTGTCTATCTTTTAATTTTTACATCAAAAGGCTTGTAAAAAGTAATAAAACAATGTGTGGTGGTGTATATAACTCGTTTAAATAGACTTTCAAAAAAAATGAACTGTCTTAACTCGTTTAAATAGACTTTCTTGGATCAGAAAACATCGTACGAGTATTTTTATGTAATCATTTTTATTGTGACTTCAATATTTTGTCATAAAGAGGTCATAACAGTCTGATAATTCAAGCACTTTATCATCGGTATACTCCATCGTAACTTCTATAAATTAAAATAAAAGTAAACAAACCAATCACCCAATCAGAGCGTGAGTTTCTCAACCAGTTCTGGAAAGAAATAGAACATGCATCGGCCGGCAAAATCTGGCACCAGAATCTGGACTTGCATAAATTAACATAATTTCTGGACGCGGTTTTCGTGACACACACTCCAGATTCTGGTGCCGATCGACTGGTACCAGCGAAAACTGGTCAGTGTGTACTGGGCTTAGTTAACTTTTGCCCATCACTGGTAAAAATGTGTGCTATAAATGGAAATCCATAGGTGTCGGCTCGGCCCGTCGACAACTTGGCCCAGTCCGTTTCAAAACCAAAATTCCTGGCCCGGCACGGCCCGTCTAATTTGGGCCCGGTCCGTTTTTACAGGCCTAGAAATTCTATATACTTGATGAAAAACTTTGGCCCGTCCCACATTGACTTCAGGTTTGGCCCGGCCCGTCTGAAGACCCTAAAATCACTAAAATGTCTATATGCTTAGTGAAAAACCTCGGCCCATACCACTTTGATTTAAGGTTTAGCCTGGCCCGTAAAAAGACCCTAAAATAACGGCTTGGCCCGACCGGTGATAAACAGGACTCAGCTACTTTTAACCGGCACAAAACCTCAAAATACTAAGTTTTACATCTGTAATTCTTGCAGTTGTTGTGTAGCAGTTATTTTAAAATAAAATAACCCTTATTTTGACCCCACATTTGAAGTCATGGAAACCAAAGTTTTAAGAAACGGTGAAACACGTATATCTTTTTTTTTGAGTAGATACTAAGTATTAATTTTTACATCTGCAGCAATTACAGTTGTTGAGTAGCAGTTACTTTAAAAACCAAATAACCCTATCTTCCACCCCACATTTGAAGTCCTGGAAAGAAACCAAATTTTCAAAAAATGGTGAAACACGTATATCATTATTTTTAGAGTAGAAACTAAATACTAATTTTTACTTTTGTAGCATTCACAGTTTTTGAGTAGCAGCTACTTTAAAAACCAAGTAAACTTATTGTCCACCCCACATTTAAGGTCCTGGAAACCAAATTTGTAAAAAATGGTGAAACACGTATATCTTTATTTTTAGAATAGAAACTAAATACTAATTCGTACATCTGTGGTATTTACAGTTTTTGAGTAGCAGTTACTTTAGCAGTTAGAAACCAAACACTAATTTTTACTCCTGTAGCAATCACAGTTTTTGAGTAGCAGCTACTTTAAAAACCAAATAACTCAATTTTCCAACCCAAAAGTAAGGGAGGAAACGATCGCCCCCCTGCTCCCTAATTGACGTCCCTGTACAAGCTGCTAGACATATCTGCTAGATGATTTGATGTTTTTTCAGTTATTTTTTTGAATATTTATAATAAATAAATAATTAAAAAAATTATATTATGATGATAATAAATAGATAAGCTGTCCAACATTCAATAGTTCTTCACATGATTGGTCGGTGCCATATATATAGAATAGATTCTATATATATGGCATATATATATATATATTCTATATATATGGCATATATATATGTATATTCTATTATATATATATATATATAGAATAGATTCTATATATATGGCATATATATATATATATATTCTATATATATGGTCGGTGCCATTTGCTCATTGGCTCTTCAAAACAAAACTACTTGTTGAAACAATAAATCAAACAGTTATATAATCGGTTACATCTATACATTTTAAAAATGTCGTTTAAAAATTTTTTTTGCATTAATTGAAAAGCCGACGAATTTTGTGATATAAGGGATTTGTGTACAAACCTTGTTTCTTATGGTTTGCTTGTATTGTAAGTGTTGTAAGTAATTAGTAATTGGTCTTTTCATTTCTTAATTTACTTGTCTGGTAGTCAGTTCGGCTAGTTTCTTCATCAGACGAAGTTGATCTCATCTCTTGTTTGATTATTAGTATAGTAAAGACCTTCAAACTCAATTTTCATGCAGACCTTTTCGGAACAGGCGTTTTACAACAAGCTTCAGTCTAGCTTTCAGCACATGCTTATTTATGACAACCCTAAGTTGAAAGAACAGGCGACACAATGTATGAAAGAAGAGGAACTCCGAGCTAAAGCCAGGGATAAAATTAAATTGTTGAGTCTGCTTGAATCAGATTTTGACGAAGTGTTTTTGTTAGAAATTTTAACATGGTTTAAAACAGACTTTTTTTCATGGATCAGCAATCCTGACTGTTGTAAATGTGGAGGTGCAACTGTGAATGATGGTCATGCAGCTCCTACTTCAGATGATCTGCTCTTTGGAGCAACTAGAGTGGAAAGGTACAAATGTTCAACTTGTTCTTTTCATACTCATTTTCCACGTTACAACGATCCTGCCAAGCTTTTGGAAACACGGACAGGTAGGTGTGGAGAATGGGCTAATTGTTTTGTTATCTGTTGTATTGCCGCTGGATTTGAAACTCGTTACGTTCTAGACTTTAACGATCATGTTTGGGCAGAAGTTTTTTCTAAAAAACAAAATCGCTGGCTGCACTGTGATCCCTGTGAAAATGTATGCGATAAGCCTTTATTGTATGAGTCTGGATGGGGCAAGAAGCCTACATATATTATAGCATTTTCATTGAACAATATACAAGATGTGACATGGAGATACAGTAGTAATCATTCAAGTTTGCTTCTCAGAAGAAATCTCTGTAGAGAAGACTGGCTCATTCAAGCTATCACCAGATTGAGGTATGAACGATTTAAAGATTTGCTCTTGCCTCAGTCTATTATTGATGAAATATTAAAAAACACTGCAGTTGAATTAGTAGAGTTGATGCTCCCAAAGTTGCCGAATGGTGAGCATTTGTCAGGAAGAACTACAGGCTCCCTCAAGTGGAGAATGGCTCGAGGAGAGCTTGGAACCCAACCTTTGACCAATTATATCATCAAACCAACAAATTCAGAAATCAGTAACAATTGTCTTAAGATTAGTTACAACTGCTCAAACGACATTTATACGAGAGGCGATGGCATCAACTTTGAAGACATCTCTGGATGGAGAAACATGCTATTTGAAGCAAAAGATATCTCGAGAAAAGTTGAACATGACTGGAAGAAAGTTTATCTATGCAGAGCTGAGAACAGCCTGATTGGAACATTGACATGGAAAGTAGATCTTTCTGGAACTAGTAAGAAGATTCAATCATTGGACGTCTATGTGGATTCTGAATGTTTTGAAAATGGACAGATTGCCCTGAAGTTGCTGAGTAATTCAGGAGCTGAGATGGATCTTTTTCCGAAAACAAAATTAACAACGGACGAGTTTTCAGGAAGTGAAGTAATTTGTCTTACTGCTGTCATGAGTGGAGGAAAAGGGTCTAATGCGTGGCAACATGCTCAAGTTTTCAGACAGGATTTAAATTCAAGTGCCTCCGTATTCAATATGAAATTGACCTTCAAATAAAAATCATCTTACTAACTTTGAAAAATACATTTGAAATCTTGTAATTCTTCTATGTTTCATCTCAACATAGCTATTTAATTGAATTAAAACCTGTTGCATGTCAGCTAAATTCATAAAGTTTGGTCAAATTTTAACTTTTTTGTAATTTCTGGTGTTTTACTAGCATAATTAATTATTCACTGGTTTAATCTGATAAAAGTCAAATTAAACAGACAAAATTTGATGTAATTTCTTGTTTATAAAGTTTATATAACAACAAGAAAACTGTAAAAAACTTTGTTTTTTTTAAATCCTTTATCATTTTTTAAATCGGTGACTAAAAATGTTTTTTGATGGTAGTAATTCTATAAAATATGGAAACATTGACCACAGTCTTCTGAATACTTAATATGTGAAATATGTGAGGATTGAATATTTATGAAACTTTTGAATCAATATGGAATAAGCAAATTTTTTATTAAAAATTTAGAATTAAAAGACATTTTCTTTAAACAAAGTAAAACTTAAAAGTTCATTTCTTTACATAAAATTTGTAATTTAAATTTTTTTTATAATTTTAATCGATTTTATTCCATAATTCACTCAAATATTGTCCAATCAATCTGAAAATTTAATAGAATGTAAAGTCTGCAGCAAACAAATAAATCCACCAAGTTTCAACTCGATTTTGAAGATTAAAAATAAAAGCTATTTTCGAATCAATATGGAAAAAACAAATATTTTATTAAAAATTAAATATCACCTTCTTTAAAGAAACCAAAAATTGATGGTTTGTTTTAATGCATAAAATTTAAAATTTTTTTTTAAAGGTTTTATTGATTTTATTCTATAATTAGCTTATATTTTGTCTAATCAATTTTAAAATTTAATAGAATGTAAAGTCCGCAGCGACAATTGATTTTACCAAATTTCAACTTGATTGGATAACGGGAAGTTGATTTTTTAAGTGGTATAGGGTCTCACTGTATGGCTCAAGCAAGCGGACACGGTGAAGTTAATATAAAAGATTTAAAAATATAATTACTATATGAATTTCATTCATTGTTTATTTAATTCCATTCTTTAAAAGCAAACCCGAGTAAATTAATAGTAAGGCCGGGTTGCATGCAAACTAATTAATAATACAATGAAAACAAAATACAGAGAAACCAGAAGTTTTAACAAGATTTACAAACAATTGTTAATAAACGGAATGTAAGTGAACATACAAAAATCAGCTAGCTATCAATGCTTGGAACCGGTTTGTGAATTTTCATGAAACAGTCGTGGCCCCTGTACTATGATACTAGAAGCAGTTGTTCCCTATTTGTTGTAAATTGACTGCTGCTGTTAGTACGGTTATGATATTTTTGCACTGACACAAGCTATGCAATTAATTAGGTACCAAAAAAATTCCAATATTAAAAATACCAGTGACAAATAGATGCAAATTACTTGTTTATCATGTAGAAATAAATATATAATAAAATAAAAATTGCATATAAGCAGGACATAGATAGCTGTTACAAAACAAAATCAAGTGCTCCTGGTTGCGTAATGAATTATGAATATTGAATGATCGAATTCACGATAGTTCCTTTTCCTTCTTGTCCGACGGAATGTCACGTACAGCCGGTTCTATCATGGAGCTGAAATAAATAATCGTCACATGCAGTTTTTTTTTAAATGAAACAATTCCACCAGGACCTTAGAAATGGCAAGCAAACAAATTTAGAATGCATTTTTGTCCCAGCGCTTTTTAGGATTTTTTTATTCACATTTCTATAATTAAGTGATTAAAAAAAAAAAATCCTGCAGTATCAAACCTTTTCTGTTTATACAAATTTATGTCTGATGACGGATGGTCTCTCTTGAGAACGGATTCTTGTTTCCAAGGATCTTGGTTATTATTGAGCAATCTTAAGGAATCTACAGCTGGCTTTTTGCTATTCCACACCAATGAACCTTTTGTCAGAAAATTTTCAGATGGGTGATCCTCTTTCTTATCCATTTTATAATTATCAGAGCCTTCAAATCTCATATGTTTTTTTCGTTTTTTCAGCTGTGGCACTTCTTGCTCAGGTAAAGAATTCTTGCTGTCCTGCTTCTCGAGTGGATCAGTAACTTCACCATCTGCTGCATTTACATTGCCTTCTCTTTTTTTGTCAGATCTGGCAATCTCATCAAAATGCTGCTGGCTAATATCCCCTGCTTTCTCAATTTGGTTTTTATAGCTATTACCAGAATCATCAAGTTTTTTGTGAGTCCATCCAGACGAATTTCCTGCTTTCGACCTTTGGGCAATATTAAATACAGAGTCTATTCTTTCAACAGAATCTTTTCTTTCTTCATTTTCTATTTTATTTTCCACTTTTTCAAAGTTGTTCTGCTGTGGAAAAACTTTCTCATCGCCTTGCTTTTTGTATGGTGAATCCTTATTGTTTTCTCTGTTTGCAAAGTCATTATTGGTATCCTTACTCCTGTTGAATCCTGAAAAAGAATTACTTTCATGACTTTTAAGTTTTTCTTTCATTATATTTGAATCATCTTTTTCTTCAACTTCTTCATTATGGTCAGCTTGAATTTCTTCTTTTGGCAAAAAACGTTCATTTTTAGCTTGTTGTTTTTCTGTGATAATATTTGGCTCATCTTTTTTTTCAACTTCATCATCATTATCATAAGCTTGATTTTCCTTTTTTGGCAAAAAACTATCTTTTTGATTAAATTCAGTTATTTTAGGAACGTCACTATCTTTTTGATTAAATTCAGTTATTTTAGGAACGTCACTATCTTTGTCAGTTTTTGTAACATCGCTGGACTTATGATCTTTTTGATCATATAATGGGTCAGGCCCAGAAGCAGGTGTACTTTCCTTTAAGGCCTGCAACTGTTGTTTTAGGTCTTCTATTTCTTTTTCATACATTTCTTTTATGTCAGAACATGTTCCATCTGTTTAAAATATTGATATTCGAATTAACTTGTTAAAATATTTAAAAAATGCTAATTTAAAGAAGAATAATTAACCATTAGAATCAAGTTTTTTAGGTTCTTGACATTTTTCCTGTTAAAAATCATATTAAAAAATGTAACTGATTTAACAAAAAATCCAAAGTCAGATTTTTTTTATTTACCAACACATTTTTCAGTAATTTAGAAACTAAAATAGAGCCAACCAATTCATTTTTAACTTGTGCTAGCTCTATTGTTTTATCAGCCGCTTCTTTCCTTGCGTTCTCTAAATCTTGATTCTTGGTGTCGTCTTGGTCTTGAGTGTCTTGATTGAAGAGTTTTGCGTTTTCGTGCTCTTTCTGCTCGACTTTATCAAAACACGCCTAATTTAAATGTTGACAAGTATAGGAAAATTTGGATGAAACTTTCTTTTTTTTTTAAATGAAAGTACTCACTTTAGCTGTCGCTTTTAGTCGAGACACTTCTATTTTTAGCCGATCGATATCCGAAACTTGATCTGCACATAACTGGCTGCTTTTGAACTTATAATAAACAAAAAAAAGTAACCCAATGGCTGTCAAAATAATAACAAAGCTTTTAATGGAGCCGTCCCCAGATTGTCTCAAAAAGCCACGAGCAACAGGCATTTTAATATTGAAGAACCAACGGCCCTCGTTGGCAAGAAAAACAACAGTTCTAACCAACAGGTAAGTTGGGGCAGGAAGCAATTTATCAGCAATTCTTATTTTTTTACTTATTGGTCAAAAGTGTTTTAATAGATTAAAACTTTGAAAAAAGTTTAAATTAATATGAATATAGTCTAATATTTTAACTTTAAGCACCAGGGGTGCTGATGGTATTGCGGTAAAGCGTTCGCCTCATAGATATATATAGATACGCCCTGCACACATTTTTTCATAGGCCGGCCGCGAATATACAAACAGCCTCGGAAACTTCCACTTGCATATTAATTAGTGTGCTATATATAGAACAGCACTGGCTATGTTAATTCTGCACTAGTCGTCAATGGAAATGCCAGTCACGTGCTTAGTGTATTTTTGAAATGTTTACACTGCGCTCAACTGCTCTGCACTAAATTTTTTCTCCGAAACACTTGTCATTAAAGTTAAAGTTCACTAAAACTTGGGTTTTCAAATTTTGCAGACGACTCAAAACTATGTTCGAGGGTCCCCAACAAAGAAGCCAAAGTATGGCTAAGAAATGAGTTATCTTGAACTTCTACTCATCTACTCTAATGGTTTACTCAAGTTTACTGTTACTTTTTAAGCCACTAAGCTGACAGCCAAGCTACTGAAAAATCTCTGCTTAAGGGTCACTTTCAACTTTTGAAGATAATTATATCCATAAACTTTTTCTTAAAATTATTTTTTTGGGTAGGGACTCTAGTCTATATACACCATTGATATATACTATCAATGATATACACAGTATTCTAGATGAGGTTTGACCATAATCAATCCAGTACCACTAGTAAACGCTTGAACCTTGCTTAGTTAAGTAGTTTTTTTAAATCCATCAACAGCTTCAAAATAATGCTTTGAAAGATTGGATTTCAACTTTATTTTGTAGTGGTTGTCACACTGAACCACTTTAAACCATGTTATGTTAAATTTCATTCTGTAGCTATTCTATCTAAACCACTTGAAATCTTGTTATGCTATATTTTTGTTTTAAGCTAAACACATCTATAACCTGTTTAACACAGTAATAGTTATTTAAAGTTTTACTTTGAAATGAATCGATTTAGAAATGTTCCTAATTTCAAAGGAATTCTGAAGACATAGACAATGAAGCACTGCTTTATATTTCCTTGTCATAATTTTCAAAATGAAGATAGAAACAATATAACATTTATAAAACAACTTATACCACTCTCCTAAATACTTGATATGTAAACATGACAAATATGAGAAACTTTTAAATGACTATAAAAATGAGAACCCAATAAAAAACATTGCACAAAAAACAGTAAAGATTCAAAACAAAGTTATTACACTAATAGAACTTATGCAATACTTGATATATATATATACACCACTCTCCTAAATACTTGATATGTAAGCATGACAAATATGACAAACTTTTAAATGACTATAAAAATGAGAACCCAATAAAAAAATTGCACAAAAAACAGTAAAGAACCAAAGAAAGTTATTACACTAATAGAACAACTTATGCAATATTGGATATATATATATATATATATATATATATATATATACAATCATGAAAAACATACGTAACTTTCAAATGACTATGGAATTTAGAATTTTTTTTGAAACCAGTAAAGAACAAACACGCAAATAAAACCAATAATAGAACACTAATAGAACAATATTTTGTTTGCACAAAAAACAATAAAGAACACTAAAAGAAAAACAAAATGCTGCATCACTTTTTAAAATGAGTTTTTCCAAGTCCAATATTTCTATTTACACATTCAGACAAGTTATGACGAGCAGGTGCAAGCAGGCGTCTCCTTGGCATGCTGTAATCGTGAAGATTATCGCGAAGAATTGCCAATTTTCTGGGACGGCCTGGTTCCCCTGGAGCACTTCCTCGCAACACTTTTCTTCGGCGAGCCAAGGCAGTTGATTGAATAGAAATTGTACTGCGTTTCGCTGAGGCGTTGCCACCTCCACAATATTTTCCCAGTGTGTGCAGTACAATCGCAGTTGCCACTGTTTTTAAAGTTTTTATGGCAGAGCAAACAGCTGGAAAAAATTGCTTTTTGTTTCTTTTTCCATGACTGAAAATGCGTTCCTCACACATCCTGTAGAATTCTTTTACAGCACTTTCATATTGCTCGTCTGGAATTTGAAGGCCTGCAGATTCAAGGTTTGAGTTCTCATGATCTGGGATTGAGTTCTCATGATCTGGGATTGAGTTCTCATGATCTGGGATTGAGTTCTCATGATCTGGGATTGAGTTCTCATGATCTGGGATTGAGTTTTCACAATTAGAGAATGTATGACGATGCAAGCTATCTAGCCATCCATCAACAGGTCGATGTCCACAGGCAACCACAAACATTAATTCCCTAAGATCACTAGCATGGTAATTGTGACCAGCATGTGGTTGCATGGACAAGACATAGTAGATGTGCTTGCACATTTTGCCTGTACAGCCAGCAAAACATGTGCAGATGAATGCTAGATTAACCACATAGCTTTCATTTTTATGTGGTTGAGACGATGAAACCTCAAAAAAATCTTTTGAGGTTTGGGTAATAAGTTGGCCTTCATATTTTGGGAACCTTGCAGGTGGTCTCTGGAGACGATTTGAAGAAAAATCAAGAAGCCTTCTTTCGTAATAAGATGAAAACTTCTTGCTTACAAACTGAAGCATTTGAACCAGATTGAATGCTCTAGTTCGATGGAATATCTAAAAAGATACTTTTATAAAAAATGACAATAATTTTTGTGCTGTTTTTGGTTAACTATAACGACTAGATGCAAATAATATAAAAAAATTATGCTTACTGAAACTGAACCAGTAAATTGAAATAACAACATTAGCTTTAAAAGCATAGAAATTATGCGGCATGAATAAAAAAATTAACAGAAAATAAACTAAGAAGCATTTCTTAACAAATATATTATAGTTACATCTACAGTCAAAAACTTGAGCACATTAAATGCAAGAAATTAACCTGGTCCTTAAGAATGCGCATGAATGCTTCAACATAATTGTTTGTGTTGTTTCCTCTCAGTTTTTTTCCACTTCTGAATGACGAACACCATCTCATTCTCCTTTCCCATAGATTTATCACATACTCAAGGAAGTTCGAATATTTGTTGACAAGTTGATCAACTCGCAGCTGTTCAAACCTAACAATTGACAAAAAATTGTGATTAATTTATTTAAATTGTTATAATAACCATAATAGTAAAGTTTTGCACTATGATAAATTTTAAAAACTTCAGAGCAGTGACTGATAAATAAATATAATTATACTAGTGGGGTACCCAGCGTTGCCCGGGGTTTTTAAAGGTTTTTCTAATGCTTGTCTCTCTCGCTCCCGCTTCTTTCCCCGCTCCTGGTCGCTTTCAACGTTTGTATGTATGTATGTATGTATGTATGTATGTATGTATGTATGTATGTATGTATATATTGCATTTCAACAATATCTATATGGTAATATTGTTTGTACTGTCAAGGCTGTTTAAAACTAATAATTAAACTGGATAATTGTTTTCTTTACTTTATAAGTAGTTCAGCCTCTGTTCCTGCAAACATTAATTTTTTTGTCCATGCAAAAAGAATTGGTCGATCTGAACGTTCAATTTTGTGAGAGCTAAGCAACAGCCATCGCCAAACTGCTTGCAAAATGTGAAACTGACAAAGATACTGCTCACACCTGGAAATTGAAATGATTTTACTATATGTTTTTCTTACCTTTATTAATACAATAAAGCAGAAAAAACCTACCAAATCTTACTCCCCATAATTAATTTCTGTTAGAAATGATTTATTAAACAAATTAAACAAAGTGATATAACACTTACTGTGGCCAAGCATTCATAAGTGCTGCTTGTTCAGAGGTGCTATCGTCTGTCATAACAAACTCTGGCCCAACACTTTTACCACGATTATAAAAACTGTCTTCTGGCAAGACTTTCTTCATTAGTGTGAACAAACTAGTCAAAATTTCTTTACTCTCAGAAGGTGTAATCCCTACAGCCAGAGGCAATGCTAAAAGCAAAAACAAGCAAATCATTGTCATGCAACAGTAGCTTAATATTCATCTATAACATACTACTTGTGTTTTTTAGAAAAAACTAGGATGAATCTAAAGGTACCTCCAGCTTTGCTGTGCGTCATCAGAAGAAAGATTCGAAAGCCATCACGGTCCATGCCACCAGACGAATCAACAAACATGAGTTCTCCAGATTCTTTAATATATTTATGAACACTTTTCATAAATGGTGTACATATTGCAAGAACTTTAGAACTCTGACAATCTTCTGATGCCACGCATACTTCACCAAACTCATCATTTATCTTTTCAACAAATTCATTAAGTCTGTCATTATTTCCATGTTCTCCATATTCTTTTTTAAACAGTTTTGTGAAAACATAATGACAGTGACGGTAGTCTGGACAGATGGATCGATCTGCCAGCTTTACTTCGAGTTGATCTTCATCAGCCAGATTGTCTTCAATTTCCATTTTTATATATTCTAACGCAGTGCTGGGGCTATGACCATCATGAAACAAACTCTCGAGTTTTGAATCCACTTCCAGTAGGACCCTTTGATGCCTTAAGACATCAGCAGCAAAAAGAGGATGATTGTGGGCCCACAGGAGAGTTATTTCACAGGGATATTGTGAGTCATAAACAATTGTTCGTGGTCGTTTCTGAGGAGGTCGTATCTTGACTCTCAAGCTGGTATTACACCCGGTGTGTCTACGAACCCCTAACTTACCATTTCTAACATTATGTATACAATGCATTGTTCGGTTCAACAGAAGCTTTCTTCCAGAACACTTTTGGCTGTTTCGAATATTAAACTGCACTCTGCTCTTTTTATGAAATTCAGTCAACCAGGTATCAAATTCATTTTCATCTTTCAAGTTGACATGGAATGTGGATTCAAATGACAACTCTTCATGACTGTTAAATGAAATGACTTTATATTGGAACTGAGCTTCGGTTGGAAGGACCTGAATAGATAAAAACTTAACATTCAAGTTCTATTGTTTCAAGTTATGATTAATTTCAATATCGATGAGCAAGAATAAATATACAGCACTTTACCATTTTTTATAAGATAAAAAACTTGCACATCTATTGTCTCTTGCTATTTACCCTGGCCTAAGGTCAAGAAAGAAAGGCAAAGAGGGAAAATGGTAAGGAGATAGTTATGTTGTGCATTTAACTATAACATGGCTGTTAATTTTGCCAACCATACCAGTTTTCTAGGCCCTATTGTTGCTACTTACCTTTGAAAGTGGTTCTGGGAAGTCCACTTGTTTGATCTGAGCTTGCAGTTGCTCACTTGTACCACCAGCTGCTTCTGACTGATGTGCCTGTAATATTGTTTATCATCGGTATCAACATTTTTAGGTGAGCTTGAAGACAAATTATTTCAATTATTTCTATTAATTTTGTTACTACTTACCTTTGAAAGTGGTTCTGGGAAGTCCACTTGTTTGATCTGAGCTTGCAGTTGCTCACTTGTACCACCAGCTGCTTCTGACTGATGTGCCTGTAATATTGTTTATCACTGGTATCAACATTTTTAGTTGAGCTTAATGACAAATTATATCAATAGGCGTCATAGGCTTGTTGTTATTGTTGATACTTACTTTTGAAAGTGGTTCTGGGGAAAGAGTAGCAGCTGACACTTCAAAGTTAGGATCAACTTCTGGCTGACATGGCTGTGCAATATTGTGTATTATAAAATTAATTGTTGAGAGTATTTGACGCAAGAAACTTATCAGCATTGGAACAGATATAATAACAATTATAATAACCGAAACACAAACCAACGGCTTTTTCTTTAACAGCTTCAATCGAAGACGATTTCGCACGTTGTTATTAATACTATTCATTTTTTTAATCGAAGGCGAAGCAATGAAAAACAAAACCGAACCCACTCAAAACAAAAATTTTTGGCGGGTTTCGGGAAGCTCAGTCTAATATATAGCACACTCTAATTAGTATGCATGTGGAAGCGTTCACGACTTAAATTAGGTGAAACTTTCACTCAGTCTATATATAGCACACTAATTAATATGCAAGTGGAAGTTTCCGAGGCGGATTGTATATTCGCAGGCCGGCCGGGCTACCCCAGCATAGTATATAACAATTAATAAATTTCGAAGTAGAAAATGTGTTTAAAAAATTTAAACTATTTAAAAATATGAAACAAAATATAATTGTGAATATAAACAATTTTAAAACAATTTTTTTAAAGTTTGCATAAAAAAAAGATGTTTGCCGACTGAGCAAATGCTCAACCAATCGTGCGCCCTTTCACAGCTCGTTATGTTGCCGCTTAGTATAATTTTCGTTATTTTTGATGTTGAATAAGCTATATAAAGAGTCAAACAAACGGAAGAAAAAAGTATGCCAGACAGTAGTAGGACTACCATGTTATTATTATTATTAGTAGTAGTACATCTGCCCAGCCAACAGCAGACTAGCACTAGTAGTGAACAACAGGTAGTGAATTTAATTTACAAGGTAAGCTTTTAGATTCTAAATATTACATAAAGATGATAAGAGTAGAAAAGTTTATTATGTTAATTAAAATTTAATTTCATGCATGAGTTATATGAATACATTTTTTTATGTGTTCACTTGACTTATTTATACCACTTTACATATTTTGCATAATTAGCCACAGTGAGCTAGACTCGATTGTCCAATCGCAGCGTCTGTTTATGTTTCGGTTTGCTCGAAGAAATTGTTATACGGTCCGACGTTTTATTCGATAACTTATTTATTTATTAACTTTGAGAAGCGAAAGTTATATTGTTGGATTTGATATTGAATTATCTAAAAACAAGCGCCTCGGATATACCCAGGGCAGCAGTTTAAAACAAATTCGATTTTCTCAAAGAAGAGCCAATGTTGATTTTATGCAATTTTCGGCGGAAAATCGTCGTTTTTCGCTTATAACTTTTTTATTTGTTGAACCGAAGACAATCCAATTATACCATTCGATTTCATTTCTTAGACCCCATCCAACAATGTATAGCATAGCCCCAGGGCAAGCAATTTTTATTTTTTTTTAATTAGCATTGCCAGCCTCGAGGCTAACTTCACACGCATTATTATCCATACAATAAATAACTCCTGACATAAGTTTCACTGTCAGTTATAGCAGAAGTTTTCTACTGAGTTTTAGTCACTATAACGGAATGTTTCATCATTGCATCAAACAGCTGCAAGTTCAGCACCAGTAAAAGTCATAAATTTGTACTATTTTATATATTGATATAAATTAATCTCACTATCAATTTGTGAATTGATTCACTTCTATAGATATAATATCTGTGACGATATATATTATCTTTCAGATATGATGTTACAGTGTTCCATTGTCTAGAAATATGTCAGCTCAGCAATTATCAGGAAAAGGGAACTATAGTAAAATAAAAGTCAATGTTATGAGTTGTTTCAGTAATAAGTGAATTTTTTCCAGAGACAAATTCAGGTCACTAACCATAGATGACTTCTAGAAATGAAATCTTTATTTTTCATTTAATTTTGTTTTTGTCATTAGTTTGGTTTTGAAATGTTTAATAAATATCTACAACATTGTGCTTTTGACTCAGAATCTGAGAATCTAGAGCTGTTTGCAGAAAGGCCCATATTTCTCAAGAATGATTATGAATAAATATGATGATCTAAATTAACAACACACTGTACCCAAACCTAAGTACTTTATTCTATTTCATGAAATACCACTAAAACCTCTATTATCATTTTTTCACTATTATTAACATTTAGTAACCAACAAATAATTTTACATGTTCACTCGATTTTAATCTACAGTTGTTTAATCCTAATTTTGATATTATTAATGCTGCTCTACATTTTCAGAAATTACATTTAAAATTTTGTGGGTGGAGCTAAAGGGCTAGTGGATGAAGCTTGCATATTTGGTTTGTCAATGAGCCCCTAAAATGGGATTACCCATTCCAACTATAACAATGTTGCAACTGTATCATACCAGTAGGAAGAAATTGTTGAAGAGAGCATGTGTAAAAAAAATTTAAAGCCATGAACCGACTAATCATCAAAAATTCCAAAGATGCAGTTTTTCTAATCATGTTACTTCTCATATTAATCCTGAATTTGCTCCAGAAAAAGACAAACTTTAAAGTTCTACTTTCAAACTAAAAGTTCTACTTCTAAATAATGTTTTCATAGTATGAGAATGTCAATTTTCACTATAAAAATGACTTTTAATAGTAGCTGCTATTATATGTAAAAATATTGTCAGGAGTAATATTTTTGAGCAGTGAAATTGGTAAGTTAGCTAAATTAAATTTAACTAGACTAATAAAAATAAAATTCCTTATTTGTGTGTTTAAATAAGAAAAATCATTCATAAATACAGACTAATGCAATAAAACGAAATTAGGGAGAAAACTATCGTAAGTCGTATACATATTATCGTCATCCCTGTTTATTTATTGTGCAGTTTTAGGTCTCGGCTGGGGTAGGCTCGGCGGCCGCGTGTTGAAGGCGAACGTTAGCACAGCAGGGCGTATCTATATATATCTATGAGGCGCATCTATGGTTCGCCTGTTGGCCTAGAATTCGGCGGTTCGAATCTCACCAGCATTATAGGCAACTGCCTCTAACGCGCGTAGTAGTGGTTTTCACATGAGTTCTCACACAGGCTTCTGAACCAATCTTGAAAAAAAGACGCTAAAAACTAGGCTGCCACATTAAGAAAAAAATGAGATGAGGCTGTCAGAGAAAACTGCATGACCCTATGAAGTTTAAGCAAGCTAAAGTGGATGCTCTAATGTGCATTAACAAAACCTTTGAGACGTGACGCATAGCAAGTTTTATTTTGAATGAAACAGGAAGCTTGTTTACATTTTATTGTTGGCGGATCCAGGGGGGGGGGGAAATAATGGCCCAACTTTGCCTTAATAACAAAATCGCAAGGGGCTGATTTGGCCAATCTAATCAAGCAGGTTTGAAAAGAGAAAAAAGAGTGTTAAAACTCTCCACGTAAAAGATATAGATAATAATAAAATTAAGAACCTAGCAAAAAAGGTTACTCTTAAGGAGAAAAAAAGGTTGCTAACAAAGTAGGCTGACCACCTAGAGAAATAATAGAAAAAATTTCTAGAAAAAGAAGCAACTTCTTGAAAAAGGTTTGTATTGTCAAAAACCTGCCAAAAAGTAAAAATAAACTCTGATCACACCCT
This sequence comes from Erpobdella octoculata, assembly GCA_963978895.1. Lineage (NCBI taxonomy): Eukaryota > Metazoa > Annelida > Clitellata > Hirudinida > Erpobdellidae > Erpobdella > Erpobdella octoculata. The sequence goes on from OZ022239.1 coordinate 11,043,175, forward strand.
TTAGGATTGTTTTGTGTAGTACATGTACCTACATGTGTGATATATGATGGAGGAAATTTATTCTTTCCCTCATAATTGGTCATTTTTAAAAACAATCCTGAAGCAACTTTCCTGTCAATATAAAGGGTGTGATCAGAAGTTATTTTCTACTTTTTGGCAGGTTTTTGACAATACAAAACCTTTTTCAAGAAGTTGCTTTTTTTTCTATAATTTTTTTTTATTACTTTATTTTCAACCTTTTTGGCACTCGTTTCAAAGAGCTATGTCAAAAACAGAATGTTAGATTAGGTGATTGGGGTTTAGATTGCGATTTTTTGCAGCCAACCCCAGGCCCGTCGAGAGGATGAAGAAGGCCCAGGGCAACTCACTTTGGTGGGCCTCTAGAACTCTATATTATAGCTATAACAGACATCCACACACACCCACACAAATGTAGGGTGCAACAAAAATAAAAGCAAAAAAAATAATTTTTAAAAGTTGTTTTAGGAATTTTTAATATTTAAATAAGTTAGTTATTCATTATAGAGCTTTTTCTGTTTTTGCAGCGAGTGTTTAAACTTTTAGTCAATGCGCAAAAGAGTCAACCCTATCCATAAGTTATTTTTTATTTGTAGCATAACGTAGAAATAATTGATGACAATACACTACCATTAAATTAACCATCATCAGTCTCATCCATAGATTTAATCTAATAATTATTTTAATTTTTAAAATTACAACAATAGAGTATTTAGGCTTTTAGAGAAACAACAAAAATTAACTAGATTTACGCAGTCCTATATAAGAACTATAACGTAATTGAGCACAATTACTTGACAGTTTAATTATAATAATAATTTTAAAACAAGTAAAGGAAAAAACAAGTTTTTCACAAAAACAAGTTTTTCACAGAAAACTTTTTTTTAATTGAATTATGTATTGTCATCCAATATAAAGCTATGCTGAAAGTTTTAGCTTCCTAGCTAGTCAACAAGATGGTTTAATTTTACTTGCAAGATTTGCGTGCAGAGAAAGACACACACACAAACAGAGATTGTAACAGGCCTGTAGCCAGGTTTTCACGAGTAGGGGGGCAAAAATATTTTAGGAGGGGCAATGCTCGATATAAATATGTCTATACCACTACACAAACCTAATTATAGGGAAACGTAATTTGTCAGTCAAATATGGTCGAATGATGTAAATCTTCACAAAAGTGGATAATAAAATTTTTGTTGAAAATTATGTTTATTTAAAAAAATAAATAAAAGAATAAGTAACTTTTATTGATACAGTTAATAAAACAAACTTGGTTCAGCCCACTTATAGCCTAGATATAAATTAGCCCATGAACCCCGCGTGGGTAGGGACGTCATTTCAGCAAAACTTTAGGGGGGGCAAGATGTTTTAGGGGCCCACTTAGGGTCCTCTGCCCTTGAGCAAAAAACAAAAAATCTGCGCCCCCTGCATAACATCTTTTACTTCCTGCTCCCAAAAAAACCTGATGACCGGGGGAGGTAGTTGGAGCCACTTTAAAAAAAAATTCGAAACCCTCGTTTCATTTTTTCTCCCAAAAAAACCTGATGACCGGGGGAGGTCACATAATATATCATCTAAGTGAGCATAAGAGCATTTTCACTACGAACAAGGCTATATGTATCAAAATCTGCTGTAAACGGTAATTAATATTGATGAACGAAGGAAACTATAGTCTTTAATTTCTGAAAAAGTTAGTATAGTATGAATACACGGAACCCACTTTTTTTGTCACCCCATGATGCCGCCCGGGGCAGCTTGCCCACCCCCTAGCAACGCCTCTGGGCCCAATAATGCAAGTATCTACTGAATTTTTATGAAACGGATCTAGGCTAATAGTTCATATTTTTTTTCTTGTTAACCTAAAGATGCTGGCATTTTACATTAAGGTAATTCAAATATCGTTATTTGATAATAGTTTATTGTCCTTTATACTAGGTGTTTTAAAACTCAAATATCAGTATATGTAATATATATCGAAGTATCCTGTCGTGAATCATAATTTGATCTTTTTTTTATCAAGGTTGGCACTGGCGCAAAAGTGTGCTTATTCGGTCTGCAGAGAGAAAATCATCAGATTGCGGATTGAAGGAATTCAGGCATGCAAGAAGATCACTATTTTCTGTAAATCGTGCGTTCAACTGTCGTTCCATTTTGAACTGTTCATAACTTTTTTAACACTTCTCCATCTCGACGTGAACGATCAAGCTTCCTAGTTTCTTTAGCATCTCTTTTTTCTTTTATTCTCCGTGGATAGCCTACTCGGCCAGGCTATGAATAACGCTAACCATCCTTATAACCGGGACGGCATTTTTTCCACATATGGCCGCATCCTATAATTACAAAAGCTTCTGATTTTCTCTTCTCAAATCTTACTAAAAACACCAAAAAATCCAACAGGGACCCATATATAATAACTATTGGTTTACATAAAAGTCGGAAGCCCAGTCCCCCTAAATGCGGTGCCCATATATTAACCATGGCCCACTTGAAAGTCAGGAATCTACATAAAAGTCAGGGAGGGCTACTTAACAGTCATGGAAGGGCCAGTCAAAAGTCAGGGAAAGGTCAGTTAAAAGTTAAAAGGGACCAACTTGAATGCCGGGGCCCACTTAAGTGCAGGGGACCAATTTAGTGTGGTGGCTCATGTGAAAATAAAAGGTTGGGAGCCACTTAAGTGCGGTGGACCACTCAAGGGCGGGGAGCCCACTTAAGTGCGGGGAACCACTTTAGTGCCGGGAAACCCACTGAAAAGTCCGGGAAGGGCCACTTAAGTCAGGAGGGGCCCACGTAGGTGCCGGGAGCTCACTTCAGTGCCGGGGCCCCATGAGTGCGTTGGGCTCACTTGAGTGCCAGGCCCTTTTAAGTGCATGGACCCACTTCAATGCTGAGTGCCCCTTAAGTACGTGGGGCCCACTGAAAAGTCTGGAAAGGGCTAATAAAAATCAGGAGGGGCCAACTAACTTAGGTGTGGGGGCCCACTTAAGCCCAAGAGACCACTTAAGGGTGGGGCTTACTTAAGTGCGTTGGGCCCACTTTGCGTGGGGCCCAACTTTAGTGCCGGGGCCCCCTAAGTACGTGGGGCCCACTTTAGTGCCGGGAGCCCACTGAGAAGTCTGGGAATGGCCACTTAAAAATCAGGAGCGATGCCCCCCCTGCCTCCCCTAATTGACGTCCCTGTGCGTGGGACCCATATACCTCCCATATAGACGTTTTGCTTTTGCAAAAGCTCATTTAGCTTATATAGGACCCATATACAACCCATATAGGCTTTCCATAGCCCAGGAACCTCACATAGGACCCATATAGAACCCATATAGGTTATCCCTAGCCCAGGAAGCCCATATAGGACCCATATAGAATGTTCACAGGGTAGACTATTATAGAGATTAGTGATTGGAACATAAGAAATTTTATGTCCAATCCTGTTCAAATCGCTATCCAAACCTAAGTAGATAGATGCCTTATTTCAGCTCGCTAGTACAAACCAAAATTGATTTTTGTCATACATCGGCAAGGCGAACGCATTGGTCCAGAAACCGAGAAAGTGAAAGTCGTGGGTTCGATTCCTGGGGTCGGCGAACACATAAGGGCGAAAACAAAAGGGCGAACACAAAAGAGCAAAACTAAAAAGGGCGAATGCTAAAAAGAGCGCACAATAATAATAGCGAAAATAAAAAGGGCAAAACTAAAAAGGGCAAACAATAAAAGCAAACATCAAAAAGGCGAAAAAAAGTTTGTATTTTCTATGTTTCACGCAATTTTTAAGAAATCTAAAGTTTTATGGGCAAAGAAAAGTTAGGAGAAAAAAGAAGCGGGAGCCGGATTGGGCAAGCGAGTGAGAAAGTGAGCGGGAACGGGAGAGCGAGTGGCAGCGGGGCACTCAACGGGCGTGTGAGCGAGAACGGGAAAGCAGGTGGGAAAGAAAAGGGAATAGAAGAAGAGAAGAGGCAAGAGAAAAATTATAGAAAAACCTCTAAAAACTCCGAACAACCCCCTTAGTAATTTTAAATTTAACCATTTGAGATACTCGCCATTGCCGGGTTCTCTTTTTAAATGTTTTTATTAAACTTCACTCGTCTCTCTGTTTGTTTGTTTGTTTGTTGGTTTGTTTGTCTGGTGTGATCAAATCTTACAAACGAAAAATCACCTACTTTTCGATTGTTTTAGATTTAAAAATTTTAGTTCGTTGACTCAGATAAAGAGGCAAAAAACATTTAAAAAAAATTTATTTTTTGACTAATCTATATATATAAAAGAACATGTCCTGACTGACTGATTGGCGGACTGACTGATAATCAATGCCGAGCTCAAACGCCTCATCCTAGGAAAGTGAAATTTGGAACTTATATTACTTTTATTGCGTAAGCATCCACTAAGAAAAGATTTTTGAAAATTTTGCTCCTGAGGGGAAGAAACTGGAAAACAAACTTTTTTCTAAAACAATGTTTATCTCAAAAACCAAAAATGAGGAGATTATGAAATTTGGTATAAGGATTCTTCTTAAAAAACAAAATTATACGTGTTTTACCATTTGTTGAAAATTCGGTTTCCCGGACCTCAAATGTGAGTTGGAAAATTGGGTTATTTGGTTTTTAAAGTAGCTGTTACTCAAAAACTGTGAATGCTACAGGAGTAAAAATTAGTATTTAGTTTCTACTCCAAAAATAATGAAATTCGAGTTTTTGGCATTTTTTGAAAATTTGGTTTCCAGGACTTCAAATGTGGGGTGGAAAATAGGGTTATTTGTTTTTTAAAGTAACTGCTACTCAAAAACTGTAAATACTACAGATGTAAAAATTAGTATTTAGTTTCTACTCTAAAAATAATGATATACGCGTTTCACCATTTTTTGAAAATTTGGTTTCCAGGACCTCAAATGTGAAGTGGAAAAAGGATTATTTGATTTTAAAATAACTGCTACTCAAAAACTGTAAGTGCTACATGTGAAAATTAGTATTTTGAGGTTTTGTGCCGGTTAAAAGTAGATGAGTTCAGTTTATCACCGGGCGGACGGGCCAAGCCATTATTTTAGGGTCTTCATACGGCCCTGCCCAAACCTTAAATCAAAGTGGGACGGGCCAAAATTTTTAACCAAGTATATTGACATTTTAGTGATTTTAGATTGTTCAGACGGGCCGGGCTAAACCTGAAGTCAAGGTGGGACGGGCCGAAGTTTTTCATCAAGTATATAGAACTTCTAGGCCTGTAAAAACGGGCCGGGCCCATATTAGACGGGGCGTGCCGGGCCCATATTAGACGGGCCATGCCGGGCCAGGAATTTCGGTTTTTGAAACGGGCTGGGCCAAGTTGTCGACGGGCCGAGCCGAGACCTAAAAATTGATCCGTGAAGTACTCTACTATGTATGCACGGTTCAAATTCTCTAATTTTATGCGAGTGAAGCTGCTACGGGCACTGCTAATATGTATATATATATTTACTAGAGATAGCCCGTCAAAAATGACGGATTTGTTTAAATCTAATTATATATTAATTTATGCATAGGATACATACATACATACTTACATACATACATACTTACATACATACATACATACATACATACATACATACATACATACATACATACAAACATACATACATACATACATACATACATACATACATACATACATACATACATACATACATACATACATACATACATACATACATACATACATACATACATACATACATACATACATACATACATACATACATACATACATACATACATACATACATACATACATACATACATACATACATACATACATACATACATACATACATACATACATACATACATACATACATACATACATACATACATACATACATACATACATACATACATACATACATACATACATACATACATACATACATACATACATACATACATACATACATACATACATACATACATACATACATACATACATACATACATACATACATACATACATACATACATACATACATACATACATACATAAATACATAAGAAATTATGCATTTAGATGAGTAGAATAATTGGCTAATTCACAATTATTTGCAATTCGTTTATTCAGTAAAGGATTTAGAAATACAAAAGATGTTCAAATTAAGTTTTTTTTCCTTTGTCCTTAGTAAAATGTATGTCTCTCTCTATTATCTTTATTGCTTTGTTTGTCTCTTTCTTTTCCTTTCTCTTTTCACAAATTTTTATTTATGTTACAATCTCTGTTTTTGTGTGTATATATGTGTGTGTGGCTTTTCTGTACGCAAATCTTGCAAGTAAAATTTAACCAGCTTTTTTTTGTCCGTAGCGAAATTTTTTATTTTATTTTGAACATTTGTCTCCTGTAAAAACGAGTTGTGCTTAACTTTTGCAAATAGAGATATGTAACTTTTGTTACGCCAATGAGGTCTGCAATTCAGTAAATAAAATTTTAAATGAAGTGTCAAAACCAGATCCTGAAAGAGTTTTCTCAAACGTTGAGCACTTTTGCAGAACAGCTCAGCATCCGAGAATTTTTAAAAAGCGCTCATTCTGCTTCAAAAGCAACGCAAAAAAGTTCTTGATACAGAACTAGTTATTCGAAATTTTAGCAAAACTTCAAATCTATCATTTTATGAAATCTAGAATCATCCACAACAAGTTTGGTTTTGTTGATTTCAAATGTCATACATGAGCATTGAGCTATAATACAATTTCTACACCTGAAAATATCTGGTGTCACAGATTTCATTAACGAAATAGGAAGCTGCGGCCATATACAAACTTTTTTTTTATGATTTTTAGCCGTTATTTCATTTCAAAAAGTTTTTTTCAAGCGCAGTTGGGTGTCACCCCGGCGGTCCACCCCCTTAACTACGCCACTGACGGCACCAATTTAAGCAGCTAAAAGACCAACTAGAAGCGGAATTTAGTTTTAAATTTGAAAAAAATATATACGAAAATACACCAAAGCAACGCTTATTCTTCTTAACAAAACACTTAAAAAACAAACTTATTAACAAATTGATTTCGCCAGGAAATGAATTCTATGAAAATTGTTTACATCATTCGTTAAAAAAGTTCATTAAAAAAATAATCAGTCAGAACCGAAACAAAAACTTGAAAGTAATGCAAGGTTGTATTTTCACGCGATACAAAATTAACTATTTCTTTCGATGAAGCGAAAATAACAAGGATATGCCAAAATGAGATGCGAGAAATAAAGAATAAAAGCAGAAATTGTGCAAAAATTGACTTCAACAAATTCATTGTTTGTCCAAAAATGCATGTCAGATCTCCAGATTGATTCGTCAGTGAAATAAATTGAACATAAATAATGAAGAAGGAAACATGAGAAAGAGACCCATAAATGGAATAAACCTACCAACGCTAAATCAAATCCAGAGTATCTTCTGCTTCTAAAACATGTTGATAAGCTGCTGTAGATAAAAAAAACCATCATACAAGAAAAAAGAATGACCAAATAGTTTTTGTCCAGAAGTGGACCCATGTGCATCAATATTGCAAATGTAGACACGAAGTAGTCAGACGTTATACCATAGGCACATGTGTCTTTCTCACATCGTCCAATTATCTAAAATTATAAACAACTTATGTATACTTTTCTAAAATTATAAACAACTTATGTATACTTCTCTAAAATTATAAACAAATTATGTATACTTCTCTAAAATTATAAACAAATTATGTATATACTTCTCAAAAATGCAAACAGGGAACTTAAAAAAATCATTTAAGAGCATCAATGAAGATAAATAACCATTTTAAAAAACCTTGTTTTGTTGGTTTATTATAATTGCGAAACAATGTAGCATACTATTTTCTTATGCAAAAGCAATTTTTCAGCTTATTACCTCCATTCGAGCGTGTCTCAATATTCCCGTGCACACAAATAAGGTTGATAGAACAACGCAAACTAAATTAAGATCAGACAAGTTCATGAGAAGTGAAGCCGGAACCACAAAATGTGAGACCACATCACTGTAGGTATCTAGATACTTTCCAACCGTTGAAACGGATTTATGGCGATCGCGACTTGAACGGGCAATTGGTCCATCCAAAATGTCAGCCAGACTGGCCAGGGTGTTCAGCAGCAATCCTAGAAAGTATCTAAACAAATAAATACACAAAAAAGAAGAATGAAATGAAAGTTTTAAGTTATCACCAGACGCATTTCTAAATATTGCTTTTTCATAAAAAGTCATTTAAAGCAAATAATAAAATAAAATTTTATTTTAGACGAAGTCGCAAGATCATGGGATTATAGATTGTGCACTAAATAGGAACGCATATACATCACATCCGTAACACGACCCTGTTTTTTATAACATACGACGTATTAGTCAAGTCTAACGATGTCTGAACAAACGTTGTCTACGGGTTTTAGTACAGGCCCTTGTCATTTCCAGAATTGACTACTGCGGTGCGGTCCTTGCCGGATTGCCGGCAATAGCTCTCCATCCGCTGACCACTGTCCTTCATGCTGCAGCTCGGATTATTAAAAGCATTGACTATCGCAATCGTATTGCACCAGTACTGCGTCAATTACATTAGCCACTTATTCCAGCAAAAATAACGATACAACTTTACCCACTCATCTTCTTAAACGAAGCTCCTGACTACATGAAATCACTAATAAATTTGTGCTCGAGTCTATCGGGAAGACAGAGAATGCAGTCATTCTCAAAGCCAACCGAAACTGCTGTGGCAAACGTGACTTCGGGGTAGTTTGTCCAACTGCATGAAATAGTCTGCCAGCGCAGATTTGGGAAGCGAGAACAGTTCAGACATTCAAATCTGCAATAAAAACCTATTTTTTCAGCTCCTAATGTTCTCGCCTTTAAGCAAAATTTTAGTTTTGATTATAGGCGTTTAGCTAAATGACAGTTGTATTGTATTGTATTGTACCAGGTTCATACTAAAAAAATTGTGAAACACGCAAACTATAGCGGACGAATATTATCTCTAAACATAATCATATTTAATTATATAATTTAATACGACTAATTAAGTTATTGAATATTACATTAAAATACCGATAGACATAAGTTATTTAGAATGTTTTATTCATTCTGTAAAAGTTAAATAACAGATCTAATAAACAAGTATATAACAAAGTCACTTTGTCTAAAACTTAGATAGGCTTAATGAGACGAGTTCAAAACAATATCGACAGATAAAACAAACTAAGAGTAGTAGATAGAGGAACGTTATGACAACCCTAGCCAAATTGCTAGATCTAAGCGTTTGGACCATATAACTTCTTGTAAAATCCTAAATGACGTGTGTTTTGCCTTCTAAAAAAATAAAACTTTGGGAGATGCTGCGCTCACAAAATAGCTGTATATACTTTCCCATTTATAAAAAAAAACAGTTGAAAATAACATCTCACCGTTTTTTCCAAATGTTTGCAATAGCTAGAACAGCCAGAATGGCTCCAATAAATGTACACAAGTTGGCCTTGTCAGAGATCAGCTGAATTATCGTAACTTCACGGTGTTTTGATACAATCCCTTGAATGATCTTAACTTCTCGAGCTGGTTCGCCGTCAACTTGGACAGATTTATCTGACACAGACAGCGTCCTCAACTCATTCACGCACTGCCCACATTTCAAACCATTTTTCTGGAGCCTCAGATGAGTGCCACAATCGTTTGTCTCGAAGTTGTGTTTGTTGTGCACCTGTTTGAATGGAATGATGAGTGTCTTTTTCGTTTCCATCACTTAAGTAGAAAAATTTCAAGGATTCTATATTGTGTTAATTTTAATAATGTTTCCTTAAAAAGATGTTTATTAAGCCAAATGGATTTGTAGAAAATTGAGTGTTTTTTGCAAATATGAATGTTAACAAAGTCTGATTAGAATTGTTTTCTTTCAGACTCTTATATTGTAACTTCAACAGGAGAACAACACCAAAATTTTTTTTTAAATTGCCAAAAAATTCCCGAACGCAGGGAAAGCTCTACCGCTTAATAGAAATTGAATGTTACTTGGATATGTATGTATAAAAATGTCTATCCATGTCTTTATAAGACTGACAAGCTTCAGCCAAACACGCTGTGCTGCTAACCTATCTTTAAAGGTCATCTTCTCTGCCTGCGTTTGCGCATGTCTCACAACACAAGAAATCAAGTCAACAAATTAATGATTTTCGTTTCAAGCATAACAAATTCACTCGTTTGCAATGCAGATGTCTAATGAATATTCATAGAAATCATATATAGGCTTGTAACTTAGAGAAAAAATAAGGTTTAACAAGAATAGGTTGAAGTTTTGCATGGATTTTTTTCAATTAAAGAATAAAATAAGATTTTTTTAAATTATAATTATTTATTTTTAACTAGCTGAGATACCCGAAGTTGCCTGGATTTTTTTTGTTGGCCATAAAACGAACGCCAGCCTGTTTGCAGATCTTTTGCAAAGTGGACACAAATCACTTCTTGATCATGCTCATCAATAAAAACAGTTCAGTTGTTTAAATTTGATGACAACCGGTACATGCATACATTCATTTTTTTTATAAAATAAACTTTTATAAGGATGTAGCAGTTGATAATCACTTTAATTTATAAAATGTAATATCATGTCCAAATTAGGACTCCGTTTACTCAATAGAACTAGATAGTGAATACATATAGTATTAATAAAAACAATAATAATGATTCTATAAACTTTCTTGAAAGTGATGTAAGAAACATGAAAATCTAACACAAAACCATTTTAATATTCAACAAAAATGTAACAAGTGAATCAAAAAACAAAGTTTTTTAAAAACACACTTTTATATAATCGATTGTGTAGGCCACATTCTGTTACATACAACGAGCATATTAGCATAGACAATAAATAGTTCGATGAAAATATCACAAATAATTATTTAATTAAATTTCGTCCAATCGATCCGAAAATTTGACAAAATGCATTTTGAATCAGTTCGGAAATATGTTTAAATTTTTAAGTCTCTAGCTCATCGGGAAGTTAGTTTAAAATCGATTGCAAATTTTGACTACAGATCGACAGACAGAGAAGTCAAGTTAAGTAAAAGTGTGTAAAAAACTAGCGGGGTACCCGGCGTGGCTTGGGGCTTTAAGAAGTTTTTCTAATGCTTGTCTCTCTCGCTCCCGTTTCCTTTCCCGCTCCGGATCGCTTGCCCGTTCCAACTCCCTTTCCCGCTCTTGAATTTCTAAAAGAGACAGACTCACAGACATTCATTTATATATATACTAGCTGACCCAGGAAACGTTGTTTTGCCTTTTAAATTGTTTTGTTTTTTACCAATGCTTTTATTAACTCGTCGTCTCTGTTTCTCTGTCTGTCTGTTTCTCTGTCTGTTTGTTTCTCTGTCTGTCTGTTTCTCTGTCTGTCTGTTTCTCTGTCTGTTTCAAATCTTGCAATCAATTTTTGAGTCACTTTCTGATGATAGATTTTTTTCAAATTTTGCATGCATGCTCAAAATAGAAGACAATGCAATATTCAATTATTAGTTTTACAATAAGTCAATTAATTTAGTTAATTTTAATTAATTTATATATATTTATGTATATGTGTACGTGTGTGTGTTTATTATATTTTTTTATCTAGGAATTTATGTATATGTGTTTGCAAAAAATTGATTGCAAAATTTGTGTTTTAATTACATATAAGAGCATTGGTTTTAAAAATTCGTTTTTAATTTACTTGTTTTATTTAAAGTTTAATGTACAAAATTATGACAATTTAAAAAAATCAATCTTGAAGAGCAATCGAGTGTACAATGCCCGGGTTTTTAAAAGTTTTTTTATCGTTCTTCTCTCTTGCTCCCGTTTCCTTCCCCGCTTGCTCTCGTTCCCCCTTGCTCTCCCGTTCCCCTTTACTCTCCCGTTTCCGTTTGTTTTCCCGTATATATATATATATATATATACATATATATATATATATATATATATATATATATATATATATATATATATATATATATATATATATATATATATATATATATCCGGTCATTTTGGAAGAAAAGTTGAAAACATTCGCCACTCTACAACGTTTTCTCAGTTTTCTGGGCTTTGAACTCTGGGAGAGTAGCAATTCAACACTTTTGTTTTACACCTTGCAAAGCGGTATGATCTGTCATTTCTGCGCATTTCTGTATCGTATGCTTACAAATGATTTCGTTAGCAAGTGATTTATTTTTATATTCCATTCAAATAGTTTCTGTTTTAATATTATCTACCGCTATGAATAGTTTATCTGTTATCAATTTTCACATTCCAATGTATTCTCGAATATCAATAAACCAACTGCTTAGCATCTCATTACTCGACAACGACAGGGACAGTGATTGTGTGTGTTTGAGAAACAATTATAATTTTGAGAAACTTCATTATGAAACCAATTAATCAATCAATTAACCAATCAATCAATCATCAATTACCAATTCAATCAATCATTTAACTCAATTAACAAATCAATCAACCAACAATTAAATTTTTATTTCCGTTGACAAAGAAACAAAATCAACAGCACTAATTTAGTTGTTCATTGAGATACGACGGCACATGAGCAGACGGGATGGGAATTGAATTAATAAGATCACATTACTCCCGTTAAAGATGGGAATTAATAAGATCACATCACTAAGGAGATTCCAAATCATTTATTTTCATTCAAAATTCAAATGAACTAATTAATTTTGTTGTCAGTTAAAAGCTTCGATATTTTTTTGGCCCACCCTGGAGATGAGTGTCTTTACGTATGTCCTTCATGCATTGCTACACCATTTATCCGATTGTAATGAAATTTTCACACAACCTTGAAAGTCAACTAGAGGAAGGTTTTTTAAAAAAAAAGATTGAGATCGGTCACAAAGTGAGCGGAGCGAGAAAGTGAGAGCAAGCGGGAATGGACAAGCGACCGGGAGCGTAAGAGCGAGAAGGAGAGCAAGCGGAAGCGGGGAAGGAAACGGGAGCGAGAAAAACTTCTAAAAGCTCCGGGTACACCGCTATTCCTTTATAAAGATGAGAAACAATATCGGTCCGAGTGGCACTCAACTTGTCATGAGTTTATGTTCGGACAAAATTCCACTAATCTGTACTTTTTGAGTCCTGCCTTGATTTTTTGTAGCAGTTTGGGTAAGAGTCAAATGCCTTTTGGAAGTCAAGGTAAATGATATCGATGGATTTCCTCTCCTGCAGTGCACTGGCCCAATCATAAATACATTTGTGTACGTTGGTTATTCCGTCATGTTGTGTGCAGACGTATATACAACAATAACAGTCACATGATGACTACCTAGACGTCGATTGCCACCTCAATAGTTCTCTTTGATGCATAATTCATCTCAGACGTCCAAATACATAAGTATTAGCTATGTGTTCCAAAACTCAGGCACTAGCGCCTAACCAAACCTAATCAAATATATCTATACTACCATCTTCATTATCAAATCGATATGAACTTCGATTATAATTATGGACTTAGAGTTAGTCTTCAACGTGTATTTTGTGGGTTCCACGACAAAACGTTTACAGAAAAAATGTTCGACAAAATGTTCCCGACAAAACGTTCACGACACAACGTTCACGACAAAATGTTCACGACAAAATGAACACCGACAAAACGTTCACAGACAAAATGTTCAACGACAAAATGTTCACGACAAAACGTTCACGACAAAACGTTCACGAAAAATGTTCACGCACAAAATGTTCACAGACAAAATGTTCACAGACGAGCTCACAGACAAAATGTTCGACGACAAAACTTTCACGACAAAACGTTCACGACACAACGTTCACGACAAAATGTTCACACTGAAAAATAAAAATTTTGTTTTATTATGTCAAGATCGCTTGCAAACTAATTATTAAGTCATTTTTAGTGATGTGTCTATTCACCATTTTATTTACCTAAGCAAAGTATATGTGCATGACAGCATGAAACTAATACGTATTGGCAACATCAAATGATCTTCAATTAATAAATAATTGTATGGAGTTATAGCTATTTGGCTTTTTTCTTTTTCATCCATATTTTGATCCTTGTTATCATCGTTCCATTTATTAACTAGTTAATGCCGGTTTATTGCTTCTGGATACCCTAAATTTTTAGTTTTTAATTGCTAGAGATGTATTTTCAATTCTAGTTGAAAAACGCAAGTAGCTGCATGCTGCTTATTGAATCTTTAACCAAGTCACCGTTACGTTAATTAGCTAATTAAAGGAGGCTATATTGCTCTTGGAAGCCGATAACTTCTTAATCGCTAGGCTACAACGATCAGGCTTCTTTCTGACGTTCACTTAATTAAAATTGAAACATCAAATGAATCTCAATTAATACCTAATTGCATTTCTTTTTCTTTTTAATCGGAGTTAATAAAGATTTCATATTTTGACCCTTTTAATCATCGTTCCATTTATCAACTAGTTAATGCGGGTTGGTTAATTTTCTCTTGGATACCCTTAACTTTTTAATCTTTAGAATACAGCCATCAAACCTTATTTACGTCGTTTGCTTAATTGAAATTGAAATTCAAACGATCTCAAATTAGTAACCAATTGTATTTTCCTATTATAGCCATCTCATTTCATCTGTTTTTTTTCCTTCTTGCTGAAACAGTTTACAAGTCCTCCGATCCATACTCATCTGGTTGCCGTTTGAGTTAGAGGTATCAAAGAGGAAATTAACATTGCATTTACTATTGTTAATGTTTTATTTGCGCTCATTTTGTGAAACACAAAATATTTTATCATTTAAAACTAAACTAAATTTAAAAGTTGCAATCGTGAACATTTTGTCGTTGAACATTTTGTCGTGAACGTTGTGTCGTGAACGTTTTGTCGTGAGCATTTTGTCGTGAACGTTTTGTCGGGAACATTTTGTCTGTGAACGTTTTGTCGTGACACCTATTTTGTGTAATCTTGAGGAGCAAACAAAATGTTAAACTTTGCATTTTACTCTTTTGACTATGTCACAACCACAACACAACAGCTACTTTATTATTGTAGGTCCAACGTATGTTAAACTTTGCATTTTACTCTTTTGACTATGTCACAACCACAACACAACAGCTACTTTATTATTGTAGGTCCAACGTATGTTAAACTTTGCATTTTACTCTTTTGACTATGTCACAACCACAACACAACAGCTAGCTACTTTATTATTGTAGGTCCAACGTAAAACATTGTTGTATTGGAGTAGTGGAGACAGTGTGGTTACACATTTGAAAGAAAACAATCAACAGTTTATTTCTTCATGTGTTCTATTAATAATGATTATGGATATTGGGCTGCGATTAGTTTTGATTAGAATATAACCGGTAGATCAATAGAAGTCGCAGTAAAAAAAACAAACAATATTGAGAAACTCAGAATAACAATTGTGACAAAAATAACCTTTTTTAAAAGAATTGAAAAGTAAACAATAAAAAATATTATTTTATGACTCATTTAGCTGCTCCTGAGTCTTTTCCCTTTCACAATATCTTGCAACACCTGTGAATATCAATAGAGGTATAATTGTAACAGCTAAACTAACAAAAATTAATTCTTTAAAATAAATCCAAATTTGTAAAATAATTAAAAACAAACAAGAAAAAAATGAATAAAATATAAAACAACCATTAAAAATGATGTTCATCATTTGAGCTGCATGTGACGTTTCAATGGCATCGTAGAATGATTTCCCTTCATCACATAAACGAGCTGTGCAATGCAAATCATTCGGTTTATTTAATGCAAACTATTTTCATTTCATTCTTGGTATTAATAAGTAAAATAAGAGAAAATATAATTTCGGGCAGGAAAGCATACTGAAGGTAATCATTAATATAAGATTTTGCTTCCATGTTAATCAATCACAAATGCAATGCATACTCACTCGTGTGATCATGTTGTCAATAAATAATAATAAATACACGAAACTAACCGATCTGTTGATCGAGTGGTATCGACCCGAGAAAATCAACGGACAATTCATCACAGACTTCTTTTGTTGCACCAGAGGGTCCAAATATGGGAGTTTTTGCCTGATACAAATTAATAATAAACTTGAAATAAATATATAAGCACTTAATAAACAAACCGACCAGCAACATTAAAATTTTTTACATGCCATTATAAAACTAAGATTTGTTCAAGGCAAGCCAAATTACCCACCATAAGTTATATTTTATTTTTGTATCATAATATTACAAAAGTATTTAAAATTTTACTACTTAATTAAAAAAAATATTGATTGCAAATAATAAATAATGAACACCTAGTTAACTATAAATTGTAAAAAAATTCAAATGTAATTTATGTAACTCTATAAATAATCACAAAAACATAATAATGAATTGTTGAACACATAAAATTACGATGAACTTACGTTGCACTTCGGACAGCAGAAATCAGACATGTTTTCAACCACCCCAATGATTTTAATGTTTTTCGTACGACAAAATGTTATTGATCTCCTGAGAGCATTCACTGCAAATTCCTACAAAACAATTGGCAAAAAACATATTATTTTATTGTAAAATATTGCAATAAATAAATGACATGAGAAAAGCCTTTTCAAAAACACAGAATACACAAATCTATAAAAAAAATCAAGACATTCCTAAATAAACATTATTTATTCTATGTAAGGCAGCAATTACATAAAAAATAATATCAATCATCATCATCCATAAGAACAACTAATTTCTAAAATAATAACAAACATGAGGAGTAGTAACAAGTAGAGCCCCATCAAATCCAACAGTATTGTGCAGATAGTTGTAAATAGCAAAATGTTCATCGGAAGTACCAGGGGGCGTATCAACAACCAGATAATCAAGGTCTCCCCATACAACTTTTTTCAAAAAGTCTTTTATTAAGCCTGTAATTTAAAAAATTGTTTATAATATTTTCATCTTTAAATGATGTCTAGTGCCAGAACTATGAAAATGGTTGCAATACATTTTCAAAATATGATAAAAGGTAAAACAAGCAATTATTTGAACCAGTAAATAATTGATAATTATAACACTAATCAGCAACTAATCATTTTCCTTCTGTTCAGCTGTGTACAACACACTTGAAATAAAATTTAAAATTAAAACAATAAATTTTAATGAGACATAAAAAAAATGATTAAATAAAGATTTAAGCAAAATAAAATAAGTTGAACAATCAAGTGCAGACATAAAATTTAATTTTACTTGTTTTTTTTGGACCTCTCCAGATGGCAGCAAAATCAGGACCTGGGAAAACAAACCCTGGTGATATGACACCGAGATTTTCTTCTGCAAACTATAAAATACTTCTATTAATAGAAATATTATTGAATACATATAACAAATTCTTTAAAAATTATAAAATAAAAAGCACAAGGCAATGCAAACGTACAAAACACTTCTATTTTAGATAGACAAAATTACAATCACAATTTAAAAAAATAACTTACAACAGGACTCAACCCTTCAGCATGTTGATGAATCTGAAATAAATAGATAAATTCAATGAAAACATATCACATGTCGACAGTCCCCAATTATTTTTTCATCCACTTAAATCTAAATACTTGGAGGAAACAATTAGTAATCAAAAACATCAATTTATTCAGCAGATTATAAACAATAGCAAATTATTAAAATAAGGCTGCCTTACTGATGATGAAAAAATTATAAATAATAAAATAAAATTACAGACAGTAAAAATAAACATGAAAATTTAACCGAATGTCCTTCCAAACCCATCATAACAGGAAGAGTTGGCCCAGTAATGTCCGTGTCTAAAAGGCATATCTAAAATAATAATAAAAAATCCTTAATGAAATATGTAAATAATTATCTATTTAATAGCTTTTAATTTTATATATTTATTTCAAAATGAATGAATTTATGCAAAATCATTTTTAATTATTTCCAATACAACTGATGCATACGTTCATTTCTTGATTCCTTGCAAGTGCTCGGCCTAGCTGAACAGTGACAGTGGATTTTCCAACTCCTCCTTTGCAGGACATGACAGCAATTTTGTGCTTTATTGATGACAGAGAACATTTGATCAGTTCAATATCTGACCAAGTATGAAAACAGTTCTTATTATAGTAAATAATATATATGGATAATATTACACAGTCCATAATTATCTCAGCCGAAATGTCGTTATATATTAGCTTCCAACCTGGATCAATCACATTTTTGTCTGCAGAAGCACACAATTTCTGATTTGGACAACCTTGACATAATGAAGTTTTACCAGCAAGATCGCTCTCTGTTCCAGGACAAGCTTATAAACAAAAATTTTTAAAATTTAATTATGATACATATTTTTATTACAAACTCACTAAATAAATTAGCTTAGCTAGTAGTTAGCTAGTTTTATTTATAAGTTTAGTTATGTTATAAACAAAACGTTAATACTATTACCACGGCGGTAGGCGATCTTTCATTCGCTATATCTATATCTTTATTAATTTTATTTTTTTTACACTATGTGGTATATTCAAAGTCAGAATTTGTACCTTTATTTAAAAATGTTAGTTAAATTAAAAAAAAATATTTTGAAATTTGTATGCGACTACCTAGGATAGGGTTAGGGATAGGATTAGGGTTTAATTTTAATACGGGACTGCCGATTTTACCGATTGCAATCACGCGAACCGCCGGGGCAATAGCAGCGATTTAAGACCTCTTCTAAACAAAACATAAAAACTACCGCTTGGAATAGTATTTTCCATATCAATAGCCAAGAACTCAATAAAAAAAACTAAACTTTAGCTGCTAAACCGTAAGCTAAAAGTATGAACTAGTATAATAAACTATAAAGTAAAATTAGTAAGAACATCAGCCAACAGGGGGGACGATAATGAAGAATTATGCAGTTGTCGTAAACAAAGAAACATCATCCTGGTAATAAGTATGAAAAGTTAAATTAAGGTTTTATTTAATCGTAATAAAATTTTCACACAACCTTGAGAGTCAATAGGAAAAGGTTTTTGTAAAAAAAATAAAGATCGGTCACAAAATGAGCGGGAGAGGGAGATCGAGAGAAAGAGAGGAAACGCGAGCGGGAGAACGAACGTGAAAGGGAACTGGAGAATGAGCAGAAACGGAAACGGAAAAGCAACCAAGAGTGAAAGAGCGAGCTAAAAAAAGTAAACGACCGGGAACGGGAGAGCAAGCGCGATCGGGAAAGCAACCGGAAACGGAAAAGGGACAGGGAACGGGAGAGCAAGCGGGAACGGAAAGCGACCAAGTGCGGGATGAAAAAGGGAGCGAGAGAAAAACGATAGAAAAACCTCTAATAACCCATGGCCACGCCGGGTACCCCGCTAATTTACTTATATTTTTCACCCAAAATTGCTTAGCTTTATTTTAATAAAACCATGTGTTATATTAATTAATCCATTTCAAAATTAGACCTCCAACTCCAATGCCATAGTGCAATGGCATTCACCTATAGGTCAGTCTCTGGTTCATCGTATCCCGAAAAACAACACCAGAACTTACTTAAAAGCTTCTCAATCCATTAAAGAGTGTTTTTAGTTTTTACTGTTCCGAGAAAAAGTGAAAAACTTTATTAACACCTAACTACTGTCCAATATTATTTATAATATTTTTTAATGCCATACCTACATCTTGGTAAAATAATTAAGAGCATCAAAGACATAAAGAAAAGCTGAGCATATTTTTTTTAACGACTACGCCAGCCATTCAAACTTAGCCAAAAGACCATTCTTACTCTGACGGTATTTATTTTATAGACTTTTTATCATCCAAAAATAATTTTCAAACAATTGGTAGCCGCCAAATTATAAAATTATTGATGATTTTTAAAAAACGAAGATTTTTAGGGTTCACTTGTTATCTTTCTAAACTTACCACGTTTAAAAAAATATGTTCATTTTAAGCCTGCAGCAAGGCCAATAACTTACCTGGAGATACAATTGATTCTACATTATGAATATATATATACGGCCTTTTTTAAATGCCGTAATTGCATCGCCGATTTGTTTACTTTGCAGTGATTGGTCAAAACTTTCGCGCTTCTACAGATGCAGCAGCAAAAACATCTATTTTGATAATATTCTTAAAATAGCAGCAAGCTTATTTTTGGTTCTCGTTGATCGGCTGTCTGAAGTCAGCAAATCTAAAATTTATTTACAATTATTTCTATAATTCACATTTATCCGCTCTGAACGGTCGTGAATAAAATTATGAAAAACTAAAAAAAAAATGAAAAAAAGAATCACACAGGCATGCGCACACACATCTTCACATCTCATCCACCTTGCACGCGCAACACTCTTTTTCTCTGCAAATCAGCAGCGGCCTCTACATATACTGAATCTTCCCGGGATGAATGTTTTCTTTTTGAATTGTCCTTCGACGGAAGCCTTTCCAGAGGTCGTGTTGATCTGCTTATGATATTGTGATTGTTGTTTTGATCCTAATGTTTTTTTTTCTGGATCAAATGCGACGTGGAATAAATATCTCTCAGGTTACTATCGCTCCATGCCAACTGAATGTCACAGCACGAAACGATTTGGAGATTATTGCTGCTAAAAATAAATATTATTAAATAACGTTTATTTTTCAAATAAAATTATAAAATAAAAATGACTGAAAAAATCGCAAACAAGCAGACAAGCAGAGAAAATTTGTCGGTAACTGCCGATCAAGGAGTGACAGGAGCGGTGAAATTAGAAAGAAAAATTACACTCCTAAATGGAATTACCGTAATCGTTGGAAGCATAATTGGATCAGGAATATTTGTGAGCCCTCGGGGAGTCCTACAGGAAGTGGGATCAGTTGGAGCCTCACTGGTTATATGGCTGGCATGTGGACTCTTCTCCATGATCGGAGCTTATTGTTACACGGAACTAGGTACCTGCATCGTCAAATCTGGAGCTGATTATGCCTACATTGGAGAAGCGTTCGGTTCTTTGCCGGCTTTTCTCAGACTTTGGGTTGAATGTATGATAGTCAGACCATGCTCCACTGCAGTTGTGGCTTTGACGTTTGCTAATTATGTGGTGGAACCTCTTTTTCCAGATTGTGATCAACCAGAACAGGCTGTTCGTCTTTTAGCGGCCATTTGTATCGGTTAGGAACAATTTGCATAATTTTCTGTTTACAATTAAAATGATTTGAAATGCTATTGTACGTGACATTTTCAAAACTAATAACTCAATTTTTATAGAATTGCTTGTGTAATGTTCACTCAGACTTTTAAATATAATGTTTGACAACTTTCGATGGCTAACTGTATTATTAAGTTTGCAACCAGCGTGCTCTCAGCGCATGCAAACAATTGGGAGGAAAACAGTTCAGAACCGTCAAGAAGAGGATCGAAGTCATGACTATAAACGTGCATTTGATCTTGCTTTTAAGCACAGGAACTTAGTCATCAAGTGTAAAATCATAGTTTTTTTTGGGAAATTTTATTAGCCGTTGTTTGCTTTTTCATAAGGAATATCAAACACCATCTTGTAACGTCAGTAAACAATGAATAATTAGGAACAAAAATATGAAAAAAATAATTTTGAAAAGATTTGTGCATCTGACGCGTATTATTTTCCAATTACAGTTCATCAATTTTTTCATATGTTGGGATGTTTTTTTTTATCTTCTGCACCAGGTTTTACTGACATTTCATGAGACACTCAACGATCAATTTCATATGCACTCGATCATTCGCACCCTTTATGATTTCTTCGCTGCGGAAGTCAAGTGGTACCATAGAGTGGTACTCTATTGAAATATCGACGAGTATTTTTTTAATTTAAAAATTACTCTTAATGGAAATTACTAAGCAGTTTTATCACTGCGATCTTTATAGTTTGATATTAGTTTTGTTTAATAATTTGACTTTTTCGTCAAACTCTGAAAAACAAAAACTTTATTTAAATATGTATAACATTTTACCTAGCAGATTTTTAGCTCAAATCGTTTGTGTTTAAAACTAAATTTTCTATTTTCATCTGTATCACGTGACCTTTAATAGGCATCAAAATAAATGGTTTAATAATTGTCAACCACTTCTCAACGTTATCTTTTTTTTCCAAAATTTTATTTTTTCAACAAAAAAGCTTTTTTTGTTGAGTCAACAAACTCTCAGAGTTACAATTTGTTGCGCGGATTTAGAGTCGTAATATTTAAAGCCTTAAAACAATTTCTGTCAGGAAGTTTGGCTATTTCAATTGTTGACATCGGCTACGTCAACGCAGCACAAAAATCGGTAGGTAGGCTGTGACGGTGCGAGTTCCGTTAAGAAAATCTTCCGTCACACTTTAGGTTTGCCCTACTTCTGAGGTGGGCGTGCATGTGATATTGTATCCGTGTGGTGATGTGCTCGTCGAAAAATCAATAACGGAAAGGTGTGGTGGAGTGTAGGTGTGTGATCTGTGTGGATGTGAGTTATGCTGCGTGCATTGTTCCAGCTTTAAATAATTCAATTATTAGATAAATGAATGAATGAATATAAATAACAGTTTTATATATAAAAATCTATCTTTTTTCCATGACACGTTTTGTAGGTAATCATTAAAAAAATGCACGCAACATCTACAAAAAAAGGTGTTCTTTTTCTGTTTCACCTGATCGACCAACTTTTCAATGTAATTAATTGTGACAAATCAGATTTTTAATTATGCGAGATTATTATTCTGGTTTTACAGATATTATCAGGTGATTTTAGATGTTTGTTCTTTCAGAGCTTCCACAATAAATAATCCGATATATTTGTGAATTGCAAATACAATTTAAAATTTATGTTGTTTTTCTTTATAAATAATCACCTTGAATATGTTTGGCATTGTTGTATGTAATATCATGTAAATTATAATCATCGGTACAACCACAATTATTTTTACATACAGCCATTTTATCGGTCGTCAATGCTCTTGATGTCAAGTGGGCAATGCGTGTCCAGGACATTTTCACTTATGCTAAACTTCTGGCCCTTCTGCTTATCATCATAACTGGATTTGTTCAGATAGTCCTTGGTTGGTTGGTTGATTTATTGCTATTTTTGCTTTCGTGTTTTACATCCAACAAGCGTCAAAGATAAGACAATCATAAATATGGTAATGCAAAGCCTGTATTTTGAAGTGTCCATATCACGTGATCACAGATCACGGGTCCTCTACTACATTTCTCATAAAATGTTTTTAGGCTTGGTATAAGATTTCACTTATAATGGGTTTCAAAAATACTCTGAATATCTTGTTTTCCTTAAATGTTATAAGATGGGTATATCCATGGAAGACTTTGTTTTAAGTTTTCGATTTTTACACAATTTTAACTTTTTTCCTTCTTATAAGAAGTTTGTTTTTTTAAGAAAATAACTCAAAAAATTATGAAGAAAGGTGTATTATGCTTTAAAATATATGTTTTAAATTATAACTGTTTTTAAGCACGTGTTGAGTAAAATATTTTTTCAGTTTATAAAATAGAGAGGAACAATACTTATAATATTTATTAGAGCAGCAAATATCAAAATTGGTTAATGTATTAAATGTTTACTAGTTTTTTTTACAATTCTCTCTATAATAATTTATTATTTTTCCTCATTTTATAAATTTATTTCTCCGTTGGAACAAACCACTTGTTTCATGAGTCTAGTGCACCATGACTTCCTCGTATGTTTTGGTTCCAGCGTACTAGCAAATCAGAGACATAAGAGTAGTGCACGTGAAACATTTGTGGTAGCCCAAAAGTCAAAACATTTAAGTCATCAACAAGTTAACAAGTTTTCCGAAATAATTAATTTTTATAATATTAATTATGAATTGAGAGATTAAGCCTCAGGCTATAGACAAAAAGAATGAAGTTGCTATCTAAGTAACACATTCACATTTTTTAAAACTTCTAAAAGGGTAAAATTTCAACTCAATTCAAGAATGGGAGTGAGTGAAAAACTAAATACAAAATTCAATTATACAGACACACATTCTGCCATTTATCCATACAGAATAGCTAGGGCTCACCCAAGGAAAGGGGTTTCTGGGGTTAGAACCCCCTGAACTTATTCCTAAAAAATGTTTTTCTCATATAAATATCTTAATAAATTGAATTTACTGGTGACAAAATTACAGAAAAATTGGTGTACAAATATTTTTGTTTATTAACCATTATATATGTTGTAGTCCATCTCTACTAGTGCTTACATGAAAAATAATTGGGATTTTTAATATAAATACATGGCGAAAAAAACTGTTTTAGGCATAAAATTTGTTTATAATTTGTTTTTATACATTATAGGTTTCCTCGTTACTTCAGTCTTTTTTATGCCTCGTTCCTTTCTTTCATCTGCTTTATTATAGACCTGACCAAGTTATCCACGCGAGGCATCTTTGTTTTTTGTTCACGCCGCCCACATTTATTGGTGGAACGTGCAATTCTATCAGGCTGTCAGTCTTTAAGTTTGGTCCAGGCTTCTGCAACTTCACAATCAAAAAACTCTCTTTGCCAGTTCATTCATTTTGTCATAGTTTTTTTTTCTCAAAAAGTTGAGACTTTTCTGATTTTCAGCTTTGTTGATGTCAGTGCTATTTCCAAAAATGTAGTCAAAGCAAAAACACACAAGGTCACTTTTTCTAAGAAGGTTGTCATAAGAAATCATCTCACCAATTACATTTTCCCCGTCAATGAACAAGTAGCCAATCAAAGATGGCTTTTGTCTTTGTCTCACTCTAGTGTAATTGTCAACATGTTGTATCAAGAAAAGATTATGTATTTTCGTCAAGAATTTCATCTCCATCTCTCACCATAATGTCTGCAAAGTTGATGCATTGATAATTGAAGTCACCAACTAGTGGGAACTGCGAAGATTTAGCCATTTTGACTTCCTTCTCCAGTAAAAAACAATTCATCACCGTTTTGTTTAGTGCTGGACGGGCTACTCATAATCAAAACTGAATCAGATTTTTTTTGCATCAGTTATATTTCATTTTGCACACGCCCAACTCCAGCGGTCTGAGCTTGATAGGTTCACTTCTTTCAACAATCATTTCTCCAACCGGATCACGTTAACATTGCAAGCATCTCCTCAGCATCTCTTCGATAACTGGTTTGTCTTCTATTTTTTGATGGCTTGGGTCAATTGATTTTTTCAGTTCGTAAAGGACTACGCTTGTTTTTCATTTACACCTTTCTGCATTTTTGTTTGTTTGACATCCAATGTTAATTATAGGTTCATACTTCTAAACAGAAGTATGAAACTTTCACACACCATCCACCAGCACAACGATGTTTTCCGGTTTTCTCTAAATAGGTCAGACGATTTTTTGGTACCTTTATCAGCCTCTTTCAGTCATTTTTTTGGTTATAGACTTGATTTCATTTCTGATTTCGTCAAGTCTCTTTTTGTTCTACAAGACCTCGATCTTTTTCTACGTTCAACTTTGCATCATTTTCGTCAAAATTTCTTGCAAAGAGATCTCTTATTTTTTTTTCATCTTTCGTGACATAAACTCCAGCCCAATCCCCATCGATTGTTTTGAATTTACTTGAAAAATTTTCAAGTTTAATCATTGTTGCAGGAGAAACCGAATATTTTGAAAGACCATTCGAAGGCACAAAAATTGGTGTTGGACCAATCGCGATAGCTTTCTATCAGGGACTGTTCGCTTACAACGGATGGTGTGCGAATAAATTGTTTCAATTTTTTATCTATTTTAATCAGTAATTTTTTAAATCGATTTAAAAAGGAATTATTTGAATTACGTCATTGAAGAATTAAAGGACCCATACAGGTAATTTTGTTTCAATGACATTTTTTCTTTATTTCAACCAAGTGTTCTTTCCTTCAAAAACATATTTTTAGTCGGCTATCCAGTGGGATGTCTTTAAAAGATTATTACTTATATATATATATATATATATATATATATATATATATGAGTATCTGGGAGTTTGTCTCATATAGAAATCCAAACTGCTGGAGCGATCTAGATGAAATTTGGCAAGGAGGTAGTTCTCATACTGGAAAAAAAAGTTGTGAAAAAAATTGAAATCGCGAGCGGGAACTATATCTATATATATGTATATATATGCATATGTACATACGTATATATATATATATATATATATATATATATATATATATATATATATATATATATATATATATATATATATATATATATATATATATATATATATATATATATATATATATGAGCAAAAACGGAAACGGAAAAGCAACTGAGAGCGAAAGAGCGAGCGGGAAAGGAAAAGCGACCAGGAACGGGAAACCAAGCAAAAGCGGGAAAGCGACCGAGATCAAAAGAGCAAGCGGGAAAGAGAAAGTGACCAGGAACGGAAAAGCGATCGGGAGCGAGAAAGCGACCAAAACCGGGAAAGCGACCGGGAGCGGGAAAGCGACCGGGAGCGGGAAAGCGACCGGGAGCGGGAAAGCGACCGGGAGCGAGAAACCGACCGGCAGCGAGAATGCGACCGGGAACGGGAGAGCAAACGGGAAGGAAACGGGAGCGAGAGAGACAAGCATTAGAAAAACCTCTAAAAACCCCGGGCAACGCCGGGTACCCCGCTAGTTACTCATAAATTGTACAATTTGTATTTTAAACAAAATAAGGTTCTTAATAAGTATTGGTTTATTTCATTATTATATAAACTGTGTTTACAAATTGTACACAAATTATAATACATAAATAGAAACTTGCCAATAGCCTCTTGGTCTTCTTGCATCCTGGTAACAGTGATCTACTTCCTGGCAAACATTGCTTACTTTTCTGTTATTTCTCCACAAGAAATGATCATATCTGAAGCCGTAGCAGTTGTGAGTTATGATATTTAAAAGAAAAAATTGTTTAAATTATCTTAAATTTTTAATTTTAATAAAACGCAATGAAAAGTTAAATTGACTAAGGATACTTTGACATCATTTACATTTCTTTAATTTATTTCATGAGATATTAAACAATCAGCCTTTAAAAACAGAGTTTTTAATATCAGTTTTCTATTTTACTAGTCAATTATCGTTTTCTATGAATGAACTTGAAGCTTCTGCTTCTATTTCTTTGACGAAAATTTATATTTTTTAAATTGAAGTTAGGGTTTGTCCCATTTGATCTGAAAATTTGATAAAGTTAATTGTCATCGATAACACTTCAATACGCCAAAATTTAGCTCGATTGGATGACGGGAAGTATGTTTTTTAAAAGTCACAAGAGTCCACCGCATTCCCTCAAGCAAGTAAAGACTGTAAAGTTAGCATAAATGATATAAAAATCACCAAAGACTGTGAAGTTAGTATAAATGATTTAAAATTCACTAAAGACTAACTGTGGAGTTAATATAAATGATTTAAAAATCACAAAAGACTAAATGTGGAGTTAATATAAATGATTTAAAAATCACCTTTATGAGAAGCTTTCTTTAAGAGCTGGTTCTTCGAATTCCCCAATTTCATGTTCTGCATGTTCTGAAGGATCCAACGATGCCTTTTAGTGTCTTTCGTGAACGGCTCAAGACATATTTGTTCTCTTCCACTTAATTGTGCAGTGCGCTTTTGTGACTTTTATTTTGCAAAAATGCGCTATATAAAAAACCTGTATAATAATGCATGCAAGTGCTTTCCAACAATAACAATATTGCTAGGACAACACCAGTGTCGTCACTGGGAGAGTGAAAGAGGCGCGGACCAAACTGGGTGAAACGATCACAGGGGTGACACCAAAATGCAAGATATTATTGTCTATGATTTTATGTCACTATGGAATTATTCCTATGCGCTGTTTCAGCCCGGCGAAAAAATTTAATATTTCCTTTACTCCGGTCTTTCAATGAGAAAAGGTTGACTAGCATACCACCCCGCGGGTTATAACACTTTTTGGGAAGAGGTGACACCACGAATCCATAAGTTACTGAACTGTATGTCACCAGTCCTTATGAAGTAACTGTAAAATCACAAACCACCCGAATCATCCAGACGAAATTCAACCATACGTTTTGCTATCAAAACCGTTAATTTATTCAATTTAAGTTACTGTAACAAAATTATATGTAAACATTCACTTATACAATTTCAATAAAGACATTTGCACAAAGAATGTATGGAGTGATGGCATGGATCATGCCTGTGTTTGTAGCTCTCTCCACGTTTGGTGGTGTCAATGGGATCTTGTTTACAACATCGAGGTAAGTTTTATGCTGCTTGATAAACTTCATCGAATTATTAAAAAAAAAGTTCTTGTTGACAGTAAATTTTTATTCAGTTTATCTTTTAAGATTTTAAATTTGTTCAGACTTGAACGTTTTATAAATTAAAAAAATTGTTTTAAAGTTCAATTAATTACCAATCTACGTTTCTTTTCTCTTGTTGACAGCTGTTTAAACATCCTCTTAAAACTTATTGATGGCATTCTAGTTCAGAATGGTTAAATAGTTGTATTAATAATTTTATCACTGTGATTTCAGACTGTTTTATGTCGGGTCAAGAGAAGGTCACATGCCTCAAGTTTTAAGTTATGTTCAAATGAGGAGGTTGACCCCTGCACCTGCTGTCATCTTCATGGTTATTATATTTTCTAAATAATCATTTTAACTATATTATTTTAATAGTTAAGATGATTTTTTTATTATCATTTATTTATTTATGAATCATTAAAGTTTTAAAAGCAAACTAAAATTTGATGATTTCCATTGTAAACAATAAAAGCAAAATTAAGATTAAATGCAGTAATTTTAATTTTTTTTATAATAGTTTATAGTCCTTTACACCAGGTGTTTTAAGACTGAAATGACTGTGTAGGAAGCACCTAAGTACTTCCTGTCGTAGATCATATTTGATCTTTTCAACTGTCCCTCCTCCTTTATCCAGGCTTGGCACTGGCTCGCTATTAGCGAGGCGGAGTTTGAGTATTTTTAAAAAAACAATTTAGTCTGGAATGATGTTTTAGGATTTGAGTGTACTTATTACCAACAAAATAATTTGTCGATTTAGTGACGTAATTTTATAAAACAGATATATTAGCAATCATTCACGCAAATGAAAATGAAAAGGTCTTTAAAATTAAAATTTTCAAAAAAAAATTCTTATTCTTTTAAGTTTTTTATAATAGTTTATAATCCTTTACACCAAGTGTTTAAAGACTGGTATAGCTATATGTAGGAAGCATCTATGTACTTCCTGTCGTGGATCATAGCTTGATCTTTTTAACTTTTCCCTCCTTCTTTCTCCAGGTTTGAGATTGGCTTGCAAGAGCGAGGCGGAGTTATTCTGTTAAGTGTCCTTATAAATCTACTATTTCATCTAAAAAAAATGTCCGTTGGAAGTTGGAAGTTCAGGCCTTTCAATATTTATGATCATAAAATGAGTCAAAGTTTCTGGTATAATTCTAATTTTCCCCGAATGAGTATTTTCTGTTCATTGTACAAGATGACCGTTCTACTGAAGCCGTTGTTTATGGAATAACGAAAAGGATTTCATAGACCGCTTGTAACTCTAATAATTTTGTCAACTGGTTTTTGTCTGCATCATCCGCATTTAATAGTTAAATTTATGATTATTGTGAAAGACTTCCAATCTGCAATACAACTTCTGCATTAAAGATCGTAAAGTTGTTGCACAAGTTTAGAACTTATTTATCCGGTAAACTCGATAGAATGGTGTCAAACAAACTCGTGTTGTATAACAACAGTAATCAAAATAATAAAAAACTATAAAAAAATTTGAGCTCCTTTACCAAATTCATGAATCCGCCACTAAAAGCTATATGGTTCAGCTTCCATGGGTCGCCGCAGGTAGTATGCCGGAAAGACAACCTGGTCATATGGCACACAGTTTTAAAGCCCAGCTGTCCATTGTGATATTTTAAACCAATTCATGCTCTTATAGCAGCATAATATCCTTTATTAATAACATATTAATAATTAAAAAAATAAATAATAATTATCTATATATATAAAAATGAATGTTTGTATGTATGTATGTATATATGTATATATGTTAATGGCGTTTATGCATTGCTACACCATTCATCCGATCGTAATGAAATTTTCACACAATCTTGAGAGTCAAGGGGAATCAAATATAGAGAAAATTTTTTTGAAATCCGTCACAAAATGAGCGGAGCGGAGCGGGTGAGCGAGCGGGAACTATATATATATGTATGTGCGTATGTATGTGTGTATGTATGTATGTGTATGCGCATGTATGTGTGTCTGTGTCTGTGTTTATGTATGTACTAGCGGAGATACCCGGCGTTGCCCGGGTTTTTTAGAGGTTTTTCTAATGTTTGTCTCTTTCTCTCCGGTTTCCTTTCCCACCTGCTTTCCCACTCCTGTTCGCTTTCCCGTTTTCGGTCGTTTTCCCGCTGCCGGTCGCATTCCCGCTCCCGCTCGCTGTCCGTTCCGTGTCGCATTCCCGCTCCCACTCGCTGTCCGTTCCGGGTCGCTTTCCCGTTTCTATAATAGACAAACTAACCCACAAACATTCATATATATATATATATAGTCTTAGCAAATCTATTTTACGTTTTATAGGCTAACAGAAGTTATGAAAGAATGGAAAAGAGAAAATGAGCGTGAACGGGGACGGGAACGGGAGAGCAACCGTGACCGGGAATGGGAGAGCAAGCATGACCGGGAACGGGAGAGCAAGCGTGAGCGGGAACGGGAAAGCGACCGGGAACGGGAAAGCGACCGGGAACGGGAAAGCGACGGGGAACGGGAAAGCGACCGGGAACGGGAAAGCGACCAGGAACGGGAAAGCGACCGGGAACGGGAAAGCGACCGGGAACGGGAAAGCGACCGGGAACGGGAAAGCGACCGGGAACGGGAAAGCGACCGGGAACGGAAAAGCGACCGGGAACGCGGAAAGCGTCCGGGAACGCGGAAAGCGACTGGAATCGGGAGAGCAAGCTTGGAAGGAAACGCGAGCAATAGAGAAAATCGATAACAAAACTTCTGAGCGGGAAAGCGACCGGGAGCTGGAAAACGACCGAGAGCGGAAAAGCGACCGGGAACGCGACGAAAACGGGAAAGTGGAGAAGGAAACGGGAGCGAGAGGGACAAACATTAGAAAAACCTCTAAAAACCCCGGGCAACGCCGGGTAACCCCGCTAGTAATTATATAATTATAATTAATAATTAAAATATTTTAATTATTGTTCAGGGCATGTTCTCCTGCGTCTACTTGGTATCAACGGATATGTACAAGTTAATAAATTACGTTTCTTTTGTCAACTGGCTTGCCATTGCTCTCTCTGTCGTGTCTCTGCTTTACTTCAGATATACTCAGCCAAATATGCCAAGACCCATCAAGGTAAAATTTTGAATTAAAAAAACCAATAAGCCGTAAAAACAGGATTTTTTTACCAATCCCATACCAATTACATTATTTTAAAATTTTCAAACTTCAATAGAATGCATTGTCATGAGAAATAAGCCTATGTTTCAAATTTCAGCTCAATTGGATGACGGGAAGTTGGTTAATTTTCACTTTCAAGGCTTGCAAGCATTCAATCAAGCAAGCAATCCGTGAAGTTAATATAAGAGATTTAAAAATTGAATTTTTATTTTATATCTATTAGCTTCTTTATAAATTATTATTTTTACACGTTTAACAAAAAACAGCTTGTTTCTATTGGTGAAATAAAATTATGATAGTTTAAAAAAAACAAACAAATAAATAATTTTTTATTTTGAATTTATTAAAAAATTACTATTATGAGATACATGAAAATTTTTAACTAAATTATTTATCATTAAGGTTTGGATAGTCTGGCCAATAATATATGTATTGTGTTCGTTGTTCATAATCCTTGTACCGATGTTCACTGCTCCTGTCGAAACAGGTGACTCAAATGCTTACTTACCTGAAATAAATAAATAATTAATAACATACCTGTAATTAAAAAGTTAATAGCATACCTATGATTAAATAGTTAATAACAAACCTGTGATTAAATAGTTAATAGCATACCTGTGATTAAATAATAATATACTTGCGGTTGATTAAAAAATATATGTGACTCAGGGTTGTCTACGGGTCGTATATGGAGAAAAATATTTAAAGAACCCTGGGGGCAATGTTTTCTAAAAACAAAAACATTAAAACTATTTCTTCTACTAAATCCTTAACTTATCACTCAAACAAGTAAAGATAAAAAAAATTTTTTCTTTAATGCTCTTATTTGCCTCTTAATCTGAGTCAACAAACTAACATTTTTGAATCTAAAACAACCGTTACGTTCAATCTTGTTAATTATTTTGGACCTCTGGCGACTTATACATAAACAACTTGATTAATTTTATTTGATTAATTTAAACTGATTTAAGGCCTAATTCATGTCGGAAACATTTAATTTATGTATTGTCAACCAGAATAAAGCTTTTCTGAAAGTTTTAGAAGTCTATGTGGTCGAAAAGGGGGTGAATTTTTGTTTCTAAGATTTGATCACCACAGAAAAACAAACAAACAAACAAACAGAGAGACGAGTGAAGTTAAATAAAAACATTTAATAAAAATAGCTGATGACCGGGAGGGAAGGTAGTCATAAGTACTTTTTTTAATTTCTAAAACTATATGCAAATACTTGATGACTGAGGCGATAGTCAGAGGTACTTTTTCCAAACATTTTCTGGAAGCCAATTCTCTTCAACTTTTTTGCAAATTTTTTTCTTTAACAAACCTTTGATGAGAGCAATTTCCCCCTGATAGGTTTGATCATGCCAGGAAAAATATATATTCGGCTGTGAAACATACAATTAATATATAAATAAACTAGCAGTGCCCGTAGCGGCTTCGCTCGCATGAAATTAGAGAGTTTGAACCGTGCATCCATAGTAGAGATCATTTTTTTAGGTCTCGGCTCGGCCCGTCGACAAATTAGACCAGCCCGTTTTAAAAACCCAAACTCCTGGCCCGGCACAGCCCGTCTGAATTAAGCCCGGCCCATTTTTACAGGCCTAGAAGTTCTATATACTTGATGAAAAACTTCGGCCCGTCCCACCTTGACTTCAGGTTTGGCCCGGCCAAACTGAAGACCCTAAAATCACTAAAATATCTATATACTTAGTGAAAAGCCTCGGCCCGTCCCACTTTGATTTAAGGTTTGGTCTGGCCCGTGTGAAGACTCTAAAATAACGGCTTGGCCCGGCCGATGATAAACTGGACTTAGCTACTTTTAACCGGCACAAACATAATACTAATTTTTACATTTGTAGCACTTACAGTTTGTGAGTAGCAGTTATTTTAAAATCAAATAACCCTTATTTCCGCCCCACATTTGAGGTCCTGGAAACCAAATTTTCAAAAAATGCTAAAACACGTATTTCATTATTTTTGGAGTAGAAACTAAATACTAATTTTTACTTCTGTAGCATTAACAGTTTTTGAGTAGCAGCTACTTTAAAAACCAAATAACCCAAAAAAATGATGAAACACGTATATCTTTTTTTTTTGAGTAGATACTAAGTATTAATTTTTACATCTGTAGCAATTACAGTTGTTGAGTAGCAGTTACTTTAAAAACTAAATAACCCTATTTTCCACCCCACATTTGAAGTCCTGGAAACCAAATTTTCAATAAATTGTGAAACCCGTATATCATTATTTTTAGAGTAAAAACTAAATACTAATTTTTACTTTTGTAACATTAACAGTTTTTGAGTAGAAGCTACTTTAAAAACCAAAGAACCCAATTTTCCAACCCACATTTGAGGTCCGGGAAACCAAATTTGTAAAAAATGGTGAAGCACGTATATCTTTATTTTTAGGAAAGAAACTAAATAATAATTTTTACATCTGTGGTATTTACTGTTTTTGAGTAGCAGTTACTATAATTAGCCCTATTTTCCACCCCACATTTGAAGTCCTGGAAACCAAATTTTCAAAAAATGCTAAAACACGTATTTCATTATTTTTGGAGTAGAAACTAAATACTAATTTTTATTCCTGTAGCATTAACAGTTTTTGAGTAGAAGCTACTTTAAAAACCAAATAACCCAATTTTCCAACCCACATTTGAGGTCCGGGAAACCGAATTTTCAAAAAATGGTGAAACACGTATCTTATTATTTTTCAAAAAAAATCTATATACTAAATTTCAAAATCTCCTCATTTTTGGTTTTCGAGATATACATTCTTTTAGAAAAAAGTTTGTTTTCCAGTTTTTCTCCTCAGGAGCAAAAATTTCAAAAATCCTTTCTTAGCGGATGTTTACGCTATAAAAGTAATATAAGTTCCAAATTTCACGTTCCTAGGATGAGGCGTTTGAGCTCGGCGTTGATTATCAGTCAGTCATCTGTCAGTCAGTCAGTCAGTCAGTCAGTCAGGACATGTTCTTTTATATATATAGATTGATTTGAACTGTATACTAATTGTATTTAAGTTTGTCAAATTTTTCAAAGTTAAACATTCTTCTGTGCTATTCAGGGCCGAATTTAAGAGTTGTGGGTCCCTGGGCAGTGCCATGCATTGAGCCCCTTCCCATTGATTACAATGCAAGTTCAAGCATTTGCAAACTATATAAATTGCATTTAATCATAGGCGTTGGGGAAGTAATGTTCAAAAAGCCCTCTTTTCTTATTTTCTCCCAAAAAAACTGATGACCAGGGGGGTACTCGCAGGTCCTTTTCCCAAAATTTTCCGACGACATGTTTTCATATTTTCTTCCAAAGGCTAAGGTATTTCTTTTCCCAGCATTTTTTACTCCAAAATTTTTGTTGCTTTGTAACTATGGGCCCAGTAGGCCCGTTCAGTAATCCGGCCCTGGTGCCATTGTTAGACCTGTTTATTCTTTATTTGGGACCGGTTGCTGGCCGAGTCAGGTCGTGGCAATGTTTTGTGGTGGGTTAAGTCGGGTCGGGTTGGCAAATATGCATCCGCTGACAACTCTGCTGGGATAAAATATAAAGATGTTTCTAGTTAATTAATAAGATACCTAAGTTTAAAAACAATATACTTGTGATTGATTATTAAGATGTTTGGTGTTAAATAATTAATAGTGAATTACTGTTTTTTATTATTATATTCACGAATTCTGTTTTTCCCCAGGCCTTGGATGTTTAATAATAGCTTCCGGAATTCCCGTGTATGTGCTTTTCATTAGCTGGAAATCTAAGCCAAAAGAATTTACAAAAGCCGTTGGTGAGTTATTAAATACTTAACTTACGAGTCCCGTGCTAGCATGGTGACATGGTGACATGCTGACAGTCCACACATTTGACAGAGCAATGTCTGCAGAGATTTTGCCAATAACTGTTCTGGACGAGCTAACAAAGCTATTAAAATGGACATTACCAAAAAACAAATGTCAAATAAAGTTCAAAACAAT
The DNA here is from genome assembly GCA_963978895.1 of Erpobdella octoculata. Lineage (NCBI taxonomy): Eukaryota > Metazoa > Annelida > Clitellata > Hirudinida > Erpobdellidae > Erpobdella > Erpobdella octoculata. The sequence goes on from OZ022239.1 coordinate 11,078,460, forward strand.
GAATATTTTATCTTCAGAGTAAATACACATGCCGAATATCATTATCAGGTTCAATACAGCTACGGACGCATAGAAATAACTGAAACTGTTCAAGAGTTTACACACACGAAAACATTTTAAGTCAAATAAAAAAACTGTTTTCTGAAAAAAATAAACACTATTTGTTATGGCAGCCCAAGAAATAAGATTTTGTTCCCATGAGAAAAAGTCATAAGAAAATATATTATCTAAAATTAATATCTATTTGTAATTAAAATTCTGAGTGCTGAAACTGACCAGTCAAAAAATGATCAATTTGCTAAATAAAGTTTTTTTTTTGAAAATTAAGCATTAAATTATTAATATTTTAAAATATTTTTTAGTCAGTCCTTTCAAACAAATTTAAGAAATTTGGTTTTTTTTGTTATTTTCAGATGCAGCTACAATTTTTGTGCAAAAACTTCTGCTGGTCGTGCCGGAAGACGCAGCCAAGGATCTGTGATTTGCTAAATTGTGTTGTTTTGTCGTTGTAATGCAGTAATTTCAGTATGTTTTGTTGTATCGTAGTTGCTTTACCGTAATTTGGTACTGAGTTGTCTCAACCTTAGACATTTCAAACTGTTTGTAAATAAGTTGTCGTTTTAGTGACTGAGTCATGTCAGGGTATACGGAAGAAGAAAGAAACTTGCGTTAAATTTATGATTGCTTAATGCTACGATTGTCAGTCTTATTTATAATTGTATGTTGTTAATGTATAGCTCTTAGATGATCACTTATATAGCGTATTTGTTGTTTTTAGAATTTTGTAACTGTTACTGTAGGTAATGATGCTAATGTTAGTTGGGGTATTAATAATAATTATTATATTTTATTATATTATATTGAATTGTTTTAAAAAAAATTAAGTAGGAAAAATATTTTTGTAAAGAGCTGTTTTACGTTTTTACGAATATTGTGCATTTTAGGATTTCAGAAGTGTGATATCAGTGATTGATTTGGAAATACTCATTTGTTTCATTTGCTGCAAGCAAAAAAAGAGAGCCGAAGTTTGAGATTTTAAGACCACACCTGAGCCTAAGATCAAATTGATTATAATAATAATAATATCATATCAACATACATAATTTCCTGTCTGTATGTCTGTCTGTATGTATGTATGTATGTATGTATGTATGTATGTATGTATGTATGTATGTATGTATGTATGTATGTATGTATGTATGTATGTATGTATGTATGTATGTATGTATGTATGTATGTATGTATGTATGTATGTATGTATGTATGTATGTATGTATGTATGTATGTATGTATGTAAGTATGTATGTATGTATGTATGTATGTATGTATGTATGTATGTATGTATGTATGTATGTATGTATGTATGTATGTATGTATGTATGTATGTATGTATGTATGTATGTATGTATGTATGTATGTATGTATGTATGTATGTATGTATGTATGTATGTATGTATGTATGTATGTATGTATGTATGTATGTATGTATGTATGTATGTATGTATGTATGCATGCATGCATGTATGCATTCATGTATGCATGTATGAATGTATGCATGTATGCATGTGTGGTATATATCTATGTATGTTAGCAATTTTGCATAAAGTGGCGGCCGCGGTGGTCAGCAGTTACTAAAATTAGTGCACGCAGGCGTAAAGAGTTATTACGCAGTTGTACACTGTCAGTCCTAAAGATCAAAAGAGGTGGCGGTGCAATCGAAAAATAATATATAAGGAGATTTAAAAAATCCGTCATTTTGACGGCCTATTTCTAGTTAAATAAATAATTCGCTGGACGGCGCGGGTAGTGTATGGGTAAGGCGTTTGCTTGTCAGCCTAATGGTCGGCGGTTCAAATCTAACCGACGTCACCAGCGTCAGTAGGGTGTGGAGAGACAGGAACCTTAAACGACTGCCTCTAGCTGTTGAAATGGTTGCACACAGCCAAATGTGTTTCAGCTATATAAGGGAAAATGCAGCCAGGTCTCTTCCAACAATGAGCAGACCTGAGCAGTAGGTATAGCAAAGGCAGCCGAAGTGGTGCCAGTTGATATCATGTTTGCACCTTTAATTAATAATAATAAATACAGATTGAGGAAACTGAACAGTTGTATTTTTTTGTATTAACTTGATGCGGCCCGGCTCAGCCTCACTCAGATTCTAACTATGCGGCCCTCAGGCAAATTGAGTTTGAGACCACTGCATTCAAACAAGTGAAAGTTAATTTAAAAAATTAAAAACATGTTTTTAAGAGAGTTATAAAACTTCATAGCGACACCATATTGTAAAAATATTACCCCGGCTAATAGTAAACAAAAAATGTTTATAGTTACTATGACGAAGAAGTTTTTGTCGTCATTTTATCAATTTGCTTCTTTAATTTATTTTTTTTTCATAATTTTTATTCTTATATTTTTTTTAAATTAAACTATATGTTTTTTAATGGGTGTGTTTTATAATGATTTTCCAAACTTTAAAACGTCCGCGGACATCCCACGGACATCCGGACACGTAAAAGTTAATAAGAGCAATAAAAATAAAAGTAATAAAAAAACATTATTGACTATCACCGGCGGATCCAGGAAGTTTGAGTGGGGAGGAGCGAATTTTTATGAAAACCGATTTATGGATTGTTATCACAAGCTGAAATATCTATTAAAACACTTTTTGTTAGATTCAATTTTTATTACTATTGCATAAAAGATTAATTAATAAAATTACGTGTCCAACCAGAACTAAACTATAAATTTCTATATTCATGTCACACTAAAAATAGTAAAATTGAAAAAAAGTATCTTTTAAAAAGTCACTTAGAAAAATTTAATGCATGGTTGACATACCAACCGCATTTAAATGACACTTTAAAAACTTTTCTTGAGGTTGTTGATTAAAAGATTAAAATTTAAAATTGTTGCCTTTAGTGTTACTTATTACTAACCTAAAAAATAATTTTATTGCAAAGTGGTGGGGGGGCGGCGGTCGCCCCCACCGCTCCCCCTGGATCCGTCAATGCTGACTATGCCAGCGTCATGGTTTGGAAACTTCCTATCAACAGTTATAGGCAGTTATAGCTTAAACTTTGACTTCTAGACCCAAACCGTAAATACGGAGCGGAACAGCGAGCGGAAACGGGAACAGGAAAGCAAGCAGGAATGAAAAAACAACCGAGAGCGAGAAAGAGCGAGCGGGAAAGGAAAAGCAGCCGGAAACGGGAGAGCAAGCGGAAGCGGAAAGCGGGGGAGCAATCGGGAAAAAAAACGGGAACTAGAGATAAAAACGATAGAAAAACTTCTAAAAACCCCGGGCAACGCCGGGTACCCCGCTAGTAGACTTATAAGTCTATGGTACCTGGTACCCACCAAAAAGGGTGTTATAACAAATCTAACGTTATAAACTTTGCAATCCTAATAATATTTTACAGGTTAGCAAAATTTTAGAATTAGATAAAGCTAAGAATTTAGATGACTTCATTAGGGTAATAAAAGCGCTTCACTACTTTTTCCATAGTTCAACGTTCCCGTTTTAAACATTCGCGGAGAGGAACATAAAATATAATAGAAAACCGAGGGAGGGCTGCTGCTTGACGTGCGTTAGCATGTTTATTGCAAATTTGCAAAAGTTTTATAAGTAGTTATCAAACTCTAAAAAATTGTTTAGTAGAGTTAATTTTTATGACGTGGTTGGTTAAGCGATCGATCGGCATCAACGTCAGCGCACCTCACCAACCAACGATAAGCCTCATCTTGCCGTGTGTTAGTGTTGTTAACCAACCGTGTTCGTGTCAGTTAACATACCCATGAGCTGTGGTTGGTAACTAAAAATTGTGGACTCAGCTCTTCTTTTCTTATTTTAAAAATACGTCAAGTCTCAAAAAGTACTTCATCATGCCCGTCAGACGAAGTTCGACGAAGATTTACATGTTCTTGTTTTTAGTTCTTATAATTTGGTTTATGGGTATCATCTTTATTGCACTATCCAGCCTTCAAGCAAACAAATCTTTAGATAGGGAAATCAATAAACTTATGATTAGAGCTAACATAGAATCAGAAAATTATGCCCCATTGAGTTTGAACAGACCAAATTTTGATAAAGAAAGATTTTTACAAGCAATGAGAAATGAAGCAGAAAAAAGAGCCGGTTTCATACCTATGCCTCCTCTCAAAAAAGAGTTAAATCCTGATATAGTTGCCATCAACAATAGCACTGCAAAGGTGATTCTGGTTTTTTATTCTTAATTTGTAGATCTTTACAGATTTTTAACAAAATTTTTAGTAATGAGTTTTGGAAGAAAAAGTCTTCTAAGTAGGCATGTGCAGAATATGTTAACTATTTACAGAATGAAAAATTGTTTGATATTGCTAACTACTATGATTCTGATGTCTTGGATCTGGTGGGTCAAGGTTTAATTGTTCCAAGATGGTCTGAAAATGCAGAAACTCCTTTAGATTCTAAATCTCCAGGTTAGCAAAGAAGTATTTTTTATCTATTAAGATGCTTCTAGTTGTTATGTTTAGATAAATATTAACAGCAATTCATATATGTCTCAGTACTAAGCAATAATGTTTAATCTGAGATTTGAGTGCATTAAATACATTGTTGAATTTTGTTCTTGCCTGTGATGTATCATTCATAACGTGTGTGAAGTAAGCAATATTGCTGGCCATGCAAATGAAATAATAAACAAAATTGTGCACTGAGGCTGTGCTACACATTGTTGGATGGGGTTTTAAAAATGGAATCTAATGATATACTTGGTTTTTCTTTGGTTCAACAAATAAAAAGTTATAAGCCAAAAACGACAATTTTCCGATTAAAATTCCATAAAATAAACGTTAGTTCTTTTAAAAATTGTTACTTTTTTTAACTGCTGTACTCGTAATATCTTTTCTTAGATAATTCAATTACAAATCCAACGATGTAATTCTCTCTTCTTTAACTTAATAAATAAAAAAGTTATCGAATAAATCGTCCGACCGTATACCAATTTCTCCCAGCTAAACGAAACGCAAACAAACACAGCGGAGCGTTCGTTTAAAAAATAGTTTGCAGCCCCCAATGTGTTAGACTTTATCAAAAGGTTCTCTGTTTGTTATATAGTTGTGTCACTGCCCCTTTGCTCCTCTTTCTGGTTTATAGTTTGTCAATGATGCTGGTTAACTTAAAGACAGTCATATAAGGCACATCTTCAGGTGTGCAAGTGTTGTGGTTCTTGCTTCACTTGAACTGTTAGTTGAAGGGTGAAAGAACGATTGGCCACTCTTCCACCAATGTCACTCCATATTTTATTCAGCCGATTAATAACTTTGCATACCTGATTAAAATTTATCAATTAACCCAGGCGAGTCGGGAGCGGCTGTGAGCATTACTGAGAAATCTCTGAGTGGCCACGAGTTGAAGAAGTTTAAACAGGGATGGTTGGATAATGCATTCAATCAATATGCTAGTGATCTCATCTCTCTTCATAGATCCCTGCCTGATATCAGGGATAGAGAGTAAGTTGCAGATATTTAGAATTTCTTTTTCAATTTCAGTATTAAATTATTATAAATAAAATAAAGATGAAGATGTACGATAGTTTATTAGATATTGTCAACATACATAATATTTTATGTCTGTATGCATGTATGTTGAAAATTCACCTAACACTGTTAGGTGGTACTGCAACTATTAGTTTTTTACAGGTGATGTGATTTAAGGCTGAATGAAATTATGCAAAACCGAAAAATCAATTAAATGAAAAAGTGTATTTTACACACACATTCAGATGTAGGGCTAAAAAGTTTGACATAAGCAAGCTTCCAGACACGAGTGTCATTATAATCTTCCACAATGAAGCTTGGTCGACACTTCTCAGGACGGTTCACAGTGTTCTCGATAGATCTCATCCGCATCTGATCAAGGAGATCATCCTTGTTGATGACTGCTCTGACAAAAGTAAGAATTGCTTATTGCTTATTAAACAAATAATTTATTTAATAATATTATTATTATTCATTTTATGTGAATTATAGGCATTTATTTTAATAATATCATTATTATTCATTTTATGTGAATTATATGCAAAGTTATTTTGTGAATTATATGCAAAATAATTATGTTAGTTATATGCAAAGATTTGATGTAAATTATATGTAAAGTTATTGTGTGAAATATATGCAAAGTTATATTGGGAATTTTATATTCTCATTAGCGGGGTAGCAGGCATTGCCCGGGGCTTTTAGAGGTTTTCTTCTATTGTTTTTTCTCTCGCTTGCTCTCCTGGTCGCTTTCCCGTTCCCGGTCGTTTTCCTGCTCCCGGTCCCACTCCTGCTTCCTCTCCATTTCCCCATTTCCCGCTCGCTTTTCTGCTCCCGGTCGCTTTTCTGTTCTCCAGTTCCCATTCCTGCTCCTCTTACTTTGTGACCAATTTCAATTAAAAAAAAACCTACCTCTATTGACTTTCAATGTTGTATGAAAATTTCATTACGATCGGATGTATGGTAGCAATGCTTAAAGGACATATATACAGACAGACAAAGTCATTTGTATATATATAGATTATATATAGAAATTAATTTGTTTTATACTATATATATTATTGAGATGACGAATTAATTATATAGAGATTTATATATAGCATTTGTTGTAATATTTGAGGCCTTTTGCACCTGCTTTTGTTAATTCTTTTCTCGTGAAAATTATTTAGTGTGCTCGAATGCATTGAAATGAAATACAAATTTGGCGATATTTAACGTGGCGTTAGTCAATAGTTAAACTTCAAGGCCATTGAATATATAATTAATATTATTGAATTAAATTATTGAATAGTTTGTAAGAATTTTTGAATTAGTAAATATATATTAATATTTGTCTAGTAGTTATCAGATCAGGCATTCTTATTACTTATAGGTTTATGGCAAATGACTATAAAGTATTTGTATTATTTTTTAAATTTTGATTTGTTATTCAAAGCAGATAGCCCCAATAAAACTTTCAAATTTCTTGTTCTGACAAATTTATGTAGATCAATTCAGCACATTATTGAATAAAGTATGAAGTATAACTGTTTTATCAGCTTTTCAGTTCATTTATGTCATTTCAGATAAGTTATTTTTTTATTTTTAAATCATCCCTTAAAAATCATTTTTGCGTCATTAATCTAGTAAATAAAGCTTATGATGGCAGTTTTTCTTTTATATGATTTACATTATATCTGCATCACATTGCCAGTCATATCAGCGGTATTCACATTTCTAATCCTAAATAATAATTGATGAGTTATTAAAATAAAAATATAGTATCTGTTCACAATTGGAAATTATTTATGTATTTTTTCAGATTTTTTAAAAGATGATCTTGAAAAGTATATGGCAAGGTTAAAAAAGGTTAAGATATTAAGAAGTGAAACAAGACAAGGTCTCATAAGGGCTCGTCTACTTGGTGCTTCACATGCTCAAGGAAAAGTGCTCACATTTCTTGACTCACACTGTGAATGTGCCAAAGGTAGATCTATTTTTTTTTTGTGGTAGCACTTGGATGAGATTTATTTATTAAAAGATTATTTTATGTCTTTGTTATGGATCTCAGGCTGGTTGGAACCATTGCTGGAAAGGATAGCAGAAAATAGCACAAATGTTGTAACTCCAATCATAGATGTCATTAGCGATTCAACGCTCGCGTATCAATATACGTCCGCTCGATCGACCAGTGTGGGAGGATTTGATTGGAATCTTCAATTTAACTGGCATCCAATTCCCAAAAGAGAGCTGGATAGGAGGAAAAGCGAAGCTGATCCAATCAGGTGAGAGGGTATTTCATTAAATAGGCTCTAATCTATTTTTTAAGATAATTTATTTTATTTTAAGTTTCCATAAGCTTAATTTACTTAGTTCTTAATAAATCTAAATTCAAACACTTCTTAGATCGCCAACAATGGCAGGAGGTTTGTTTTCTATCGACAAGGAGTATTTTGAACATTTGGGTGCCTACGATCCCGGTATGGACATCTGGGGTGCTGAAAATCTCGAAATGTCTTTCAAGGTTAATTGCATGAAATTTAATTTGATATCTTATCAAAATATTTGTTTATCATATTTACAAAGAAATTTCTTTTTTTTATTATTAAACAACCATACAGATATGGATGTGTGGTGGGAACTTAGAAATTGTCGTATGTTCACATGTCGGTCACATCTTCAGAAGTCGGAGTCCATACCAGTGGAGAACGGGTGTTAATGTACTTGTTAAGAATACCGTTAGACTGGCTGAGGTCTGGATGGATGACTACAAACAGCTCTATTACGAACGTATAAATAATAAACTGGTAATTATCTCTAGTTTTTAAACCATCAAATTTTTTCCAAGTTCATTTTGTCATTTGATATTTAATGCACATTTAATAAGAACCAGTTTTTTCCTTCAAGAATTTTACTTTATTCTTTCTCAATAGACAAGTTTTTTAATTTTTTAGAAATAAAGGAATATACATTTTTATTAAGTATTGGTGGTGATGATGATGATGCAGGGTGACTTTGGTGATGTGTCTGAAAGAAAGGAACTTAGGCAAAACCTTCAATGCAAATCCTTCCACTGGTATCTTGACAATATTTACCCAGAACTGTTCCTACCCTCCAAGGCTCTCTACAGTGGAGAAGTTAGTTGGATTAGTTTTAACACTGTTGCAAAGAGTAATATTTTGTTTCTATCTGGCTTAAAGTAAATCATTGAATATTCTGACTTGATCTTCTTCAATCCAGATAAGAAATCAGGTCCCAGCCGAATGGGAGAACACTGGTCAAGTTGTGCCCATTTGTTTGGACAGCTCAACTGATACAAATGTCCTCAATAAGCCTATCAATCTCTGGCCGTGCCATGAACAGGGTGGAAATCAAGTATGTTTGCTGATATGTTGGAATGTTTATTTTATGTCATGTTGTGAAAATGTGATAATTCAATGTTTTGTGGTGTTAAATGTATTATTGTATGTTATGTGAGGATGTGATAACTTGATGTTATGTGATATTAAATGTATTAATTGTTATGTAAGTATGTGATAATTTGAAGTTATGTGAGGATGTGATAACTTGATGTGCTTGTTCATGCCATGATACTTCATAGTACTTCATACTATGAAACGTCTCATAAAGAAAGCATTATTCAGAATGAATGCACTAGTCAAAAAGGACCTCAAGAACAAACTGAACTCACATTGCACCTATGTTTAAGTCAAAAAATAGAAGATGGTGGTAAAAAGATGATTTACAGACATGAGATTATAGTGGTACAATAATGTGTGAATATACAAATGATTTACATAAATGAGATTATAATGGTGCAAAAATGAATGAAGATACAAATGATTTACAGACATGAGATTATAGCAATACTGTTTTCTTTGCAAGAAAAACATCTGCACTATTTTTCATTCTTTTAAACGGTTGTAGCATGGCTTCCGAAATTTTGTATATTCATTCACATATAAAAAATTTTTTTTGGAGAAAACTGATTTCATTATGCTTTTGAATTGTTAAGTCGAAGCAAACATTATCTGAAGTGTTATTTATTATGGATCCATGAGTAAAGTCAACGAATCATCTTTGTGATTGTCTTTCATGAATTCTGTACACATTTGCTGCTCAAACAATAGCCGACATGGTCTTCTTATTTTACTGCAATCTCAGCCGGGCAATAGACAAAGCTGTGGTTGATACAAGAGTCGCACAATTTAATAAACATGAAAGGACGAAAGCCACCAACATTTATGCTGTGCTTGGCGGTGTGATTAAACATCAAACAGTTGAAAGTAAAAAAGCTTAAATATTGTAAAACCTTCCATCAACGTGTCCCCGCTTTTAAGGCGATCCGGTTTTATGAATGCCAATTATCGGGTTATAGCATGGGATTCCACTTAGAGATGGGAAACAAACCAAACTAGAACGTCACTTATGACAGAACCGAACCTGAACTTTAGATCGAACCGAACCCAAACATTCAAACTGCTGGGAACGAACTGTCCTTACCCTGCACATCACTATGATTTCTTTGGTGTTTAATGATCTTAGGTACTTCCGCGTCAATGAACGATATATTTCGATGTGAACTTCGTTAAGGTTGTCTACCGCGTGTAGTTTCAATTGCACATATCGACAGCCTCGGTGTCATTCAGATCCTCGGACACGAGACGTGAATTTGACAAATACTTGACTGACTGTGATGCATTGCAATTCTGGAAAGACAATGACCGTGAACATAAGCTTCCGACGATGGCATTGATTGCTAGAAAGTTATTGGCTATACCTGCTACAAGTACTGTCTGCAAAAGAGTATTTTCAGTGTGTGGGGGTGACGATGAGTAAGTTACGGCTTTGATGTTTTGTGTACTTTGACTGCAGCATGTTTTTTGTTTTGTTTTTTTAACTTTTGAAGTTGCAGTAGCTAAAGCATTGCAAATTATTTGTGTTTTATCATTGTGAATGTAAAACTTCAAGTTCAAGTGTTGTAACTAATAAATAAGCAGTTGCATTGATACTTAATACTTAGTTTTGATATCGCCTAACTTCATAAAGTCGAACCGAACCCGAATTTTGGATTGAACCGAACCAAACCCGAACTTTGCTTATGGCTGAACCGAACTCAAAATCTAACCGAACCGGGCCTGAACTGTGTCAGTAATATGCATATTACTTAGAAGGTCTGCTATAATGACTGCATGTAGTGGTCATTATTATATGCTTATGTGTTTGTCTACGTATTTTGTATTTAATTTTCTGTATTGTGCTCATCAGCTTTCATGTTTGTGATTAGATTTGAATTATTTTAAAGCACTGGTACATGTTTGTGATTAGATTTGAATTATTTTAAAGCACTGGTACATGTTTGTGATTAGATTTGAATTATTTTAAAGCACTGGTACATGTTTGTGATTAGATTTGAATTATTTTAAAGCACTGGTACATGTTTGTGATTAGATTTGAATTATTTTAAAGCACTGGTACATGTTTGTGATTAGATTTGAATTATTTTAAAGCACTGGTACATGTTTGTGATTAGATTTGAATTATTTTAAAGCACTGGTACATGTTTGTGATTAGATTTGTATTATTTTAAAGCACTGGTACATGTTTGTGATTAGATTTGAATTATTTAAAGCACTGGTACATGGATCAGGAAGGTCGGATCAGACGAGATGAGCACTGCGTGAGCGAAAAAGGAAGAAAAGTTCTGGTGGTCGAATGCAATGATGTCGATCAACTTCAGATGTGGGATTATAATGAGGTTTGTGAGATTAATCAAATAATTGTTTTTTCTAAATGATGGTTATAAGAATGAGATGATAGTAGTAGACATTTAGACATAGACTCTGGGGTCTCAAAAATAAGATGATTCAATGATATAAGGGGATCAACAAATTATAATGATTATATGATAAGGGGGTCAACAAAATATAATGATTATATGATACAAGGGGATCAACTAAATATAATGATTATATGATATAAGGGATCATCAAAATATAATGATTGTATGATAAGGATATCAGCACAATTATATGATAAATGGCTAAACATGAAGACTTTGTTTCAATATGTTTTCTCAGAATCCCTTTCTTATATAGTAGCACTTGTCTGTGACCGTATTATTCCTAATTTTAAAACGATCAACTTATTCAAGAGGTAATAGTCTTCTAGTACTTTTTTTATTACGATTTTCAATATCGAACATCAGGAGACCGAATTAATTCAACAGAAAAGGTATTGTTTGTTTTGTATTTATTTAGAAACTTATAGTTTTATTACTACTTCTTTAGCAAATGCATCTAGTCAACCAAGCATCTGGGAACTGTATGGAATTGTCAGGCGATGGAAAGAAAGTGATCACCTCAAAGTGCAGGAAACCCGATCTTTCAAACAGTGGTCAAGTGTGGTTCTGGAAGAAAAAAGTTGATGATGAACCACTGACCTCTTGAAGATTTGTTGAGATTGATTGTTGTTTTTAGGTAGTTGTATGATTGTTAGCTAAACTTGTTGAACATCCATGACGGTTTGATGCTGCAATGGAAACGGGTTGTCAAGGGCATTGATTGTTGCATTATCTTTTGCATCATAAATAGTGATGAAATTAGTGATTTCTGTGCAAGATGTAAAATTGGTGAAGATAGTATTTCTAAGGTATTACTATGATGTTTTTATTTGAAAATAATCAATAAAGGATTTCTTATTGTTAATTATTTGTTTAAGTTTATTTTTAAATTTAAAGTGTAAAAGTAATTTAGAATGATCTATATCTAACTGATAATTAATTCAGTTGTCTGTTTGTTAGAGCTCTTTTTTTATTAGGTTGGAATTGGTAATTTTTGATTTAAAAGAATTTTGTCATCTATTTGCGGTTTACTGGTATGCTGGTCCTATTGATCAATGAATAACTAATATTCTATGCAAATTTGAAATGATTTTCTGAGAATAGTCATGACCGTACTTGTCACTGAATTTGTTTTCGCTTTCATTTAAAAATCATTTGTATTTATTTAATTTTTTAAAATTTAATTTGTTCATTTGCCTTTTTCCAGTTTATTTCTCGTTGAGACGATCCTGAACTTACTTGTCGGGTTTCTTTAAAAATTTGTTGAAATATTTATATCCTTAACTAAATTGATGAAAGTTGTCTTTATGCAATCTCTCGTTTTCGCGCATAATTCAATCCTTTAATTTCCCAACATTCCGTTGTTACGTTACCACGAAACATATCTACCATCTCCTCTCTTTCAACTCTGTAACCTCTCCATCTTTGGGTACTTTCAGTCCTGAAAGTCTTTCAACAAATTGCAAATGACTTTCAAGTAAAATATTTCTTGGTTTTGTATTTCTTTTTTATTTTGTTTGATTTGAAAATTCATCTTTATTTCGGGTTGCGTTTTTATTTCTATTTTATTTTATTATTTGCCACCTTCTTGTCTGAGCCGTAAATGATATGTATATGTTTAGTATTTTGTAAATCTGACTGGAACTTTCAATTAATAAAGATGTCCTTTAATGTTATTTGGTGCCAATGTGAGCAACAATCTTCCAATCTTCATTGTTTATGCTTGTCCTGTTAGCAGATTGAATTGCAATTCTCTTTTTTCTCCAATTCTGTTTTTGATAAAATGAAGATTCTTGTTTTGATCTTTTTTTTGTTTATTATTGAACAGAGTCGGATAAGTGTATTCTCACGTCACAGTTCGGAGTGCCTTACGATTGATGTAAAGATTGTTTCCATGATGTTTTATATTATTTTTTTTTTCTGATTTGTGTGTTTGACCACACGTCTTCACACGTATTCTGCAATCGGTAACAGTTGATGCATCATCAGTCGAATCTTCTAGTTGTTATGGACTCTTACCAATTTTCTTTCACACCTTTATGGATTTTTAAGTTGAGTCATTTTTTTCCCTTCAAACTTTTTTTCCAAATGATTGTCATAATATAATTTATCTCTTTTATTAAAAAAAAATAATTCTGTTGTGTGATGAGCTATTCTCTCTATGCATGTACACTTGTTCGTTGTGCAGCATCAGAGCATTGCGTCTAATTTTTCGTTAAGTAACTTCTAAGCAATATACGTAACACTTTCTGTTTTTCTTCTTTCATAAACAATAACTTATCTTTCCTAGCACTTTATCGATTCATTCGCAGTTTCGGGACTGCACTAGAAGTATTTCTGTCTCTGCCACCTTTAGATATGATGCTGACATTATTTATTTATGATTATTATTATTATTATTATAAATGTTATTTAAATTTATGTGCTGCCTGTAGCTGCCAGAAATTTTCAGTTCCACATTAGATGATTTGAAGCTATTTGTTGAAATGATTTCTACAAATAATTTAGAATAATTAATTATAACTCAATAAAATTCTGTGTCTTGCGTTTTTAAATTTCTTTCTAAATCTGGGTAAACGTGCAGCAAAAGTAGGTATATTGGTCCACTTTGATTGACTTTGTGAAGTAAGTTTTTTTCCCCTTTGAGCTCAGATGGCCAGTTCCTTACAGAATCCTAGCGAACGGTGCTGCCTTATCAGAAATAAGCTACTAAATTAGGCCTCTAGGACAAGTTAAAATTGTAAGAGGTGCTCCATAGATATCCAAGATTCGCGTTATCTGATGCAGTCAAAATAAATACAGCTGCTGATATAAAAGATACTATTTTCTAACGGTTAAACTTTTATGTCGTTGAAATTTTAGCGGAAGTCTATTAAAATACTTTCCATGTGATCATTTTCATTCCAGTGATCAATTTTTGGCAGCCTCCTTCACACGTGTCATTCTAAACTAGAATTTATTCATTGAAATATACGCTATAAAATATTGAAAATAAGTTATAACATAATCTTGGTAGAAGTTTTTCGCTTATTAGATAGCACTCGTGTCTATACATATATATATATATACCTATACATATAAATATATATGTATTCTGTATTACATACATATGTATGGTTTTAGGTTCAGCGACGAATGATGAAAAGTAGTTAAGTAGTTAAATCAGTGTGCGAAACGGTTTCTGCTGCTGAGTTCGTCTGTCGGTGGCTTCGCGGGCTGCGTAAAATCTTTCCGAGTCATTTCTTAGTAATTCTTAGGAACTTAAATGAAAATGTCGGATTTTGACAATTTCAGCAAGACACTTCAAAAAAAGTTTTACAGGACTAAGGAGAAGGTAATTTGATTTAATTCAGGAGTTGCATGCAAATTGGTTGCTAATTTATAAACCGGTAGAATATTGGTTACGATTATGATTATAAATAATATAAATTTAGGTTTTAGAGTCGATCGGTAAAGCGGACAAGACCAAAGATGGAGATTTTGATTCTCTAACGGCAGCTTTTAACGAACAGCATGTAAGTTGTAATTTTTTAAATTAATTTTTTTCCACATTGGCCATGATTAAACTGAGTTGACCTTTCATTTTAAGGCAACAGCCAGCAAACTTTTGAAAGTGTTTAGAAAATATTCTGCTCATATGAAAGGTATGACACTTAATTTTTTGAAAGTTGTAAGTGTAAAGTTGTGATAATTTAAAATATAGTTATTATCAATTAAACATGTCTAAACAAATAAATGTATTGCCACCAGTTGGGATAACATGCTGAACACATCTATAATTATAGTTTTACTAAATACTGGATTATTCTTCAAAGAGTTAAAACCTGTTTGGTTAATTCACTACATTTGAGACAGCTTCGTCAGTGCTATGTAAACTGAAGCCTGCATACCTTCAATATATCAGATTACAGAGACTTCAAGAGTTAAGCTAGGGCTGGCGGTGCTTAATTTGTGTTGTGTTCTTCTATAAACAAATATATGTTCATTACAATCATCAGTCCTTGACAGAGTCCTTCTGTATAAACTTTTAATAATCAGTACTAAATGGGAGTCTAAGTTGGGAGTGGTAATGGTTACAAGTACCATGTCAACTACGACTCCCATGTTGTTATAACTGTTATAAAATATGATATCATTTCTTTCTATATACATACTACATTGATTAAAGAAGAATTTGTAGCACAAACTAGTGTAATGTCTTAGATAAAATGATAACACATAAATAACAATGATAATGTCATAGATGATGATAACACACAAATAACAATAACAATGATAATGTCATAGATAATGGTAACACATGAATAACAATGATAATGTCATAGATAATGGTAACACATAAATAACAATGATAATGTCATAGATAATGGTAACACATAAATAAAAATGATAATGTCATAGATAATGATAATATACAAATGGGAATGTTCCTCTTTTTTAATATTTCATCATAATCACATATAAAGAGCTTGTTTATTGTGATTACTTATAAAAATAATCTCTGTTTCTAAAATCATCCCAATAGTATTTTTGTACTGTTTTTACAACGATCACAGCATCATCTGAAGCAGTGTTTTATATATGTTTATTTGATAACAAATAGTAGGCATGGTGTGTTTCATTTTTTAAATGATTAAAAATGCTGAGAGTTTTTAATCTGTTATCCTTATTCATTGTTTTGTCTCATCTTGTTATATCACCTTAATCTCGTGTTTTTCTAGTTTTCGTTATAATATTATACTGAATTAAATGATAGATTTTATGCAGCATTCTTTTTTCAATTAAAGACTTATTGCAACTTGCAACAGTTTTAGCATGTTGTTCCTGTTGAATGACAGTATTTTATATCATGCTTGTTTGTTTGTTTATTTGTTTGTTCATAGTTCACGTGTATTCATCTTTTATGAATGGTTTTAAAACCGTGTATTACTCATTTGTAGTGTCTGAGTGTCTATGTTTTGCTAAGCTGAATCATCTCGTGGACAAGCCTTTGTACATACAAGGCAGACATGAAATTGCTGTTTATTGATTTATTTTCATAATCGATAATTTTCAAAATTGCCTGTGCTCAAATGTGCTACTGGTGGTAAAAGTAATGGTGATAATGATAACTTTTATAATAATTGTAATTTATTATAGTATCCAGTTGTATGATTGATTTGTGGTTGTTGTTGTTGTTGTTGAGTGCTTGGAATGTAACTGGTGTCACAAATCCTTGAAAGCTTGTGGAGGCACAGTTGATATATTTGTCTTGTAGTACAATTAATTGTAATGGAAATGTTTTCGTTTTATAATTCACCATGAATTATTTTATATTATGTTTTTGCCATATATAAGATAATTTTATTTATTTATTATTTTATTTATGTGCGTAAATTTAAAATTATTTTTCTATTAAAAAATAAAAGGGATGATTTGGTTCATGATTGGAGAACTTAAATGTTTCCAAATTTCTTCACAAGAAGATGACTTTTTACTTTTTTTTTATATCCGGTGTCATCTTTCTTAATGCAAATATAGTTTTGCAAATAGCTATAAATTTTCATTTTTTATGCTTAAATAGGTTATAAATTAGTATAGTTGTAGGTTATGGATAAAGTAGCTTTAAATTTAAATTTTACATTATTTGTCACTTAGTAAGAGATTATATATGATGGCATATCTGTTATTTATGTTCTAAAGAATTATTATAAATCAATTGTTACATAGGTATGAATTAAACATGTTTTGAGTGAGTTACCTGCACCACAATCTTTTAATCTGATTAAACATCAATTTATCAGTTGATCATATCATTTGATGCTGTGATAAAAAAATCATCCCATTGAAGTTATATAAGATGATATTATATGCTGGTTTTATTGGCAGGCTTGTTTATTTGTATGGTAATGGAGCTCTTAACTATATGGGATGAAATGCTTTTCAGTTCATAGTACATCAATTTATATTAAGTTATCTTCCATGCTAATCACTAATCACTAAAGTACTATTACAGATGGTATATGGAGGTAAATATTATAATTATATAAAATTTAATGACATTAATAATGAACAAGAAACCTTTTAGAAAAAGAACAAGTGTGTGATGAAAAAATGAATGAAAATATGTTAAAACTTTCCTTGCTGGTTGGCAAAATTGCATAAAAGTTTATCTGGTGTGCATGTTATTATGGCCTTCAGACTGAACTTTGTAGATTGGAATGTTCAGAATAATTGAGCTTCAGTAGTAAGGGATGATATAAACTTGTTTTTATGATTAGAAATATTCTCTTTAAACTATGATTATTCTTTATATATAATAAATATTCTCAGTTACATAGGATTACTCTGGCTTAGATATGATTACTCTTGTTTGCATATAGTTACTCTAGTCTACATATTATTATTATTCTTATTTGAATATTATTATTCTTATTGTTTATTGTCTGGACTGGATATGATTCTTTTGTCTGCATATAATTATTCTTTTCTGCATATAGCTATTCTGGTCTGGCTGCATATAATTACTTTTGTCTGCATATGATTATTCTTGTCTGCATATGATTATTCTTGTCTGCATGTGATTATTCTTGTTTGCATATGATTATTCATGTCTCATATGATATTATTGTCTGCATATGATTATTCTTGTCTGCATATGATTATGCTTGTATGCATAAGATTATGCTTGTCTGCATATGATTATTCTTGTTTCATATGATTATTTTTGTCTACATATGGTTGGGCTTGTTTGCATATGGTTATTATTGTCTGTATATGCTGGATATGGTTATTCTTTGTTGCATATGATTATTATTGTCTGCATATTATTATGCTTTGCTGCATAATAGTTTTTTTTTAAGTTTTTTTAACTTAAAATCAAAGTGAAGAACATGGATTTGTATGTGAACTTTTTTAAAAGATTAAGGCATTAATTTGCTACTAAAATTTCTCTAGCGAGATTTAATTGAACTTGTTAAATGGTCAAATAGGCAATGCAGTGTTTCATGCATAATCGTTAAAATATAGCCATGGCAACATCGTCTTGTAATTCAGATAGTTAGGATGATTATAATTTATTTATTTGAATGATCAATGATGCCGTGGTACGGTAAGATACCTTGTGGTGATGATGATGATCTTCGTACGATAAGATACCATGTGGTGATGATGATGATCTTCGTACGATAAGATACCATGTGGTGATGATGATGATCTTATTGAATGAATTCTCACATAAACGTTTCAGCAATGTCCATAGTATCAAAAAACATGCATCAGACAGTTTCAGAAGCTTACGAACCAAGTTGGGATGGAGCTGAGAACTTTGTGGTCGCCACTGAGGTGAGTTCAATCAGTCAATAAATGTGATTATTTTATAGAACGCCTCCTATAATAATATAATAGGGCTCGGCTGGTCATTTACATGCCTCAAAGAAAAATTGTTTTACTCGATAATTTTCCGAATACTTGGGCTATTAAAATTAAGCACTCAAGTCTGACGTTCTAGTCTGACTATCCTGCCACCATAGTTATATGTTGTTGTATGGAGTTGTGTTGCAGTTAGATGTTGTCGTTGGGTTGTGTAGCTGTGTTACAGTTGTAATGTCACTAATGTCGTTGAACAGCAAATCATACAAAGCAATCAACCAGGTATTTGGTAATATTTCATGCTGAACATCAGTTGGGTTTGTTTGCAACTTGCAAGTGTGTACCATAAGTTATGATTTTTGTACACAACCATATTCACTTTAACGTCTGCTAAGCTACAAGCTACCACCTACTTAGGATGAGTCATTTCCGCCATATCAAACTTCTTCTTTCTAAATGACACAATAATTAATTAAAGTATTACATTAGTTATTTTCCAGTCATTTCTCTTTTTCTCCGGGATCATCGCAACTGATCCCAGGACAACTGATCCCAGGACTACTGATCCCAGGACTACTGATCCCAGGACAACTGATCCCGGGACAACTGATCCCGGGACAACTGATCCCACGGACAACTGATCCCACGGACAACTGATCCCACGGACAACTGATCCCATGGACAACTGATCCCATAGACAACTGATCCCATATCTGCATCATTTTATATTTCACTGTTTCTGCAATCAATAAACTGATATTAACATACATAATTTCCTATTTCTGTTTGTATGTACGAATGTATGTGTATGTATGTATGTATGTATGTATGTATGTATGTATGTATGTATGTATGTATGTATGTATGTATGTATGTATGTATGTATGTATGTATGTATATGTATGTATGTATGTATGTATGTATGTATGTATGTATGTATGTATGTATGTATGTATGTATGTATGTATGAGTATGTTTGGATGCTGTAGTGATGGTCCTAGTCATGGACTCCTAAATAAGCCGATAAGAATTAATGTTGGAGTGTGTTCCTTAATTCATTTAATTCATATCTTCGAAAAAAAAACTTCTGAAATGAGCTAAACTCTATTATTTTTGGATTGGCACGGTTCCATTTCTCATTATGAACTTCACGCAGAAAGTAGTGAAACAATGAAAAGTAATACGAACTTGTCAATTTCATTTCGACTGTGTATCGTGCGCTTATACTAAATATTATTTCTCCGTTTACTAATTGAAGTAACCAGTATCATTATCACCACCACCGTTGTCGTATGCAGCCAGCCATCGTAAGCTGGCTACGTAAGCATCATCACCACCATTGTCGTCAAAAAATGAGTTAAAAATGAGTTGCTTATGTCTATGGGATCAGTTGTCTGTGGGATCAGTTGTCCATGGGATCAGTTGTCCGTGGGATCAGTTGTCCGTGGGATCAGTTGTACTGGGATCAGTTGTCCTGGGATCAGTTGTCCTGGGATCAGTTGTACTGGGATCAGTTGTCCTGGGATCAGTTGTCCTGGGATCAGTAGGCACTAACCCTTTTCTCCGTCTCTCACTCTCTCTCCCATATAGGACCAGGAGTCATCTCACTTCAATATCTTCTTCCATGTTTTGAACCATTTGACGTCAGACTTGAACATATTTTGTGCTCTCATAAATTAAAGTTGCTTTTCAAAGTCTCCTTTAATGCGATTAGTTTTTTTGCATGACTATGATGATGATGATGATGATGATGATGATGATGATGATGATGATGATGATGATGATGATGATGATGATGATGATGATGATAATGGTGATGATGATTATGGTGGTGGTGGTGGTGATGATGATTATGATGATGATGATGATGATGATGATGATGGTGATGATGATGATGGTGATGACACATACCCATCGAGAATTACTATGTGTGTGTGTATAATACAACCAGTATCTGCAAGCTCATTGAAAGAACCTCTAGAGTTGTTTTCATCCTACATCCTACGATGCTAAGGAGAAATATTATTTTTTTCATATTTCTAGGCAAATATTTCCCTTAACACAAAACCAGGCAGGCAGATATCTAGAGCTTTCAACCTTCTTATAGATTGGCAGTGCTAGGATGTGGGAAGATTGTTTAGGTGTTTCCATTCGAGGCTTGTCTGTCTGTAAAGCTGTGATGTAATCTGAAGTGCGATTCTAGGTCGGGATGTAGTCGGAGTTGGGTCATAGGCCCTTAGAAATGTGACCACTCAATAATTTTATAGCCCCTTATAAATGTGACCACTCAATAATTTTATAGCCCCTTATAAATGTGACCACTCAATAATTTTATAGGCCCTTATAAATGTGACCACTCAATAATTTTATAGGCCCTTATAAATGTGACCACTCAATAATTTTATGGGCTCTTATAAATGTGACCACTCAATAATTTCATAGGCTCTTATAAATGTGACCACTCAATAATTTTATAGGCCCTTATAAATGTGACCACTCAATAATTTTATAGGCCCTTATAAATGTGACCACTCAATAATTTTATAGGCCCTTATAAATGTGACCACTCAATAATTTTATGGGCTCTTATAAATGTGACCACTCAATAATTTTATAGGCCCTTATAAATGTGACCACTCAATAATTTTATGGGCTCTTATAAATGTGACCACTCAATAATTTCATAGGCTCTTATAAATGTGACCACTCAATAATTTTATAGGCCCTTATAAATGTGACCACTCAATAATTTTATAGGCCCTTATAAATGTGACCACTCAATAATTTTATAGGCCCTTATAAATGTGACCACTCAATAATTTTATGGGCTCTTATAAATGTGACCACTCAATAATTTTATAGGCCCTTATAAATGTGACCACTCAATAATTTTATGGGCTCTTATAAATGTGACCACTCAATAATTTTATAGGCTTAAATTTTTCTCTCGACATTTCAAACCAGCCAACTTATATAGGTCAAATAACTTATATATTTTCTTAACTACTCCGCCTCGCTAATTGCAAGCCAGTCCCAAGCCTGGATAAAGGAGGAGGAACAGTAGTTTATGATCCACGATAGGAAGTACTTGGGTGCTTCCTACATACAGCCATTTCAGTCTTAAAACACCTGTTGTGTAGAACTATAAAATATTATAAAAAATCATTTGAAATAATTTATTTCCCTTTCCTACAACTACCACTGGCTACCTTGCGGTTAGCTCCTTAACTATTAGAATAAAATTATTAATGGAAATATCTAATTTATCGTTATGCAGATAAGCATATATGCACGTGTCTATGTTGGTTGTTTTTAAATCCAAGTGACCTTGCATTAGGAAAAAACTTCCTTACAATGGAAATCGACGTTTGCATGTTTATACTTAACTTTTATGGCGCTATCACTTTAAACGTCCTAGTGGTATGTGCCTGTTATTGTCTGGTAGCTGTGATGATGATGATTGTGATTGTGGTGATGATGATGATTGTGATGGTGGTGGTAGTGATGATGATTGTGGTGGTGGTGGTAGTGATGATGATGATGATGATGACGGTGGTTGGATGACGACATCGATTACGATGATGTCATTGTGTACAATGACATCAGCATGTTGTATAATCGAGTTGACTTATTATAAGATTGGTGCTTGTATTAACAAACAAAATATTAATTTTATTACGTACTATCGGGGTTATCCGGCGTTGCCCGGGGTTTTTAGAGGGTTTTCTATTGTTGTTTCTTTCTTGCTTTTTGTCTCGTTCTCGTATTTTTTTTCTCTTCCTATTTTTTCCTGTCCCCTCTTTCTTTCCCGCTGGCTCTCCCATTCCCGTTCGCTTTCCCAATCCCAATTTTTAATTTAACCATTTGAGTTTTTAAGTAAATGGTTATGATGCAACTACTACTGACTACTAATATGAAACAATACAATTCTTTTTCTTTTTATATTTATAATTTATTTATGAAAAATATTTAATTGAACAGCAAATGAGCAAACTGTGGGACGATCATTTCGCAAACGTTTCGGAAACGGTTCACTTCCACATCACATCGTATGTAGGCAAATTTCCAGAACTCAAGGTTTGTTTTTTATTTTTGTTTCTTGTTTGCCCGTGGTGGTGCCTGGTTGTTTGTGTGGTCTTTGGCTATTTACGGCTGGTGGCTGCTGAATTTATATAGTATTTGTTGAGGTGATGTGCAAGTATACATATATCTATGTAGTTACAGAAAAAGGGGTATTTAATGATGGGTATTTATTAAATGAAGAGGGGTATGTATTGTTGAGATTTGCAATACATGAAGAGAGGTATTTATTGATGGGATGTGTCATCACATGAAGAGGGGTATTTATGGATGGAGTGTTTCATTACATGAAGAGGGGTATTTATGGATGGGTGGGGGGAAATTGCATGATGAGGATGGTATTTATTTAAAGGAGTGGTATTTATGGATGGGGTGTGCCATTATATGAAGAGATAGGTATTTGTGGATGGGGTGTGCCATTATATGAAGAGATAGGTATTTGTGGATGGGGTGTGCCATTATATGAAGAGATAGGTATTTATTGATGGGGTATGTAATTACACGAAGAAGGATATGCAGAAGAATATACGAATATATACGGTTACAGGAAACAAACAGAAATTCTTCTTGTTTTGTTTTATCAGTATTAAAAAACATTTGAAACTTTTCTTCTTCTTCTTCTTCACAAAGTCGGCTCACATTTGACATTCCAGCTGTTCCACATTCTGATTGTTGCACTGTTGTTGATTGGCCAAATTATTTTTAGAACTTTGTTGTTCACTTCTATTTATTTTTTTGGGCGTGTCTGTGCATGTGCAATTGACAGTGTATGTGTATAATGCTCATGCATGTCTGTGTGTGTATGTGTGTACCTATGTGTACGTCATCGTGAACTTTAAGTCATTATCATGTCCACTTTTTTGTCAGCTGACCATATAATGCATGTGGTTATAAATTATATTTTTACATCTAAAACTTATCTATGACAATTTCCACACAATTACAATGTCTTATATATATATATATATATATATATATATATATATATATATATATATATATATATATATATATATATATATATATATATATATATATATATATACATATACCAGTAAAGGAAGGCTTTAACAGGCACATTAAAAGTACTTAGATATCATCAATTACTGTGAAAGTTCATTACAATCATCTGTGTGGGACAACTCGATGTTATGTTCTCTGGTTCTGTTATCTGACCACAACCACATTAAGCTATGGACAAAGAGGCTCCTGCTATTCTGTATTGCAGATGAGGCAAACCTAGCTGTGAGATAATTCTACCATGGACATTGCACGTGATATTTGAACTGTAGACTTAAGTCTACTTTAAAAGACTTCTAAATCATTTTACATTTGTCAAGTTCTTCATATAAATTGCTCGGCACCAACCATCTCGGATCAAAGAACTCGTAATCATCCTGATGATGATCTCCATGTAATCATCCTGATGATGATCTCCATGTAATCATCCTGATGATGATCTCCATGTAATCATCCTGATGATGATCTCCATGTAATCATCCTGATGATGATCTCCATGTAATCATCCTGATGATGATCTCCATGTAATCATCCTGATGATGATCTCCATGTAATCATCCTGATGATGATCTCCATGTAATCATCCTGATGATGATCTCCATGTAATCATCCTGATGATGATCTCCATGTAATCATCCTGATGATGATCTCCATGTAATCATCCTGATGATGATCTCCATGTAATCATCCTGATGATGATCTCCATGTAATTATCCTGATGATGATCTTCTCCTACCGTTAAAATGCAACTCTCGTCTATCGGCTAAACCACTAATGAAGATTCTTTAGTCAATGTTTATCTGTAGTTCTTTTCTGTGACATCCATGATTAATGACCCTATAGTATAGATATTAACATCATCACCAATCAGCAATACAATCTGGTCAATATTTTGAATATCTAAAAGGCAAGCCCAGGAAAGCAAAATGCTCCAGAACTTTCTTGGGAACTTACTTGATGATGCTGATAGTGATGATGATGGCGATGATGATGGTGATGGTGATGATGATGGTGATGGTGATGATGGTGATAGTGATGATGATGGTGATGATGGTGATAGTGATGGTGGTAGTGAAGATGATGACAAAGCTATTTAGTATGACTGGTAGCTTATAATTGTAACCATATCTAGAAGTGCTGATTGGTTATGATGATGATTGTGATATTGTTTTTTTCTGCTCCTACACATCTGCTGAGTTTTTTCCTACCTTTGTCAGGCTGTATGAACATAATTTATATTTTTTGTTCTTCAAAGGATAAAAAAAGGTTTTGCCTACATACATTTTGTTCTTATTATCCTTATTTCTATTATTATTATTATTATTATTATTATTATTATTATTATTATTATTATTATTATTATTATTATTATTATTATTATTATTATTATTATTATTATTATTATTATTATTATTATTATTATTATTATTATTATTATTATTATTATTATTATTATTATTTTTTTTTTTTTATTTCTATTGTTATTATTGTTATTATTATTTGATTTTATTATTTTGTTTTAAATAGCAATAACATAATAATAGAAAATGATCATAATGAGTGGGAAGCATCAATAAACATTAAAATGCTTGTTTGTCTCTATTCATGAAATATCTGTAGTATCTTGAATCAGTTTGTCTCTAAAGAATTATCTAAGAAATTATTAGAATTGTTTTTTTTTTATTTTAAAGTCTTTCATTTCTTTTAATTACTTCTTTCAATTCACACTTTTTTGATGGTTAATTTCTTTCATAATTACTATTATAGCAAGAAATCTTTGTGACTTTTGACACTTTCTTGATGTTTATTGGGAGCAATATTATAGTAAAATTTTGAAAATGTGTTTTGAAAAACAGAAGACAAAACGAGTACGGAAAATTGATTTTATAATAACACAGAATAAGATTGCAAAAAGGAACAGAAAGTTGCTGGATTACGACAGAGCACGACACCGATTGGACGCCTTGGAAAGTTCAAAAAAGAGGAATGATTACAAAATAGCCAATGTTAGTCGTATTGTAACCTTGATCATTTGACTTCTATTGTAACCCTAATCATGTTACTCGTATTGTAACCTTGATCATTTGACTTCTATTGTAACCCTAATCATGTTACTCGTATTGTAACCTTCATCATGTTACTCTTATTGTAACCTTCATCATATTAGTAGTAATGTAACCTTCATCATGTTACTCTTATTGTAACCTTCATCATATTAGTAGTAATGTAACCTTCATCATGTTATTCATATTGTAACCTTCACCATATTAGTAGTAATGTAACCTTCATCATGTTATTCATATTGTAACCTTCATCAAGTTACTCATACGGTAACCTTCATCATGTTACTCATATTGTAACCTTCATCATGTTACTCATACTGTAACCTTCATCATGTTACTCATACTGTAACCTTCATCATGTTACTCATATTGTAACCTTCATCATGTTACTCATACTGTAACCTTCATCATGTTACTCATACTGTAACCTTCATCATGTTAGTCATATTAGTATCTTTTAAATTATGTTATTCGTATTCTAACCCTCATCATGTTAGTACTATTACAACTTTCATCATGTTAGTACTATTACAACTTTCATCATGTTAGTACTATTACAACTTTCATCATGTTAGTCCTATTGTAACTTTTATCATTTTAGACATATGGTAAGCTTAATCAGGATACTGGTACTGTAACCATAATTTTTGTCTTATTGTAACCTTAATATTTGTTTTTTAACCTGGATATTTTTGTAACCTGGATATATTTGTTTTGTAACCTTGATATATTTGATTTGTAACCTTGATATATTTGAGTTTTAGTCTTTATAATTATAATTGTTTTGTAATCATATAATGGCTAAATAAACACAATTTTATGATGCAAATATTAACAGGCCTTGAGAGATATGGATGTTGCACAAACTATATACGAGACCATCAACTTTGAACTCTTCGAAGAGCTGCCAGCCTTATATAACAGGTGTGATATTTGTATGGAATGTATAGCAGGTGTGATTACCGTGTGATGTTTGTATGGAATTTGGTTTTTTTCTTTTTTCAAGTAATTGGTAGAGAGAGCTGCTTAATAGCTGGAAAGATTTTTAAATCATACTTATTGCTGGTCTAGCTTTAAACTTGATTGCCAAATTGAATTGAGTTGAATGAATGAATTTAATTTAATTTAATTTAATCAATGTATGGAATTGAATTAATTACTGGAATTAGATCAATGAATTGAATGAATGAACTTATTCAAATTGAATCAATAAATTGATATGAATCAATGAACTGATATGATTCAATGAACTGAAATAATTCATCATCACCATCCCATTTTTTCATAAACTTTTAATTCAATTTTTTCTCTCTTTATTTATTTATTTATTTATTCATTCAGTTGTGTCGGCCTTTTTTTCATATAATTATTTTTTTATATATAAATTGAATAACTGACTGATCTCATAGAAAATCCATGCCATGTTATTTTATCCTCGAACCATGTGACATGTTCTTAATCAGATTTAAGATTAATTAATTTAATGAATGCATATCTTTTTTTAAAATTTGCAGTCGAATTCCCGTGTTGTCCAACTACTTCAGTTCATTTCTTAGAAGTGAGGCTTTGTTCGATGAAGAGTCATCAAAGGTTTTTAATTTTATTGCTTAAAAATTAAATTTAAATTTCTTCATTGATTTTTTTATTGGTAAGTTTCTTTGTCTGCATGTTTATTTTTACAGCCCGCATTTTCAAATATTTATTTTTAATTTTCAGATCAAACGCCAGATGGCAGAACTAACAGCTGGCTTACCAAAAGAACAAAATCTGATTGCGTCAACATCCTCGCTTGGCACTCTTAAAGCAAAGACGTAAGAAGGAGAGATGTTAATTTTTATAATTAGTATAATTACGATAGAGGGATGATGACCAGATTTCGTCGATATTGTTATTGTTTGAATTCATGATTTTATACAAAGCTGGTGGTCTGATTTGAAATTATGAATTCAAATTAATGATAGCTGTTGATGTAACCAACATCTTTTTTATATTTTTATTTTAGTTTACCAAGAAGGGAACCAATGAAGATGGGCCAGCAGAGAGGTAAGTACTCTCCACAATTACCGAGCAAAGAACCATATTCTAGAGGTCCAGATAGAGGAGCCACGCTTCCACCAAGACCTTCCTCTCCAAAAGTTCCCCCTTTCCCCATGCAACTGCTACCCCAGCATCAGCCTCCACCACCACAAGAACCTGCACCCCTCCCACCAACATCGACTGTATCATCATCATCATGGTCTCCACCTCCTCAAGAACCTGCACCACTCCCACCCACAACAAGTGCATCATTATCATCATCTGCATCATCATGGTCTGCATCTTCTTCATCTCCTCTTCCTCAAAAACCACCACAACCGCAGTTTTCAAACCCCTCGGCACCTCCCCAACAACTGCCGCAGATCCAAGTTTCATCGACATCACCTCCACCTATTCCTCCCCCTCCCTCATGTCAGGTCTCAGTTCTTCAATCAACAGGACCGCAACAACAACAACAACAACAACAACAACAACAACTGAACTTGACAGCACAAAACATAATCTCTTATGTACCTGAACTTACTCCTTTGGCAGGTCAACAACAACAACAGCAAGAAAATGTGCTGGTAAGCTTATAAGTTTAATGCACAGGAACTTATGAGGAGGCTGATGGTATTGTAGTAGAGTTTGTTGTGGTAGAATCTCCATTGTATAAACGTATTCCCTGGGCAGTGACGAAATAACGGTTCGAATAAAATGGTCCAAATATAAAAAAATCTATATAATTGAGAAAAGAAAAATTTCTAATACAAATATTTTTTTATTGAAATATAACTTCTTTCATTTATGTTTCATTTTTGTACATAATATTTTAATTTATTTTTACAGAAAATTATTATTTTGGGAGAAACTCAATCACAAATGTTTGTCTAAAATTAGCCATATTTTTTTTTAAAACCACCAAATAATGAAGTATATTTTGGAGACACATTAGTTGTCTTGATTTTAATTTTCTTTGTTTCTCAAATCGTGTGATAGAATATTAAGACTGAAATGCTACAGTATTTGTTTGATGGATATCTCCTCCCCTTTTAAGCAATTTATTTGTTGTTTTTTGGTCCTGTTTTTCTCAGGATAAGTCATAAACTTCCTCAATTATATCCTTGCCATCCAGAATCTGGAATCCAAAATAATTTGTATCGCTATTAAACCTATTGCCTGACATCTCCATTGAATTCACTGCATATTAAAGTTGGTGTGGTGGCTGGCATAAATATACACTGTTAAATGCTTAATAACAACATGGTATTTGGTTGGTTATTCAATCACTTCTTTTAAAAAAATTGTTTGTGTTAATACAATCGATGATTGAGATCTGCATAATGGAGGTTCTACTTATTATAAATAAATATACAAAAATTGTTTTTATTGTATTTTAATATTTTAGGTACCTGGAAATCCATTTGAGAGAGACTTAAAATCAGCTGATCCAGATCGTTCGGGTCTTGATGCTGGTGGAAACACGATTTCTGAGTTTTCCAACAATGTTGATAAAATTGGGCCAAATGGCACTGAAAATGTCACTGGTAGCATTCATTCGGAGGGTCATGTCGCAGAAGCTGTTGTTGTTGATACTGCCAAGGAAGGTATCAATTTAGTAGAGAGTGCTTCAAAAGTGGTAACAGGTGTAGCCAATCAGATTGAATCTTCTAAACAAGATGTTGTTGAAGTTGTTGAAGGTGCTTCAGGTGAAATTAAAAAAATTGTTGAGAATGTTGATCAACAAGTTTCTGTGGTGGAAGACAAACTTTCTGCTAGCGTAACTCTAGGTGGTGGTTCTTCTGTTACTGAAAACAAACAGTCCGAACCGCCCAAGTCCGTAACGATCGTAAAAGATGTCGTTGATAATGTTGCAGGGAACATTTTAACTGGCGGTGTAGAAGTTGGCATGAACAACAAGGGATCAAACAACGTGGAGATCGGACGCAGCACAGGAAGAAGCAACTTTCTCGACAGCAACATTACAACCATCCCTGAAGAGGCGGACTGCAGCGTGGTCCAACCAGATGGTCATTATTTGTACAGGGTGAATCGGATGTTTGGAGTTTATGTAGGTAATTGTGTTGTTTCTTAAAATTCTCATGAGTTTCTTTTGAATTTCGTAGGTCCAAGCTACCCACAATTACAAAGCAGCTGATTCGGATGAAATATCTCTCGAGGCAGGTGATATCGTTCACGTTTTGCCAATCAACAACAAAGAATTCGAAGTCAGTGTCTTATTTTATTGATTTGAAATGAGAATATTTGTGCTTATTCTGAAGATTGTAAATTAATATTTAGGATGAAGGGTGGGCTCTTGGATTGAAGCAGAAAGACGGAAAGAGAGGAATGTTTCCTGTTAATTTTACACGCAAGATTGACTGACCGATGGATAATTTTGATCCATCCTGGATACATCATTAATAATGGGATTGATTGATAGATGCACTGATTGATGGATGACTGGGTTGGTTGATCTTCTTCTCTCTGTAAACCTTTCGTTCACGACCATTACTTTCTTGCTTCCGGTTGTTCAACCATGTTGGAATTGCTTTTATCTTATTTTCTGGAGTGTATTATTATTATTATTATTTTTATTGCTATTTTTTTGCTGTTGCCACTGCAAATAACATGGTTGTTTTTTATATATAAATTTGCCTATATTTGGCTTTTTTGTGCTGAATATCATAATATTTCTTGTTTGACCTTATATTTGTGCTTTTGCAATGAAGGCATTTCGCACTTCTTTTTTATGGCTTCCACACAAATAATACTGTACCTGCTTGTCATTATTCTTTTCTCTCTTTTTCTTTTATTCCATCTCTCTCTCTTCTTTTTTCTTTCCCTATATTTCTTTCTCTCTATCTTTCTTTTTCTCTATAAATCTCTTCATTTTCCTGCTTGTATTTTGGCAGGTCTTTTTGAGAGGTTCTTTCTAGTCTGCTAACTAGTCCTCATCCTGTCCATTCATTAATTCATTTGCCCATTAATTCATTTGCCCATTAATTCATTCATTCGTTCACTAATTCATTCATCCATTCGTCCATTAATTCATTCATTTGTTCATTCATTCATATTTTCATTTATTCATTCAGTCGCTCATTTTCTACTCTATCATCGCATAATCAATATAACCATTCATTCATCCATCCAAATCTGTGCAAGTGTTTGTGCCTTATTTTAAAATTTTTTGATACGAGATTTTTAACAACTTTTTTGTTGTTTTAATGCGGTGAGTTTTTTTTGTAAAGCATTTGAGATAGTTTCTTATTTATTCTGAGTTTGTTTCATTTTATATACTCTGTTTGCTGGATTGGAATAACTTTCTTGGTGGTTTTCATTTCATTTGTTCAGTAAATTTTTTCAGTCATTTGTTTCTTGTTTTTGAAACCATCAAACATGCAATATTATTAATTATTCTATTAATACTAATTCTAATTTTAATAATAATAATAATGTCTTTATTCGAATTCTATTTAATGTATTTGTGCTTAAATGTGTTTAAACAAACAGATTATAACTTACAATAGAATAGCGGTCTGTAGCTTTCTTTTCATCGGAAGTAATTTGTAGTCAATATTAAACAATTTTGATGATTGCTGTTTGTGATAGTAGTATTGTAATGTAGAACTACCACGCAAGTGCAATTGGAACTGAATTGTGGTTGTGGTGATGTTGGTGGTTTCGATTGTTCTCCTTCTTATAAGAAGTTCTGATGAATGTGGGCTGTGTAATCTTCAGGGGGGTCATTCTATTGAAAGTGTAATGAAACACAAATCTGTGTCCTTGACCTTGTGCCTTGTCTATGAATAAACAACATAAATATTTTTTTGCTAGTCGTGCTTTTACTTTTCTAAACTGATTGTATTCAATCTGTGCTGTTGATAGTAGGTAGTAGTTGTTGAGTTATTATATTGATGGTGTTGGTGGTGATGATGAGGATGATGATGATGATGATGATGATGATGATGATCCTGTGTAATGTGATGGAAGTTTGATGAGTTGTCTTTTTTAGTCTTTCAGTGTTGAGTTGTAGTGAGTGAGAAAGAGAGAAAATGTGAGTGAGTGAATTAATGAATGAATGAATGAAGAGAAGAGAAGGTGGCTTGTTTTCAACTCTAATTTTCTTTTAAATTGAATTTCCTGTCTCAATTTGTTTCACAATTTAACAAGTTTCTCGAGTTTAACTTCATTCACAAATTGGCCTCCCACGGGGGGTTCTTCGCTTGTTTTTTTAAAGAGATTTTCACTAAAAACAATTTAAATATTTTTCAATCCATTTAAAAATTATTAATTTTTCCCATTCACCGTATCTTTTATTTCCTCCTTCTTCCCTTCTTTTTTTCTTTCCCTCCATCTCTTTCTCTCTCTCTCCGTTTGGTTCTCTTGCTGGTTTATGTTTATGTTCACATGGAGTACACACATGGAGGTGGACGTATGCACGTGCAGGAGTGTACACGTCTGTTATTAAATTCTAACAACAGGTCGGTCAGGAGTGAAATTTAAAGTCATCCCTGAAACGTAACGGTTGTCGTACTGTTCGCACGCCATAAGAAGTTATGTAACAACAACAGCATCGGTGTCTACAACATCAACAACAACAACAACAAATTATCTTATTGAACTTTTAATAATTTACTTCTACTAATTTACATTCTTCTTCACTTGTGCCTTTCTGACTATACAATTAAACCATCATCATCACCACCACCATCATCATCACCATCAGTTCTTGAGATTAAATTATTTACCGTGGTGTTCATTATTCAGCAGACTAATGATGTCGTTTCATCGGGTTCGTTCGATGGTGGGGTGGAGAAAAGTGTGCTCCGAGGTGCAAGTGACCTTATAGACTTCTTGTTATTAATAATATTAATAAAGAAAATCTTCGTTGAAGTGGTAAATCTCAGACTCCAGGTGTATGTACGCGATGGGTGGGGGGTGACA
This sequence comes from Erpobdella octoculata, assembly GCA_963978895.1. NCBI lineage: Eukaryota > Metazoa > Annelida > Clitellata > Hirudinida > Erpobdellidae > Erpobdella > Erpobdella octoculata. Next base: position 11,111,271 of record OZ022239.1, read on the forward strand.
AGCGGGTACATTGGTAGATGGGTTGATGGGTAGCTGGATGGGTGGGGGTGTACAACTAGATAACTACTAGCGGGTATGGAATATTACATTTTTTCACTCATGTTTTGTCCATGACTGGTCGGCACTTTCGGCTTGAAAAGATTAATCAGACCTAAGTAGTTAGGCCTCATAATCCCGACTGTATGCGGCTTTCATTTCTGGATTAGGTCTTTCCATCTTAATGAACCCTTACATTACTCCAATGTGACTAGGGCAGTGAGCTTCTAGTCGTTGTTTTTCATACACTGCTTCTTTATGTGCTATTGTCTGTCTTCTTGTCGGTGATTCTGTCTGTCTGTAACGTCAACTGTTACTTGCCTGACAATGATTTGGATATTCACCAACCGATGACTGTTTATTATAAAGGGTCGTCAACCGTCATCACAATGCGGTCAATGCAACAAATTCAACTAAAAATCATCAACGAAGGATCCAGGGAAGATGGGAAGTTTCCATTCCTCAACCAGATCGCAATTTTGGGCTATAATACTTTTATAATCTATGAAACGTTTGTTGGGGAGAGTTGAGAAATTTGTTTCAAATCGCAAAAGTGCAAATGACTTTTCATGAAAACTCCACACAAGTCTCCCCGAGAAGCAACCTCCTCCACCGCAAACAACACACACACACACACACAAGCTCTAATCCTGCCTGCACCACTGCTTATTAGCTAAATAGAATTTAAAACCAATGGATTTGCACGTAGAGGCTGAATATGACAGCCACAATCCGAAAGCATAGGACGATTAGTACGCCAATTACAGTGATGAAAATGATGTTAATTTGGGTGATGATGATGTAAATTCCACTGATGATGATGATGATAATGTTACTTCCACTGACAGGATTTTGAGCTAATGGAGCGTGTGATGGTAAATCAGAACAAATACATTAGTGTAGTTAGGGTTTTTGACACCCGGGGCCAAGTCTAAGGAATACGTCATTTCAGCAAAACTTTAGGGAGTGGTGCAAAATGATTATCAAACTGGTTGTCGATCTTTTTATGAGGAACATTCATTTAAGGTTCTTTTCCAGACACGGTAATTTTTTTTTAGAAAGGAAGTCAATTTAGGTTTCCCATTTTCCTGTTTTCGTAGGCCAATATATATATATATATATATATATATATATATATATATATATATATATATATATATATATATATATATATATATATATATATATATATATATATATATATATATATAAGATAGATCATATATGTAAAATTTTACAAAGTGCATGTCAAGCTAGGACAGACCCACGGGGGTGCAACCAGTAAAAATCCTGGAGTCTCAAGTATGAAAAGGAAAATTTTTTTGACTATCTTCAGTCTACAGTTTTTTTGTATCTTTAAGAATTTATTAATAATAGAAAAGAAGGACTGCAAACTGAAGATAGTCAAACTCAGTCTCAAGCCAGTTAAAGCAAATGTTAAAAAACAATGTATAAACATATAAATATATAGGCATATAATAGATTGAGAATAAATGTAGCACCTCCAATCCCCCAAGAAAAACTCATCATATTTAGAAAAATTGCAGGGCTCTCCGATTTGGCTTGCGCCCTCCTAGTTGCGCCCTTGCAGACACACGAGGCTAAAGCTTATACGAGCTCTATCGGATGGACCGAAGGCACTTCAAGATTGAAAAATATTAGTAGAAATATATGATGTAACTTAGTAGATATAATTCAAAATGTATGAAAAATACTACGTTTATCAACTAATCTAAATACTCAAACATGAGTGAGCTAATAACAAAAAAAATGTTTGTGGACAAAATCTTGGGGGGGGGCCGTCTCTTTTCTCGAATCTTTTATCAAAAAGGCATCATAAAAATTTCTGGATTTAACTCAAATAGCAACTCACTGTGTATTATCAATGAGTGGGATCCCAGGTACCAGCAATAAACAATTTTGAAATCGAAGCTGAGAGTTACTTAACGTAGAACATCTGTGATCTTGACCAGCGATCAAATTATTCTCTAAATATAACTGCTATTTTAAAAAGACAATGACAATAACAACATTTTTATCTAGCAACTTGTTAAACTGTTCCTTGGAATGTCTACGCTTTCGGTACCTGTAGAAGTAGAAAGTATGTTTTCAGTCGCAACAGCAAGCGATCAAGTCTGTGCCCCAGTAGACCGAATACATTTTTTCATGCATGATAACTTGCAGTTCATTGTTGATACTTGTAATGTGTAACAAAAAAGTTTAACTTCAATGTTGTTCTCTTTAGAAGAGTATAAGCCATCAGTCGAGCCGAATATTTGTTAAGCCGCCTTCGGCCGAAATTTTATTGGCTTAGCTGAATTTAAACCGAATTTGGTGGTAAGCTGGTCGAGATTTTTCTCATAGCCAGCTCGGGGGCCAAATATGGGTTAGTACTCCAGTTTTCATGATGGTGTTGATTCTTGCGGATGCCATATTTGAAACTAGACGCCATCTTGAAAGCTGACGCCATGTTTGAACACGTGTCGTCCTGAAATATGATATTTAAAAAGAAATCTCTTTTGAGATGTTCGCCTGTCATAGGACATCAGTTTTTGAAAGTTTTCAGTGTAAACACACACACACAATGGACGCGATATTCTGGTATCTTCTTCTACCACATTTTTTTATTTTTCTTTCCCTCACCCCCACATCCTCCTATCTCTCACTCTCCTCCTATGTCTCCCTTCCTTTTTCCTCCCATCTCTTTCTTGTTTCCCCTCAGTGGGTGCGTATGCTCTATTTCATGGGGTTGAGTATACACGGATGAAGAATATGTTTACATTGCGTTGTGTTTGGTCCTGCGTATTCAAATCCACAGCCTGTATAAAGAGCGGTGATGGACAGCCACAAGGGAACGTCTCCCTGTGGGCACACAGTCTGCCAATGAAGACCGTGAAATAATTGAATATTTAATAGGCTCTGTACAACAACTCGTAGTGGATTTGCATATTATTTAAAAGCATAAACGTGTTGGAATAAACACTCGCCGCGTCACAACAACTCAAGAGTATTTCTCCGTGTTAGCACTTAATGGAAACAAATGATTTTTCGAAGCAACACCACCGGATAAATGACTTTATGGGCATATATTCTGAGTAAAATTCTCGTCGCTCTCGCTTCTCGGCGCTGCTCAGCTTTTAAATTTAAGAATTTATTTACCCATCAATTATCATTATTTAAATTTTTTTCAATGTCGATTGTTAAAAGTGAATTATTTGTTATAAAGAATTAGAAAAAGAACGAAACTGTTCTATTGAAGGAGACGATGATGATGGCGACGACGATGATGATGGCGACGACAATGATGATGGCGACGACGATGATGATGGCGGCGATGATGATGATGATGATGGCGACAACAAAATAATGGAATCGTCAATAAATTCATCATCATCAACATCACCACCACCATCATCATTATCATCAACACTACCCATGGGGGGCTTCTGGGGTTAAACCCTCCACCCTACGATGTTTTTCCAAAACAATGTTTAATGCCTGAAAGTATATAAACGGATAACAGAAACACGAAAAAATTGATGTAAAAATATTTTTGTTAATTAACCATTATATTTGTTGTAGTCCTTCCTTACTATTGTTGGAATGGAAATTATTCGGATGTTTTCATATAAATGTATGGCGAAAGAAAACATTTTCTTAGAAGTTGATCATCAGAGAAGAGATTAAAGTGGTTTAACTCTTTTGTATTTGTATAGATATTTAACATCAACAGTGGACTCTATTTTGAATAAAATGGCTAACAAATCAAGAATAATGACATTTTATTTTTTTTTAAATGTATTATTTGTTTAATTAATATCAACTCTGCCTGCCCGCCTCGCTAATTGCAAGCCAGTCCTGGATAAAGAAGGAGGGACAGTTTAAAAGATCAAATATGATCTAAGATATATGTTTCTTACATACAGTCATTTCAATCTTAAAACACCTGGTGTAAAAGGCTTTAAACTATTAAAGAAAAGGGTAAAAGAATGTCTTGACATTTTTGAAAATATATACTTTATTAAATTTAAAATAAAATTATTTTGCTTTTTGAACTTCAACTTAATTTAGTTACATTAAAAATTTTATTGTTTGACATGGTTCAAGAAGTATTAAATAATTGAAGCTGAAAAAGTCAAAACCAGCTCCCTCCGAAAAAATTCTTGGGTGTGTCACTGATACCACATATGAGAATCATACGCATTTGTGTCACTGATGCCACATATGAGAATCATACGCATGTGTGTCACTGATACCACATATGAGAATCATACGCATGTGTGTCACTGATACCACTTATGAGAATCTTACGCATGTGTGTCACTGATACCACATATGAGAATCATACGCATACTAATTACTTCTCTTTCCGTCTTGAAGCCATTACACAACATTTTGTTCTTAATCCTCTTTTCGATGTCACAGCAAAAGCTGTTTCTGCACATAAGGTATATAAAGGTATATAAAGTGTATTCCGCCACTTTCAATGGGGCACTTTCACCTTGGCGGGAAGAAAACGGAAGCGTCGAGGAAAGCGAGAAAAGCGGAAGTCGCAGTCATTCGTCACGTGAAAGGGTGCGTTTGAAGATTGAAGACAAAAAAATTTATGAAACGAACATAAAAATATATATATGCCGTCCTGCAGAATTTCCTGCGAACATAGTGTGTGTGTGTGCGTGCGTTTATGTAATGTGTATGCGTGGGTGTGTGAGAGAGAGAGAGAGAAGAGAAAATATGAAAAAGGAATGTTAGTAATTCAATATCTTTCTCGCTTTGACACGCCAATCACTGACGCGGTCAGCATGCTGCCTCTCAACTTCCTGTTCCATGTAAAAGAACAAACTGACACGTCACTGAGAAGAATTTTGTTTCAAATTAAAATTTTTAAGTCGTCGATGGGACTATCACTATCATGAATATCATCACTGTTTTTATTTGTCTATGTTCCTGCGCGAGTGTTCATATATATATATATATATATATATATATATATATATATATATATATATATATATATATATATATATATATATATATATATATATATATATATATATTTATGTGTGTGTGTGTGTGTGTATGTGTGTGTAGACGTGTGTGCATGTTTGTGTGTGTGTGAATGTCCGTTGAAGTCATCCAGGAAAGAAATAAGTCAATTAAGAGTGAGACATCAGTTGACCATCCATCTTATCCATCATTAACTTCTAATCAGCTCTACAATCTCGGTTAATTATCCTTGTCCAACGCCATAGTCGTTGTCATCTTGTCCTCCTTCTCCTTCAATTTCTCATCTTTTGTATCTTTCTTCTCATTATGACCATCATCGTCGTTTTCGTCGTCGTCATCAATTCACAAACATCATCATCATCATCGCTTATTATTATAAATGGCGCCAACATAATCGTAATCATCAAATGTCACGTTGTTTTCATCTTCAAAAATCCTCTTTAACCCCCCCCCCCACCAAGTGCCAGCTGCCTCGCACAACAAGACTCGAACCTAAAAAAACGGATCCCAGCAAACACGTACACGTACACTTACACGTACACACGTACAGCCATCCAGAACCACTCAAGCGTGTTCAACGACAGGAACTTACAGCTTGAGGCTACGAGAATAGGCGGGACATGAACGCTTTTAATAATGGAACGGCATTAAAGAAGGGGTCTAAAATTAACTTTAAAGATGGATTGTTCCGCATGCAGGGGTGTTAATTTGAACATTTGTGCTTTCTCTTCCTTAGTTTCTTCATTTTGATTTCACATCATCACTTTGTTAGTTAGAGATTTATAGCAACCATTATCATTACCAACATCATTGTTACCATCACTACTTCACTACCACCACCACCATCGTCATCATCATCATCATCATCCGGCGGATCCAGGATGAGGGCCCAGGCCCCCTTAGAAATATTAACAAACAAACAATTTGAACTTCAATTTCTAACTTCGCTTGCAACTTCATTTTGTTTGTCTGCATCCTGAGACTTTATCTTTACTAAATTCACCTCTCGACCATCAATACGTTTGATAATTGGCAGATATTTAAACATTTCGGGCCTTTTTAAAACCAATCCAATGCAAAATATAATTCAAATAATATCTCAAAAAACATTTAAACCTCCACCGGCAGGTTCATAGAAACATGAAAATGACATTTTCTTTTTCTAAATAAGTTCAAACTACTTAACAGCAAGTTCTTACAGCACAAATTATTTGTATTATGAATGAAAACTGAATAAAAAGAAAATATTTCCGGATTTCTCCATGGCGCAGATTTAACGAATGATCCAACTGTTGACTGCATTTCTTGGACGTGTGGCTCGAATCTCAAACCTTATATTATTTTTGATAATCGATGCATTACTGCTCAACATTTATAAAAAAAAAAAAAACTTTTTCATTTAATTCTCGGATCGTTTCATCAACTACCAGCTGAAGGTACGATTTAGGAAAGCGGATGATTTTTCAAAATAAAAGCAATTGCTCAAAATTATCCTTGTAGCCATGAAAATATCTTCTTGTGTAAAATCATAGAAGTAGTCGATTTGTTTGAGTTTGGCTTGAACAGTTCCAGTTTGGAGGTTAAAGCATGGAAGAGTCTCGTTTAGTTACTCCCTCAACAACGTCTACCAATGAACATAAAAAACCATTCTTTTCCAAAAAATAATATTTTGCCATCTGTGATAAGTGATAACTTTCTTCCGTCTGATTAGGACGATCCTAGTATGGTGTAGTATTAATACTGCAGTTTGAAAGTCATTCTCAGCTTTGAAGTGTCTGATGACCTAACTCCGCATCACGATGGATTGATATTACTCCAGAGAAAAAAAAATACGGAAAGAAAATGAGAAAGAAAGAAGAAGAAGAGAAAAGAAAGAAATTAAATAAAAAGTTTAAATTCAATTCTTTTTTTTGGTTTTTACTGAATAAAAGAAATTCAAGATATATTACGACGGGCTGTATAAAGACAGTAATCAAAATTTTTAAAAACTAAAGAAAAATTCTGCTCCCCCTTACGAAATTCCTGGATCCGCCGCTGTGACATGATCATCATCAGCATCATCATCATCATCGTCATCGTCATCGTCATCGTCATCGTCATCGTCATCGTCATCGTCATCGTCATCGTCATCGTCATCGTCATCGTCATCGTCATCGTCATCGTCATCGTCATCGTCATCGTCATCGTCATCGTCATCGTCATCGTCATCGTCATCGTCATCGTCATCGTCATCGTCATCGTCATCGTCATCGTCATCGTCATCATCATCATTATCATCATCATCATCATCACCACCACCATCGTTATTTCCTATTTATTTTTTGCTCAAACAATAAATGACACGTGGGAAACAGCTATGAAAATATCACCGACTGCCATTAAAACGATTATAAATAAGCAGTTTAAATTTGTTAATTGTGACTTTTATTGAAGGTGGCTCAAATATCGATGGATGGATAAAATGGTGGGTGGATTTGAGGATAGGTATGTGGGTGGATGGGCAAATGGATAGGTCAATGGAAAGGTGAATGGATGGGTGAATGTATGGATGGATGAATGGGTGAATGGATGCATGGATGAATGGGTGAATGGATGCATGGATGAATGGATGGATGGATGGATGAATGGATGGGTGAATAGATGGACGGCTCGAGAAAAACAGCAGCAACGACAAAGAACCACGAAACGAACGAACGAACGAACGAACGAACGAACGAACGAACGAACGAACGAACGAACGAACGAACGAACGAACGAACGAACGAACGCACGCATAGATGACGAACAGATGATAAGCTTTTGATAAAACGGCTCGATGGATGGCAATGCAATAATAGAATTAACAAGCGAATGAACGCTCATACAAATTTGAACAATCAGCTGACTGAGCACAGCTGATGCATTTGTGTATAATTATTTAAAAACAGCCATTAAAAGAGAAATAGGAGAGTCGATGGAAGAATTGAGAAAGAGAGATATGATTGGAAGAGAGAGAGAGAGATGCTGAAGTCGTAGAGGGGAGAGAGTGTATTTATAAAGAGGACTTCTTACGTATGGAATGCTCTCCGTTGTGGTTTTTGACGTCCGTCGTGCGAATACGTACATCACGTGACCTCACAGAACAAAAAAAACATGGCGGTTTCCTACATCCGGTTTTTCTTGAGAGGTGACACGAATTAGAAGGATTGAGAGTGTTGTTGATGTTTAAGTGATGTGTTGACGTCGCTTACGGACGACATGTACTCTAGAAAACAGCATTCATGAAATCGAAATTAAGCTAGGTTTAATTTAATTTAAATTAATTAAAAATAATTTAATTTTCTCAAAAGCTGAAATTAAATCGATGAAAAAATAGATAAATAATAATAGAATACGATAATCGAGTCTTCTCCTTCTTCTCCTGTGCGGCATCTTGAGTGAGCGCCAAGAGAGCAGAAGAAGCTTCGACGAGATCACAAATCACAATGACGTCATCGAGATTTCCATCAACCATGGCAGGTGGGTCGATGCTGGCGTGGATGGTTGCCATAGCAGCATTTTATGTCGCTTCGACTTCTACTTCCGCTCTGCAGTCAGCTTCCTTCTCCGCCCTCTTGGGTGAGTTTCGACATTTCTTAGTGGCGTTTTGTCACGTGTTTTTTCGCGCCATTTTTTCAGAGAATTTTGTTTTGTTTTGTTTTTTAAATAATTCCATAATAACAGGAAATCTGAAGCATTTTACCGCACTCGCAATTCAACTTATTATTTTCACATGCACACATTGCAAGAAGAAATAAATTCACTTTTCCACCTGAAAATTCTCGCAATTTGTTTCACAAACTCCAACAATATTGATACAAATATTTATACCACAAACTCCTCAATATTGATACAAATATTTATACCACAAACTCTACAATATTGATACAAATATTTATACCACAAACTCCACAATATTGATACAATTATTTATATCAAAAACTCCACAATATTGATACAAATATTTATACCACAAACTCCACAATATTGATACAAATATTTATACCAAATCTTGCTTCATTCCCGCTTGAAGATTTTCATTCATTCAATCAATAAAGCAATTTGATGGCGTTATTCGTGATCGTTCTCTTATTATTACGTCACTGCCACGTCATAATCTCTAAGTCGTGATCGCATATCGCCACCGACCTAATAATCCGGTCATGCAATATCCTTCTTACTTGTGTCTCCTCCATGTGTTGGCCGTGTGTGCGTGTGCATCTTATTTCAATTCTCAGTGTACGTGTGATAAGCAGACGCGCATGTTTATGGTTGGCGCACTAACTGCGGAAACGCGGGTACATGCCCCCCTCGGGAGTAGATAGAGCGGGTACAAGCCCCCCGGGAGTTGGTAGAATTTTCATTTCACTTTCCGGGTCGAGGAGGACAACCACGGTGGGTCCCCTTGACCACTCTTTCAAATAATTAATTGCAATTTTTAAATTATTTTATTCGAAATTGTTATCATATGTGAAAGTGTGAACTTCGAACGGCCTTTTTTGAACAAATGCAAAAATGTTGTGAGGAAATTTGTGAAGGCATCATCTTGCCCTCTCCATATTTGACTGCCCCGGATGAAAGTATTGTATTTATGACTGAGGCTTTCTTTCTTGTGTTATAGTGTACTGTATTGATGGAGATATTTACAGAGTACTATGTACGTAATAGAGATATTTACAGTGTACTGCGTACGTAGAAGATCTATTTTCAATGTAATTGTGTACGTAGAAAAGGTATTTACTGTGTACACAATAAATGCCTTTTTCGTAGGAGGATATGGTATGAAATATACGTACCAGCAAGCAACAATACGTTGATAAGTGTGTGGAGTAGTGGTGGTAGTTGTGATTGTATGTGGCAGACAGCCAGTCGAATGAAAGTGTCCATGATGTACTGAGAGCAGGGAAGGCAGCGTACAAGACAAATAATGGAGATGTACTGACTGTGGAAGTACAAGAGAAATAATGGAGATGTACTGACTGTGGAAGTCACAGACCAGCTGGTGCAGGGAAATTTAAATTATTTGCGAGACTTCGAGATGTATTCGAGGCTCTAGTCATTGTATATGTCTTTGTAATTTCTCTTTCTCTCTCTCTCTTTTTTCCTTCTCTCTCTCTCTCTCTCTCTCTCTCTCTCTCTCTCTCTCTCTCTCTCTCTCTCTCTCTCTCTCTCTCTCTCTCTGTATGTGTTTTTAAATGATTGTTTTAAATTTATTTTTTTTATATACTTTTATCTGTATTTCTGCATGAACGTTCATGTCTTATGCACGTGCATCCACAATAGTACACGTGTGTTTTCGATTATTTATGTTTGTACGTGTTTCTAGATGTGTGCGTGTGTTGTCCCTGAGTGACTCAGTTGGTGTGTCTTTGCTATTTTATCATCGTCTGGCTTCATTTCTCCAGCCGATTTCTTCCATCTGTCAAATGCAGACTTGCTCGAAATAAAAAAATCATTTTTATAAAAAAAACAGTCGCTTTGTCTTCTTTCAGAAAAAATTTAACAAGCAAAGCAAAATAAAAGTTTTTCTAAAAACACACTTTTATATTTTTACACTATTCAAGTGATCATTTGACATCCTCTGGACGTTGATGTTGTCCAATCGATCCGAAAATTATATATGTTACATAAACAACGAGCATATTAACATAGACAATAATAAATAGTTCGACGAAAATATCACTAATAATTATTTAATTAAGTTTTGTCCAATTGATCCGAAAATTTGATTGAATGCATTGTTAATCAATTCGGAGGTATGTTTAAATTTCTAAGTCTCTAGCTCATCGGGAAGTTAGTTTAAAATCGATTGCAAAATTTGACGAAAGACAGACAGACAGACAGACAGAGAAGTCAAATTAAGTAAAAGTGTGTAAAAAGTGCAAAGGTTAAATATAAACTTTCAAAAAATTATTCATTTTAATATGAAATAATAAAAATTTTTAATTTCAAATGTCGGATTTAAAAATTCAAAAGGCAATCGTTAAAAGGGAAAGTGTACTGAAGCACTACATCGGAGAGAAGAGACTTGATAGCACGGCAACAAATCTAAAATCAATGCCAGACGTGTTTCTATCTAATTAAGGCTATCAGTTTTCTCGAAGGTCACGATGGTCTCATGTGACCTTTGAAAACTTATTGGACTAATTAAAAGAAGGTATACATTTATACAATAAAACTTTTAAACATCGCTTGATGCAATCGTTCGATCAAAGTAAGATCGTTCCATCAAAAATGTCAATAGTGTTTAAGAAAGTGTTTTGTGGTCTGATGAGATAATTTAAAGGTTAAAGTTCAGAAAGGTCAAGGTAGCAAATGTCAATAAAGTTCATGTAAGCTGTGCTGCCCACTACTGTTCACAAGCACATAAACACGTTCATAAGTGTATAGACACACATACATGAACGTGTACATACAGTAATCTTAATACACTCACACACACACCTGATATCGAATCGTCTGTGGAAGAATTTCCGATGGAAGCGAGTGAGATTTCATTTGAATGGACTTTGTTTCTGATTGTTTCTTTCGTGTTCTGGAATAATCCTTAAATATGCCTTCTCAATTAAATCTCGAGCTGTATGACGGCTGCGTAATCTCCATCTTGCCTTCGTGCGTAGCTGCGTGCCAACGTGCGTGACAGGATGTGATAGAGTCTGCTGGCGATTGTTTATCAGCGACAAGACACGACGGCGTATCTGGAACTCAACAGACGTAACAATCTTGCGACCGATGCAAATTTCTTTTAAATTAAATGCATACCGACATACAGAGACATACAGACAGATACTTACAGTCACGCACAGATACATTTACACGCACGCGGACGTGGCTTTCTTATCGTCGGACGAGGCCGGACAAAAAAAAGAATAAAGGAATGGAGATGCCTACGGAAGTGGAAGTATCGATTGCATAGCTGTGTCACTTGGCCAGGTAATTCTAGCGCAATGAAATTCTTTTGTTTCCCATCGTGTGGGTCGTCGTGGGTCCACGTGAATGGGTGGGAAAAGGTTAAATGAGGGTGAGTAGGTGCCTGGGTGGGTAGATTGATAAGTGGATCAGTAGGTAGGAGTGTACATGGGGTGGTAGATGAGAGCATGGGTTAGTAGGTGAGTGCATGGGTGGGTAGGTGAGTGCAGGGATAGGTAGGTGAGTGCATGGGTGGGTAAGTGAGTGCACGAATGGGTAGGTGAGTGCACGGATTGGTAGGTGAGTGCATGGGTAATGCTAGTCAATGGGAAAACAAACACTATTGTTATCCCTTTAGAAAAAATAAAAATTGTTGAACTAAAAAAAGGGAAAATATAAATTTTAAAATAATTGCATGCAATCAATAATTCTCCCAGCTTCAGGCACTCGTTGCAACATTTCAAATAATATAAAGAAATTGTTCGTATAGAATAATTTCTATTAATACAGGTGTACTTTATTTCATTCTATTACCTGGAAATTTATAGAAGGGCTGATGCGCTGATAGAAATATATATTACATATTATATATATATATATATATATATATATATATATATATATATATATATATATATATATATATATATATATATATATATATATATATATATATATATATATATATGTGTGTGTGTGTGTGTGTGTGTGTGTGTGTGTGTACTGAACATCTGTTTGATTGACTGAAGATGATTGTAATAAAATGATTGACGAATGCCTTCTTAGTCCGAAACTCAAAAGTTGAGAAATGAGTTTGGAAAATTTTGACTATAAAAATCAAGAAGTTAATTTGTTGAGAAATAAATGCAGAAAGCAGAGTTAGTTGAAACATACCAAGGTTGATATATTTACAATCATCAAAGATTCTGAGGAAAGCAAAGTTGATGGTTTTGAGGTTTTGCCATCCTTCAAAACATAGAAAAGACGTTATATTGAGCACATAGAGCAATTTGGTATAATTTTACTTTTAGTTTCAGTTTTAAAACGATTTTATAGTCAAGTTTAGCAAACACTAATAGGCACTTTCTCTTTAACTTGACTTAATTTTTTCTTGAAAACAATTTGGGGTTAAAATAATATTACAAAATCAGATAAACCATTCATAGAAACGTTGTGCGTATATTAAAGCAATACAGCCTGTACTGAAAATCACCCGCTCGAAAGACCCCTCCATTTGCCCCCCCTTCAAATTTTTCTGCATTCGCCAGTGTATTGTATGTATATATAATAATATATATACACTCACTTTCAACCAACCATTCAATCAGATAATCGCTTGATCAATCAATTACTTTCGCAGGTTTTTCTTTCTTCACATCCTGACCTGTTCTTCTCCTTCTGCTCTCCCCTGTAAAGCACTCACTTAATTACATCATGAATCACTCACTCATGCACACGGATACAATCAATTTCCTAATTACCCCCGTCTCCTCAGACTCACCCACCCACCAATCGCCCACTCAATCATTCTCCACATACAAAGAAATTCTCATGTTTCCATACATCATTACACAGTTCTTAATTTAAACTGAAGTTTTACAAGCAAAAAATCACTGTAGAGTTTCTCACATAAAATATGCACTAATAATTAGTAATAATATATACTTATATATACATATTCGAATCGATCCCAGGTCAAATACAAAAATATTCTAACTTTTTTTACTTTGTGTTAAAACCTGATTGTGTTCTTTTCTCAAATTGTCTTTCACTTGACCCTAATTACATGACTTCAAATAACGCTTTGTTACATTTCTTTACGCTGTATGATGACATAATAGTAATTAAAATAATATGAGATTAAATTATATTATTATACATCACATCGCATCACTGTGCATTGCGTATTTTGAAATCCCATGTATATTAACTTCACAACCGGTCTTGCCAGCTTGCTTGCTCTTTTGTGGACAAATCTTGGAATTGAAAATTAACGACCTTCGCGTCATCCAATCGAGCCGAAACTTTGACTCGCTCCTCATAACAATGAATTTTTTAAAGTTTTAAATTTTCTAAGATAATTTATTTTAATAATAATTTGTAAAAACTTTTTCATCCTTGTTCTAAAAAACAAATAAAAAACTTGTTTTTGTTACACGCTTTTTATTTGATTTTTATTAGTTTTACCGGTCTGCTGTCTGCTATCTGTCATAATAAACGTACGATATATGGCAACACCGAATTTAAATACTTTTATTTAAGAATTTGTGGCATAGAAGTCTGTTGACTCACGCCACATTAAATATTGTCAAACTGATTTGATTTGATTTTAATAATTCCCGCTCTTTTGTTGTTAAAAACATTGTTTCCAAATTTTTGCTTACTTGTTTGGTTTTGTAATTATAATATACTCTGTAATTGTAAAGCGACTAAGGTGCCCGTTAAATTAAAATTAATATTTAATAATTATTTTCTACTTCTTAGTTTTTTTCAATTGCCAACTAGCGAATGTAATGAAAACTTAATGTTCTTGGGAAAATAAAATTATTATTTATATTAACGTATTGTATGCAAGTGTAGTTGTAAGGCAAATAAGGTGCGCCTTAAATTAAAATTAAATAAATTCTTTTTACAAACTTTTATTTAGGTTGCAATCTCGGTTTGTGTGTGTGTGTCTTTCTCTGTACGCAAATATTAGAAGTAAAATTTAAGTAGGTTTTTGACAAGCTAGGAAGCTAAAACTTTCAGCATAGCTGTATATTGGATGACAATACATATTTCAATTTCAAAAAAAAAGTTTGTGTTGAAAAACTCGTTTTTTTCTTTACTTGTTTACTTTTTAATTTTTTTTGCTAGATGGCAAACCTTAGCCCGTTGAATTCAAAATATTATTGAATTATTTTTTACCTTTTTAGTTTTTCAACTGCCATCTAGCAAATGTAAGGAAAACCTCAGCCAGTGAAATATACGATCAACCGGGATAATGGTTTTTGTAAAAAAAACACCACCGTCATTGATTCAAAACTTAGTGAC
>OZ022239.1:11136273-11138773 GCA_963978895.1 Erpobdella octoculata
AGAGAAAGAAGGAGGGAAAAGTTAAAAGGATCAAATTATGATCCACGACAGGAAGCACTTATGTGCTTCCTGCATACAGCCATTACAGTCTTAAAACACCTGATGTAAAGGACTATAAAACTATTATAAAAAATTACGAACATTTAAGTACTATGTTTAAGTTTTCAGTACATTTATATATAAGCGTTTTTTTTACAACGTTTTGATTAGGTCACTTTGTTGTCTGTTTGTTTGTCTGTTTGTTCTTTTGTCTGTCCGCGAATGCAATACGATGGTGTTTTTTTAAACATTGTCCCCGATAGATCTATTTGAAAAAATTAAAATATATTAAAATATTTGCTAAGTTTATGATTTTATGTAAGCCGCTCTTATTCACCGAGCGGTGAGCAAAACATTTATGCTGTGCCAGACGTGAAAATTATTTTTTTTCAATTTATAATTTCTTATTAAAATAAACTCATAATAAAAACTTATTTTTAGTTCTTTTATTCATTTAATTTGTATCCTCAGCGTACCTCATCACTCACAACTGCAGTGTAAATAGTCCCTCTAAGGTTACTATTTTCAATTTTTAAAAGTTTCTAAATATATGGCAATTGCTGTTTTATTTGCTTCAATCTGGTATAATTTTGTTTTCTTATGTTAATGTAACTACATTTCGACCTATTTTAATGAGAAAAAATAGCTGGTGCCACTTGTGTGAAACTTTACCTTTATTTTTATTATTTATTTTTCAGTGTTCCACTCCTAACCACTGGTAGAAGCTTTTTCCAATTTTTTGAATAAATCTTTTTTTATTTGTTCAAATCTGAAAACAGATTGATGTATTGTCACCGGATAAACATGTATGCAAAAAATGAACTTTTTACAACCATTAGAAGTGCTTTCAGAAAGCTTTAGAAAATCCGATGAAACAAACATCGAAGCAAATTAAGTTAAAGAGGTTTAAAAATTATTGAATACCTAAGGTAATTAAATGATTTATTCACTCACATAGACTTTTTCTGTACTGTTGTTACGTCACCACAAAATAAAGTCCGACCGAAATTCGGTTTCGTTTTCGGTTTTGGGGCCGAAATTGACCAAAAATGGACTTTCGGTGCATTTTCGGTTTCGGCCGTAAAAATAAATTAGATGTTCGGTTTTCGGCTGAAAATCTTCAACATTTTTCGGCCGAAAACCAAAAATCAGTATGTATATATACTGATGCCAGCTACATATGCGAAGGTTGAAGCACGCGTCAACAATCTCCTTTGCGAAGCCCAATGGATTTAATTCACAACTGATGGCTGGAGTAACCCATCAAAATCGTGTTCTCTGTTGAGTTTCACCGGCCATTTCATCCGAGCGGCTGCACGTCACAAAGTCATACTGGGCGCAATGGTACTAGAAGACGATCACACTGGCCCGTATATAGCTTCTAAGCTAACATAAGCTATCAGTAGGTAGAAGCTCGATGGCAAAATTCATATGGGCGTCCGAGACAATGCAGCCAACATGATCAGTGCTATGAAATTAGCTAACGTGGAAGACATCGGGTGTAT
Organism: Erpobdella octoculata; assembly: GCA_963978895.1. NCBI lineage: Eukaryota > Metazoa > Annelida > Clitellata > Hirudinida > Erpobdellidae > Erpobdella > Erpobdella octoculata. The sequence goes on from OZ022239.1 coordinate 11,137,818, forward strand.
GGCTCACACTTTACAACTGGCTGTGCGTGATGCAATCTTCACTCAGATAAGGATGGAAAATGTAGTGAAAAAGTCGCGAAAAATTGTTACCCATTTCAAACACAGCAAGCAGGCCTGTCGCCATCTGTCGGAATGCCAAAATACCTGCAAAGTTCCCGTGCACAAACTGAAACAGGACGTGGAGACAAGGTGGAACAGTACATTCCTGATGCTTGAGCGATTGGCTGAACAGCGCAAGGCGTTGAATTTATACAGCGTCGAGAATGGTGGAATCGATGTTCTTTCAAAACAGAGTGAGAGCTCGTAGATCGAATTGTTCGCATTCTTAAGCCATTCTACGATGCGACTCTAGAGATATACCATAATGACTCGTGCATATCACTTGTCATACCAATCGTCATGCAACTGAATGCTAAGTTGAAATCAACACCTGAAGATTGCGTGGAGTAATGCAGATGAATGCCGCATTACGAGAAGCAATAAATCGACGACTATGACAACTTTGACGCATCTGACGAATTAATGAAAACAGCGTTGGACTCATCGACTCTGGATACATTCGATCAGCAGCTATCCATCTATCTTGAACAACCTCGTGTTCCGCGTTCTACCAATATCTACGGATATTGGTACAACAGCCAGTTTCACCTTGTTGAGCCAGCAGTGAGAAAATATCTGTCTGCTCCTCCGACCAGCTTTGCCAGTGAACAGATGTTCAGTGCTGCGGGTTAAATTTATGCTGATCGCCGTAGCAATTTGCTAGGAGAGAACGTAGACAAACTATTATTTCTAGCATATAATATTCGTTTATTCAACTTTAACTACTGATTTTCTGTTAAATAAACTGTTTAGATTTGAATCGATTGACGTTGTTTAGTCTACTAATGTTACTTCTGGACAACGATCTTAAATTAGTTGCTTAATTGTTTAACATAGTGTTCAACCTTACTATATTC
>OZ022239.1:11141273-11178773 GCA_963978895.1 Erpobdella octoculata
TATAAACTGTTATAATAAATTATATAAATCAATATTTACCATTCAAGGAAACTTTTCAAAAGATTTATATTTTATAATTGCAAGGCCGCCTACTGGCTGTGAAACAAACAAAAAACTTTAATTAGCAAAATAACTTTCGCGCGTAAACAAAAGAGAGCCATCCGTCTCAACGAATCACAGGACGCGACGTTGGTCACTTTCGCTCCAAAGAATAAATAGCGAGCAAAGAATAAAAGAAGATCGCCAGGAGAAGAAACGCAGGCCATATGTCTCCATCAGGGCTTGGAAATAATCACGTGAGCGAGGGGATTACAAATCAGAAAAAAGCGAACGTTCGTTTGGTTGGCGATTGACGAATCAATCATCATTATGTCTTTGGCGCATGCGCTGCAAGGCTTTGTTTATAATTAAATGATCACGTGCAAGAATAAACATAAACAGGCAGCTACTAACGAGCGCCATTATTGTCCTACGACGCCTGGACGATAATACGGAGCAATCGTTCAAATGGCCGCTGTCTGTGTTTTGTGGCATTTTCAAAAGTTTCGCGTTACTAAGCGATTATGGAGCCGGTTGTTTAAATTTTCATTACGAACTTAAAAATAATGCCACGCATTTGCTATTGCCGTTGTTGCTGCTGTGGTAGTGGTATGGTAGCAGTGTGGTAGTGGTGTGGTGGTGGTGTGGTGGTGATGTTGTTGATGATGATGATGATGATGATGACGAAGACGATAATAATGGCGGTGGTAGTGGTGGTGGTAGTGGTGGTGGTAGTGGTGGTGATGATGATGATATTGATGATGATGGTGGTAGAGGTCATGATGACATAGCGACATAAAATAAATAAACAAATCCAACGCTGATGATAGAGTGATCAGTGATGATGTGGAAAAAAATAAAATAAAGTAATAGGAAACGGAAATGACAAAAGAAAAAAAAATTAATAACTCAAGATTTCTGACGATGATATGTTACCAGAGAAAAGGTAATATTTCTAAAAGTGAAGAAGATGAAAGGAAGACAGGTGACGAGGATGAAGACGACAACGATGATGGTCATTATGGGGGATGGAATTGGTTCGAAAGAACATGAAAGATCTTTTCATCATTAACAACAACACAACAACCATTATACTTCCGGTTATTTTCAGCGCGCCAAATTTTGTTTTTTTTTTCTCGCAGGTGAAACAAAAAAACCAGGAATGGACGGTGGATGGGGTGGTGGATTAGTGGATTGGTGGGGGAGGTTTTAATCCTTTTCGATTGAAAGTTTCGTATTTCTGTTTTGAGTAGTAGATGTGGTGATAGTTGTTGATATAGTTGTAGTGGCAGTAGCAGCAGAAGCAGTAGCAGCAGAAGCAGTAGCAGTAGCAGAAGCAGTAGCAGCAGAAGCAGTAGCAGTAGCAGTAGCAGTAGCATCAGTTGTAGTTGCTGTAGTTGCAGTGGTTGCAGTAGTCATGAAAGCATTTGTTTTTTGATTTCAGTAAATAATTGAAGTTATTAATATGAATATTAACCGTGTTTTTATTGAAGATGAAGCTTTGAAGAAAGGAAGGTGGTGTTTAGAGAATGTTCGTTTTGAAGCTCATGCAAATTAAATAGTCGGGAATTTGTAGAAATTATAAAATTATACAGCCGTTAATGCTGGGCTGTGTACAGACATGTTAGAAAAAATTAAAGAACTTCAAGAGCGACGTTGTCAAGGAGAAAATATACAACGTGAAATTATAAAATATTTTCAAAAATAAAAAATTGAAGACTTTTGTGACGATGACTTTTACTACTATGATGAAGATAATGAAAGAGGGGAGACTAAAATTATGGTAATTATGGTGATGGCGATGATGATGATGATGAGGGAGGTTGTAGTGATGATGATGATGGAGGTGGTAGTTATGATGATGATGAGGATGGAGGTGGTAGTTATGATGATGATGATGATGATGGAGGTGGTAGTGATGATGATGATGAAGGAGGTAGTAGTGATGGTGATGATAAAAAAAGAATGAAGGTGATTGTGATTATCTGTCAAGAAAAAAGTTTTAAGTTTTTAACGTTTGCTTTGCAAACGATTTTCAATGTTCATTCACAAAATCGTTTAAAATACTAATAATCAAATTTTTAAATTTACAAATAAATGTCTGACAAATGTTTATTCGTTAAAAAATAATTTGATGTCAACGATATAAATTTTGCGACTGAATTTCCCAATTAAAATTTTGTCACATTCATCATTTTATCACTAAATTTTCTATTCAATCCATTTTTCTCCACTTACTGATCGGTCATTATCATCTACATAATTTTTATCACCACCACCACCACAACTACTGCCAATCCACCACCATCACCACCACCACAATTACCACCACCACCAAAACTACTTCCTCCACCACCATCACAAACTATCATCATCATCATCGTTGTCGTCGTCGTCGTCCTCGTCGTCGTCGTCGTCGTCGTCGTCGTCATCATCATCATCATCATCATCATCATCATCATCATCATCATCATCATCATCACCACCACCACCACCACCACCACCACCACCACCACCACCACCACCACCATCATCATCATCATCATCATCATCATCATCATCATCATCATCATCATCATCATCATCATCATCATCATCATCATCATCATCATCATCAACATAACAGTTAAAGGTCAATATTGTCATCATTTTCTCCAAAACATCTTTGTACTGGTCTGCTTGACTTCATTTTATTACCCATCTCCCTCCTCCTCCCCCCATCCCTCCTTTCCCCCATTAACAACCCACCCAACCAGAAAATTAACATTTTACTCATGGGCTCATCTTCATCTGCCTGCACTCTTGGAAATTATTTTATTGTTTGTATTCATTTTCTTCACTCTTTCTCACTCACACACCCATCGACTCATCTAATTTCACTCATCCACCCATTTTCACCCACTCACGTGACCTGCAATTAATCAAGGCATCCTCCATTGACTGTTTTGTCATTCACATTCATTCCACCCTTCCCCGTCTCAATTTATCGCTCCAATACAGAAACTCGCTCTTCTCTCATTGAAGGCGCACGCAACCAGGAAGCGCAACATGAACCCTCTCTCTATTTCCATTTCTCTCTCTCTCTCTCTCTCTCTCTCTCTCTCTCTGACTGTTTCATTGCTTGTCTGTCTGCTTATCTGTCTATTTGCCTGACTGATTATCTCTCCATCGCTAGTTATAGTTTAAATTGTATTTGGTTTAAACTTTCATTATGATTACTAATTATAATCTAATGGTTACTTATTTACTAAATGAAAATGTAAATGTAAATATTAAATGATCTATTAATTCATAAATTAAATTTTATTCGAAAAAAGAATTTCAAAAATATTTTGTTTCGAAAATCCACAAAAATATTTCATGCTTACATGGTCAAACATTTCCTGAATTTATTTACAATCCAACGTCGTCAACAATTTAATCCAACTAATGTTACCTGTCTTTTGTCTTTTCACTACAACCAAAACCGAATTTTTTTGAGATTTGTATTATCAAATATTATTATTATGTTTGTTTATAAATTTAAAAATTATAAAAGCCAATTTAACACAAATATGATTCTTAAAATGCTTTCAATAAATATATATTTTGAGATACATGCAATAAATACATATCATATGATACATGCAATAAATACATATCATATGATACATGCAATAAATACATATCATAAGATACATGTAATAAATACATTTCATAAGATACATGCAATAAATAGATATCTTAAGATACATGCAATAAATATATATCATAAGATACATGAAATAAATATATATCTTAAGATGCATGCAATAAATACATATCATAAGATAAATGCAATAAATACATATCATAAAATACATGCAATAAATACATATCATAAGATGCATGCAATAAATATATATCTTAAAATACATGCAATAAATACATATCATAAGATACATGCAATTAATACATATCATATGATACATGCAATAAATACATATCATAAGATACATGTAATAAATACATATCATAAGATACATGCAATAAATACATATCATAAGATACATGCAATAAATACATATCATAAGATACATGCAATAAATACATATCATAAGATACATGCAATAAATACATATCATAAGATACAGGCAATAAATACATATCTTAAGGCATAAATTAATAAATAAATTTCAGGTTATCAACTTTACCGACAAAATAATTTGAGAAAGAATTAAAGTTAGAGTCTCCTGTTTTCGTTGTCGGATCTCACGAAGGTGCAAAAGAAACTTATTCAATCAATCTCCATTTCTCCATTTGTCTTTGTTATTTGTGGCTTGTACCTGAAATGAACAAACATCGCAAGATAATGTATTAAATAAAAATAATAAGATATCTGTAATAAATATATATCATAAGATACATGTAATAAATAAAAATAATAAGATATCTGTAATAAATAAATATCATAAGATACATATAATAAATAAATATAATAAGATACCTGTAATAAATAAATATCATAAGATACATGTAATAAATAAATATCATAAGATACCTGTAGTAAATAAATATCATAAGATACCTGTAGTAAATAAATATCATAAGATACATGTAATAAATAAATACCATAAGATACCTGTAGTAAATAAATATCATAAGATACCTGTAATAAATAAATATCATAAGGTACATGTAATAAATAAATATCATAAGGTACCTGTAATAAATAAATATCATAAGGTACATGTAATGAACAAACATCACAAGTTAGTGTAATAAATAATAATCATAAGATACTAGTAATAAATAAATATCATAAGATATTAGTAATAAATAAATATCATAAGATATTAGTAATAAATAACTATCATAAGATATTAGTAATAAATAAAAATCATAAGATATTAGTAATAAATAAATATCATAAGATACATGTAATAAATAAATATCATAAGATACAGCTATGTTCTGGGTTTTCTGATAAAGCAAACACTGAAAAACTGCATTATTTTGCTGTATTTTTCTTAAAATGGCTGTCAAGAGATTTGAGTCATAATAATGGGCGATTGACACAACGACAAACTCCCTTCTTCCTACAAGCCACCTACATCACATCCACCTACATCACATCCACCTACATCACATCTACCTACATCACATCCACCAACAGACTTTTCCTACTCCGTTAACATTCAATTGAGTGTAATTTCTCCCACGTGACCCCCACGTACGACGCCCTATTTTATTTTATTTCCAGCTTCACGCCATTTCCACGTCCTCGTGCGTCCTATATATGCAAACATTTGACCTATGACCCATCCCATTTGAAGGTCATTCAGACGAACCAGTTGACACGTTGTGGATATAAACTTTCATCGACGCTCCTGGAATGGATAATTCCAAACGTATGCTTTCTAATTCCTTTTTTCACTTTCGATTTCGATTTGCGTGCTCGTGTAATTGGCCAATGAGCAGTTGAGCAGCCAATAATTTTCTGCATTCTTTAGGGAATTTCATCTGCTGACTGCAAGTTAAATTATTTATAATTAGCAGGTGCCTGTCAGCATTGTTAGATGAGGGGGGGGGGGTAGTTTAATGCTTTTCCCTACCTCATTCTTCCACTCTCTCCTCCCCCCCTCTCTCTCTCTGCCAATATTTTCTCTTTTGTTCTTTTTTAGACGGATTTAATATATTTTCTTTTATCACAGTCTCCTTGTGTTTTCTTTTTTCCTCTTTCCTCTTCACTACCATGGCCATCATCATCATTGTCGTCATTGTCATTGTCATCATCGTCATCATTATCATCTCCATCATCAGCATCATCATCGTCATCGTCGTCGTCGTCGTCATCATCATTGTCGTCATTGTCATTGTCATCATCGTCATCATTATCATCTCCATCATCAGCATCATCATCGTCGTCGTCGTCGTCATCATCATCGTCATCGTCGTCGTCATCGTCATCGTCATCATCATCGTCATCATCATCATCATCATCGTCATCATCATCATCATCATCGTCACCACAACGGATAACCTTTCTCCTTATTTTCTGCGATATACTCCATAAAACCAGTGGTGAAAATGCAAGACTATTTTGTGCGGCTTCCTTCAAAGAAAGGAGCATCTTTTTAAGTGGACTTCGTTCGTAATGGAGAAAACAACTGGAGGCGTTATTATTTATACTAGTATTATTATTTATATTATGATTATTTTTTGATATTATTGCTTATTCTCCTAATCACATAAAACACCTCAGGGCTTGAATGCAGATGAAAAACCAGGAAACAGACAACTATACAAAAAAGAGGAATTGAGAAAAACAGACAGATCTAGACATAAACAGACAGATCTAGAAATAAACAGACAGATCTAGAAATAAACAGACACATCTAGAAATAAACAGACAGGCATAGGAATCACTAGATAAATATAGAAATGAATGGAGAGATACAAAAAGAAAAAGAGAGAAATCTTTTCATTCTCGTTTATAAGCTTTACAATTTGCAGGAATGATATATTATGGTGCGGTTGGGAAATTGTGATGCATCAGATCTATGAACTCTGTGGTAATATTGATGATTGTGGTGACGTGGGGTGATGATGATGATGATGATGATGATGATGATTATGATTATGGTGGTGGTGGTGGTGAGAGTACTGGTATGATTTCCTTAAGTAAGTAACAAGTTGACGTAAAACCAGATTTCTGACACATTAAGAATTCTAAACACATGTACACTTACACAATACAAACAGGAAATACTTTTGGCGACCTACCTCATTGCAAGTCGTTTTGAAATATTTGTATTTATTATTTATTTTTTGTATCTTAAAATTAAAACTTTTTTTATATCATCCTAGTCTTTAATATCCCGATTCCCTGACAATTCAATAAAACCATTTTTTGTTTCCACAATTTTGTTTTCGTGGTCAGAAAATATAATAAATTAAATAAATTTAATCGCCCATTTATTGTTTTCTATTTTTTTAAACTTATTATTTATTCAAATAAAGTTTAAAATTTACTTTGTTTGGAAATGATTTCTACGAAACCATCACACAGACACAAACACACAGACACACACACAAGCACACACACAGACACACACATATACACACAGACACAAATATACACACACAGACACACATACACACACACACTGACTTCCTCACAGATGTACACTGTCCTGCAACTCCATCCATCTTTCTCTCCACTGGACACAGTTCGTAGAGAAGGAGAGTTTATGTGTTTTCATCGTCGGTCGCTTCATTTGACCTGCTGACCTTCACGCATCAACGGACACGTTACGTCTGTCTCTGTATTTGTTTGTTGTGTTGCGTCTGCCTCTGTATTTGTTTGTTGTGTTGAGTCTGCCTCTGTATTTGTTTGTTGTGTTGAGTCTGCCTCTGTATTTGTTTGTTGTGTTGTGTCTGCCTCTGTATTTGTTTGTTGTGTTGTGTCTGCCTCTGTATTTGTTTGTTGTGTTGTGTCTGCCTCTGTATTTGTTTGTTGTGTTGAGGTGCCAATTCTTCCGTCCATTAATGCAAACTTATGAAAAACATGAAAAGTTAATTTCGGCTATTTTTTTCACTTTCTGTCTTTTTCTCTGTTCCTCTTTTCTTATCTTTTTCTCTTTTTATTTCTTTTTTTTTCTTTCTCACAGAAACACACGCATCCATATCTTTCATCCTTCTCCTTTCTCTCAAACTCACCACCATTTTTTTTTATTTTATGCTTTTATTTCATGTATCTATCTATCTATCTTTATGTTTTTATTTCATTTATCTATCTATCTATCTTTATGTTTTTATTTCATGTATTTATCTATCTATCTTTATGTTTTTATTTCATGTATCTATCTATCTATCTTTATGTTTTTATTTCATGTATCTATCTTAAAAGTAAAACTTTTTTTGTTCATTTCCTTTGAAATACTATAAGATAAAATAAAATATAAATATTTATACTTAAATCTCTGATACAAGCAAAATGAAGTTTTATTCTGAAATAAAACTTCAACAGCGAAAAAATAAACAAATACATGCAAATAAACAAATACATGCAAATAAACAAATACATGCAAATAAACAAATACATGCAAATAAACAAATACATGCAAATAAACAAATACATGCAAATAAACAAATACATGCAAATAAACAAATACATGCAAATAAACAAATACATGCAAATAAACAAATACATGCAAATAAACAAATACATGCAAATAAACAAATACATGCAAATAAACAAATACATGCAAATAAACAAATACATGCAAAAAAACAAATACATGCAAATAAACAAATACATGCAAATAAACAAATACATGCAAATAATTTTTTCAAAAACAACCGAAAATGTTCTTCGATTAAATTCATGACGTTCCCGCACAAGACATTCTTCACGTCGGCATATCCGGTTCAACTAATTCCGATGATCTAACTTCCGGCAGCCTCCGAGAAATAGGAAATTAAATCTCCATGCTTGTTTACAAATATTATAAACTATAAATTACAAAATATTATGAAACTGAGTATTTTAAATATTTTAACATTTTAACTAATTCCGATGATATAACTTCCGGCAGCCTCCGAGAAATAGGAAATTGTTTACAAATATTATAAACTATAAATTACAAAATATTATAAAACTGAGTATTTTAAATATTTTAACATTTTAACTATGGAATAAATATTTTTGTATGCAAACAAATTCTTAATTAATATCTATAAATTAACAGCACTTCGGGTCACCAAGACATAAAACTTGTATAAAAATAAAAATGTCTGCAAAATCAAAAAATGCCAATCATCATCATTTGACATGAAAAATTAAATGATGCTGCTGATGATGATGACAACGATGGTGATGATGGTGACGATGGTGATGATGAAGAAAAATATGATAATAAAGAATGTAATGCCTCCGTCTTGTGACGTAGCGTACATGGCGACCAATTTTGTTTTGAGCGATTTTTAGTATGTGCGCAGACGAGCTATATTTGTACATGATGAAGTCAGCTCTATTATTTAGACAGCGAATGGTATAAAGTAAAAGTATTCGGCTATGTCTGTGTGTCTTAAAACACATGGTGTAAAAGACTATAAACTATAATAAAAAAAGGCTATGTCTGTGTGGTACGCTTGTATGTATTTTTGAATTGATTGGCCCCTGTGAACTTACATGGTTATATAACAGGGTTATATAACAGGGTTATATAACAGGGTTATATAACAGGGTTATATAACAGGGTTATATAACAGGGTTATATAACAGGGTTATATAACAGGGTTATATAACAGGGTTATATAACAGGGTTATATAACAGGGTTATATAACAGGGTTATATAACAGGGTTATATAACAGGGTTATATAACAGGGTTATATAACAGGGTTATATAACAGGGTTATATAACAGGGTTATATAACAGGGTTATATAACAGGGTTATATAACAGGGTTATATAACAGGGTTATATAACAGGGTTATATAACAGGGTTATATAACAGGGTTATATAACAGGGTTATATAACAGGGTTATATAACAGGGTTATATAACAGGGTTATATAACAGGGTTATATAACAGGGTTATATAACAGGGTTATATAACAGGGTTATATAACAGGGTTATATAACAGGGTTATATAACAGGGTTATATAACAGGGTTATATAACAGGGTTATATAACAGGGTTATATAACAGGGTTATATAACAGAGTTATATAACAGGGCTATATAATAGAGTCTTAAAACACCTGCTGTAAAGGACTATAAACTATTATAGAAAAGGCTATATAACAGGGCTAGCTAGAGGAGACCACGATGACAATAACGAGAATTGCATTATTGTTGGCGGTTGTCGCAGAGAACTTGTAGAGATAATTTGTGTAGAATTGCTTGTTTATTAGAATTGTCTCGTTAATTAACTATCTATATACCTTAAACTTAGTCATGAGTCGTGGTTATTAATAAAGGATGGATTAATATCACAAGAACTCTCTACTCTCAGCTAGTGGCGGATTGTCCTGTAGAGGAGCGCGGGGAAGTTATGATGATGATGATGGCCATGGAGGTGATGACGATATTGACGTTGATGAAAAAGATGATTTTGGTGAGAAGGAGGATGAACATTTGGGGAGGGGAGGGTTGACAATGATAATAATTATTGCGGTGAGTTCATGATGACGATGATGAGGAGGAGGAAGATGATGATGATGACAATTGCAAAGATGACGTGTATCACGTGCCTGGTGGATATTAAGAGCGAGAGCAATTGTGGGACATGAAAATAGTCTTTCATTGTTTATGTGAGAGGCAAAGACGTTTCCTTATAAGAAAGACACTAAATGTTTGCTGTCATTCGTACCAAAAATAGCTTAAAAAAGAAGCAGACATGAATGTAAACAATTGTTTTGTTGAAATTAATAAAACGATACATGTCTGCCAGGCCAGGAATTGTGTAATATGCATATTTGTCAGGAAGCACAACAAACACATCGATACATAAACACATGCATGCATGTTTAGATACAAGCGTAGATACATATATACATTACATACGTACATACATACATACATACATACATACATACATACATACATACATACATACATACATACATACATACATACATACATACATACATACATACATACATACATACATACATACATACATACATACATACATACATACATACATACATACATACATACATACATACATACATACATACATACATACATACATACATACATACATACATACATACATACATACATACATACATACATACATACATACATACATACATACATACATACATACATACATACATACATACATACATACATACATACATACATACATACATACATACATACATACATACATACATACATACATACATACATACATACATACATACATACATACATACATACATACATACATACATACATACATACATACATACATACATACATACATACATACATACATACATACATACATACATACATACATACATACATACATACATACATACATACATACATACATACATACATACATACATACATACATACATACATACATACATACATACATACATACATACATACATACATACATACATACATTCATACATACATACATACATACATACATACATACATACATATATACTTAAAACATATAAATGAATAATGAACTCCTTATTCTATGGACTTATACACTCGAATAAATCGTTATGTTTAGACAATTATATTTGTTCTGTTTATAAAAACAATGCGCAAATAATTTATTGCATAAATAATTTTTTCCTTTTTACTTCAAAAGAAACAAAAATTATTATTACATAACTTCAGGAAAGAAAAAAACAGCAAATTGCCGCCAATCAAAATCTTATTTGGAAAATGGTGCAAAAAGTTTTAATTGCTTTAAGTCAGTCAAGCAATTTGAGAAATTAATTATACTAAAGAATATAATGAGTCTGAATAAAATAAAATAATACGCATATTTATGACAATCATAATAACCATAACAAAACCTACTCGAACGTTTAACTGTCGGCCATTTAACAAAAGATTCAATAGAAAGAAACAAAGAAGTTATGATTAATGAGTTTGGCCAATCATCACCATCATCATCGTCAGTCGTCATCATCATCGTCATCGTCATCGTCATCGTCATCGTCATCGTCATCGTCATCGTCATCGTCATCGTCATCGTCATCGTCATCGTCATCGTCATCGTCATCGTCATCGTCATCGTCATCGTCATCGTCATCGTCATCGTCATCGTCATCGTCATCGTCATCGTCATCGTCATCGTCATCGTCATCGTCATCGTCATCGTCATCGTCATCGTCATCGTCATCGTCATCGTCATCGTCATCGTCATCGTCATCGTCATCGTCATCGTCATCATCATCATCATCATCATCATCATCATCATCATCAGATGGACATATGGGCGGGATGGCATTTAGCAACCTAATAAGAGTGTTTTTGAAGTTAAAATATGAAATAATAAAAAAGCTTTCTATATATAATCGATATATATAACAAGTGATAGTTAATTTGAATAATTAAAAACATGGTTTCAAGACAGCTAAAAATTTCATAGCGACATCATATCGTAAAAATATTACCCCGGTGAATATTAAAGAAAAGATGTTTATAGTTACTATGACGATGACAATTTTTGTCGTCATTATCATATGCTTCTTTAACTTATTTTTGAATAAAGTTTGCTTCATAAATTTTATTTTTGTTTAATTAAACTATAAATTTTTTGAAGTAGTGAATGTTATAACAATCTTTTAAACTTCAAAACATCCGCGGACATCCCATGGACATCCGGACAAGTGAAAGTTAATAAAAAAAAGACTGTTTGTCTGTTTTCCATACAAATCCAAAGCGCCCGACCAATTTTAATGAAATTTGGCATGAAGGTAGATCTCAAAATGTAAAACAATAGGGTAGTTTTATGTTTTTAAATTGTTTAAATTTTTTTTATGACCAAAGAATTTCCAAGCCAAATGTTCTCTGAACGAACATCAAAGGTTATTGCGTAACAAAAATCAAATTTAGCCTTCCTAACAAAGTTTGAAGAAGGTTTCAAGCAATTTTCAACAAATCTATTTTATGTTTTATGAACAAAAAGAATTTAGGAGGGAGAGGAAAAAAGAAAGAGAGCGGGAAAGCAAGCGGGAGAACGAGCGGGAGAAAAATAACGACCTGGAGCAGGAGAGCGAGCGGGAAAGGGAGAGGAAGCGGGAGAGCGAAAACCAACAGGAAGCATGAGGGAAAAAAAACGGGAGCGAGAGAGAGAGGGAGAGAGAAACGATAAAAAAAACTTTTAAAAACCCCGGGCAATGCCGGATAACCCCTCTAGCAGTGATGGGCAGTAGTTAACTACTTTTAACTACTTTAGTAGTTAACTACTAGTTTAACTAGATGGGAGTAGTTAAGGCAAAAAGTTTAATTACCTGAAAGTAAACGGTAGTTAAAGAATAGTTTAACTACTTTTTAGAGTAGTTAACTACAATAAGTTTAACTACCTGATAGTAGTTAAAGTCTAAAAAATTAAATCAGCCTGTATAATATTTTACGCAAAGATCTGACAACACTGAAAATTTATTTATTTAAAGTGTCTTGTTTAGTCTTTGCTGTTCGATCTTCACAAGCTTACCTTCAAGGAGTTTAACAATTCTTTCGATAATATTTCGCTAAGATGAATACTGCGGTTGTTAGAAAATATTTCAGCAACTCAAAGCTTAAATCTGAAAAAGAAGGAGAGATTTTTCGGCATCGTGTAATCTTTGTCCTGGACGATATATCAGTGGCAACGTGTCATCTAGTGCCAACTTCATTAAACATTTAAAAGTAAGTTTGCCATTATATTATGAGTAAAAATATTGAAGTTACTAGAGGGCCTCTAGTAACTTCAATATTTGTTTACGACATATAGGCCTAGAAATAGAATTCATCGGTCGCGTTTGGCGGGGAGTCACACTTCAGAGGTGGAGCTCCTGTATAAACCAATTCTTCCAAATAAAGCTCAGAATAGACTCGAAAAAGAGAGAAAAAGAAGAGATACAGGGAGAGAGAGCCTTGTAAGTGCGAATGTCGTCGGTGGTAACACAAACACCACAGCCATTTTCATTTATTTTATTCAAGGAATTTCTTCATTATTAACAATTAATAGTAGATTTCAATAATTCGCTCGAGTATATTTGGATCTTTTTGTTTCATTCGATTTTATAAATAACACGTTAATGCAATTCAATTCAATACAATTCTTGTATGTTTGCTATTTATTTCTTTTTTTATTTTTTAAAAGATTGTTTTTTTTGTGCAGTCAGGAAACTGACGTGGATGGTGAGGGACCACTTGAAGGAGAAATTGTGTAGTTGTTCCTCATTTTTTTGTCAGTTTTTTTAAAATTTCGTGAATGAGAACCTGTGACTGATGACAGCCTGAGTTTTCACTCTTTCTAGAGCATCTGCTTATGAGTAATCTTCTTTCCATCAAGAAGGAAGCTTCAGAAATTGCAAGCAAACAAAACGTCATTTTGGAATTGGCCATACAAAATAGTTAAGGAATGCTGAGGATTTAATTCTTGGTCGCTTTGTTGGAAGTTCGAAGCAGCTTTATTCATTGCTGCAAACATGAGCTCTTTTGTTTTTCGAGAAACCCTTGATTCAAATAAAGCTCGACCTCTTCAGATATGCGCCACAGGTGAAGTTCAAGCTTGTAAATTGTTCGGAAGAAACAGTAACATGTGGATAAAGAAGAATTTTTCCAATAATATAAAGTAACTTAGTGGCACCTCAATAGCTATGTGTTCCGACATCCATGCTCCAAATTGGATCAAGATAGCAAATGCTGCAAGATCACGGACTTCTTTTGGTTCTAAGACATTCATTTCAAACTGGCTTCAAAATAGCCAAAACTTAATGGCATAAACTACATTTGCCATCTACCTTGCACGATGCATGGCACTTGAAACCGGGCACCTTGAACTGGAACTTTTCCTAAGAAGATATATTATAGCTCCAGAAGTTTCTTGCAGACATCTTGTAATTGCTGAGCTTCTTTGTATGATTTGGCCAATTTCAGACTGTTGACACGAGATGCCACCATAGCTTTGTTGAAAGAGTTGTCAGATGCCTTGTGTGGTCATTGATTCACTATTTGTCTCAAAATCTCTAGAAGAGAAGGATTTCTGTACTGGCTGATACAACGATTGTGTTTTCAAAGATCGTTCCAACAACGAGTTTAATGATATAATGGCGACATGCCAAAGAGTAGATCCTTATCCAGTTTCTGTTCAATAGTGGATCAGGCCTCATTTTAAAGCTCGTGTGTGATGCTGTTGTGTCTAAACATGAAACTTCAACTTGATCCATGACATTCCATTTTTCCAGGCAATTGATCACGGTAACTGCTTGGGCTTCTCTCGTTCCAGAGGATAGCTTGGCCAGTTTTGCACGAACTACCGAGATTGAAACTGCAGAACATTCTATGTGCTTTTTGAAGTTAAGTTTTATATCAGTTTGCATTCTAATAAACGCTCAAACGCACCAAAACAGTAATTTCTGATCTCCGATTTCTGAACGTCGTGAATTAACTCAGCTGCTATTGCTCGATGAATAGAATTTTTTTAATGTGCAATGAACAAAATTTGGATGAAATTTTACTGATAACAAATGTTGTATTTCTTATTGAAATCCTTGTTCTGTTCAGAGCTGAAGAAAGTACGGATTCATAATTTGGATTTTTGTTTTTTTAATTGGCTACGCACTATCATTTGGAATAAATTATCTAATACATTTTGTTTTAATTTGTTCGTGAGTAATTGTTTTTAATGAAAAATTAATCATGAATATTACCTGATATTCACAATAAAAGTCATATTGTCATCATTTTTTCAATACAATTTTAAGTCAAATGTTAAAAAAAACTTCCCGGGGGTCATCCCTAAATATTTCCGATCACAACAAAAGTTTTTACTGTTTTTTGTACATGGAAAAATTTCGGGAGATTGTAAGCAAACATTTTATATATATATATATATATATATATATATATATATATATATATATATATATATATATATATATATATATATATATTGAAATACTTATTATATTTAAACATCAACAAATATATGTTGTATAAATATTATACAAACGTTATTGGTGCAGGCAAATTTTATTCGTCTGCGTCATGGAAACGAAAAGTGAAGCAGGATAATAAAAATATTTTCCGCTCTGTTTGAAATGCGCTCCACATCAAAGAACTTCTATTCTTTTCTTTCTCCTTCTCTCTCTCTTCTCTTTCTTTTTTTTCTGGCACACTCTCCACTCTTCTTTCTTTCTCTTTCTTCACTTTTTTCCGGTTTTTTCCACATGTGACCATGCGTTAGAAGAATACGTCCACAGGGACTTGTCTATATCGGTGCTGTGCCAACTGAATGTACTGCCCGTTGATAACTGCATTGGAATCCCAGACCACCCGTTATTCCACTAACATCATCAACTGAATACATATATTATTCTCATCTTTGTAAGTTTTTGTAAATATTGTGGTAACCAAGTGTTTGTCTACTATATTTCATTTCGTCCTACCATTGTTTCATAATAGCCCTCTACGATAGCTGGGTATTGTGTCTTTCAGTCATTGTTTTCGTGCTCTTGTTCATTCCAAAAGAGTTCGAATTTATGAGAGATGTTGAATTTATTATGCATGCTTGCATAGATGAATAATTTAAAAATTTATGTCTACTAATGACTAATTTAAAGAATGACATTTTGCTTGTCTATGTGTATTTAACTTTACAAAGATGTTACTATGGCGACACGGTTATCTCATAGAAAACGACTTTCATGGAGTCATTTTTTCAGCAGCCAACCAGTCATACTGACTGTCGAATTGAAGACGCAGTCCTTGACACGATGGTCTACCTCTCACTTGGTCATACAGTTATTGACACGATGCTAAGTGCTCGACCTCTTACTTGATCTTTATTCGTACGGAAGAGGTTGTTGTGCGGTACGTAGTACATATATTTATACGTACTTTAACGTAAATCGACTTCTCTGTGGTTCTGTAGGGCTGTGTTTTTGTTTGTGTGTGTGTGCATGATCGTATGTGTGGTTGTTTGTGTGTGTGCATGATCGTATGTGTGGTTGTTTGTGTGTGTACGTTCATATGAGTTTTGTGGTGTCTATGTATGTTTGTATATTTATGTGCGTGAGTTCCTGTGTATGTGTTTTGTCGTCAATTGGAAGCAATGTAAGTGAAAGATTTTCATCAATCATTTGTTTATGAATTCCTCCTACATTGATTCAATCGTCAAATGTAACAAGACGAGGACGAAATAAAATGCAATTATTAGGAAAGCTCTGAAAAGATAATATTTATTATATAATCCATTATTTATTCTCCTTTTCTTTTAAGAATAATAATTATAATATTATTATTGTTTTTAAGAAGCTGAATAATGAATATATTAATAATGCAATCATCGTCATTTTAAAAATAATCCTCATCACAATCCTCATCACAATCATCATCACAATCATCATCATCATCATCATCTTCATCGTCATTATCATCATCATCTTCATCGTCATCGTCATCGTCATCGTCATCGTCATCGTCATCGTCGTCGTCGTCTAAGGATAAATAGTTTAAAGGAGCATTAACGTTTAATTTATTTAGTTCAGGATATTTTTGTTATCCATAATTTTACTTTGACTTTTTAAATAATTCTCTTTGATAGAACTCTTAGCTTTTTAAAATATTTTCTTCGATTTAACGCTACATATCAGTGTATGCTGAACAGTCCGATATTTTGGAGTCCCGGCCTGTTAGCAACTCGGCCCGACCTGCCCCGTTTCATGGGCCACTATTTATAAAGGGTACCAAAAAGCATAGCAGGTATTTAAAAAAAATGTTGAAAAGCATCTACGAATATCATTTCTCCGGTCATCAGCTATTATTGGATTAAACGTTTCCAGATGCCAGATAGGCATTTTCAGAGGCGCATTTTTCCTACCTTCTGCCCGTGTTTCTAAGACCTTTGCTATGCCACTGCGGCCTGGCCCGTTTTTTACGGGTCTACAATTTTTATATTTGGCACAAAAAATTGTGCCTGGTCCCGCCCGTGCAGCATTCTGCTACACAATCAATCAATCCACGTGAATATTTGCAGCGGCGCTGATTTTTTACATGCCCCACGGGGTCACGGAGAAACGATTTTAGCGGCAAAATATTCAATCAATCAAGATAAATTATATAGCGCTTTTTAGTTTTTTTTTCATATTTTTAGGATAACATGAGTGTCAATAAAACTATTCAATCAATTAAAATAAATTTATATAACCCTTTTTCGTAAATTCAAAGGCGCTCTTCGATAAATTTACTAAATAAAAATGTTTTTAAACCATTACGAAAAGTAAACAGGGAATCGCGCCATAATAAGTTAGAAAGTAAAGAATTCCGCGTATACATATATGAACCAGCATAAGAAAATAACGTTTGGCAAAAGAATGATTTATTGAGGTTATGAAATAATAAATGTGAGAAAAGGATATTTAGATCTAGCAGTGAAGCTCTCACTTTCAAGGCAAGCTGCAAGAAATTATTTTAAAATTATCTCAATCAAATCAAATCAATCTATTGCCTCAAGTCTCTCAGTAAACTCAAAATAATATCCGACTCAATATGTTCTTATGAGAAACCGTGTGAAGCGTGAGGTAAGGAGAATAAGCAAGTTAGAACAATATGCAAGTGCAAGTGGGGAGAATATGCAAGTGAGGAGAATATGCAAGTGAGGAAAATATGCAAGTGAGGAGAATATGCAATTGAGGAGAATATGCAAGTGAGGAAAATATGCAAGTGAGAGGAATATGCAAGTGAGAAGAATATGCAATTGAGGAGAATATGCAAGTGAAGCAAATATGCAAGTAGAGAACATATGCAAGTGAGGAGAATATGCAAGTGAAGAGAATATACAAGTGAGTAAAATATGCAGCTGAAGAAAAAAGAGAAACCGATATTAAAAAAACATAGTGATAGAAAAAAATGAAACGAAATGAAAAAAGAATGAAGTGAAGATGAAAAATATTAATTTGCTTGTGATCTTCAGAAATTTGACCTTCATCTTCAAATGACCCCAGTGAGAGAGACATTCACTGAATCGCCCAATTGCACAAATACTTGAAACAATTTTGAATCTGACTAAAGAAAAATATTAATCAAAGCTTTCCAGATAAAGATTTTTGTGATAAAAATATATACACACACAAACACATACATAAACACACACAAACACACACACACATGCAAACTTGCATACACAAAAACTTTGTCTTCATTTTGTTTGTCTTACCATCTCTATGTGCCTCCATTCTTCAAGAAATTTACCTTAGCTGCCGACGTGCTATGTTTTGGTAATTATGGAAGAGTTGGGTGGGGGGTGAATTGAATGTGGGTGAGTTGGTGGATGTGAGATAGTTGGGGGGGAGTAGAGTAGAAGTTAAATTGTGGAGCTTTGGTTGGGTTGGGTTGGGTGGTGTGAGGAGTTTAGTTGGGTGACATGGGTGGAAGAGTGGGAAGTGAGAGAAAGATTAATAGGTGTAAAACTAAATAGACAAACGAAAATTCTTGATGATATAATTTAATTTTATTAAATGATTGATTTCATCAGGAGCAAGATATTGTTTCGTTTAGATGAAGAAAATATTAGTTATATTGCAATAAGAAGGCATGCATTGAAAAAACGTGTTATATGTATTAGGAAAATAATATAAAAATTGGCTCCTCTCACAATGTCCATGGAGAACATTTCCGGAGATATGGTTTCTTGTCAGTTGGAATGTTTTCGCTTAAAACAGTAATGGTTAAGACATCAATTTTTATAACACTTTTGTTATATTGTCTGCAGATAATGATATTGTAATATTTTTTACTGGGGACATCTTGCCGGAAAAAATGTAACTGGAGACACCATGTCGGGAACATTTTGAATGGAAGATATTGTCGGGAACATTTTGAATGGAAGATATTGTCGGGACACATTTTGACTGAGGATATCATGTCGAAGAGCATCTTGACTGGATACATTTTTTCGGGGTACATATTTACTGTGGACACCCTTTTTACTTTTCCCCTCCTCCTTTATCCAGGCTTTGGAATGGCTCATAAAAACGAGGCTGAGTTTGTACATGTTTATATGTGTACATTCTACCCGTATGTATGTGTGTACATTGTACATGTATGTATGTGGGTACATTGTACATGTATGTCAACTCCGCCTTGCTATTTGCGAGCAGTCCCAAGCCTGGATAAAGGAGGAGGGACAGTTAAAAGGATCAATTCATGATCCACGACAGGAAGCACTGAGGTGCTTCATTCATACAGCTATTTCAGTCTTAAAACACTTGGTGTAAAGGACTATAAACTATTATAAAAAAAATGTACATGTATGCATGCATGTGTGTACATTGTACATGCATGTATGTGTGTACATTGTACATGAATGTACGTGTGTACATTGTACATGAATGTACGTGTGTACATTGTGCATGTATGTATGTGTGTACTTGTATACGAGTGTTTTTGTTTAAGAGAATAATCTTAAAACCTAGTCGACTTTAATGAACGCAATCAGAAGAAATTTAAAATTTGATTTTTTTTTCTAATAAGATTGTTTGTTTAAAAAGCAGTCGTCTAATTAATTTTAATCAAAACGAGAAATAGAAATTTCGTTTGCCATTAAAACTCAGAGCGATTAATCGAAAGAAATTTCTGCCACCATTTTTCATTTCCTTGAAGGAAGTCAGTCAACCTTCCCAAATGATTGCATTTTTTTTTCAATTTTCGAAATTAAAGTTAAGATTGAAATCTTTTTTTTTTTAACAAAATTGTATTTTTTGTTAACAAAAAATTATTTATAATGATCTACGACCTGCGAGTCACTCGGGCAACCAAACATAATTAATTCAACTAAAAAACAAAAGCAACTTGTTACTCTTGGTTGATGTTTCAAGTCTGTGGGTCAAATAAATCTCATGAGAATAATTTTTTATCGAGAACAAAACCGAACAAAGTGAAGAAGTGAATTATGCATTGGGTCTGTTTAAATTTATGTATATGCATTATTTGAGGCGCATAACTCTCGAGATGTGGTCAGTGTGGTCACACTGAATAAGAATTTATTAGCATTTACAAATATTGTTGACACCCCGCACACACACACGCACACGCACACAAACTTCTTATGTTTTACAGTTTCAGTTTTCTCACATTTTAATATTCATCATTCAGGTTATGTATATAATAGAAATTCATAAGCAAACACCCGCAGAAAGACAAAAGCAAACATCACGATGCATATATTAGCACGGACATTCGCACCGAGATATTTTGGCGCCGTTCCTTCGTTGAGGTGTGCGACAATTTGAATGACAGAACGTGTCCATGGAGGTGCTGATCTTGACAGGTTTCAAACCTACCACGTGCCTTCACTGACATCGTCTCCTGCTAATTCGACCATTTCTTATGAGCAGCCTCTCACGAATTATCGTAGTATTTGATGATCGCAGAAGAAAGGACATTCAATGAATAAGACGCCATTAAGCACAAGGCAAAAGAAAAATTACAGAGACCTAGATGCATTGAATGAGAAGGAGAAAGAAAGATAAGGTGGAAAATAGGGTACTGCAGTACGGGACAGGCCGAGCCTTGTTTTTAAGGTTTTCAAACGCGCGGGGCCGAGATTTTTTTGTTGAGTTTAGGGATTTTAGGCTTTTAAAAACATGCTGTGTTGGGCCAAAATTAGCACAAAACGGACCGGGCTAGGCCTGGAATTTTATCCTATGAAACGAGTCGGCCCGCAAAAATCGCCCCATGCAGTATTCTAGTGAAAAGGACGTGAATGTACAAAATAGAAGGAGAATGTAAAATTGGGAATGAAGAGAGGAGGAAGGAAGAGGTGACGTGAAGGGCATATAGATGGAAAGAAATGGAAAGAGATAGAAAGATCGGGAAAGCGTGAATGAGATGAATTGACAGTGAGTGCCTTCGTACACAGCAGCAGAGCAGCCACAATGGACATTTCCCAGCCTAATGAAGTTGCTCGAAGAGAAAAGAACTTTCGCTTTTAATTTGATTCTATCAACTACATTTGTTTTTACTAATTTAAAGAAATCAAATAAACAAGTTTTTTTGTTGAGTTAAGAAAACAGAAAGTTGAATAAATTTTAGAATATGTGGGTGGTATAATTTGGTTGCAGAGGTGGACATGGGTCAATTTTTGGTGACCCAACCCAACCCAACCCAGCCCGACCCACCCGAAAAGTTAAATGTTCTAACCTAATCTAACCTACCTAACCAAACCCACAATTAAAATATTTTTTATTTAATTTTTTTTCAATTATTTTAAACTCAACCCACGCATGTGTACAAAATTGAACCCAACCCAATCCAACCCATTTAGTCAACCTAACTCATGTCCATCTCTGTGTGGGTGGTGAAATGATAGGAGAACTGATATATGTGGGTGGTGAAATGATAGGATAACTGATATATGTGGGTGGTGAAAAGATAGGAACGAGTGATATGTGGGCGGGAAAATATAAACAAAGAAAGAAGAGGTTTTTGAACTAAACCGGTTGGCTAAAAATATGAAAAAAGTGAAAATTTCCGAAGGAAAAGTTTGTGGATGCATTATTAAAAAGAGAAAGTTGAAACATGCCTGCTGGTCTCCAGACGACAATCATTCACTTCTTTCTCTTATTTCTCCTGCATTCTACAAGTGCTTGGATGCGTGCGTATGCGTTAGTTTGTCTGTGTGTGCATCTATGTTTGTTTATTTATATGTATGTATGTGTGTGCGTGTGTGCGTGTATGTAACTGCACGTATGCTGAGTGTTGTCTTCCAAACTCACTTTGATCTTTTTCCTTTTCAAAGCTCTTCAGAAGGAAAATTTTTACTCTTCGTTGATCGCCCCATAAACTTCTTTGGCGCACTTGAGGGAGGCGACGCCCTTTGGACTGAAACTGACCAGTCCAGTTGTTCCCCCCAGTGGACTGATATTTTTGTTCAGTGTTTTTTCATGCCTGCACAATGAAACAGTCATTTACTTCTCAGCTGTTATATGCAACTGGAAAGTTTCCAATTAGAAAGATCATTAAACATCTTTTAACACCCTTGTAAGCTTCTGTAGAAACATGTTTTAATGGCAGACGTAAACAAAATCACCATTACGCCACTCCCTCATCCTTCTTCCAACCTCATGAAGATTTTTTTCCGAAGCGCTTATTTCTAGGTGTTCTTCTCTTTCTGCTCATAGAGTTTGAAATGCCTAGGTATCTTAAGCTACATACCGAGTTTAAATTTCACATTTTCCTAACACTTTCACACGTTCTCCTTCCTAAAAATGCTGATGACCGGGGAAGGGGCTAATCATGGGCCCTTTTTTGAAATATTTCTAAAACTTTCTCCTTCTGAATAAAGCTTATGACCCAGGGGGGCGGGGTTGTCGCAGGCACTTTTTCACAAGTTTCTGACCCTTACGTAATTTTCCAATTTCAAATATACGTGGGATGAGATACGCGGTTTTCTAAGCTTCCTGGTGCATCACAACATAAAAGTTTTAAAAGAAAACAGCAAATTACTTCACAGTAACTGATTGAAAAGATCTTATTATGTTCATCATGTCAATAAATATTCAAGCAGACTTTCTGTCTTAAAATTCATTTTAACCTGTTATGTTGATTTTCACATACTACTAGCATCAGGCACGCAGGGCACCCTATTTTACCATTTTGTTGTGATGATGATGATGATAGTGGTGACGACGATAATGACTACGATGTTTACGGCTTTCCTCTCCTCTTGTTCGGGATTTCCATGGTGGGATGATGGGAGGATTAAAACTTGCTTTGTTGATTTTTATTTATTTGTTTTATTATCTTTTTTTTATGTATTTTTGCTTTATTATTTTTATTTACATTTTACTATTTAATTTCCCTTGCACCTGCTTTCTTTAAAATTGAAATTTGAGAGTGAATTATTTGGAGAGAATGGAAAACAGTAAATGTCACGTGATGAAAATTTTCAAGTTTGTTTCAAATTGTTAAATATCACGAACGACAGATTATATCGCTGCTGTAATTATTTAATTAATTAATTATCGAATAAAAATGATTTCACTATGGCTGCAAGATGACATTAAATTCCTCAATTAAACCACCTCCGAACAACGTCACCAATGACATCATCAACAACACCACACAACACAATACATAACAACACAAAACATTACATCACATCACATCTCATCACATCACAATACAATACAACGCAACGCAACGCAACACAACACAACTCACCACAACACAACACAACACTTCATAAAAACCACAAAAAGTTTTTTTTAGTTACAACTTCTATCACGTGACAAATGTGGAACACTGCAAGAGCCATTATTCGTAATTTGATGTTTTTTGCTTCTTCGGAAACAAAACTAATTTGCGGGATTTTTTCTCTTTATTTTATCGATACGAAAATTCAAACAAAATTCACTCCATTAAAAATATAAAATATTTTTCTTTAATTTTTTATAAGTAATTTAGTTTTTTTTCTTCACAAATTTGATGAAGTAACGATTCAATTTTGAGTAAGAAGCTCAAGAAAAAGTCTGGATTGCATTCAAATACACATGCTATGCATACATTTTTGGAGCGCACGTTCTCCATGCATGCAGAGAAAGACACGATATGCATGCAGTTAGAAAGACATGATATGCATGCAGTTAGAAAAACATGATATGCATGCAGTTAGAAAGACACGATATGCATGCAGTTAGAAAAACATGATATGCATGCAGTTAGAAAGACATGATATGCATGCAGTTAGAAAAACATGATATGCATGCAGTTAGAAAGACATGCTATGCATGCAGTTAGAAAGACATGATATGCATGCAGTTAGAAAGACATGATATGCATGCAGTTAGAAAAACATGATATGCATGCAGTTAGAAAGACACGATATGCATGCAGTTAGAAAAACATGATATGCATGCAGTTAGAAAGACATGATATGCATGCAGTTAGAAAAACATGATATGCATGCAGTTAGAAAAACATGATATGCAAGCAGTTAGAAAGACATGATATGCATGCAGTTAGAAAGACATGATATGCATGCAGTTAGAAAGACACGATATGCATGCAGTTAGAAAGACATGATATGCATGCAGTTAGAAAAACATGATATGCATGCAGTTAGAAAGACACGATATGCATGCAGTTAGAAAGACATGATATGCATGCAGTTAGAAAAACATGATATGCATGCAGTTAGAAAAACATGATATGCAAGCAGTTAGAAAGACATGATATGCATGCAGTTAGAAAGACATGATATGCATGCAGTTAGAAAGACACGATATGCATGCAGTTAGAAAGACATGATATGCATGCAGTTAGAAAAACATGATATGCATGCAGTTAGAAAGACACGATATGCATGCAGTTAGAAAAACATGATATGCATGCAGTTAGAAAGACATGATATGCATGCAGTTAGAAAAACATGATATGCATGCAGTTAGAAAAACATGATATGCAAGCAGTTAGAAAGACATGATATGCATGCAGTTAGAAAGACATGATATGCATGCAGTTAGAAAGACATAATATGCATGCAGTTAGAAAGACATGATATGGATGCAGTTAGAAAGACATGATATGCATGCAGTTAGAAAGACATGCTATGCATAAATTCAGAAAGATATGCTATGCATGCATTCACAAAAAATGCTATGCACAAATTTTTAATATATGTCCTTTTTCAGCTTGATTGAGATAGTGACGAAGTCTTTAAAAAAAGTTTAATGTAAAAAACGAGTCATATGTGCATGACCTGGCTGCATATGACGTTCTATTGAAAGATCACTGGTGCATAACAAGTTCAACAGGTCCACACGATGATTGCATTCACTTCTCTAGAACTGAAATCACTCAAGCGTCGAACAAAAAGTTCGATGCCCCCATCAGCTCTGTCACGCATTTAATTCTGTCACACGAGGCTCTCGGTCACGAATTCAACTATAACACATTCATTCACTTGCACACATAACGTTCTGTCACAGGCCTCTAAATCCGTCTCAGAAGATTCGTACAAAACGTTAAAACTTCGCAGCGCACCGAGAAAACAAAAAAAAATTGAAATTCAAACATATTTCATTTCATATCGTCCCCATGACAACGGCGGATGGATTCGCACGAAAAACTACACTTGAGTAATGCATTGCACTCTTTACAACCAGCTTGCACTTATTTTCACTTTTTGATAGTTATTTTTCACTCTTTCCATTTATTTCTATCTAGATTCAATGCTATTGTATTAATCATATTTTTAAACTTTTAACCAGTTATTTAAATAATGGACGATTGAAGCTTTTCCGTGAGATGCAATTTTATAATCATTATCATTTTTGTAGACTCATTTGAACGACATGTGTGCATGTGTTTTGTATGTGCATGTGTTTTGTATGTGTATGTGTTTTGTATGTGTAACTTTACTTCCCTTTCATACTTTCATTGTTCTTCTTCTTTTCTTCGTCAACACCATCACTATCTACATTATAAAACGTCGTCATCGTCATCATCACCATCACCATCATCATCATCATCAGCATCATCATCACAATAATCATCATCATCATCATCATCATCATCATCATCATCATCATCATCATCATCATCATCATCATCATCATCACCACCACCACCACCACCACCATCATCATCATCATCATCATCATCATCATTGTCACCATCACCATCAATGACTTCTACCACTATTACATCTTTAACAAGGAAAATTCAAGCAAGGAATGAAATGGACATAAAGAAATCCTACCACTAAACTGACCTCATTACGCAGGCCGTTACACATCCCCCGTTTAATGACACCGGGAGACCACGACTTTCAATACCTCGGCGTGTACTTGCTATTTGTAGAATGGCGCCAGTCGTGTCGCGGTATTCCGGTATCTGTTTATCGTCGTATTTTGTTTAAATTGTAGGAATGGAATGATAGAAAATAGAAACACGTTTAAAAGATTTGTTTTATTTAATTACCAATACATCGCTAAACAGTTCGGTGATGTTAAAATGCTGTACAACATCACTTTATTGTAGATATCCGTGCAATAGCATATATAGGTGTTATAAAATCCTGGAGAGAGAGAGAAAGAGAGAGAGAGAGAAAAAAGAAAGAGAGAGAGAGAGAGAGAGAGAGAGAGAGAGAGAGAGAAAGAGAGAGAGAGAGAGAGAGAACTCACAGTGAAAGGTAGAAAGAAAATGACAGCATTTGGCATGCTGCATATTTGATGAATTTTTATATGATATTCACACATGACATGTTGAAGAGTCTCCTTTTTCCTTTCCTGTCCGTTTGATTTTCTTTTTATCTTCTTAGTTTTTCCAATATCCTCATCTTTCCACTTCCTTTTCCATGTCTTATCTTTCATTTACACATACATATATTACACTTTACTTGGTACACTTTACATTGTACATTGTACAGTTTAAATTGTACACTTTACATTGTACTCTGTACGTTGTAAAATCATCTATTCCACAACATTTCTGTAAAGAATTGCCCCACATGCTTGAAATTACATTACATTAAATTCATTTTTTTAAACATATTTAACTATTAACTAAATGTTAACAATTGGATTGACATTTTTTTAAATTAAAGGCTTACGGATCGTCCATGAGCTGATCAGTTTCTGAATAAATTAGCATAATTAACTGAAGTTTGCGCATAAATTTAATTTTTAATTAAAATATTCGAAAGATAACGCACACTTTCTGTTTGGTTTCTGTGATAAATCAGGGAGGCCATTCATTGGTGTTAAGAGAAGTATAAATCAGTGGTGCGGCGTGTTTGATATGTGTGACATGTCCTTAATTGGCCTGTTCCTCTATTAAGAAGCAAGCCTAATTACATGCCTTCTCGAAGGTGGTGCACGGAAGAAGAGGGGGAGGGAGCACGAGTAGAAAGAAGTTACCTGTAACGAGAGGTAACAAGTGGGAAGTGGTTACCACCTGTATGGAGTACGGAAAGGTGTGAATAAAATACCTGTCTGCAAGCGAGGAAAGGTTAGAAGTTGTTACCTATAGAAAAATATTACCTGTATGGGAAGGTAAGTAATTTTATCGGAAAGTTGGGTAGCTATAAGAGAAGGTGGGTATTTTTATGAAGAGGTGGGTACCTTTATTAAAATTGGGTATCTGTATGGGAAGGACGGTACCTAACTAGGATGAAGATTGTAATCGAGTAGGATATTAATGTTTCATCATTACAATACCATTTCAATTTCAATTTAACCATTATTCATTATAAACTTATGCATTACTCCAGATTGTAGAAGAGGAACTGCATTTTATCAAACTTGTAGTGGATGTAAACGAACACCAATGCCAATATCTTGTCTGATAAAACTTTATTTATTAAAATTAACAGTAGTTATAATTTAATTGTATAATAAAAAATTAATGGGTTTTATTTTAGTTATCTACTTCAGGCATTTTTTAAATCCCTCATAAAAACATCACCGCCGGTCTTGATTGCTGCTTGAATGTTTGCAAATCTTGAAAGCCTTGAAAGTAAAAATTAACTAACTTCCCGTCATCCAATCAAGCTGAAATTTGAACTATTTTTTTAATAAGTTTCTTATTAGGATATTAATAAGTCTGAAAGTTATATTTTTGATGTAGAGGATCTACATCAGGCTCCTCTATACTGACAGAAGCTGGAGGACTCGCGACTCCTAAGAGATGCGGTCCTTAAAAGCGTTTACTGTCGGGGCGTCAATTGCGTATTGCGTAAGCGCATTCCATGGAGCGACAATCCGGTTTGTGAAAAAATTGTATTGCTCTTCGCAACCTCTGACATACTGGCGCTCTAATTTACAGTTGTGGCCACGCAGGTTGTATGCCGTGTGGCCGGCTGCTCGAGTTTGCGGAACGGAAAAGCTGACGTCGTCAATGTTGCGGGCGATTTTGAACTGCTCGATCAGGTCACCTCTCGAACGGCGGTCTTGTAGCGTTGTGATCCCAAGCTGTTGCAGACGATGTTCATAGGGCTGATGTCTTAGTATTGCAATGATTTTTGTTGCCCGACGTTGGACCTGCTCAAGAAGGTTAATATCGACTTTTTGATAAGGCGACCAAGATTGAACAGCAAATTCAAGATGTGGGCGGACGTAGGAGAGGTAAAGTGTACGCCACAGTATGAGGCTGCGGCTGCGGAAAGCTTTTCTGAGTCGGCTGAGCATATGATTGGCTGATGACGCTGCTTTTTCGACCTGTGCTCGGACCTTTAGATCATCTGAGACGAGAACACCAAAATCACGTTCAACTTTTGTGACTTCGAGTGGTCGCCGCGTGCCGTCAATATGTCTAATGGAGTATTGGTGGGTTATTCTGTGTGAGCGCCCGACATGCATGATTTTGCATTTCTTGACATTGAAGTGCATTAGCCAAGTGAATGACCACTCAACTGCACGGTCAATGTCAGCATGTATAGATGAGATGTCGGAAGATGACTTGATGATGCCGATGATTTTGCTGTCGTCCGCGTACATTTTGATTTTGTGTGTGATAGTGTCCGGTAAGTCGTTAATATATAACACAAAAAGTAGTGGACCAAGAACAGAGCCTTGAGAAACGCCACTGGTCACATTCTTCCACTCGGACTCGCGGCCTTCAATCAAACCGCGCTGATTCCTATCCTTCAGCCACGCTTCGATCCATGTGAGTAGCATACCACGGATGCCGTAAGCTTTTAGTTTATGCAGTAGGCGTTTGTGAGGTACTCTGTCGAATGGTTTGGCAAAATCTGTATATACTACGTCAGCCACATAGTCGCAATGAACAGCTTCAGTGAGTATGTCGCGAGTTTCAAGTAGATTTGTCAAGCAGCTTTTTTTCTTGAGAAAACTATTTTGATGTTTGCTTATTAAGCCGTTGACGATGCAGTGCTGCATGATGTGTTGATGTAGAATGCCCTCCATTACTTTACAGGGCACAGGAGATAGAGAGACAGGCCTGTAGTTAGAAGGCTTGAATTTGCTGCCTTTTTTGAAGATAGGGGAAACATTTGATTTTCTCCATGTGTCCGGTATAACTCCGGACATAAAGGAGCGCTTGTAGATGAGAGCCAAGGGTGTGGCAAAGGCAGCTGCGCAATTGCTGAGAACGCGTGGGTGCAAACCATCAAGACCCATCGATTTAGTTTTGTCTAAGCTATGGAGTCTTTTTTGAAGAATAGCTGTAGAAAAACAACTTTCATTTACATCGCAAATTGATTCGGAGCGATCTGTAAAAGCAGGCATGTAACCCTCAGGTTCGATGACAAAAACAGATTGAAAATAGTCATTGAGTGAGGAACAGATTTTTTCACGGTCCGCAGTTATGGTGCCGTCGGCTGTCTGAATAGAGTTGATGTCGTCTTTGACAAACTGCTTGTTACGGACATGTGAATGAAGAAGTTTTGGATTGGATTTTGAAGCGCTGACTAGTTGTTCCTCATACGTGAGAATTGCCGACTTGACTGTTTTAGCTACACGCTTGCAAGCCTCTCGACGAGATTCTCGTAGAATAACTGTGGAGTCGCGCCCCGATGCGATGTATTTAGCCTAGACCTGGCGCTTGACTCTGGTTGCTTTTATAACTTCGGGTGTTACCCAAGGTTCTTTTTTCTGGACAAATGGAGTGTTGTAGATGGGATGTGTAGTGCAACCGCTTCGTTATATCGGTCGATAAGAAGCTGATAAGTGTCAGGTACTGAAAGGCCATCAAATAAGTTTTCCCAGTCGGTGTTTGAAATACAAGATGACAGCGCATTTTAGTCAGCTTTACTCCATATGAAACGTTTGTGCGACGGAGAAACACGTGAATTGTTCAGACCCGCCACCAGTGATATTTCAGTTACAACTTTTCAGTTACAGTTACAGTTAAAGTTACAACATTTTTCAGTTTCAGTTAAAGTTATTTTTCCACAAACATTTTTCAGTTACTATTACACTTATTTATTTTTAAGTTAAAGTTACAGTTAACTGTAGATTTTATACACAGCCAAAAAAAAATCTAGATTTTTTTATTTATTTACAAAATGGTAAAACTTCGAGTTCATTTTCAAAAAAACACGAGTTTCTAGATTTTTGGAGAGCCTGTTTCTTTTTCCTGCAGTCATATCACTGCAAACCGAGAAGATGCGCTCCACATATGCTTCTGAAGCAGGTGCAGAGATAAGGTCTTTAGCGAAGGCCGCTATTAGAGGATACACTGCCTCTGAGGCTGTCCAGAAACTTAATCCAGTTTCATTAGCAGCTAATCTTTTTGAAGCACCAAGATAGGCATTAAGTTCTTCTTCAACAGAACTTCCGTGCCTAGATTGCTTGCTCGGAGAACTGGAAGCTTGCATTTCTTGGGCAAGCCTCTTAAATCTTTTTAACGGAGGTTGGTACAATTCATCAGAAGATGAAGATGCAACACTTGCTGGCATAAATGTAGAATTTAACACCTGTTAAATAAATGAATAAACTATAAGACAAATCCCAAGGCCATCTAGAATTTTTACTTTAATCTACATTTTAATCATAAACCATACTTTACCTTTTCTTTGATATATGTTTTTGCAGCATCAACAAGCTTCAACATATCATCACGCATAAGGCATGCTGAAACACTTGGATCCAGTAAGCAAGCAGCTGCAGGTAAGGCATCAAATTCTGGCGATGAAGCGTCTAAAAATTTAGCAAACCTTTTTCGCAGAGACTGAAGCAACATCTGAGCCTGCAATTTTGGTAATGTTGTATCTTGGAGGTGAAGAGTTAACTCAGCTACAGCAGGAATGAGTGATGACAGAGAAAGTGTGTCAGTTTGCAGATTATCTGTCATCTCTGCAAAAGGCTGTAAGAGTTTATGTAAATCTGCAACAGATTCCCATTCTGTGTTAGTTAGAGAATCGTGTCTCAATTCTTTTAAGATTTGCTCTAAGGGAGCCCGAATCGTCAACAATCTATCAACAACAAACAGTATTGAGTTCCACCTTGTTAAATTGTTGAAATTTTCCTTTTCTATGTTAGCTACTTTTACAGCTTTGATCATGTTTGATCCATTATCTGTAACAACAAACAAGACTTTTGACCTGCTGATGTTCCAAGCTGTTAGAGTAGTAAGAAGTTTATCAGCCAACATATCCCCTGTATGTGGATGAGCAATCTGATGTAAATTCAAAACAACATGCACTGGTTGATTTTGGGATGGACTGTAAAATGAAGCTGACACAGCCAGATATGATGCTGTCAGGCTTTTTTTAGACCAGCAGTCCATGCTTATGACAATATATCGGGCAAGATTAAGATCTTCCTGGATACTAAAACTCATGCCACGGTGTGCTGCATTTAGGAGTTTTATCATTCCAGATGAACCTGCACAAGAATTTTTATCTAATTTATAAAAATTAATTTAAATTAAAAAATACATTTAAACACACACTTGGCAATGAATATTTCGGATCAGTAACTGTATGGTATTCTTGAACATCCGTGTTATTTAAAAATGTAGTTGGCAGACCAGTGCTTATAAATATTTTTGTCCAAAGTTCATCTCGCAGTTTGGTCTGGGGTGCATCTTTATCCCATTTTTGCTTTTTTTTGTTCTCTCCTTGGATAAAACTTGGCAAGCTTGGTTGCGAACTGGGCGGCACTAAGAACTGTAAAAAGGTATTGATAAAAAAGTCATTCTATACATTTGTCAGATTATTTATTTGAATCTTCGACTTAACGGATTTTGAATCGGAAATCTGATTTCACGGAATAGTGCAAAATTCTGATTAATCGAAGTCAGAAATATTTAGATAACCGATTTTGATATCCAATATTAAGTATTACTATGTATATACTAGCTATATATATATATATATATATATAAATCTCGTGTCGTAGTGTTTGTGATTGAACTCCTCACTGAAAAAAAAACTAAATAACCTACCCCCTATCCTCAGACCTACCAAATGTACACAAATTTCATAAAAATCGGTTCAGCCGTTTCGGAGGAGTTTAATTAAAAAAATATTTAAAACATTTACCTGCAGTGTAGGTTGAATGAGTTGAGCGGGATGGGCATTGTCCTTTTCTTTTAATATCAGAGAATTTGCTATTTCGTTGTGCTTGCTTTTTAAGTGATTCATCAAGTTCGTTGCATTTTTTCCTTTTAAAAAGCTACCGCAGTTTTCGATCTTGCACTTTGACTTGTCAACTGATAGCTCATAATCGAAATATTTCCATACACTACTTTCTTGTTTTCTGCCACTATTGTTCTTGAACATTTTCTACAGAACGATCGCAACAGCACTATCAACTATCAAAAATAACAAAAGGCCCCGAATAACTAAACAGCACCATATATACTATTTGTTAGGTAACACCAAAGAACTCGATTTTTATCTTTAGATAAAAAAATAAATCTAATAATTAATTTATTTAGAAAAAAATTACCTTAAAAATATTTTTCAGTTAATAATTATTTTTGTATTATTTAACTGAATTTATTATTCAGTTACTATTACAGTTAGAGTTATTTGCCGTATTTCAGTTACTATTACTATTACACTTAACTGACCGTTATTTTTCTATTATTTTCCGATTTCAGTTAGTGTTACAGTTAACTTGAATATCACTGCCCGCCACAGCGAACCGACCGGTTATAGAGCAATGGGATTGGCCCATGGGCGTGTATCCAAGTGAGTCAGCTTCAAGCATCTCGATAGCTCGGTCGGGGTCGTTGGTAATAAGAGTGCTGCTAGGTGAAACAAAACGATTACTGCGTACGTGGGAAACGTGACAAGCTGTGTAAGGTGCCAGTCGTTAAGGCACTCTTGAAATCTAATGTCACTAGGATGTTCGTTACCTATATGGGCAACTGTTACCACGCCACCACCCACGTCGATTGGAGCATATTTTGTGTGAGAGAAATTAAAATTGCCATAGAGCAACATAAATGAGCAGCTCAAGGCGGAATGTGAGCTACGAGCAGATGTGACTGAAGCAATACATTGTGTGAAATAGTCGTCGTTCAAGTCATGAGGGCGATATAAACCAATGAGGAAAGTTTCTGCACCAAAACGAATGACTCGCCAGTTGAGCTGAAGAATGCCGGTCTCACTGGTCACAACTTTATCCACAACGTAGATCGCAACACCTCCTCCAGCGCTCTTTTCTCTGTCTTTACGGTGCAGTTGATAGCCAGCTATGAAGGTGTCTGAGGATTCGTTAAACCATGTTTCTACAAAAAACATGACATGTGGTCTAAGCGATTGGTCGAGGGCTGCTATTCTTGCTGTTAGCTCATCGCGTTTATCTTTATTGAGCGAGCATGGGTTGTTAGACCAAAACCGAAAGTGATTTAGAGACGAGGTAGGTGAAGAAGATTTGGGCTGGCTTGTCTTGTTGGAGTGACGCATTCTCTGTGGCTTTTGCAAGAATGAATTATTGGGCCTTCTTGAATTTGTGCAGTTTATTGCCACGGATGCCGTATCGAAAGGGCGAATCGTTACCAAGTTGAGCATTGAGTTTGTTTCTCTCTTGCATCAACTGGTAGTCTAATTGTCATTCTGCCTCTGTCAAATCCGGGCTGATGTAAACGGATTTGTACGTACTGCTGCTTCTCAAACCTTTAGCTGCCAAGAGGATCAGGCTTCTGAGACTTGCATCAGTTAGTTCCACGAGGATAGGGCCAGGTTTTGGTTGATCTTTAGATCTTAATCTCTTTATGCATACTGGTTTCACCTCAGACTTGCCGATTGAACAAAAAAGATCTTTTACAAACTTTTCATCTTCAGATCTTTTGTCAACTTGCACTGCACACGACGGTTCCGGAACTCCGTAAACAATAACATTTTTTTTTCTCTCTATCATTCAGTTCATTCATGGAAGCATTCACAACTACTAACTGCGCAGCTGGCTGTTTTGATTTTCCGCTACCTGATTTAACTACCTAATAACTAAATAAATGTTTACATGTATAAATTCAAAAAATGTCATTAAATTGTTTTTAATAAATGAAAAACTGGCAAATCCAGAAATGTAAGGAATCTTTGAAAAAAAAAACCATTTTTACGGCTTACTTGTTGTGCTGTTGTACTTTATTCATTTGCTATTAATTTTTTTGTAAAATTTAGAAATTTCCGTTAAATTACAGCAACAACTGTTAATCAAAAGATGTTTTGTAATGCACTCAAAACACAAAGGCAAAAGGTCAGGGTTCAATTTTGTTTATATTTGCTCAAGAAACTACCTGAATGTATAAAAAACAGCATAAGTTGAAATATAAATGCCATCTAGCACGTTTTTAAGTTGGTAGTTACGCAATCAAATTATTGTCAAGCATTTATAATGCATATTATTAAGCATGTATTGTGCTCTATAAGAATCCTGGTGATGATGATGTAGTAATGCAATCATAAAGTTATGCACCCCCGTGAACCAGACATGCGCATCAACTGCAAGTCACACCATTTCCAGATCCGTGCGATGGCCGTGCTTGTGTGAGTGTGTTTTTAATCATCGTCATGGCAACCGCATTATTACTATGGCGACAAATGAAAATAAAGCAATCCATCATCATCTACTATTACCATCGCCATGGTAACGATATCGTTATCAGCACCACTTCCATTGTTGTGGTCACTTTGGAAGAGAAGAAAGCAGTAAACGTCAGACTTTTGTGGCAGTCGCATTTTATTAGGGTCAGTGTTTTGTAGTTTATGACCTTTTTTGCCATAAAACATTAAACAAGCTAAAGGTATTTGCGTGTGTAAACAAAACTGTTTGCATCATCAACATAATTAACAGCTTCAACAACAACATCGTCGTAGGTGGTCGACAACATTTTACAGCATTATCAGCAACGAATTGTTCGGTGATGTTGAGTGGAAATTTTATGCTTCCTGCGGGCGTCCCAGGACCGCAGTGAGCGCATCCATGCAACCAGGTGTTTATGGCACCTGCTTGCATTCCTGCTCCCAGCTATGTGTTGAAGACGAGTGCAACTTCACTTTTGGCGGAAAAGATCCTGGCGGCGATGGGCGTCTAAATAATAATTGGCTAAATTAAGTTAGATTAAGTGATATAAATGACCTTAACTCAAGAGAAATTTTCAAAACAAAATATGGGTATAATAATAATAATAATAATAATAATAATAATAATAATAATAATAATAATAATAATAATAATAATAATAATAATAATAATAATAATAATAATAATAATAATAATAATAATAATAATAATAATAATAATAATAAAAATAATAATAATAATAAAAATAATAATAATAATAATAATAATAATAATAATAATAATAATAATAATAATAATAATAATAATAATAATAATAATAATAATAATAATAATAATAATAATAATAATAATAATAATAATAATAATAATAATAATAATAATAATAATAACAATAATAATAATAATAATAATAATAATAATAATAATGATAATAATAATAATAATAATAATAATAATAATAATAATAATAAAGAAAAAGTTGGAGGATGTGATAATAAATATAACATGGAAGAATGTGATAATAAATAGAATGTGATAGAATGTGATAATAAATATAACATGAAAGGATGTGATAATAAAAATGACATAGAAATCGAAACGATATGATAATAAATATCCAAAGATGTAATGTTAAATATAACATCCAATATTTATAGAGTTTTGTTAATCTTGCAAATGTCGATTTAAATAAAATGTTTATGACTATATCTTATACGTTTTATATTTTCAAAGATTATTTATTTATTTATTATATAAATGTATATATAAGCAAATCAGAATTATAATTTAATAACTATAAAGCAAATTATATAGGACCAACTCATAAAGTGAAAGGCGCCCCAAGAGACATTCACTTTCAACATTTGTTCATTAATGCATTCATGCGAGATGTCACGTGCCCTCCCTCTGGCCAATCACGGGACTCAGTTTCATTTAATTTCTCTTTTAGTTTACATTTAATTCCGTTTTGTTTTTGTTTGTTTTAAATTTATTAGTAATTTTTGTTTTTTTTTGAATTAATTTCTTGTATCATTCGTCCAGCGTTCACCATCGATCAATCAAGATATAATTAATAAATTGCCTCCAGAGACAGCTGCGTTTTGTTTATGAATTCTTCCATCACTGTCTTGACAGGAACCTGTTTGTGTTTTGTACATACGTGCGTGTGTGTGTGTCCGTTATTAGGCAAAAGGTGTGTCTGTGTGTGCAAGTGTCTTATTTGTAAGAGTATAAACGCAGGTCATTGTGTGGAATTTAGACGGTGACCTCCGCATGAAACGAACAGGAAACTGAACAAATGTGGAAGCAAATGTGGAACTGAATAAATTTATTGTACATGTTGCGTATTGGTAGGTCCATTGTGATAAATAACTGTCGCTGTATTGGGTACTATTGCCGTATAAAAAGCAGATATTACATTTAACCACTCACACTCACTCACTCACTCACTCACTCACTCACTCACTCACTCACTCACTCACTCACTCACTCACTCACTCACTCACTCACTCACTCACTCACTCACTCACTCACTCACTCACTCACTCACTCACTCACTCACTCACTCACTCACTCACTCACTCACTCACTCACTCACTCACTCACTCACTCACTCACTCACTCACTCACTCACTCACTCACTCACTCACTCACTCACTCACTCACTCACTCACTCACTCACTCACTCACTCACTCACTCACTCACTCACTCACTCACTCACTCACTCACTCACTCACTCACTCACTCACTCACTCACTCACTCACTCACTCACTCACTCACTCACTCACTCACTC
>OZ022239.1:11183773-11191273 GCA_963978895.1 Erpobdella octoculata
GGTTCTATCATTAATATCTACCCGTGGAGAATATTATAACTGAAAATGTGCTAGCTCAGCAAGCTGTAGGTACATTCAAAATATGTTTTTACACTTGATAATTGTAGGCCATTTGATAGCCTTCTTTGCTAAACAAATACAAATTTTTGTCCACATCCTTTTTTTTTTTTGCGAAATAGTTAGAAACCTAATAAAATATACATCGAAAATATACGTCATCTCAAATGAGTTTGAATAATTTCCAGACAACACTCTTTCTTCCCATTGTTAACTTTGTCAGATTCGTAAGTTTACTAAATTTGAATTTCAGTTTTTTCCATATATAAAATATCAATAAACGACTTCGGAAATTTATAAAATGAAAACAACAACTTCCGAAATTTCGGAATTACCGCAAAATGTGCGGTATTCCCCATTACCGTGCACACCTCCTGGCGGAAAAATTGTTGTCACATACTGTGTCATTTTGCCACATTCTATGTTATTTTGTCACATTCTATGTCATTTTGTTACATTTTGTTACATTTTGTGTCATTTTGTTACATTTTGTGTCATTTTGTCACATTCTGTGTAA
This sequence comes from Erpobdella octoculata, assembly GCA_963978895.1. Lineage (NCBI taxonomy): Eukaryota > Metazoa > Annelida > Clitellata > Hirudinida > Erpobdellidae > Erpobdella > Erpobdella octoculata. The sequence continues at coordinate 11,184,348 of OZ022239.1, forward strand.
ATAAATTAGTTTCAATTAAGAACATTGTTGTTTAAATAAATTAGTTTCAATTAAAAACACTGTTGTTTAAATAAATTAGTTTCAATTAAGAACACTGTTGCTTAAATAAATTAGTTTCAATTAAGAACATTGTTGTTTAAATAAATTAGTTTCAATTAAAAACATTGTTGTTTAACGTTTGGGTGGAGGTTCCAGGAGCACCAATCGCTTTTTGTTCACTTATGGGCACTGGACAGATTTCTTAACTTTTATGGGCACTGGACAGATTTCTTAACTTTTCCCAAAATAAATTATAGGAACTATTAGCATCTTGCATTAGCATAATTTTAAGTTATATATTTGAACTATTAACATCTTGCATTAAGCATAATTTTAACTTGAAAAAAAATATGATTAAAAACTTATATATCAGGATTCAGGCTCTCTCAAGTTCAATATTCGTACTCCAGAATGGGGCTGTGTTCAGCTGTATAACCCGTTCAGTAATCATCCAGATTTTCCGGAGATTCTCAGCGGAGAGCCCAGGGCGGGCCTCAGCACATATTTATAGTTGCACGATGCTTTCATCTTAGCAGAAGCCACCAGGAACTGAATGTTTACAAGATAGCGGTGCTTCGAAAAAATCATGAACTCCGTTGAAATAACGTCTTTCTTACGTAAATCCTGTGCTATATTTATTTAGGAGTTTTTAAAATATTCTAACAAATTAAGTTACTCACTGATCTATTTTACGTCTGCAATATTCTTTTTATTGTTTTTTTGTTTTTTTTTATTTTTTATCTTTTTTAATTTTTAAATTTACATTTATTTACATTTTTATTTTTCATTCATTCTTTTTTTTAATAATTTTTAAATATTTGTATTTATGTCGCTTTTGTGCTTAATATTTTTCTTCAACTTCTTCTGAAAACTTGCTAGCGCTTATGTTCAAAGGTAACAAGTTATTTTGTGCGATAAATTTTTAGCACCATTGAGCCGGTGAGAAAATATGCGCCAGATAAATAATTAATGAATATTTATTCCAAAGACCACGTGATTATAAGCACGTTTTTTTCATTTGCGGAGAAACTGATGAGTTTGCAGCTGCTCTATCGTGCGTTCGCATCCCTCTGGAAAGATCATTCAGTACATTTAAGACGTCTTCTAAGGTCACGGATGAGCTTAAAACACACTAGAAGTTGTGCTCTATACTGATCAATATGTCATGGACAATACAAACTTTCTATAATAAAACAACACGTAAATTAACTTATTTTTCCCATCAGAGCTGTCAATGACCCGACACGAACCGCCGTAATACACTGACCCAAACGGGCTCGACCCGCATTGTTTAATACGAAATTGACCGGATCCGACACTACCTGACTCATTCATAATTAATTATAAACATGAACTTTTTATAATGACACTGATTATTAGTTAGCGGAAACGGGAGAACAAGCGGGAACGGAAAAGCGGACGGGAGACTGGAGAACGAGCGAGAACGGGAAAACGACCAGGAGCGGGAAAGAGAAGAAACGGGAGAGCGAGCTCGAGTGCGAGCGGGAGAGCAAGAGGGAAAGAAAACGGGAGCGAGTGAGAAAAACGATAGAAAAATCTCTTAAAATCCCGGGCAACGACGAGTAATCCCGCTAGTATATTATATTATTTAAAATTTTAATTTATTTTATTTTTTAATTTATTCACATTTTGTTTAATCGATCTGTAATTTTAACAAAATGTAAAGTCCGCAACGACAAATAAACAAGTTTCACCTCGATTGGATAACGGGAAGTTGGGTTTTTTTAAGTGGTAATGGTCCTGACGTATGGCTCAAGCAAGCAGACGCGGTGAAGTTAATATGAAAGATTTAAAGATGAGATAAAATACTCTTAGAAAAATTTGATTTGTTATTATATATATTTTATTTTTAATAAAAAAAGTTTGGCTCAACCCGACTTTACCCGCCATAGGTTTCAAAATTCTGGACCCGATCCATGGTCAACTCCGATTTATGAGAAATAAAACTCGTAAATATTGAAGAAATCTTAAAATTAATGGTAACAAATGTTTTCAAATATGCTAACAATGTTGTGGTTTATTTAAAACAAGTACCTGTACGTATATCTGTGTGTGTGTGCACGTACGTGTGAGAATGCATGTACGTATACATTTGTGTTTGTTCGTGTGCGTGTACAACACTAACAAAACTTAGTCCAACAATGAATGTTTAATGGCCGAAATGCACAAAACTTTACATTCTCAAATTTGTTATTAGTCTTGCCTTTAGGCTTATATTTGTAGGAGCGCTAGAGCAGAAGAAAATGTAAAAATGGTGAAAGAAAAATTAGACAATGACACTAAGAGGCCGCGACCTCTTGTACGTGTCTCGCTGCTCCATAACCTTTGCTTTCTAAGTCCTAATAATTTTTAGTCAATGTTGATGAACTTGAGTTAGGAATGAAATAAATTCAGATCTGCTATTAACTTATTTTCTTCTTACTTGGAAGTTTTTGATCCGGAATTTTTGATTCCATGTTTGGAAAAAGATCGATTTTTCAGTTAGTTTTTAATGTAATCTTAGGAGCTCGCTAGGGGACTGAGGATTCTTTTTGGTATGCCTGTGGATGACAGGGACGAAGTTCCATCCACTGACGCGTCAGAATAAAGGATCTAAAGCTGAAAGTTCTTGGTGATCGCTTGAATGCCTGGATATATTCATTGCAGTCAGTTTTCCATTTTCATCAACAGTTGGATGGGGTTTTGCTGGATCAGGTATTTCGCAAATATTTAAAACAGCCAGTTAAAATAGACAGACTTGCAATAAAAGATCTGTTATCTGTTATCTGTACGCGTCATTATTTGAAATTTGTATGTTTTTTCCATAAGGGTTTAGAACATATTTTATGATCTTGTATTAATTTAATTCAAAATCAATTTTATAAAGAATTATAGTGCAAAAGAATCTTTCTTTAGTTTTAAAGACCAATGCATTAAGATACCCTTTAAATGGCATCTCGGGCAGGGCAGGTATTTCTAATTGCCACATGCAAATGACGGTGTCGTCATTGGTCACTTTGGTGACCCGATTTTATGCAAGCTGATTGGTCATTTGTTTAATTCGTTTCTCCCATCCCGTCCAATCAAGGTGATGAATGGTTTAACAAGCGCTACCAATTCCGGACTTTCAATAATATAATATAAACAATTATTTTGTTTATTAAACCTCCAAGAGGAAGTATCGTCATCATCATCATCATCATCATCATCGTCATCATCATCATCATCACTACCACCATCATCACCACCATCACTACCATCATCATTACCACCACCACCACCATCATCATCATCATCATCAACAGTGGCAGCAGCATTATCACAAACATAACTTTCGCTCTTCAGAATCGAGCAGTGGTCGTTAGAAATGTGATGGTTCTGAAATGTTTGCAAATTTCTATGAACATCTTTCAAACCGGAAATTGATGACTCTCCATCAGTTTCCGCTTGATCACGTGATGCCTAGGTACATCTCCTACCATTTGCTCAAAATTCATCGTCATGAAGTAACTTCCGGTTGACTAAAATTATGTCATACAAGTATATACAAGTATATACAAGTATATATTATATATATATATATATATATATATATATATATATATATATATATATATATATATATATATATATATATATATATATATATATATATATATATATATTCTATTTATATATTAGGAAAAGAATATAACATGTTATAGTAATTGTTTGTATGTATCACATTTTTATAAGCTTTTTTTTGATAAATATAACAATACTAGCAGTGCCCATAGCGGCTTCGCTCGCATGAAATTTGAAAATTTGAACCGTGCATCCATAGGTGTCGGCTCGGCCTTTCGACAACTTGGCCCAGACCGTTTCAAAACCAAAATTCCTGGCCCGGCACGGCACTTCTAATTTGGGTCCGGCTCGTTTTTACAGGCCTAGAAATTCTATATACTTGATGAAAAACTTCGGCCCGTCCCACCTTGACTTCAGGTTTGGCCCGGCCCGTCTGAAGACCCTAAAATCACTAAAATGTCTATATGCTTAGTGAAAAACCTCGGCCCGTACCACCTTGATTTAAGGTTTAGCCTGGCCCGTAAGAAGACCCTAAAATAACGGCTTGGCCCGACCGGTGATAAACTGGACTCAGCTACTTTTAACCGGCACAAAACCTCAAAATACTAAGTTTTACATCTGTAATGCTTGCAGTTGTTGAGTAGCAGTTATTTTAAAATCAAATAACCCTTATTTTGGCCCCGCATTTGAAGTCATGGAAACCAAAGTTTTAAAAAATGGTGAAACACGTATATCATTATTTTTAGAGTAGAAACTAAATACTAATTTTTACTTTTGTAGCATTCACAGTTTTTGAGTAGCAGCTACTTTAAAAACCAAGCAATCCTATTGTCCACCCCACATTTAAGGTCCTGAAAACCAAATTTGTAAAACATGGTGAAACACGTATATCTTTATTTTTAGAATAGAAACTAAATTCTAATTTTTACATCTGTGGTATTTACAGTTTTTGAGTAGCAATTACTTTAAGAAACAAATAACCCTATTTTCCACCCCACATTTGAGGTCCGGGAAACCGAATTTTCAAAAAATGGTGAAACACGTATATCTTTATTTTTAGAATAGAAACTAAATACTAATTTTTACATCTGTGGTATTTACAGTTTTTGAGTAGCAGTTACTTTAAAAAACAAATAACCCTATTCCAACCCACATTTGAAGTCCTGGAAACCAAATTTTCAAAAAATGCTAAAACACGTATTTTATTATTTTTGGAGTAGAAACTAAATACTAATTTTTATCCCTGTAGCATTCACAGTTTTTGAGTAGCAGATACTTTAAAAACCAAATAACCCAATTTTCCAACCCACATTTGAGGTCCGGGAAACCGAATTTTCAAAAAATGGTGAAACACCTATCTTTTTATTTTTCCAGAAGAATCCATATACGAAATTTCAAATTCTCCTCATTTTTGGTTCTCGAGATATACATTGTTTTAGAAAAAAGTTTGTTTTTTAGTTTCTTCCCCTCAGGAGCAACATTTTCAAAAATCCTTTCTTAGTGGATGCTTACGCAATTAAAGTAATATAAGTTCCAAATTTCACGTTCCTAGGATGAGGCGTTTGAGCTCGGCGTTGATTATCAGTCAGTCAGTCAGTCAGGACATGTTCTTTTATATATATAGACAAGTTATTAGATTTATTCTTCACAGTTATCTTTCAGCATAGGAAATCAATCTTGTCGTGAGACCAAGGTCTCGTCGTGAGACCATGATCTCGTCGTGACATTATGAAACATTATTATTACTCAAATTTCATTATTAATCTTTTTTCTTTGAAAAGTTGCGAACATTTTTGAAATTTAAATGAAAAATAGGCTTTATATTCAACAGTGTAATTTAGTTTTAATTATTTATGTTTTGAAATTTGGTTTGGTTCTGTTTTGATCGATCGACTATATTACTTTTAGTTGTTTCTAGTTTGTTCTATTTCAATAACATAATAGAAAAATATACCAGATAGATATAATAATATAGAGTGGCAGGTCTGCTGACCTTGAACTTTAGAATTAAAATAAATAATTAAATAATTAAATAAAAATCCGTCCCATTGGTTACGCAAAACGTGAAACTATTTGTGGCTAATTATGCCATCTTATTTAAGCAGCTTCTGTTTTGTTTACATCCAATGAGCTTTAATTTAACCACACCCACACATACACAGACACACACACATACACACACACACACACACACAAACACACACACATCCAGACACACGCACACACACACGGAGAACAAAAATTTCGAACTTCAATTAATAACTACTTTAATAAACATCTTGAAAATGTCCAATGTATAGCAATCTGGGAGATGCATCATTTTTTTTATTTTTAGACTTAATCGTCAGTCGCGATTGAGTTTCAATTTCCACTCTCGTTTGCACTCAGGCATTTGAAAGAATCAATTCTTCAATTTGAAGACGAGAATTTATAATTCTTTTCATTAAATTAAATTAAATTATTTTTTATTTAAAGAACAAATCGTTCCCATTCACTCCCTTTTTAACTATTTGACATTTAATGCATCGTAAAGATAAAATATCATTCAAAAACAGGCTGCATCGTTAATTTTATGAGATTTTAATTCACTGTCGTAAAGAAAGGACAAGGAAATCGCGTTAACTTTCTATTTCGAACGTCCATCAATGGAACAGTTACAGGTGCGTTAACGCTTCTGTTCGACAGTCACGGGAGGTAGTTAACGCTTTTGTTGCGTGCGTCGATGTCGTTTTTATTTCATTTCCATCGAATGAATTACTTGGAAGTCGTGGAAAAGCGTTGAAAGAAATTATGTAAAGTCGATTGTAAATTGCAAATCGATTGAAATTGTAAAATTATTGAAATTACGAGCTGCTAGGTCATCTCGGGGAAGGCGTGTTTCGTATTCTCGAAGGGATTGAAAGTAAAAAAAAACTTTTGTTAAAATAAAATAATTGTAATACCTAATTATAATACTTTTATTATTACATAACATAATTAAATAAAACCAAACTCATCTCACCCGACTACCGATACACACTAACACTAAATGAAAATAAATACCAGCTTCATAATGTTTAATGTTCACATCTTCTTACTTGTTTCACGACAAAGACTTTCTCAATCCTTCGCAGAACATTATGGAAATTTTCACCCGCTCATCCACCCCCCTCCTCTTGAGACAACTGACTTTACGAACCCAACTTGTCTCGCTACGGATGTTAGGGACAGCTGAGATGCATAAATGAAGAATTGTTTGTCTCTAAAATATATATATACTATGTCATACAGGCCAGACTAAAAAACCACAATAAATAGCTTACCAGATTTTCTATGCGTTTTTA
>OZ022239.1:11196273-11261273 GCA_963978895.1 Erpobdella octoculata
TTCACCACATCATCGTCATCATCATCAGCAGTTCAGCAGCAACAGCATCATCATCTTTAATGTCAACATAACTGTTTTACATGTTAAAACAAAACTTTTTATATAACCAGAAACCATCTTATCTCCCCAGAAGTATGGTTCCACCCTAGGCATTCCCTTTCCTCAAGGTAGGAAGTTTCATATTGAAAAATTGTTATTTAATAAATTTATTTCGTATAAATTTGGACTTGTTGACGATTCCCTATAACACTGAAGTTATAAATACTTTTACTTTATATAAATAATTATAATTTTAATAATAATAATAATTATTATAATTTTTAATATATTAAAAATCTTAAGCAATCATAGAAATATTTGTATTATTTGTAATTTAATTGTTTCTTCAAATTAATTTTAATAGTTTTTAGTGGTTTTTAATAGTGTTAAAAAAATAAAATAAACGGAAACTCATCAGCCATTTACGTGGCAGAAGATTTTTCAAATCAAACAAACTGAAGCCCCCCCCCCCCAACACTCCACCTCGTCTTTCCAGAAGTGAAAAGTAAAAAAGCTTAATGACGTCGGTGACGATGGAAGGCTGGAAAAACACTCGCCACGCATCACATCTCTTTCCTCTTCTTCTGCTTCCTGTTATTTAAAATTCTCCACAAAAGTGAAGAAATAAATTTCTTTTCCCCTCCGCAAGGTCATTGACGTTTCTTGAGAAATATTACTGGATGCCATCTTTCAAGCTGAAACCTTCACTTCCTGCCTCAATTCAAGCCGAATATTCCATTAGTGTCATCGACACCTTTGCTGTCCTCAATGCCGCTACACTGGCGTTGTCGTTGTTGTTGTCGAAGTAGCTGACGTCACGACGAGTGACCACGACTATTTAAAAAATTTGAGAAGGAAAGAGAAGAAAATGAAGAAGAAGAAGAAAAACAAGAAGAAGAAGAAGGTTGGAAATGGTTGATCAATAAATCATGCCAGAATGAAGAGACTCTTACAGAGAGAGTGGTGGTGGACATAAATAACAGCATCTTAAGCATTTAGAGCATGCCCTGCTTACTTCAGACTGACAAGATAATTCTTTCTCTTTTTCTGACTTCCCATCGTTCTTCCATTTCCTTTCTGGGCTTTCCTCTTTCACCCCTCTTCACTCTTTTTTTCCTTCCAAGCACCCCCCGAGATGTTTAGGGAAATAACCCGTGGCCATCCATCATAATTGTTTGAGACACCACCCATGATAATGATGCTGATCGCTATGATCAGAACCTTAGTTAGGCTTATAATGGAGACTGCTGATTATGCTGGTTGTGGTGACGATGGTTGATGATGATGATGATGGTGTTGGTGGTGATGATGATGGCGATGGGGAGTGGTGGTGATGGTGATGTTGGTGACAGTGACAGTGACGGTGACGGTGGCAATGATGATGACGATGACGATGACGGTGGTGGTGGTGGTGGTGATGATGATAATGAGGTTGGTGGTGGTAGTGATGATAATGATGTTCATGATGGATGTGATGCTGATAATGATGACGACGACGATTATGATGATGTTGATGATAATGATGTTGGTGATGATGACGATTCGGCAGCTCACCTAACGATGATTGTGATTCTAATTGTGACAGGAATGCTGCAAAGCTGTAACGATGTTTATATGAAACCGGATTGTTTTTATTAAGAAATGACAGTTTCACAAAACTTTTCAACAAGGCCAAAGGTCAGGTTTTCTTGAAGTTTCCATGGCAGCGGCGATGGAACGAAGTTGATTCGCATTCGTTGGCGCCCGCTGGAAGAATCAGTCAGGCGCTTGCATCTGCGCAAAAATTTGCACGCTTGTCTTGCGGTGTTTCTCATGCGTATCTCATGCGTATCTTATGTGTATCTCATGTGTATTTCATGTGTATCTCATGCGTATCTCATGCGTGTCTCATGTATATCTCATGCGTATCTTATAGTATCTCATGCGTATCTCATGCGTATTTCATGCGTATTTCATGTGTATCTTATGTGTATCTCATGTGTATTTCATGCGTATCTCATGCGTATCTCATGTCATGAGTATCTCATGCATATCTCATGTGTGTTTTATGTGTATATCGTGTGTATCTCATGCGTGACTCAAATGTATCTCGTGCGTATCTCATGTGTATCAGTTTTGTATCTTCGTATCTGACACATCTGCATTTTAATTATTTTTCATCTTTTTATTTCAACATTAAGTTTTATCTTCAGTTGTTTTAAAATAAACAAATCATAATTATTTTTAAAATATGAAAATAAATTATTTAGGTTTTTTGGTAAAAAAAATCGTGGATTTATTTGTCTTATACTTATTTAATTCAATATTTGTTTTGTATTTATCTAATTTACCAATTGTTTTGTATTAAATTAATTCACTATTTGTTTTGTATTTAGTTAATTTAACATTTGTTTTATATTAAATTGCATTTTTATTTGTCTATTTTTATAGTAATTTTTTATTTGCATACTTAATTCTCCATATACCTATTTATTTTTAGATTCTATCACGATATACGGTTATAATAAGTTTAAATTTTATAACAATTTTAGTTATTATTTACTTCCATTTGAGTTTAAATCAATGATGGAAAGAAACACTGGCATTCCCCGGTTGGTAATTTATGTTACTATTTCGGGACAGCGTATACGTCATCTCCGGAATGACGTAATAATTCATTCCTTTTCATGCACTTGTGACCATTACTTCTATTTAACTTCTTTCTTTGCTTTTTTGCCACCATTTTCTTTTTCTATTTCTAACTCAATTACTACAATTACGGCCTCCTTGCGTCACGATTACTTTATTATTGCATTATTAAATTATTAATAAAACATCTTCCTCCTCACTCTCATTCCTTCATAATTTTGTCATTATTACTTGATGTAATGTTGTTGACATAAATTGCGTTATCAACTGTTAATTACTAACAAGTGGAAGATAATTTGAAAAATTAAAAACATGCTTTTAAGACAGTTATAAAATTTCATAGGGACATCGTATCGTAAAAATATTACCTCGGCGAATAGTAAATAAATAAGTTTATAGTTAATAAGATGAAAATTTTTGTCGTCCTTATTATACGCTTCTTTAGTTTATCTGTTTAACAATTTTTGCTTCTTAAATTTTATTTTTGTTTTATTAAACTATAAATTTTTTTGAAGTGGGTGAATTTTATAATGATCTTCCAAACTTCAAAACGTCCATGGACATCCCATGGATATCCGGACAAGTGACAGTTAATAAAAAGCATATAAAAATAATCGTGATCATTCTTACATCATCATTACTATTCATACATCATCATATCATTCTTACATCATCGTTGGACGATCGTTGTAAGGGTGGTGTACGTCAGTCAGTCCATCAATAGACCTCCAGTCCATCATCGTTGTTTATTCACTCCAACTTATACTTTTCCCCACTTCATTGTCATAACATCACCATTATCATTTAGCCATATATATATATATATATATATATATATATATATATATATATATATATATATATATATATATATATACCACTACATAGCACTTCAGCATCATTATCATCACTAATCATTTGTACATCATTATTATTATGACGCCATCACTACCATTCCATTACTAGTACCATTCTATAATCATTACCATGTGGCTAGAGTCAGAATTACACTACCGTAACAATTACACCATAACATCATCATTATCTTTACACTTTTAAAATTTTGAGGTGTACGCAGGGACGACTTTTCGTCTCCATCCCCGCGAATGTCATCCCCATCCCAACCATCCCCGCAGTGTTTCATCTCCAGTTTTAAACTTTCTTGTTGTTATGTTCGATTATCTATATAAAATATAAACTTACTTTATAAAACGTATACGAGTTTATTGTCGAATGAGTCACACGATCCGAGCACGAGATGAACAACAAAAGGAAAAGCCCAAAATCTAACAACAACAAAGAACATGACAATGTTCAACATAGATATGATACAACAGATATGTTTCAACATAGATATGTTACACCTGTACTAGTCATTATTTTTAAATTCTTTTATTTAACTTCACTCGTCTCTCTGTTTGTTTGCTTGTTTTTTTGTTCGTTTGTCTGTGGTGATCAAATCATTTGTTCCCTTTCTGCGGAATTACGGCAAAATCCGCGATGTTCCCGCTGTCCCCACTACCGTGCAAACCTCTATTTTAAAACTATAATACAATTACATCATCATTAACTTTGCATCAGTATTATATCTTCAGTATCATTACATCAACACTACCATGATAGCATTACTACAACTACACCATTGTTACCATAATTACAATATAATCCCTACCATTACACAAAAATATCTTGATATAACAACTGGATACACAAGCTATTCTTGTAGGCTTAAATTGGTACAACTAATAATACCAATTACATAATAGTTACATCATGATTTGTATAAACAGAATATGACTACTGAGTTTGCTGTTTTTTACACCAATTAATTCAAAATCATGATATAATCAGGAATAAAACATTAGGCCCAAATGATCATTTTTAATTAGGTTGTGTATCCAGTTGTTATATCAAGATATCCGTTCATTACCATTGCTGTTACATTGGAATGTTATCATCATTATTATACCATCATCTCAGCCACAATCTTTACCATTACATTGGAATGTTATCATCATTATTATACCATCATCTCAGCCACAATCTTTACCATTACATCATCACTACCATTATACCATCATTACCATCACATCATCAATACAATTACACCATCCTTACCATTACATTATCACTACCATAACACCATCATTACCATTACATCATCACTACCATTATACCATCATTACGGTTACATCATCACTACCATTAAACCATTACATCATCCCTATCATTACACCATCATTACCCTTACATCATCACTACCATTATACCATCATTACCATTACATCATCACTACCATTATACCATCATTACCATTACATCATCACTTCCATTATGCCATCATTACCATTACATCATCATCGAACCTTCATAATTTACTTTGCTCCAGAAAAAGGTATATTCTTCATTTAAAATTAACCGTAATAAAGATCTGCAAGCCGTAAAACATGCGATGAGAATAAAATATTCAAAGATAAAAGTATAAAATATCTCAGGTAAAAGTAAGCCGATGAATTATGAATTAAACAGCAAGACGCGTGAATGAAAACAAATGCATTCATTCACTTAGTGATGACCTTGCCGTGACATGACACGACATTATATAAGCATGTCATCCATCGTACCATTTTCAACATTTTTTTCCTTTCCATCAATCACTCCGGCCACCTCTCTCACGTCGGCTCGATTTACTTTTAAACCATCCATCATCCATCATAAGTAAACATTCTTTCACTCCATTTGTCTCCCACCCCCCTCTCTCCCTCCCTCCCTACCTCCCTCCCTCCCTGCCTGCCTCCCTTTCTCCCTGTGACACAAAACTCCAGGACGAGCTGCTGATGTAGTGTTTTGTTTGCTTCCTCTGCAAACAGGGCGACGTGCGTTTGTTGGAGGTTCAAGTAGTCACGTGCCTGCATGTGAAATTGTTTGCTCTAAAAGGAGATGGAGAGATTTTAGAAGAAAAGACGGAATATGCGAGGAAGAGGGTGAGGAGGAAAAGGGAAAAAAGCTCACATAAAACTCATTAAGGGGCACAACCATGCAGACACATACAAACACACATACATACATATACATACAGGCATACTCACCGGCATACAAATACGCATATATCATTTTACAGCCACAAGCGCTCAAGTCTCCACTGCACACACAGACACAAAGAGAGACTTACAAAGAGGCATGTGTTGCTATTTGCCGTCCGCATTTATTATCTTTCGTCACGTGGTCTGACCACTGGAGCGATAATTCTCGGAAAAGTTTTTCTGTGTTCGATGGAATAAAAAATAATTTATTTGATTTGGAAAAACAAATATATATTAATATAAATAAATAAATAAATAAAGAGAAATTAAGAAAAAGTTTTACAGCAAGCCAATAATAACACTCTTTTTTTAAATTTTGAACTTTGAAATATTTTTTACTGTCATGAACATGGAGATTTTATTGAATTAAAACTTGGAAAAGCTTTCTGTCAAACACCTGCGCATGCGCAAAAGCGTGTGCGTGTATTTACGTGTGCACGTGTGCGTGGGTGGATGTGTGGGCGGTTATGATTGGTTTGAGGAGAGGTGTAGATGTAAACACGGAACCATAAATATCTTCACTCAGGTGTCATCGTGGCTGTGGTCCTGGGGTTAATCCTGGGATTGATCATCGGATCTGCCTCCCTCGCCATTCTCTTCATACTCCGAAAAAGGTATGTTTGTGGGTGGAATGAGTAGCTGAATGGGTGGGTAGGTTGGTAGGTGGTTGGGTGGGTAGGTGGTTGGGTGGGTAGGTGGTTGGGTGGGTAGGTGGTTGGGTGGGTAGGTGGGTAGGTGGGTAGGTGGGTAGGTGGGTAGGTAGGTAGATGGGTAAGTGGGTAGGTGGGTAGGTGGTTGGGTGGTTAGGTGGTTGGGTGGGTAGGTGGTTGGGTGGGTAGGTGGGTGGGTAGTTGGGTGGTTAGGTGGTTGGGTGGGTAGGTGGTTGGGTGGGTAGGTGGGTAGGTAAGAAAGTGTTTGAATTGATAGATGAATGGGGTGTTGGTTGGGTGGGTAGGTGGGTAGGTAAGAAGGTGTTTGAATTGATGGACGGATGGGGTTGTGGCTTGATGGGTAGACTGAAGAGAGTAGGAACGGATGGAATGAAAATTGTAGGGTATAAATAAGTTTTAATCACTTAACATGACTCTATATACGATTGCAACTATGATACACACGGATTCATATATTTTCAACACTTCAAATGTGTTCAAAGTTCCTTCAACACATATCTTCCAGCAAATGTGTCATAAAGGAACAGGAAACGTTTTCTTCCACCTGTTCATTACTCCAGGTGTCCAGGTGCTGCCCGCCATGTTGATTTATAATGTAATTTGCCTTTCGATAATAATTCTTATTCCGCATTTAGCAACTTATCTTTCACACTCTCAAATTATTTCCCTTCATATTTTAATATCACTAAAAAAATACACGGACAACAACCACGCACGCACACATACTTAGGTTTGTGTGCGTGCGTGTCCGTGTTCCAAATGCACGTGTACTCAAAGCCACAAATCCACCTGCAAACATGAAACTTGTTCAACTTTCAAACGAAGAAAAGCAAACGTGTGGCAGGAATTGATGGAAAAGTTTAGAAAAAAATTTGCTGAAGAAAAACTTTCACTTTCTTCCTTCATAAGTGAAGAAATTTGTTTAATGAAAATTTTCTGGCATTTATGAATCTCCATCCATCTTTTCTCATAAATTTTCATGGGTTGGGTCAACTACGTCCTGGCTGGCAATAAGGTGTGTATGTGTGAGTGTGTTTGGATGTGGATGTGGATGTGGATGTGGATGTGGGGGTGGGTAGGTTCGGGCACTTATCCGGGTGGTTTATTTTATGAGTACTTCTTTATATGTGTGCATCTGCTTGAAGACCCTCCCCGACGAATTTGCATCACACGACCAGATATCCTCCCCCCCCCACACAACACCTCTTCTGAGATAACAAAGAATCCGCTATTCGAAGGTTGATTTGCATAGAAACGGAAATTATCCAAAGATTCTATATAAGTGCTAACGCAGAAATGGCGGGAATTCAACGTGACTTGACATGATGCTGAGAATCGGAAACTTGTGAAATTAAAATTTCTAATTTCGTTTGGATTATTTTGGTGTAAGTTACATAATTTAAGATCAAAAATAAACATAACAAGTTTAACGTTTATAAATCATCATCTTCATCATCACTACCACCACCATCGTCGTCGTCGTCTTCGTCGTCGTCATAATCATCATCATCATCATCATCATCATCATCATCATCATCATCATCATCATCATCATCATCATCATCATCATCATCATCATCATCATCATCATCATCATCATCATCATCATCATCATCATCATCATCATCATCATCCTCATCATCATCATCATCATCATCATCATCATCAACAACACCACGTGATCAAATAATATTCTAATGTCCAACAGGAAACGACGTTCAAGAAACAACGTTGACAATGGAGATTCCTCCTACCTGAGTGGCTCTCTCGCCTCACCAGCCACCCGCGTTCACTCCTCCCTCGACAACATAGACTACCCAATTCCACCAAGAATCCACCAGAATTACCTGCTTCCCCCTCCTCCCCCATCTTCCCTGTCGACCTCCTCGTCCGTCTACGAAAGCACCGAGAAGCAGCTGCGTTCAGCTTACTTCACGACCGCTCACGGCGGCTGCGGTGGCGTCGGCTGCTGCACCATGGAAGTGGCCAAGAACAAAGAGGTTCTTCTCTACGGAAGCAAAAATGTTTACGGATCGGCGGGATGCGTCAAGTACGGAGACTCGCTGTACCGCAGCGTGCCAGTCTGCGTCACTTCGAACTCCATGTCGTGTCACCACCGCAACTTTTTCCCGCAGCAGCAAGACAGCGACAAGTCTGAGCGTCACCTGCTGCTACAACAACAGCAGCAGCAGCCGTCGTCCGTTGACGTCATTGCACTCGAGCCGATGACATTGAAACAGAAGATGGCAATAACGGATTATCCGAAGGGTTGTCTCGACCAGATTCTGGTTTTGCAAGGAGACGTCATCGAAAGGGGAAACACGTTGTCTGCTGATCTGCCTGACTGTGCTGTTGTTGCACACAACAAAACCGTTGTTGCGCACAACAAAACTGTTGGATTTTGCGACGTCGACGTGCAACAACCGGCAACAAAAAATTCGGCACACAACAACAGTAATTTCTTTTCCAGCACGGCAAATCTAGGCAGCAGTAGCAGTAACAACAACAACAACAACAACAACAACGACCTGATACAGAAGAACGGATTCAACAATACCGAGCACTGCTTCGGCATCGCATCCGGATAGGTTTCCTGGTCTGGAATGAATTCAATCACTCGTTGGAACTCAATAAATTCATCGACGCTCCGTTTTACTGTATTTGTTTGTTTGTACACATGTGTCCATGTGTGTGTTTGATTGTTTGTGTGTTTGTTTGTTTGATTGTGTGTGTGTGTTTGTTTGTTTGTATGTTTGTGTGTGTGGCGTTCGAGAGAAAGTTCGAATTGGGCGAAATATGTGATCGATTCATTCTCCCATCCCTACTCTTTCTCCCACTACCTTCTTTCTTTCTTTCTTTCTTTCCTTCTTTCTTTTCATCGCTAGCTCTCCGCTTTGTTAGCGACATGGAGCGTCGATCCACGCGATTATTTTCTGAACAAAACACAACGTTGCGATTCGTTCGATGCTTTTATAATATATTGAAATATAAATAATTTATTCATATATATAATATATTTATATATAATATATTCAAACATAATATATTCATATATAATATATTCATATATATACTTGTATTTATTCACTCGCTAGTAATAGGGAGAAACTTTATTCATTTTATTCCAGCTTGTCTTTTTTAATCGGCGAAATATTTTTTCGATTTTGTGCTGTGACATTCACTCTCTCACTCACTGAGTTGCATTCCATTCAGAAATCTCTCGTATGTTTTTCTCTCTTAATTGTTCTTTATTCAATAAAATCATAAATGAATTTTATGAATATGTTGTTTATTCTTAATTTCGTGCCTTTCTGGGCATTTTGTTGAACCAGGTAATTTTTTCAGGAGTTCTTTAATGATGGGGCGAGCGAGATGAAGTGAGAAATATGAGAAATAGATTTCTTACAGAAACATTAACGTTTTATAAATGTATCTTCTAATAGTAGAAATTAATAGTTTTATCAGTTTTATGAAAAAGTTTGTGTTAATTAAACTAAGAACATCTACATATTACAACAGGTAGCCCCATCTTTCTTGTACTATTTTTGAGATAAATTCACGTCTGCTATACAGCTTAGTGTCGGGTTCTTTGTGTATCAGGAAACATACGTGAATTGGGCGCACAACAAATGTGGTTGCAGTTGGATACGCAAATGTTCAGTTTGCAAAAAATTTGGTACCAAGGCATTGATCATTGCCTACCTACCTACCTACCTACCTACCTACCTACTTACCTACCTACCTACCTACCTACCTACCTACCTACCTACCTACCTACCTACCTACCTACCTACCTACCTACCTACCTACCTACCTACCTACCTACCTACCTACCTACCTACCTACCTACCTACCTACCTACCTACCTACCTACCTACCTACCTGCCTACCTGCTTGCCTACCTGCCTGCCTGCCTACCTGCCTACCTACCTGCCTACCTACCTGCCTGCCTGCCTACCTACCTACCTACCTACCTACCTGCCTGTCTACCTGCCTGCCTGCCTGCCTACCTACTTGCATGTCTGCCTACCCACCTACCTCTGTAAAATTGCTCATTTTTTATATGAGCACCATGCACCTCATCATAATGCGTTTGCTCAACGAAACTCCATCGGGAATTTTTCCTCTAATAAACGTTTGGCTTTTTGAGCAGAGAAAATACATAAAATAAAAAAATAGAGCTATATAATTGCTACGTCACTCGGCAAAACAATGACGTCGGTTGAAGAAACAATAACAAAAATAATACAAAAATAAACAAAACGATCGCCAATGAAATATCATGGCCGAGCGTTGGTAAACAAGCATTTTTATAAATGACGTGAGAGCATTGAAGCAGGTTTTTGTTTATTACGAAAGGATTCGGTCTTGAACTTGTTGACGATTCTGTGACCCTTCATGTGGAAATATTGATGAAGAAAACAATACTAATTTTCCTATCATTTTTAATCGATAGAAAAAAATTTATTTTAATATATATATAAATTTTGAGCGAAATTGTCGGACCGCCCACGACCGCCATGATACCAGCGACACGAGACTTGATTTTACTGGCGATTGACACTCTGACGGGAAACAGTTT
Source organism: Erpobdella octoculata (assembly GCA_963978895.1). Classification (NCBI taxonomy): domain Eukaryota; kingdom Metazoa; phylum Annelida; class Clitellata; order Hirudinida; family Erpobdellidae; genus Erpobdella; species Erpobdella octoculata. Next base: position 11,207,277 of record OZ022239.1, read on the forward strand.
CGACCTGATAATGCACCGTCGGGCACTTGTTATCGATCTGAAATCAAGAATTAAGTACATGACTGGAATTGAACAGGAAGATCAGCATCTCGTTTACGGAAACATTGAATTAAAGAACGAAGCGTCGTTGGAGCACTATCGCTTAGAATCCGGGAGCAGACTACGGCTTGTCACGGGCATGAGAGGTGGACCGATCAGTTTCAGAAGACCCACCCCTCTTCCTCCGTACTTGAATCTAGCTGCATATCTCCTGGCCGCTGCCGAAGTAGAACCTCAAGATCAACGACCAGACGAGCCTGAGACAGAAAATAAAAACGTCGTTGAGGTGAACAGTAATCCACGGGATCAAGCTGTGGCCTACTTCATAGTACACGATGGAGTCATTGTTAAGGTAAATTTAGTTCTTAGATGTCGTATAAAAAATAAGAGAAAAAAGTAAGTTAAATAAGTTAGTGAGCTGTTTAAGAGAGCTGTTGAATGAGTAAATTTGAAAGGTTAACAGGTTGGGTGCCAGTTTGATGCCAGCTGGGAGGCCAATCTTTAAAAAATTTCAATTTTGTAGACAGTGCCGGGTTAAAAAGCTAAATATTGAAGTTTAGAATATTATTATTTGAACTATTTAGAAATATTGAGCTATAATTAGATGTACTAGAAAAAGATTGTTTTGTCGCCTTTCCATCCATCTCTCTTCGGCAGCTTATTTACCCCTTTCCTTTCCTTCCTTCCTTCCTTCCTTTCTTCCTTCTTTCTTTTCTCTCTCCCTCCATCCATCTCTCCAGATTGGTTTGTCTCCCTGCATTAGGTTAAAAATCAGATAGCAAGTATATAAATAAAACAAGTGGATCCCTAAAAACTTAATTTTTCACAAATCTTTTGTCTTTTGTAATTCGACAGCTTCTGAATGTTTGCAAATCATTTTTTGGTGATAAAAAATAGAAAAACACTGACCACAGTTTTCTAAATTCTTGATATGTGAAAATATAAGATACTTGTGAATCCATGTGGAAAAAACAAAACTTTTAGTATACTTTGTTCAGTTGAAAAACTAAATATCGCTTTTTTTGAATGAACTTAAAACGGATGGTTTAGTTTATGAAAAAAAATTTTTTTTTTCAAATTCCAGTTAACTTTATATTTATTTAAATGTTGTCCAATAAATCTGAAAATTTAAAAAAATGCATTGTCATTGACGAAAATTGAATTCATCATTTTTTAGTTTGATTGGATGACAAAACAGAAAACCAGGTTTCTGCAAATCTCTTGCATTTTGGATTAGATTTTTAAAACAAAGTTAAGACAGTTTTTTAAATTAAAAACCTAATGGTAATTTTTACAGAGATTTTTCAAAATTTAATAGAATGCATTGTCGTGAGGAGCGAGTCTATATTCTATGTTTTAGTAAGAAAGTTTGTTAATTTTCACTTCTAAAATTTGTCCACAAGCAAGCAGGTAAGAGGCCGGCGGTGAAGTTAATAGGAGAGATTTAAAAACTTTTCAAAAACACTCTTTTAATCTAATAAAACCCTAGGGTACTCATTTTTATATGTCTCTATAATCTAAAGAGCTTTTATAAAATGAATGCCCCATGCTTTTATTATATTAAAAATGTGTTTTTTTTAATTTGTTTTAGCCTTTTTAGTTTTGGAAACATCTTTTAATATACCATATGAAAACATACAAAGCAGTATACCCCGTAAACTAGACATTGCCAAATGTTGTTAGTTTTTAAATGATAATAATATATTTATGTATTGTCATCGAAAATCATTATGAATGCAAAATTTTAGCTCTATCTGAGAACAGGAAAGGGTTTAAAAATTGTTACAAGATTTAAAAAATCACAGACACACATTAAATGATTTATTTAATAAACCACATTTATTCGACAATCAATAAAAACATTTCAAAAAAATAATGAATTAAAGTGAAAAAGTCCATAATAAAACAAAATCAACGATTAAAAATGCTATTAAAAGAAGATTTTTAAAACATGCTTTTATTTAAATGCACTAAAAGGATAAAATAAATTGTAAACATAAAAACGTGGAATGCAATTGTTGCGATCGTATGAGTACAAAGGAAAGCGTCCCACGCTTTTATGTTTACTATTTATTTTATCCTTTCTAGTGCATTTAAATAAAAGCGTGTTTTTAACAATCTTTTTTTAATTGTTCTATTTTCAACTTTTTATTTTTAGTCTTTGATTTTTGCAATCGATTTTTAAGTAACAAAACCTTTAGTAAAGTTTTGAAAATACGAACCATTAAACATACGACAAACAGATGAAGTTAAAAAGCGTGTAAAATCAATGTTTTTCTCCAATAAAATCGAGTAGGGTGGTCCATCCACCTAGCGAGAATTCAAGAAACATATCAAGTTGAATAAAAAGTGTAACAGTTATGACGTTTCAAGTAGTTTTTATGGTGAAATTTTAATCCAACTAACTGAAATTTTCTTGTAAAATTCAAAAAATGGTTGAGCTTTAATTCAATTCAACCACCAGGTGACCGAGTTTGATAGTGACGATGCCGGGGAAGAAGCACAAGCATTTTTCAAGAAGTTGAGTCAAGAAGCTGTGGTCGAAAGTGCCAAACAAATCCAGCAAGAAGAGGAAATTAAGAAAGAATCTGAAAATGAGAAAACCAGGGAAAAAATGAGAAACTTGAAAAAAAATATGTTTGAAGCGAATGCTGTTAAAGAAAAAATGAAATTAAAGAACCTATCGAGACCCGAACCTCCTAACAGTTTATTACAAGGCTCTCCTTCTCCAACGGCCACAAACTCAATAGATAATTCTACAGTTAATAAAACGACACAAACGCATTCTCAACGACCTGCAAAACAAAAACGTGAACCGAAGTCTCCAGGCCGTTCATCCCCCCAGAAAGAAGAGGAACCCTCGGATCACGTCAACCAGCCACAGCCTCTTCAGAAGAAGGCTCATCCGTTAAACAATGCAGTCAAGATGAAAGTCACACAACGTCGACAGAATGACAAAAAGCCCACAAGAGATTTTGTCAAGATTACCCAGATGGATGTTTTTGAAAAGGCGGTTGTCAAGACTGCCCAACCAATTTCGGTTGCTGGAGTGAGGTTGGTATTTTATTGTTGTTTGATGTTGTCCTACATTCACTAAAGCAGAATGAACAAGGAAGCATAGCTCGAGCAGAAATCGATTTGTTTAGTTTAGCCGCTGGTTGGTTTGTTATTGGGTTGGTTGGCTAGATGGCTGGTTGGTTAGTTGACTGGTCGATTGATTGGCTGGTGGGTTAGCTGGTTGGTTAGTTGTTTGGTTGCTTGGCTGGCTGGTTGGCTGTCTGTCTAGCTATCTGGCTGGCTGGTTGGTGGGTTGGCTAGTTGGTTTGTTAGCTAGTTGGTTGGTTGGCTAGTTGGTTGGCTGATTGATTGGCTGGTGGGCTGGCTAGTTGGTTAGGTGGTTGTTTGGTCCATATTGATTCGAAAGTTTCTAAAATTTTTAATCCTCACATACTCCACATATTAAGTATTTAGAAGACTGTGGTCAATGTTTTCATATTTTATAGTCTTACTTACTATCATCACAAAATAGTTTGAAAAACATTTTTGGTCGCCAAATTACAAAATTATAAAGGATTTTTCAAAAACAAGGTTTTTCACGGTTTTTTTTAAAATCCTTTATATTAACTTTGCCGTGTTTGCTTGCTTGCTTGAGGCATACGTTGGGACCCTTCCGCATTTAAAAAAAAACCAGCTATCCTTTATCCAATCGAGTTGAAATTTATAGGGTTTCTTTGTCGCTGTGGACTTGACATTCTTTTAAATTTTTAGATTGATTAGTCAAAATTTGAGTGAATTATAAAATAAAATAAAAAATTTTAAAAATTTAAGATTTTATGTAGAGAAACGAACCATCAATTTCTAGTTTATTTAAAGAAAGCAATGTTTTTTTAATTAAAAAACTTATAAAAAATTTGCTTATTTCATATTGATTTGGAAGTGTTTTATATTCTCAATCCTCACATACTTCCACATATAAATTATTTAGAAGACTGTGGTTAATGATTTCAGATTTACTGTCATCAAAGAGATTTGCAAAAAAACTTTTAGTTGACGAATTAAAAAATTATAATGGATTTTTAAAAACGAGGTTTTTTACGGTTCAAAACGTGCTCACGTACGTTCATCTGCGACTGGTTGAAAAAACTCACACGCTTCGCGCGCGAAGCGGCGCGAAGTGTGCGTAAAGTGCTCGTTCCTACTATAAAAGCGCAATGATGTCAGTCTCTCGATTACCATCTGCAGCTCTGAAACAAGTGAAGATAAAAAATAATTTAAAAAAAAGTTTTTATTTGCCTCTCTAAATGAGTCAACGAACTAAAATTTTGAATCTAAAACAACCGCTACGCTCAATCTTGTTAATTATTTTGGACCTCTGGCGACTTATAAATAAACATCCGTACTGTTTAATTATTTTGGACCTCTGGCGACTTATACATAAACAACTTATTACAGTCAATAGATGACAGGAATTAATTTGATTTAATTAATATTAATTTATTTAAGGCCTAATTCATGTCGGAAACATTAAATTCATGTATTGTCGTCCAGAATAAAGCTTTCCTGAAAGTTTTAGAGCTCTAGGTGGTCGAAAAGTGAGTGGATTATTGTTTCTAAAATTTGATCACCACAGACAAACAAACAAACAGAGAGAAAGTGAAGTTAAATAAAAACATTTAAAAACTCACGATAATAGATTATGAGACCTGAACACGATTTGTTAAGCCACCTTATGGTTAAAATGTTTAAATAAAAAGTTATTAGCCCTGAAGGTTCAACGCTTTGCGGATTCCTAACATAAAAGCGCTTAAAGCGGGTTTTTCCAATGTCAGCCATTAAAGGTTGGGTTTTTTGTAGGCACTTTTTTCAATATCGCCCATTAAAAGTTGTTTTTTACAAACTTTTATTTAGGTTACAATCTCTGTGAGTGTGGCTTTCTCTGTACGCAAATCTTGCAATTAAAATTTAACCAGCTTTTTGACTAGCTAGGAAGATGAAACTTTCAGCATAGCTTTATTTTGGAGGACAATACATGATTCAATTAAAAAAAACAAAAATACATAATTTGAACATCTTTCGTATTTATAAATCGAGTGTATATGAAATAAAAGTTTGTGTTGAAAAACTCGTTTTTTTCTTTTACTTGTTTCGTATGCGTTTTTTTCGATATTAGCCATTACAGTTTGTTTTTTTCGTAGGCAGATATATTTTTTATAAGACTCACATGCTTCGCACGCGAAGCGTGCGTCAAGTACTGGTTTGTTATAATACGATAACGCTATGAAATTTTATAACTGTCTTAAAAGCATAGTTTTAATTTTTTAAATTAACTTTCACTTGTTTCGGCCTAGTTGTTGTTCTTGTATTTTCCTGTTACTTTTTTGTTCTTGTATTTTCCTGTTAATTTTAATTTTCTTTCCAAGTTCTGGCGAGTACATAAAGGACGTAGAAGATTCCACAGGAAACCAATCACTGTTATCCAGTTTCAGGGATTCTCCAAACACGAGATCTTTACGTCAGACCACACGCAGCGATGCTCCTCGCAACAATTTCTACGTTTGTGGGGCAGACTCCAACATTCGACCCATCTACACAACTGGATTCATGGGCTCTAACTACGAGCGATACATTCGCGAAAGCGACTTCATGAGACAAACGCAGTCACTCGACGAGGGCGCGAGGTCACGACGCAATCCCTATTCGACAACCACCGATCAAAATTTTCGATTTTCGAATCAATTGCAGAAGTTGAAAGACGAGCAGCCCTCACAGCGCCACTCCTACCACCGACCACAGGCATGGGTGAACAATCGCAGTCGGCACCCCAGCAACGTCTATCTCGATGGTCTGATAACGTTGATGGCGCAAACTATCATGGGCACCTCGAAGCGCAGTTTCGAGCGGCGATCATCCACCTTTAACAACCAGACAGGTCTGACTTCCAGAAGATTCACACACGATGGTTCAATGACGACGTATCCCAACCTCAGCAAGCGAGAAAATGAGGACGAGCGGTTGCCTCCCCTGCGAGCATCAAAAATGAATATCGAAACAAAAAAACAGCAGACGGAACAGAAACCACTTGGAAAAGTAGTCATTGACAGGTTCGTTGATGTTTAATAAGATAATATAAGATAACGTTTATTATAGTGGTTTAGAAGACTTTACGCCTATAGACAACCACTTCGAATTAAAAATAATAATAAATAGAATAAAATAAAATAAATGATAATAATAGATAAATAAACTAATAAAAATAAATAATTGCATAAAAAATCAGTATCCATGCCTGGATAGCGCTACTTTAAAAGATGTGGTAGTCTCAGATGCTACAGTGTCATCGTCCAAGTCATTCCATATGTTTACCACTCTAGAACTAAAAAAAGCCTTTTTTAAAGTCTTTTCTTGTTTTTTAAAAAGCTTGAATCTATGTCCCCTAGTGCTTTGAATCGGTGGTTGTTCGAAAAACATTGCTGGTGTTAAATCCTCTTTTCCTGTTATTATCTTGTAGGCTTCGATCAAGTCACCCCTACTTCTCCTTTTCTCTAGAGTTGTTAAGCCGCATTGTTTTAATCTTTCTTCGTAAGGTAACTGGCTTAAATGCTTAATCAACTTTGTAGCCCTCCTTTGTACCTTCTCCAACACTACGATGTCCTTTTTTAAAACAGGGCTCCAAGCTTGTACACAATATTCTAGATGTGGTCTTACCAAACATTTGTATAGTCTGATAATTATTTCCTGGTTTCGACTTATTATTGTTCTCTTGACCAATCCTAAGATCTTATTGGCTCGCTTTGCTGCTTCCGCACACTGTCTTGATGGTTTGCCGCTATTGTGTACTACAACTCCCAGATCTCTTTCCTCTTCAGATGTCTTCAACAATATTCCTCCCATCTCATACTGAAACTCTTGATTTCTCTTACCCATGTGCATCACTGAGCATTTATCTACGTTGAACATCATTTGCCAGTCTAGGGACCATTGGTATATTTTTGCAAGATCTTTCCTTAAAATGTCGGCAATTATGTGCAGCTTGAAATTTTGGCAAGTTAATAAAAAATCATTAACGCTTCAGAGACTGCTAGGATTCGCTCGAATCAACAACAAACTCTTACATTTTTGGGAATTACACACGTAGAAACACGTTTGTCACGTGGTAGTCAATGTTATCATAAATTTGGGGGGGGGGGTTGTGGTCTTGTCGGACTGTGAGAAAGTTTTTATAATCACATGCATATTTCTAAATAAGTTCCAATCTTGGTTAGAAAATACAATAATATGCGTCAATGCAGACGAAAAAATAACTGCTTGAAAGCCGTTAAAATTTAGCTGGCAATTTCTAACATTATTATCAATGACGGTGTTAGTCGATAAGTTTATGCGTACCTGGGAATGTTTATTACTTTCTTTTTGTCGCGCTAGTTGATTTCCCTTTGAAGCGTGAACATCCAACGCATATTTACTTAGTTAAATCGGATTCGTTTATAAGTCGTTAATTAATTAATTATCTCTCACCTGAACAGGTGTGCTGTGTGCTCCAAGAAGCTGGGCATAGGAACGACCTTCAGATGCAAGTGCAACTCATTATTCTGCGCGCTCCACAGGTTCCCCGAAGAACACGAATGCAAATACGACCACAAAAAAGAAGGAAAAGAGCAGATTAAAAAAGCCAACCCCGTCGTCCAGGGTACGAAGATAAACAAGATATGACGACCACATATCATTTTAGATTAAGCCATTTTTATCAACAATACAAATTGTGACGACACAAAATTATTCTATTAGGCGACCTTTTAATTAGACGCTGCCACAAACGATTGAACTCGTACGAGTAGTGAAGGTCAGTGACCTCCACAAAAATAAATATTAGTTAGAACATTTGTAACTTTTTCAAATCATTTTTTTAATTCATTTATAATTTAAGGAACGACAGACTCGACCAAGAGAAATTCAATTAAAGTGTAAATAAAATTCATTAATTTCCATTACAAACGTGCAGCGAAAAAATCAAAACCAATATATAAAGATAGATCTATTTATTTAATACAGATATATAAATGTTCCAACACACGAATACGTTCCATGTCCTTATAAGAAAAAGTCCAAAAGCAATATTTAAGGTATTTGTCAGAGATACTGTAACTGTACAAGTCAATGAATGAATAAAATAACTACATATCTGACTTGAAAAGGTCGCATATATAATATTTTATATAATCTAAAAACAGAAAAGTCAGTCAGTCAAATATACAGAATATTCATCCGAGTGCAGCTGCCTTCATCAGTCCCATTCATCGCGAACCACCGAACACACACGACACGCAGATACTCGGGGCAAACCGAGTCCCAGTAACCCTCGGAGAAAAAATTTAAGGTAAAACAAAAACAAACAGTGGTGGTTCTAAATTTAAAAAAAAAACAGAAAATCAAATCAGTCGTTTATTACATAAGTCCGTCTTTCTGTGCAAGAGTTTCCACAAACCACGAGGGAGGGGGGGGGCATCTCCTCCCCGTTCAAGTGATACGTGTCGGCATTGCTTGCTGGTTGTTTTTTTTTGCATGACTATCTATTTGGTCGTGAAAACATCACTGGAATACGAAGGACGATCGGTTAAAATCGGACTTTTAGTTGAGATACTTCCTGCACTTTCTCGACCCGCATAGGCACGGTATCTTTACATCCTCGATGGGGAACTTGTAATCATACGTAAGTTCTTCTCCCTTCTTTATCGCTCGCTGAGCAAAGATGACGATGTGTTTCCGGTTGTCGACCTAATCAACGAGATGTTTACATGAAAAGATGTCAATTAAAGAAATGTTATGTAAAAACGTCAATTACAGAAATGTCATGTTAAAATGTCAATTACATCAAGAAAAACAAATCGACGGCTGATTACACACCTGAATAACTTTTGAGTAGCAGTTTGGATCACAGGAGTGGTTTATGAAACGAGAAGCATTTCCCATGACGGTTGAATCAATGACATGGTCGAGATCTTTCCTGAACATGTAACAACCGATCCCTCGACTCTCGTAATATCTTTCCCTCTTGTCCGTAAGACCTGCCCTTATGACCTGAAGTTGGAAATTATAACTATGCAGGAAAAAAATTACTAATAAAAAAAATTTAATTTAAGTTTCTAACAACTCAAGGAATTATTGAAAAATATTTAAACAACAAATCCGATAAAAATACCTCTCCCGAATATTCGATAATCATCTCTCCAGCGTCAAAATCTTTTTTACAGAACAGACCCCTTCCATGGATAGCAGATACGTACACTCCAACCGCTGCTTTGGCCTGCGTCTTCAACTGTCGGAACCTCATTGCCATCGGCAGTTCTACACTCGTTCGCCTATAGTAAATGAAATGAAATAAAATAAACTGCCTCATACTGCTACAAAGTGAAGGAGATTTAGTTAAACACAAACCTTTGCAAGTTGTTGGCGAGGGCACTCTCTTCTCCCCTGTTCTGTGTCTGATCGTTCTCTGGAGGCTTGCGATATTTGGAGAGTAGAAAGGAGAACATATCGTTCTTGTGTTTCGTTCTCGAGAACGGCTCGCAACGGGCGCATCCATTTTTATTCTCTATCAGCTCTTCCTGTGTAAAAGATATTTTAAATGACTAGTTACTAAAAATGGTAATTTTCAACCAGATGTAATCATAGAAAGTATAGCAACAGGCACTAAGGTCTGTCTTACAAACATCCTCAGTGCAATCAGGTGCAACTCAGGTGTTACAAATATCATCTTTCAGATTGATTACTCACTAGCCACAAAAGATGAGACAGACTTATATCATTAAAATAAAAGAATTGAACATTTAAATGACCCTACACAGAATATACTCATCAAATATGGCAGCTAATGAATGGTGAGGTTATTTTAATTGCAAAACAAATAAGTTGAACAAAACTGAATAAAAAAAAGCAAACCTCCTCATCACATCTCCACTGCTCCTTGTGATATTTGAACTGATAGTTTTTGAGCGTACGACATTCGGGCATTTGCTCGAGAAGATAAACAAATGTCATGTGTTCCAACCCGCTCAAGTATAAGCCAGTCAAGCCTTGAAAATCATAATAATGAAACATTTGAATACAAATCCAAAATATATTTAATAAGAATCGACATGCCTGCATACGACACGGTTTTCAAGCCTGCATTCGTGCGAGCTTCTTGAACCTTTTCTATCACAGTCTTCCAGGCACCTATGAAATAGAAAAACAACTAGTTTTAAAAAAACATCCACAAACTTATTATAGACAACGGGTAATAATACAAATCATTTAATCAATCAAATCTTTTTCAGAAAGTTCTAGAAATCTTTCAAGAATCGATTTAAACTAACGATTAGCTGAATCAGAGAGAACCCTGAATCCATCATCACTGGTTATTTCAAACATCAAGTGAGGCACATATCGGGCATTCAATTTCGCTTTCATCTCTTCCTTCTTCTTTTCTTTATTCACTTCTTCGTCATCATTTTCAGGAACTACTCCACCGTGACAATTTTCATCTCCTTCCTTGTCATCGACACCTGAAGGTTTCTGACGATTGCCGTCTTCCAGCGAATCGTCTGCAGGAGGAGAACAATTTTCTATCTCTTCCTCTGCTTCCGCTCGGGGCAGATGAGTGTGAGTCATTGGCCGTAGCTTGAACAAGCGATCTGAAAAAACAAAAAAATTATAAGTTTTTTTAAAACAGATTTGCAGGTTCGTCCACCTTCCTCCTTCAAATAAATGAGAAATTAAACAAAATTTAAATAAACTGACCTTTGTGATGGGATTTCTTTTTTTCTTCATCAGCATCTGCATTTTTAGCTGACTGATCAAAATCTTTGCTGCTGGATTCTTCTGCAGCATTTGTCAGATTGCTTGGATCAGATTTGAGCAATTCTGCAGGAGCTACAGTAGCATCATCGTCGTCATCTTCATCGTCATCTTCATCATCGCACGACATCGCTTCCTCGGCCAAAGAAGACGACGCGTCATCCGCTCCGTCGTCTTGCAATAAAACATTTAGAGGATTTTTTGGATCCTCATCATCCAGGTCATCATCTACGTTGATATCTTCATCATCATCATCATCATCTTCTCCACAACCAGTTCCCATGGAAGAATCAAGGGATTTTAATGAGCCATGGGAAGCCGACGATCGCAGATGGTGAACTTGAAGTGGCAGAGGTTTGTCAACAGTCGAAGAGGATGGCCCTGATTGAACTGAACCTTCGGGTTGATCACGAGACAAAGTAGATTCCTGATGCACGATCGGAGCATCGGCAGTTGAATCTTTACTGGAACGCTGTTCGACTTCATCAGAATTCTGGAACACCCTCTTCGATGAATGACCACACTCGGCATTAGCATAGTCATCTTCATCGTCCGATCTTTTCCTTTTTAAGCACTTGGTGGGATCTGCTTCAGGCACAAAAAGATTAGGGGTTTCGACATTTTGAACGGACGTAGATTGAGCTTCCGTGACGTTTTTATTTACGCCTTCATCTTCCTTATCTGAGCAACTGTCAGAATCATCTGCTTGTCCGTCCAGTTGTTCCACTCGTTTCAAATCCGCATTCCCGGACGAAGCGCTGTTTACAAGAACCAATTTGTATTTCGGCCTGAGAGAGTTTTCCAAGACGGGAGTAGAAGGAATTGCATTTGTTCCTCCACTGTTGGTCCTCTGCAGGATGATGGTTTGAGGGGCCTGCTGCCGTTGCTGAACGCCGACATGCGGTTGCTGGAGCACGATCGGATGTTGTTGGATGTTTTGTCCTCGTATGATCAACTGCATATGTGCACCTGGTAGGACAGGTGAAATGCTGCTGCTTACACCTGCTGCTGGCTGATGTTGCTGGTTTGAATTCTGATTGATAAGAAACACTGAACGCTGCTGTGACTGTGATGCATCCTTTTGCTGTTGCAGCTGTTGATGCAAAGAGAGAACTGATTGGATATCACTGTTAGACAGGTAGATTCTACTACCATCATCTCCTGTGATTGAACTTTGCTGGCTTGACGAACCAGGAAGTTGGGAGACAGTGGAATAATTTTGATTAGACTGGAAAGTATTTTTCTTTTGACCTCCAGGCACAGATGCTGGTGAGAAAACACCACTAACCCAATCACTGTCTTGAAGAGGATCGTAATACTGAGAGCCGACATTTTTCGGCTCTCCCGCCCCTCCTCGTGATTGGTTGTTCCTGGCTGCAGCCTTATTCAACCTATCCACTATTTGCACCAATGACAGTTCTTCATCATCTTGACCTCCAATGTCAACATCGAGGTCATCGTCTCTTTCTACGTCGACAAAGTCCGGACCGTCCATTTCGGCATCGAAAATAGAAGAACGACCCGTGATTCCGTTGTTGCTACTATTCAGCAGCAGCTCTCTCATTTGCTGACCAGACTGCCAAGACGAGGACTGCTGAACTGCACTCTGAGATTTCCCCCCCTTGCTTGCTTTGCCCGACTGAGAAGAACGATGCTTCTTGGTCGGACCTTCGCCCTCCGTCTGCTGTCTCAATTTGCTGATCAGCGTAGCGGTCTTGGATCGTTTCGGATTGGCACACTCGTCGGCATTGAAGGTCGAGCTTCCATTTTTCTTGTGACCAGGTGGTCTGCCTCTTCCTCTTTTCATACGCGGCTCGACACGTAACTTAGCATTAGGGAGGATGGTTGGTAGCAGAGGGGCAGGTTCGTTCACAGGTGCAGTCTGACTTTTTTGAACAGTACTCATCTGGATAGAATGTTTATCATTTTTGTGCACTTATTGACAACATATGAAAACTAAGTTGACATCACTCATCGGACAAAAAGAACAATAATAATAATAAATTAATCTTTAAAAACATTAAATAATTATTTTTCATTTAAAACAAAGAGATAAAGCGGAAGAATTACCTCTCCGTCCGATGCAAAATCAGAATCATCGAGAAATTCATCTCGCTCCGGATCCGAGGCCGACAAAGTCGAAGCGTCCGAAAATTCGTCGCATTCCTGATCTTTAGCGAACCTCGCGGCCACCATTTTGTCGTAGTGCGGGTCGGACGGGTCGTGAGGTATTGTTACGTCGTAATTGCTTCCGAGGAGCGTGTGATAAGCTGATTTGTTTGACTTCGGTTGAACTTCGACCACTCTGAACCTATAATACGTACGGCGACGGGCGTCCTTGGTGCTCCAGTAGAGACGAGACGAGCTGATTGGAGAAAATGAAGCGTGAGTAGCGAATGATGTAACTTTGTAAATGTTTGAAAGTATTTTATGAACAATAAATATACAAACCAGAAATCTACAGGAAGCAAGGCAGACTTTGTATCGGAAAGAGAAGTAATTTTCCCCATAGATTCAATGGTTAGCGAACCTGAAATGTGACAATGCTTAGGTATGAAATTATTCATTTTCTTCCAATAAGGCTCGATATGCATAAGAAAAAACAATAAGCAATGATTGCTTGCAGGAAAATATAAACTCCTGTCATCACTGACCAACTAGAATGGCGATATTAGAAGAGTTGAGACTTGCTATCCATTGTTTCTTGAAGAAACGATTGCTTTCAAAATCGAGACAAAGTCGATGATCAACGCTGAAGTTCGTCAACATCTGTTTGAAGGATGATAAGAAATATTTCGAAATCAAATAATTTTATGAATACTTCCACGACAATGCAAACTCCCTCAACAATGCATACTCTCACAACAATGCAAACAATGCATACTCCCTCAACAATGCATACTCTCACAACAATGCAAACAATGCATACTCCCTCAACAATGCATACTCCCTCAACAATGCATACTCTCACAGCAATGCAAACAATGCATACTACCACACAAATGAACTGAGATTTAGTACTCGCCAATAACCTCCTATAAAAGCACACATGAATTCAAACAAAACACGTCCTACCCTTCCATCGGCGAATGCAACATGGCTCGAGCAGAATACTTTCTTCGACTCAACGAACGCACAATGCTTCTTCCGTGCGCACGGAAAGTGAAAGTTTGCATTGCAATCAAACTGACAGCATCCAACGGTAGCACCTGGCTTACCGCACGCGTCGCACCTCTACAAAGAAAAAATAATCGAAATGTTAAATAAAAATAACATACAACACATCTCTGCTATTCCATCAAGAACATCAATAATTTACAGTAATTAATTCCTTACAAAACAAAGAACACTTCACAAAACTAAATGCCATTATATATATATTATACCAGTTTTCTTCCTCTGGCAACAGCAGAATGAACTTTTTGTAGTACACCATCCGATTCTTCATACACTTCAGCTGACCACAGAGCACAATTAACATGGATCCACTCGTTTTGGCCGATGTACAAAAGACGGCCGCAATCCTTTGAACGTTTATTTCGAACATTTGTTTATTCACGTTTCATTGAAATGATTTCGATTAAAAAGAAACCAAAACAGAAAAGATTCATAACATTCACTACCATCAATCTTGTTGTTAATAACATTCACTACCATCAATCTTGTTGTTAATAACATTCACTACCATCAATCTTGCAACAAAATATTATTAATAATAATAATAGTAATATTACTCAAACATAAATAAATAAACAAGCCTTGATAACATTTAAATGAATGAAATAAGCTAAACAATAAATATATTCTAACATTATCAGGTGAGTCTCCAATGTCCCAGCATAGAACACATGACCTGAGGTCATCCAACCTGTCCATTTTGATTCGGCGATCTTCTTCTGTCTTTCTTCTGTTTCTCTTATTTACTTCTTCTCCTGATTTACCCGCTGGAATAATTTCCACATTTAAACTGATGCACATCAATTTTAAACAGCATTTAGAATGTATTTGAACAAAAACATAAAACTGTAATTTAAACAATTGAATGTTAATTAAGATAGAATTAATGCTAACCACTAGACGAAGAAGCATTTCTCTTCCTGAAATGATTTGGTTGTTCGGGACCAGGACTTTGTGGCTTTTCCTTCCAAATTGCATACGTGTGGTCGACAGTTGGAGGCATGACCGTATCTTCTGGATCGTGACTGAAAATAACAAAAATTCACATTACAAATATATATATATATCCATGAATTAACATTAATATAATATAATATTGAAATAAAGAATAAATGCTAACTTATCATTAAACTTCTCATTCATTGTATTGCTCGAATCCAACTTGTACCAAGGGAAATACGAATGGAGTTGCTGTAGAAATAAATATTAAATGATAAATAAAATATACTTGAATGTTTCAATTAAATTATATAGCTTAATAAAATGTAGAGAGTTTACAATGACTACCTTGTAGAATGCATCCTTTAGAGATTTCTTTATATGATAAACTGTCTCAGCACCACAAGTCAGCACTTGTGACATGCCTTCAATTACTTGGTCGATATCGAGTCTCAATTCGGTCTGTTGAAATAAAGATTATTAAACTGCCTAACATATTACTTAATAATTCAATGTTAACTGTTTTGCAGAAAATTATTTCTAAAAATGTCAACTAGAGTTTCATTTAAACAATGAATGTATAGTATTGTATCGCATTATGTTGTATCGTATTGTATCGCATTATGTTGTATCGTGTTGTATTGTATCTTATCGTATTGCTTTGTTTCGGATCTTATTGGATTTAATTGTACTTTTCAGACGAATCAGACTCTGCTTTGAAATAAGAAGACAGGGAATCATTTAAGTTGTTAGCTTTAATAAAAAATAATATAATTGATATTTTAGTTGAAATAATTTAAATAAAAATACAAAAACAACAACACTAACGACAGAGTTGTACTCCATTTTCTCTAATTTTTCTTGCACGATTTCAAGGCCATTTAGTGGATCATCATCATAACTCTCTGCACCTTCAGCATTATCATTGCTGATCTCACTGAGGTTGTCATAAATGGTATTATTAACATTATTCATCATCTCCTGCTTCACGATCATGCCGTCCTTGTCCATCGACTTGACGACATCTCCAGACAAAATGTCAGGCAGTGACTTCGAAGAAACAATCTGGTTGCTAACAAGAAGATTCCTCTGCGATACGGCGGCATTGGAAGTATTATTAGTGGCTACCATTCCTAATACGTTTGCGTCTGCAGTCGCTGCAGCCACAACAGCAGAACCGTTGGCATCGCCGGATTTGCCGACGGAAGTGGCAGAAGTCCCCGAGACTGCTCGACTGCGATCGTCGTACGACACGATCGAGTTTATAAAATCGAGAGCACTCATGTCCTCTCCATCGCTCAATTCTTCTGTGCAGGGTCTGACAGACGCGGCCTCGGAAGTAACCGCCTTGGCATTCTCGTTACTTTCCACCACCTTGTCAGCATCTGCTGTACTGGAATCGGTTACGCTCGTGGCCGATCCGCCCGTCTGACTAGCAGCTTGGAAGATGTAACTGACTGCAGAACTGTCCCCCTGATCCATTTGCATTTTAGCTGAGCTCTCAATCTTGTCTTTAGCAGTATTCATCAAATGGATGTTAGCATCATTATCATCATCAATGCCACAGACATCAATGTCCTCCATGTAACTTATTCGTTTAGTTTCACTGGTACTTCCTCTGATATTCAGGTCGTTGTTGTTTTTTATCAGAGAAGTCGTCGAAAGCGTCGTGGCTGGTGACATCGGCTGTCTCGATCTCCAAGCCTTCCGGTTGTGCACGGCTATTTGAAACTGTGAAGAAAAATATATTGAAAAAATTAAAACAACTCTTTATAAAACGGTATCGATCGTTTAGTAGCCGTACGAACTTGATCGAGATTTTGTAGAATTTCGTATCCTGCCGACGTAAGGACAGCTTCCATGACACTGCAAAGTCCTTTGTTTAATTCTTCCACGATGATTTTCTTCCAAGGAGAAGATGAAGACAGATGAAAATGAGACGATGACGATGCTGTCGGCATGTACGGCTTGCATACTCGACATGTGAACGGTACATCTTCGGGCATGTGGGCAACCAATTGGTACATTTCATCTGCCGATTTATTAATATTACTATCAATATTAATCAACTTTCATTATTAGATTAATATATACTTTAAAATAACGATTTTTTGTGGAAATTTCCCATGTGAGCAACGTGCCAACATACCCGATAATTCTTCACATCTAGAATGCACCCAACTGCTGCAGACAGAGCACTGGATCATCTGCGACTCCCAATCATCTTCCTGATAGCATTTGTGGCATATTGGACAAAAGTTACCTGTGCATATCAAACGTAAAATTTAAACACATCTCCTTGCAAAATATTCAGTGATTAAATAATTACAGTATAATGTTTATGCCATGTTTAGTAAATAAGTGAAATAATTAGTTAAATAAATATTTTTGTATGTTATAGCTAAATGTACATTATATCCAAATATGTTATAGTCTGAGTAATTTAATTGTAGCGGGAGTATACTATATATATATATATCTATATATATATCTAAATATATATATATATATATCTAAATATATATATAAATCTGATTTTAAATGTCAAATAGTTCTTACCTTTATTCATCATATCACCACATGTACAGCACAAGGAAAAATCATGAGTCCAGGTAGCATTCTTCCCTTCACCTGGAGTGGTCGCTCCACAGCTCTTACACTTCACACATTTGGAACACACCTGTAATTCGATCAAATAAAATGCCAGTCACTAATGATAACAAAACCAAGCCTAAATAAAACAACATCTCCATAAATCAATTCTAACCCAAATCTTCTTCTTGTCTGACGGTTTTGTTGGATGGTTGTCACTAAGACACAACGGATGGTAAGATTCTTGACACAAGTCGCATTGAAGAAGCTATGAAATTTTTAAAAAAATTTTGCAAACGATATTTAAATGACAAGCAAACAATGCCACAAATATAAGCCGATTCTGGAAAGAGAGGCAAAAAATAATCAAATAATCTCTGTTGAGTAATTAAGATTTGAAAAACTTACATCTTTCTGACCAAAGCAGACCCTACAGAACTGACACTTGACACAGCACCACGATTCCAGCTTGTTCGGCTTCGGTCTCTCCTTTTCGTCCATGCACATCTCGTGAAAAGGCTCACAGCACACGTTGCAATACACCAACTGCAGTGTAACAAAATAACAATTGTTTAAATGTTGTTAATTTAATAGCTTTCGTGGCACGATATCCAGATAGAAGAACAATCAGGCACCTGAGAGTGACCAAGGCTACCACAAAGTTTGCACAACTGTCTGACACTCATGACTCCAGATGAGACTAGTGAAACACCTCTGCTCCATGCAAATTCAACAAATTTATCCTCCTGAAAATTACATAAATTAAATAAACATGCATCCATTAAAATTAGTTTTTATTTAAATTGATAAAAAAATTAATAAGCTAAAACAAACCGTGTTTTCGGGCAACTTGATAGCCGATTCAAGTGCAAGTACTGTAGTGACACTGCAAGTTGTGGCAGGAAGGTATGATCCACTTGTATTCTTTATAGAATGTGAAGAATTCTGAAATTTAAGTTAATCATTATGACATTCACTAAATTCAAACATTCTCACATTTCAATGCAGTGAAAGAAAAGAGAAACTCACAACTGCTGATGAAATCACTGATCTGCTTAATTCTATCTTTACTGAAGCATCCACTTTAATTTGATTTGCCTTCTTTGAACTTGACCTATTTTTGACAAATATTTTAATTCATTTTACATAATGCCATAAATATACATCTCCATGATAAAAAAAATCCAGCATAACATATGACAATGAAAAAAAAACTATCCAACAAACCTAGTAGAATCAACAATGTTGTCCTTGTTGTTAGCAACCCTGAGTCCTCTCTTTCTAGTGCCCAGGTACGAATCATCACTCGCATCCACGACAGGACTAACTTCTTTCAAAGCCTTACTCTCCATTTTCTTTCTGTGACTCAATGGAGGCACGGGGTTCAAACACACCCTAAATCTGTTACAAAAGAAGAGCTTTCAATTAGAAATAAATTTAAAAAAATAATGTTAAAAACAAGACAAAAATGATCAGTAGCTGACTATCCTGACACCTAGTGAACATTTCAAAACAGTGCTATAATATTTTTTATTATATTAAAAGGTGCCACCTACCAAATATTTCAAAACTACATTTGTGTAACAAAAAACTGCAGGGCAGTCTATTAACATATCTAACAGGTTTAAAATAAAAACTTAAAAAGTCCTACAACAAGATGATCAAGATAATATCAACTACTTACTCGCAAGCTTGTTTAATCAATCCTTTTCCTCCAAACTTTGGCATGTCCCTGATAAAACAAGGAATCTTATTATATGAGTCGAGATACTTCAATAAAATAAAATACCAATAAATTCCAGCAGAACCTTTCACACATTTGAAACACAAATATTCACCAGATTTTTAAATTAACAATAACATCATAGATGAGGAATGTTTTAAAATTATTAACTTCAAGATCGGTAAAAGCAAAAAGCACCTATGCAACAAACCAACCTGCAATTTTTACACTTTCCACAATCTGGCCTTATACACCTCTCACACTGATGACACCTGACACTCCTCTTGTAGAACGGACCTCTCGATTTCCCACCCGGCCTCGAGGGTCTCTTTGGTAGGAAATCCCGGTCTTTCTTGTCCAACATGGCCCCAGCATCGTTTTCATTATCTTCATCATCCTCTACTTTTACCTTTTTTCTAACTTCATTTTCTAATGAATGAAATAAAGTTTTGTTGAAACTATAGACTTAATTTTACCAAAGAACATATCCCCTTTGCAATCAAGCTAGTTTGACTTAATAGGTTCTTTACATAATGTACTCACAGCTCAGTTTATTCAAGTAACCTCAAATAACTAATAAATAAAACAAAAATCTGGATCAAATTGAAAAATTTTTGACAATCACCAGGTGTTCCTTCATCTTCAGTATGAAGAATTCTTTCTTTTTCAAAGGTTGGCAGGGCACTCAGGCGAAGATGCTGTGCTCCAAAGACAGCAGGGGTCTTTCCAAGAGCAACTGAAGCCTCCCTACAAACATGCTTGATTCTTGGGCCTCTGGTAGTGGGGGCTGGCACAGGTGTAAGGGGCTCATCTTTAGTAGAAACTACAAAAGAAGCCACAACTTATAGAAAAGAACAAATACAAAACATAAAAGTTTCAGAGTTTTCTAAAACTAACCGATATCAATGTCTTCATCGACAACCAGCTTTTCTTCTTGGACATCTTCAACAGAAAGAGGAATGGGAGATTTCTTTAACGCTTCAGAAACTTTTGTGATTCTAGCAGATTCCTCACGAGGAGATGGTGCGGGTGGTAAAACCACTACCGGAGTTTTCTCGATTGCTGAAGGATTTAATCCGAATTTGTTCTTGAAGACAACCAGGTCAGAACCGGAAATGAAATTTTTCTCTCCCGTGGCAGATATTTGTCTGATAAACTCCTCTTCCGCACTGGTGACGACATTGCCGCTTCGCACCGTGTCGGCAATTGCCGAGTCGCCTCTCGAAAGTTCTGCATTGTTTTGTTGGTTAGTCGCACCTTCCCGTGCTTCTTTTCCTTTAAGAAATTTCAGCATATAATGTCATATCAAATCCAAAAAAGACAATTATAAAACTCCATCAATTGCAGTTTCTTTTCAAGAAATCTAAACATTAACACATAGAGATTTTGAAGTGCTTTAACCCATTAATGGTCAATACCATACGAAAATACGAAAAATGACTGTGCATTTTCGTAACCATAATGGGTTTAATTTAACGCTATATCATTTAAATGAATCATCGTATGCAAACCATAAAGATTGTAAACACCTTTTTATTCTCTACAACATAGAAAATATCTACATTTTTATAAATATAAAATTTCAAAATCTTACTTAAATTGGAGACAATCTGCGTGGGTGACGGAAGCAGCATTAAACATTTCTTGAAACGGCATGACGAGCATTGATTCCAACTTCTATAAGAATCCACATTGCAATTCTCTGAAATAAATTCTCAAATAAGTCAATAATACATACATTAAATCACATTAAATATTTGCATTATCAGAATTACAGCTGAGAAACTCTGACTCGTGTGTTGGTGCAGCAGATTAGAAAAAGACTTTATAAGGTTCTGTTATTATGTACAACATTAAATATGCTAGTTAAGTACAGAATAAACAATTTTTGATCCGAAACCCACAAGTTGGCATAAAACTGCAATTAACTAGAATTGAACACGGCAGACTGACTTGGATACATGAGTTAATAAAAAATTTCTACTTTCTAGTGAACACAGTCTCAAGTCAGATGATTTGTTGGAATGGGTAGTTACAGTTTGAAATAACATGCAGTCGCTGCAGCCTCACACCTCGGTACGTGGGGCGCTATAATTTTATTTTATATTTCGAATATGTGTATTTATTTAGTTTTTAATTATATAAGAGAACATGATTTTTTAAATAAGCTTGTTTTACATTTTTATGTGTGACTATAAAAAGGAAGTTATTGTAGTTTTTTTAAATGTGATTATTCCAATCTCTAATACCAACAGTTAATCAATAAATATGTCTTGCTTTTCATTAATGTAAATTAGTGGTTAAGCAGGTAGACAGCCATTTATAAACCCAGATTGTGTTGCATGATGTCACTAAGAACAACTTCCCAACAGAATCTATCATGCGCTTCAAATATAAACATGAATAATTTCACATTTTAGTTTTTAACTAAAATAAAACAGAAAACTCTGTTAATTCGCTCAAATTATTATTTATGTCCAAAGAAAACTGCCACCTGTGGCTAAATGTCTCACTTTTATATGAGCCTGCTCATATTTTTCATAAGCAAAACTAATTATTATAGCATACTTCAAGCTTTGCTGTCCCAATCTTAATGAACGAATCCCCATAATTCCCACATAACCTTATTTATTTGGCTAATGTGTAACCTTGTTTTTAAGTACTACAATCTTTATTGCTCATTAATCAGCCGAGCTTAAATCAATAAACAACTACAAATCCAAGAAATATGCACAACAAAGCACAACAAAATTAGAAAAAACTGACCGGGTTCATATTTGCAGGCAACATTGAGTTTTCCTTTGAGAAATCTTGGTGCTTTGTCGATATAGAAATCTGCACAATCTTTGCAACAAACGTTATTGCATTCTTTTATTCGGTTTTGGCATATTCCAACGTTGTTGCATATAGAACACTTCTCTTTCCTTTCCGAAGCAGGACTAGCAATTACGGATGTGTTGGACTCTGCGTTTCTGATGTTGAGAGCCGATTTTGAATCTCTTCCCTTGGAAGACACGGGAGATAATAGTTTATTCTCCAACTCCGAACCTCTTGAATGATCTCCTGTTTGACTCCTCCGCTTCTGCTTGGTGGTTTGAACTTCTTCCTCGTTGGTCGAGTATGCCAAGAACTTTGCATTCGGCTTTGGTTGTCTTTTTGAATTGCATATGAGAGGAGCTTCCAGACTTGGTACTTTCCTGGTTTCGTAAAAGCTCAAATCAGCAACATTAGGAGTGGAAGAGTAAGCAGGAGCTCCAAAAGCAAGAGACAGTGTGTCAGGTGACCTGTGTGATGACAATTCTACCGGCGGTGACTTGACCCTAGAAGGACTGGCCATGGCCATTGAAACATCTCTTGGTTCAAAGTTTTTTTCCGGTGACATCAGTCGCGGTCGTTTTTTCTTTCTCTTGAAACTTGACTTGTCGTCTTCATCACCCGTGTCAGCCCTCGATCTCCCTTTAGCATACAACTCTTTCATTCTGTCTAATTCGGGTTTGCTCCAACCACTGTCATTGAGCGATTCACTTTGTTCCATTGATTCTTTTGCATCTGCTGACACACTTGCTGAGCTCGTTGTGAGCTCTGTAATAAGAGGTTTAAATAAATTTAAGTAAATAAATAAATTCCATGAAACAACTTTTTAAAACGTGACATTTAAATATAAGATTGAAAATAAAAATAACTTTAAAACATTCTTAATAAAGATTTCACCCACAATTACCTGAATGCAATTTTTTGGATTTGCTTCCATGGGGTATTTTAACTTTCTCTTGGTTCTTTGACGAAAACATTTTGAGCTTCAAACCTCTTTTTCTCTTTTTCTCCAGCGGAATAGAGCCAGACTGACCTTCCTTGTTGTTGTGCTCACTTAAATCTTCTTCCTCATCTTTTTCGGTTTCATCCTTTAAAGGTTTCTTCGACTTTGAAAATGTTTTCTTTGTTAATTCTTGATAAAAACTTGGACCAGTAAATTTTATTTTTATGGTTCCCTTCATTGACTTTGAAGAGTTTTTAGTAGAGACTGAACTTGTTAGGAATCTCGACTTTGGAAAGTATGAGTCATTTTTATCATCTCCTTTAGGAGAAGATAATTTTGGAGATTTAACTTTATTTTCATAAATAATTTCTTTTTTCTGGGACTTATCGACACTTTCACCTTTTTTGTCGGTTTTATTTTTATTAAATCTTAGGGAGTCCGAAGGAGATAAAGCTTTGGACCTCAACCGTACTTTCCCATCTTCAGCTGACTTAATCGATTCATTGTCAATCAACTTTGCTGCTTCTTCTCGAGCCAGCAAGTCTGCTGACCTTTTGAATACAGCCTCCACATCTTGCTTATTAAACCCATTGAATGAGTCCTCCTGCATTCAAGTTTAAATTGTTATTTTCGATAAAATTGCTTTTAAATATTAATTAACTTGCACAAAATTTTATTTCTGACAAATTATTTAACAAACGCGCATTCCGCAATAGCGTGACTACGATATATTATCAAACCTGGCACCCACCTCATCCGAATCGGTTCCGGCAATTTGAGAGAACTTTTTCAAACCAGTGTGCACTTTCTTAAGCAAATTAAATTTATTGTTATCTACCAAACTTTTCTTACGACTTCGCAATAATAAATCATTTCGGTTGAATTTCTGTCCTGAACGACCGACGAACCTCAACCGCGCCATGTTTGATAAAGCTTATGTTACAGCGCACGGCGGAGGCTATTTTACCGTTGGCCGATGAAATATTCCACGAAACTCCATTTATTTATATTTCAAATCAAAACAACAAAAATTAACTATTAAAGTGTTTACACACAATGCTTTCGATCATATTTTTATTTGATTAAAACAACATAACAATATTTGATACCAACGCGCTTTTGCTATATAAAATTTCTACGCATTGTGCTACGCTACACAAATATAAATTTTATGCTAAAATTAAATTTTAGTTAATGAAAAATTTTCAATTCAAATTAGAGGTTTTAAAATTAATTTTTTTAAAGTTACCATAGATGACTTAATATTTTGAACTAAGATACTTTGAAAAGTCTCTCTAGAATTAAAAAAATCTGAAATGTATACAATAGTTTCTTATTAATATTCAAAGCTTTCTAAGAATGAAAAATTTAAACTAGGCCAGTTTTTTTGGTTGCGCCGGCCTGACTTTGCCATCGCCAACATCAACCAAAACGATTTATTTCACCTATTTAAAGTAAACAATCTTAAAGTATCTAACTTTGATTTTTGCGAAGCCTTAATTTTCCCAGCAAGTATCTGTTTGGCCAACTGGGTTATTACTTTATTACCCACTTGCTCATGTGAAAGCTACGAAAATCAATTTAAAGTTATTTCATTTTATTCGCCAGGTAGCTGTTACATTTTGCGTTGAAAAAGTTATTTGTAAAACACCACCGTCACAAATTCGACGTTTACTTACTACATAAGCAAATTAAAATTATAGCTTGGTGTACTTGCTTCGGCAGTACATATACTAAAATTGGAACGATACAGAGAAGATTAGCATGGCCCCTGCGCAAGGATGACACGCAAATTCGTGAAGCGTTCCATATTTTTTTTTACTGAATCTGCCTCACAATTAAAACTTCTAAACTCCTCTGGGACCAATGGCAACAACCAGACTAGACTTTCGCTTAACAGCCAAACGTGCTATCTGGCTGCTTTTAGTATAAGTATATATATATATACAACAAGTAATATCTAAACTTTAAAATGAAAAATAAACACTTTTCGAAAATCTCTTAAACTTGGTTTTTATTTATGAGTAATTTGAACTAATATGTATCAAATAATATAAGCAGCAATTTTTTCACTGCTCGGCCAGTGCCGGGACTGTAGCTATGTAGAATGCCCCCCTTAAAAATAAGCGGGGTTTTTTAGACCCGGGCGCAGATTTTTTTTGGAAAGGTTGTTGGCTGGAGCAAAATTATGGTTCAAATTTCGGCTGGCTGAACTGAACTTCTTATGGCTCGATGATGTATTTTAGCCGCAAATTTCCTAAATTTCTCAACATTTTCCCGAAATCTTATAAACTTTTTTTTCATAAAATACCTGATGTCTTTAGAGGGCTGGCGCAACCATTATATTATTACGGCTCACATTTGACTCAGTCGTAAAAAAATTGGCGCCCAGCGTCGGAAGTAAAAAAAAATCGGCACGGTGGTGGCGTCCGGGTTAAGGCTCTTTACTAATATGTTACATGACTATTGCTTAGCTGTAGTAGGTACCGCATTTCCTACATCCTTCATACTAACTTCGCGAGGTCTCCCAGTTTTGGCCAGGCTCTCCCAGTTGTGGTCAGGTCCCCAGCTCAATTAGGCCATCCTAATTTTTTAAATTTCTGTCTAGTTTTGTTATCGAAATTCAAAACTACAGCCACTTTGTCAAATCGAGAACCAAAAAAGACAGTCACGGGGGAGTTGCCATTTACGTACGAAACGACTTCGAAGCTTCTGAAATAAACGATTTAATTCTAATAGGACACACAAGTGAACAAATATGGTGTACAGTACCAATCGGAAAAGTAAAACTCCTAATCGGATGCATCTATAGGCCACCAACTACGTCAAAATACTACTCAGAATCCATCAATGATGAGATCAATCGCTCAATAATGCGTGCGACCCAGCTAGTCAACGAAAGAAAATACGACAACCTACTGATTGTTGGTGATTTTAACTACCCTAACATCTATTGGAACAACGACGGTGGAATTCTGAAAAATTCGGATGAAACATCTAAGAAATTTCTTGAAAATATTAATACCAACTTCTTAACACAAGCCGTTACTGAACCTACGCTTGGCGAAAATACACTTGATCTTATTTTTGTCAACGATCCTCTTTCAATCTTTGATGTTCAGCTCCACGAACCTATTAGTCTATCTGACAAGATGCATCTCCACTCTTCTCTTTACTGGGAACTTTACCTAGGAGCCAACACTCCTAGTTCTGTTCTTCTCAGACCTGCATTTGAAAAAGGCAACTATATGGAACTCAACAAATATTTTAGCAGCATTGACTGGCGATTGTTTCTGGCTGGAAAGACAACAAACGAATGTTATGATATTTTTCTGGAATACTTCGAGTTCGGCTGCAATAAGTTCATCCCAAAACGAAAATCTACTCTTCTTCAGAAATTTGATGCTAAGTGGTTCAACAAGGGGGTCGAAATTGCCATTAAAGCCAAATACAAAGCTTTTGTCGTCTGGAGAGCTGCCTCACTCTCTAAAAAAAAACTACTCAAATATCAATTCAACAAAGCTTGTCGTCTGGTGAAAAAGCAAGTCTTCAAGGCTATCATAAACTATGAGAGGTCAATTGCTGATAGTTGTAAGTCTAGTTTAAAGCCTCTATATAACTACATCAATAGTCATAAGAGGAATAAAGACAGAATAAGATCGCTAAGCCGAGCTGACGGATCACTTACAACTGACAAAAATGAAATCGTAGAAATTCTTAATGATCAGTTCTTTTCAGCTTTTGGCTCGGACAAACCCATTGAGTCTATTCCTCGGGTAGTAAGCTCAGACAAATGGTTTGAGGGAATAGACTCTTCTGTGTTTGATTCAACAGCAATTGGAAATCTTCTCAGAAAACTTGATAGGAAAAAGCCAGCGGGCACTGACAATATTCATCCTTTCATACTCTCTGAATGCTCTTCATCACTTTCACTGCCTATCTCGCTTATCTTCAACAGGTCATATGACGAAGGTGAAATTCCAGTTTCCTGGTCTCTCGCCAACATATCTCCTATTTTTTAAAAAAAAGGGTCAAAAGTTACAGCTGTAAACTATCGTCCTGTTTCCCTAACTTCGGTGCTCTGCAAAGTGATGGAGAAGATAATCAGAAGCTCTATGCTTAAGTTTCTAGTAGACAATAATCTCATCAGTCCGAATCAACATGGATTTGTGTTCTCCAAGTCCTGCACTACAAATCTTTTAGAATCTCTTGATATCATAACATACGCAATGTCCAAACGTCACGAAGTCATCATGGTTCTTCTTGATTTTGCAAAGGCATTCGACAAAGTGTGTCACGAACATCTACTCACTAAAATTAAAGCACTTGGATTCGACGACAAAACTAACAATTGGATAAAAGCATTCTTTTCGAACAGACATCAGAGAGTGATTATGGGCACGCATGCTTCAGGCTGGAAAAAAGTCCTTAGCGGTGTGCCTCAGGGCTCTGTGCTAGGGCCTCTACTTTTTGTCATTTTCATCAACGACATGCCACTTCTGGTTCATCATTTCTGCAAGCTTTTCGCCGACGACACAAAACTCATTGCTATCATCCGCAACGCAAATGACCGATCATTGCTACAGAGGGACCTTGATATGCTAACAAAATGGTCTCACGAATGGCTCATGTGCTTTAACGAAGATAAATGTAAAGTCATGTATTTTGAAAAACGTAAGTGCAACGTTCTTAACACTGGCTTTATTGAGGACACCGAGTTTTTAAACTTTCCTTTGGACGCGATGGATCCGCACCACATACACCAGAAGTTTACAATGACCGATGCTGATGGACATTCCCACATCCTCAGCGAAACCATGGTTGAGCGTGATCTGGGCATCTACGTTGACAACAAACTAAGCTGGACGAATCAAATAGAGAACTCGAAGGCGAAAGCTTATGCGGCGCTTGCAACACTCAAGCGCACGTTCATTTACTGGACGACTCACACATTGAAAATCCTCTTTAGCACATATGTAAGACCTCACCTTGAATACTGTGCTTCTGTGTGGAAACCTTGCGGAATAGAAGACATAATATCACTCGAATCTGTTCAACGCAATGCAACCAAATTAATTCCTCAAATTCGATCATTGCCTTATTCTGAGAGACTGGCTGCAATCGGCCTTCCTTATTTGTTTGAGAGAATGACTAGAGGAGACCTCATACAATATTTTAAAATTGTCAAGGGGTTTAACAAAGTCAATTGGGTTAACCCAAATCAACCGTTTCCTTCAGCAAGGATAGATGGACCAGCTGGTGGTATTCGTGCAAATAATGATCATCGTCTGAAACGAGAAGCCATTACAAACTATCGACCCCGTGAACACTTCTTCAGCAACAGAGTCCTGGCAATTTGGAACGTACTGCCGAACGAAATAACTTGCACCAATTCAGTTAATGCTTTCAAAAACAAGCTTGACACCTTTTTGATTGAATATTACAGAAAGGACGATTTTCATTTAAAACTTGTGAATTTATTGAACTGAATTTTCATTTTGTTTTTGTTTAGTAAGGTTCTACCATAGCCGAAGCTACTTTAATAGTAGCTGAAGACCTCGATAGGGGTCCGGCATCGCATAGCGTCAGGTGACACTATGCTGTAGAAAATAAACATTATTATTATTTATCACAACTACTAACGACTTGCAAAAACTAAGTCTATTCTTATGGAATGCCGCATAAAAACTAGTGCAAGAAATGTTCTGACATTATCTGATATTTGATCAAATGAAATGAAATTCGAGATCATTGCAATATTGAGGATATGTCAATTATTATTTGATATGTGAGCGATAAAAAAGCTCTGGAACACATGATCTTAATGATCGAAGTGAGTAAGGGGCATGCCAAAAATCTGAAAGCTCGGCCCTACTTGTATTTTGAGTCAGTGTTATGCCTGTCAGGCCCTGTGTGATAAGCGGTGGAAAGAGAGGCGTATAGAAAATTTTGCGAGACACTTTCGGTCGCAGAATTACGTGCGGGCATTCAACGAGACCAATGAATACACTTGTCCAAGCCTACTTCACCTAGATATTGCGTCTGGAAGTTTGGTCCACATTTTATTTCTCTTATAACTTTCTTATTTGGGGTCCCACAACTTTAGTTTTTGTTTCCACTGGAAATTTCCATGGCTATAAAGTGCCCATAACGCCGTTACTTTGACCCACTATTTTGTCAGTCAGAATCACAAAATCGCGAGCTGACGGCCATTATCGTCATCACCTTAGTCCTTAGTTATCGAATTACTTATTAAACTATTAAAACATTGTTTTAATAAACTTGTTATGAATATTTATCATTTATGTTTGTTTACAACATTTTATCCTTTATTTATAAAAAATAAACGAATTTAAACAAATTGTTCTTTTTTACAGACCCATAACCTCCCCGTTTTGGCCGTCTAGTTACGCCTTTGGATGACATTTAAAGACCTTCAAAATTTTGGCCAACTTGGAGTAGTCTCTGGTTGATATGTTGCTTGAAACAGAAGGATTGCTCAACAAAATTTCAAAGCCGGAATTTTGTTTTTGTTTTTTTTAGCTGCAACTGACAAAAGAATGGGCTTGCCGTCAAAATGTTTTGTTGCAAGGTCGCTCATGCAATGTGTCTCTTGCTATTAGGGATGTCACGGGTAGTACTTTTTGGAGTTTTCGGGTTCGGGTTTGTGAAACTAGAGTTTTCGGGTTCGGGTTCGGGTTTGTGAAACTAGAGTTTTCGGGTTCGGGTTTGTAAAACTCGAGTTTTCGGGTTCGGGTTCGGGTTTGTAGTTTTCCAAAAACCGGGTTCGGGTTCGGGTACTGGCTTATGATTTCAAATTCCTGGATTGATTTTAAATTTGCCTAGTGTATTATATACATATACAAACGAGAGCGATCAATTCATGCAATAGACATTACACGTATTGAATAAACTCTAACAAGTTATTTTTTTAGCTTTCCAAATAATGTGATTTCTTTGGCCGAAGGAGGCTTAATTATTTTAGTTCGTTCGTGGCTCGGTCCGGCCAGATAATCAGGCGGATTAGTGGTCTAGCTTACATACTCACCAATAAAATGACCTATTTGTGTTAATTGTTACGCAAAGGTGATAATACAAAACTTGCATGGCTTGCGATTAGTATAATACGTTACCTCTTAAATTATTCTAATTTATTAATTTTTTTCGCGGCTCGGTCCGGTCGGTTAATCAGGCGGATTAGTGTTCTAGCTTACACATTTGCCAATAAAATGACTGTGACGCATAGATCATTTATAGACTTTGCCAGTTAAAGTTTAGGATTATGCAAGATTATCTTTATAACAAAGGGTCTTTGTTATATCAGAAAAACTTTGAGTATATGAATGAATAAATATAAGGTTATATAACTGAAGTAAAAAGTTTAGAGTCATGGCTATGCGCGATTTCTTCGACCAAAGGAGGCTTAATTATTTTAGTTCGTTCGTGGCTCGGTCCGGCCAGATAATCAGGCGGATAAGTGGTCTAGCTTACACACTCACCAATAAAATGACCAATTTGTGTTATTTGTTACGCAAAGATGATAATACAAAACTTCTACGCTCGCGATTAGTATAATATGTTACGTCAACAAAACTTGTAATTTATTAATCTTTTTTTTTTTTTTTTATTATTGTTTATAGTCTTTTATTTTATAATTTATTAATCTCTAAGACACAGCTTTTATAAAGATTTATTTGTTCACAACTCCGAGTTCGGGTATTAGGCTTATAAATTTTCGGGTTCGGGTTCGGGTATCAAGTTTTCACATTTTCGGGTTCGAGTTCGGGTTCGGGTATCAAGTTTTCTCATTTTCGGGTTCGGGTATCAAGTTTTCACATTTTCGGGTTCGGGTTCGGGTTTGGGTATCAAATTTTCACACTTTCGGGTTCGAGTTCGGGTATCAGAAAAAGACCAGGTAGTACCGAACTCGGGTTCGGGTTCGGGTACCCGTGACATCCCTACTTGCTATGGAGCTGATCTCCAATGCCAAGCGAGCATTATTGCTTTGCGGTATGCCAGGTCCTTCTTTGCCTTGATCTTAGGTGCCAGGTTGAATGTAGGACATTTCCCCCCCGGAAGTTTCCCCCCCGGACATTTCCCCCCCCCCGACAGACCCTAGGACATTTCCCCCCCCCCCCGGACATTTCCCCCCCCTGTGGTTATGTAGTAGTATGAATTTGTGGTTTTGCAAGAGTGTGTTCTTGCATGGCATAAATATGTGTGTGCGTGAATTGTGTACATTCCCCTCCGGACATTCCCCCGCCACGAGTATGATAATTCTCACCCCACGAGGTAGGACAAGGCAGAGTTGAATTTCACAAGTTTTTCTAAGAAACACAAACCCTAACCCTAACCCTAGGGTTTCTAAGAGTGTTTCTAAGAAACACAAACCTTAACCCTAACCTAACCCTAACCCAAACATTGCACTGAACTATTTAGGGGATAAATAACCCTAACCCTAACCCTAACCCTAGCCCTAACCCTAACCCTAACCCAAACATTGCACTGAACTATTTAGGGGATAAATAACCCTAACCCTAGCCCTAACCCTAACCCTAACCCAAACATTGCACTGAACTATTTAGGGGATAAATAACCCTAACTCTAACCCTAACCCTAGCCCTAACCCTAACCCTAACCCAAACATTGCACTGAACTATTTAGGGGATAAATAACCCTAACCCTAGCCCTAACCCTAACCCTAACCTAAACATTGCACTGAACTATTTAGGGGATAAATAACCCTAACCCTAACCCTAGCCCTAGCCCTAACCCTAACCCAAACATTGCACTGAACTATTGGGGATAAATAAAAAATAATAAATGAAAAATAAAAGTATATTCTCTCTCCTGGGGGGGGGAATGTCCTACCCGGGGGGGAAACGTCCGGGGGGGGGGAAATGTCCGGGGGGGGGGGGAAATGTCCGGGGGGGAAATGTCCGGGGGGGGGAAATGTCCGATTACCGCCAGGTTAGCTGAGTTTGTAAAGTGGTAGTCTTGAATGGGAAAGCTTCACGGTTCAACTTGAACTTGCTACCTAGTAGCCTATTTTATTGAAAAACCTTACGAATAAAATCGTTTCTCTGTGGGGAATGTAAAAGATCAGGACCGCCAAGCTCTGTAGGAGGTGCTCCATAAATATTCATATTGATTGATTGATTGATCAGGATGCGCTCACAGGCAAATTGTCAATTGCAATGCCACTGTACCGTAGCCATTTCCAGCCAATTTTTTTTGAAGATGCAACATGTGCAATGCTGCAGTAATGTTTACCAGCTGTGTGCCGGAGAGTGCCCCATCGGCGTGTCGACTGCTACGTGCGAGGGCAGTTTCTCCACTCTCATGCGGCCGATCAGTGGGCCACGAACATAAGGTTCAACTAGTTCTACTTGCAATCGAGAAAGATCTTATTACGCTTAAAATGAATCTGAACATCAACATCAAAGTCATATATATATATATATATATATATATATATATATATATATATATATCTGTGTGTGTTCATGTCTATGTCAACATAGCGTGTTTTCTCGGATAATTTAAATTGCACTCGTTCCATTCTATTAATCGATTTTTTTCCGTTTTTAACTATATTTCGTTTTATCTCACTGGATTGTTTTATTTACGATAGTTTTTTTTAAACCTAAACTACAGTTTTAATCAATCGGTCAAGCCTTCGGTTATCGCTCACCTTCACCGATGTCTACCGAACGGATTGTTTACACCTCAGCCGATTTGTTAAAACTTGCTCAGTCTCCCGCCATCAAATTAAAGCGATCTGTGAGAGACAACCTCTTTAAAAAAAGAATTTGGAAGCCAAGAGCGCATCACAAAAGTGCAGTGCTGTATAAGCTCAAACCGCACAACAAACTTAATATGGGTCTCCTCAACGCTCGATCCGCAGTCAACAAAGCTGCTCTCATTCACGACGTTATGGGCGATTTCGACTTGAGTTTGTTGTGTCTCACCGAGACTTGGATTAAAGTGATTAAACCGGACGATCCCGATGCTATCAAACATGACATTGCACCACCTGGTTTTTCAGTTATTCACCAACATCGTACATCATCAACCACCTCCAGAGGCGGTGGTCTCGCTCTCATTCACCACAATCACATTCATTGTAAGCCTTTAACATCTCTCACCACCACTACCTTTGAACACATTGTCATTCAGGTCACCAATGTAACACATCCTTTCATCATTATCATTGTCTATCGCCCTCCTGGGACTCTAAGTGGTTTTGCCGACGAGCTCACACTACTTCTCGAATCTCATTCCGCTAACAAATTAATTATGTGTGGCGATTTCAACACCCCGGCCACATCATCATCCATCAACAACGACATCGCCGGTCTTCTGAGCGAATTCGACATGACACAACTTATCAACAAGCCTACTCACGTGAAAGGAAACATTCTTGATGTTTTGATAACCCCCAACTCGCACCCAAACATCATTTCCAATATTGTCATTCACCCATCTCATTTCATTTCCGATCATTACCTTGTTTCTTCTGTCATCAACCTGTCAAAGCCTGCACCAGTCTGTACCTCTATTTCTTATCGTAATCTAAAATCAATAAACTGGTGCAACTTCAACAACGACCTACTAACATCTAACTTCCTCATCACGGACGGCCTATCCATGGACGTCTATATAATAGTATCTGGACAGTCAGCCAATAATAGCCTTGTACCCAGTTGGTCCCATGACTGCGCAATGCTTCATATACGCATTATAAGTTTGATTTATAGCTAAATTATGTGGAGTGAAAAACACAACGCTGTTTTGAGATAAAACAAATATATTTTATTAAACCAAAATCCATAAAAAGTAAAAATCATAAAAAATAAAGAAAAAGTAAACTTAAGAATTTAAAATTATAACAATTATAGTTATTAGTAGTAAAGTCAAAGTTATTAGAAAATTTTCAATATTTTAACATTGTGATAATTAAAACAGTAAAAATTGTATGTTTTCAGTTCTGAGTTAAGATTCAAAGGTGTGCAATCAATTATTTTGCAGAAAAGCGTACTCTGATGGTCGTGTCAAATCTTCCTGCTGCTGCTATCAAGGATCTGTTTTACAGAAATTAAATAGCAAGCACCAAATTATCGAGCCCATACATTTCATCAAGACCTTTGATGATCTTTGTCAAAATGCTGGTCAATGGAATAGTTACACAACTCGATTCTCTTAAAGTGTTATAAGCTGCTGGACTTTCTGCATGAATCGTATATATGACATGATTGTGAGCCCTGGTGAGTAACGACAATGAAACTTGCTTTTTGTAAGCAGTTTGGCTTGTTCTAAAACAAATTCAAGTTTGCATTGTTTTTCACTTTCTGGACTGCATTCTGTTAAGATGTTTATTCTTTCTTTTAAAATGCTAACAGCCATTTTTGTGAATGACGGACAGGTTATAGTTTTTAAATTTTCTGACCAAGTCTTCATTCGAGCTGCCAAATTAATAAGCTGAGACGTTGTCGTAACTAATCCGTTTGTTAACAAATCTTTGAATGTGTCGGCTGGAACATTTACATTAACCACACTGACAACCGTTGACAGATTTTCTGCCACCGAGATGCAAACAGCCACTTTAACTTTACCAGCTTCTACTTTAAAACAATAAATTAACAAAATGCCATCAATTGTGGTAATAGTGAAGTTTGTTGGCAAAGTCATTTCATTCTTCAACCGTTCTGCCAAAACGTTAGGTGTTTGATTTGCTAAACAATCACTTTTGAAAAAATTCTTCTTTATCTCAACATTTCTTTTTATTTCGTACTCGTGGCGAATTGAAACTGTAGCACAAACAGTAGATCTTGACGGTACTCTACAAGTTGAGCAGTATTTTGGAGCACCGGGAAAAATACTAGGTACTGCACCTTTTTTCAGTCAACGTTGAAAAAGCTGTCCGGACTCTAATTTTAGTTTTTTCCTTCTTTGATGCTGATTTGTATCGACACAGCTGGATTCAAAGTCTACTTCATTGAAAAAAATTGAGCAAATTTTTGAACTGGCAGTTGGTTTCCAGTCTTTTCGAGGATTTGCTTTAATTATATTTCTGTAGAAGTATATTGTCATTTATAGGAACGCTATGCATTGTTGGTTTATTTTCGCCCGCCGATAGTCCCGGATCACTTTTGTTGTTTGTTTTGCAACGATATGCCTGTTTGATTTGCTAAACAATCTTGAGCACCGGGAAAAATACTAGGTACTGCACCTTTTTTCAGTCGACGTTGAAAAAGCTGTCCGGACTCTAATTTTAGTTTTTTCCATCTTTGATGCTGATTTGTAATCGACACAGCTGGATTCAAAGTCTACTTCATTGAAAAAATTGAGCAAATTTTTGAACTGGCAGTTGGTTTCCAGTCTTTTCGAGGATTTGCTTTAATTATATTTCTGTAGAAGTATATTGTCATTTATAGGAACGCTATGCATTGTTGGTTTATTTTCGCCCTCCGATAGTCCCGGATCACTTTTGTAGTTTGTTTTGCAGCGATATGCCTGGCCCTTGTGCGGCATTTTTAGCAATAAAAACTTTTATAATACAGAAATAAATCCAATTGTTCAAAATAGTAGCAATCCCAACTGTTTCCAAACGTCAATCTAGTCAAACTTACGATAGCGTAAAGCTTTTTTTTTTTTTTTTTTTTTTATTATTGTTTAACGTCTTTATACATTGTATTTTTAGACGGAACATAAAAAAAAAAAAAGAAAGAAGGAAAGAAATACAATAAAAATAAAAATACAATAAAAATAAAAATGTCCATTTGGAGAGGGAAAAAGAAAAATGTCAGAAAATATATCTAAAAAATTCTTCATCTTCTTCTTCTTCCCTCTCTTTCTTTGGATGCACATCATTGTTGCCATTCTCCAGCTGATTCCTCAATCCCGGAGCCAGGGAGAATGGCTGCTGCAGTCTTTGAAGCTGCAATTTCTTGGTTGTGGTGTTCGTCTTTTTGGTTGACCAATGTGGACAGCACCTGCAAAATCTGATCAATCATGGTTAGCAATTTAGCAACCGTGTCTGCCTCTGGTGTTTTTCCTGTAGATTTCTTTTTCAGGGCGTCAGTCTTTTCGGCAATCCTAGTTATTTGTTTTTGAATTTCAGGTGTTTTGTCTTTGATCTCGGCCTCTGTAGTTTTTTTAAAACCGCTTTTCAGCGCCTCTGAGTATGTTTTCCTTGATGTGGCAATCTCGATAGTTCTTTTGGCTTTCTGCCACTTGGGGCATTCTTCGCTTCCTGTCCTGTGGTCAGGAGACTGGCAGCTGGCACACATCTTTTTAGAAGGTTCTAGTTGTGGCGTTGAGCAGTTTTTTAGCTCATGCTCT
The DNA here is from genome assembly GCA_963978895.1 of Erpobdella octoculata. Taxonomy (NCBI): domain Eukaryota; kingdom Metazoa; phylum Annelida; class Clitellata; order Hirudinida; family Erpobdellidae; genus Erpobdella; species Erpobdella octoculata. The sequence goes on from OZ022239.1 coordinate 11,243,678, forward strand.
CCGGCACACCTAGGGCAAGAGGTTTTGGCCTTACAATATTTAGCCACATGCCCGAATTGGTTACAGTTAAAACATCTAACTGGGTTAGGGAGGTACTCCTTGACCCGAAAGTTCAAAAAGGATATTTTAACATAGTTCGGGGGATTCTGATCCGGTTCGTAGGTAAGGATGACCGCGGTGGTCTCCTGAAACCTTCCATCAATTTTTTTCTTTATCCGCACTGCTGCGGAACATCCAGAGTTTTTTGTTATGATATCTGATGAAATTTCCAGTGGAACACCGGTAATAATCATTTTTATCTTCTTAATTAGTGGTCTATTTAGTACTCTAACCTGGTATCCGGCGATTTCTTGTATGTTTTTCATTTTTTCATTTTCAGTTCTTGACACAAGGACTTGAATCTTTTTTCCCTTGCCGGTAATCACTGGCTTTCGGTTCAGGTATTTTGATAGGCTGCTTTCGATTTGGAAGGGATCTATCTTTGTCATATCCGTCAAGATTAAGAATTCGATCGGTTCATTGGGTTCTTCTGTCGTTGGCTGTTGTTGCTTGTTCTGTTGGCTGGGTCCTGTTTTGACTGATGAAACGTTCTTGAAGCTTGCCAGGATCTTTGCAGGGGTGAAGGTTTCAGCAATGATTTTCTCTATGTCGAACGGTAGTGTTCTGTTGGCGGCAGATGTCAGCGGTGTTTCTGCAGAACTGGTTTTCTTCTGTGGAGGAGTAGATTCCTCACTGTCGGAAGCTTGAGCCCATGCTTCTTCGATGATGTTTCTCGAAGGCTGGTTAAACTTTAACTTCTTTTTCGGCCCCATGAGACCGGCGACACTTCACAACACGTGCAAGAGAGCGATAAAACAAGATTCGGAGAGCTGGCAACAACATCAACGCGAACGAGAAAAAGCCCATAGCGTAAAGCTAAAAATAGCTATATTTAAATAAACAAGTGTTGAGCGCAGTCACTAAACTAAAGCGTAATTTCAACGATAAATATTATTATATTTTAATGTTATAAACATTTTCAATGTTAAAAGTAACCAGTACAGGCTTTATAACTATAAATCCAAACGCAGACCGAACAACTCGAATACGAACAGCTAAATAGATATGGGACCAACTGGGTACAACACAACAGCTCATAAGGATTTGGCTGATTGTCCAGATGCTATTATATAGACGTCCATGGCCTATCCACTGATCAATATGCCAATTTAATAGATGAAACAATCACCAACATTCTTAATTTACATGCACCCCTCAAAATAAAAACAATCAGAAAATGCGTCACCTCCCACATCAACACTCTCTCTGACTCAGCTCTCCTTGCCAAGAAACATCGACGGAAATGCGAGCGAAGGTACTTTTCTTCTCTCTCCTCAGAGAATAAAAAGGAATATGACGAAGCCAAGATTCTTGCAAAACATGCCATCCTAGCTTCTCGGGCCGAATCTATCAGAGCAACACTATCAAGCTCTGAAAATCCTCGCAGCCTGTGGCGCTCTCTCAACAACCTTCTTCATAGACGGCAAAAGCAGACAGTTTTCGACGGTGATAGTGAAAAATTGGCAGATTCTTTTAGCACTTTCTTTACTCAGAAGATCGAATCGCTCAATGACAGCATTCGTCAGCGCATCTCTTCTGACAACAGTAACTTTGAGCATTACTGGAGATCAAATGATTCTCCTCTCTTAACCAGTTTTGAGGAAGTGACTCCTTCCGAAATAAGCAAACTCATCGCTAACTCAAAACCTTCTCCCCTAGATCCTTTTCATAACCAAGTTTTTATACATTGTTCCGACACGCTGTCGACAGAAATCTCTAACCTATGTAATCTCTCTTTCCGTGAAGGATGCTTTCCGTCTGTGCACAAAAGAGCCCAATTACTACCTCTTCTGAAAAAACCTTCCCTAGATAACAGTATTCTCTCCAATTTTAGACCTATCTCCAACCTCACAACTATTTCCAAAATAATCGAGAGGACGGTTCTAAAGAGAGTTCAACCACATATCATAACCAACTCTAACTACTCTCTCTATCAGTCGGCTTATCGCTCATGTCACTCCACTGAAACTGCTCTGCTCCACATCCTTGATAACGTCTTTCATTCTTGCGATTCCAAGAAGGCCACTCTCCTCGCTGGCCTTGATCTCTCGGCTGCCTTCGACACAATTAGTCACTCCACCCTTCTTGACCGCCTCCACAACGAATTCGGCATCAGTGGCAGCGTCTTGTTGTGGTTTGCTTCCTACTTGTCGGGTCGGTCGCAGTTTGTCAAACTGGGTGGTTGCAGCTCATCTTCTGTTCTGATCACCAGCGGTGTTCCTCAGGGCTCTGTCTTGGGGCCTCTTCTCTTCACCACCTACATATCTCCTGTATGTAGCATTATCAGTGAACAGAATGTACCGTATCACCAATATGCTGACGACACGCAGCTTTTCCAGTCGCTCTCTTACCGGGACTCCGACTTGGAAATTAAGAGACTAACCGACTGCATCAGATCCATTGAACACTGGTTTCTGCACAACAACCTTCAGTTCAATACATCCAAAACTGAGGTTGTTCTGTTAGGATCCAGTTACTCGATTAAGGCTCTCTCCAACTTAAAATCTCTTTCCGTTGGAGAACACTCAATTCCTTTCTCCCCCACTCTAAAAAGCCTTGGTGTGTTGATTGACAATCGTCTCACTTTTGCGAATCACGTTTCATCAGGCATTCGTTTATGCCATCATCAGATCAGAGCAATCGCCCACGTCAGAAAATTTTTATCGAGGGAAAACGCCAACTCCTTGGCTTGTTGTCTGATCTTGTCAAGGCTCGATTATTGTAACTCTCTTCTTTTTGGCATTCCTCTGAACCACCAAAAACGTCTCCAGAGAATGATGAATAGGGCTGCTAAAGTGGTCCTTGGAGTCTACCCTTCGGATTCGTCGTCATCTCTGTCGTCGTCGTCATCTCTGTCATCGTCGTCGTCTTCATTCCGTCTTTTCAAACTTCACTGGCTGCCGGTACACTATCGAATTTTGTACAAAATCGCTCTGATAACGTACAAAATTCGGTTTTGTTCATCGCCCACATATCTTCACCAACTCCTTCACAACAGAACCATCCAAAGACCGCTCCGCTCATCCACAGCTCCTGAACTCGCACGGACAAAAGCTAACAACAATATCGGTGCGAGATCCTTTCGACACGCATCGCCAATCGTCTGGAATGCACTGCCAGCCGAAATTCGAAACTGTGGATCCGTCGCTTCCTTTAAAACTAAACTTAAAACCTTTTATTTTAAATTAGCCTTTGAACGATGCAATTTTTAGGTTATCCGAGGGCGCCTCAGTCGCGTGCTTGGCGCTTGATAAATTCCGTATTATTATTATCTATGATCATAGTATATAAGCTTGATCGTAACTTCCCGTAACCAGGAATTTTGAAGTGGGGGCACTGTATAAGCCATATTGTTTTCAGTTTTCTTACATAATTACCTTACCCTATGAGAAGGGTTTTTATGGTGAAGTGTTATCGTGTACATTTTAATTGCTTTAAAACGTTGTACCAAAGTTTTATTTACATTCTTTGGAACGTCCTCAGGCTGATTTGAGTCAATCTGACATAATGTAGATTAAAATTGTTATAATAATAGGTAAACCTGATTTGTCGTGAGAATCAAATTTTGGGGATCGCTTCACTGGAATGCTGGATCGAGAAACTTAATGTGGACAAAGATTTTATACAGTGCCCCCACTTCAAAATTCCTGGTTACGGGAAGTTACGGTCCTAAACTTCGCCGCGTTTGCTTGCTTGTAGTAGTGAAGAGGATAAATATAGGGATGTAGGTAACCATGGATGTAACTGTAACAATTCCATATTCTGGTAACAGAATTGTAGAAATTTAATAACAAAAAATGTATCACAATATATTTAATTAAATTTACTTTTTTCAATAGCATGTAATCATTAGGGTGGATATTTATTAATATTACTTGAAACTAATGAAACTGCACATTCCCGTTTTACCTTTATTGCGCCTGCAAAACAATTATTTCTGTAAACAAACGTTTTTGCGCAGGTGTGGAATTGTTACATGCCTGTTCGGCCTCTCCACTGTTGCAATCGTTTACGTTGGGTTGTTGGACGGTAGAAAAAATGTTATTGAGTTTTTGTTTTGAATAACATCATCATAATAAACAATAATAAATATAACGAATAAACTTCAATAAACTTGAATAAACTAAAATAATAAAATGAGTAACGTGAAATCGACGCCAAAAACTTCTTCGAAGCCAAAAGAAGCTTTCATGAAGCTTTTTTCTTGCGGCTCTGCCAAGAAACCCATTCCATCAACGCTAAACAACGCTCCTGAAAATGTGACAGGAGAGACAGACGATAGTAGTTAGTTGTTCAGTTTTTTAAGTACATTTTGAAAATTTGTATGTTTATAACTTTTTATTACTTTTGCAACTACCAAATAAAAGAAATATTTTTAAAACTTTGTTCTATTTTGACAAGGGTTGGCTTACAATTGTTACAATTATATAATAGATGGTTTGCTAATTATGCTTTATAAAATTAAAATAATACATTTTTCATTTTTTTTGTCAAATAAATATATTATAAATATAGTAAATAATAAAAAAGCGAGCATTCCAGAGTGAGTGAGTGAGTGAGTCAGTCAGTCAGTGATCAGCGTAAATATATAAATATAATTTCTAAATTTGCAAGAATAAACAAACTCAAACTCATATATAATATTAATTAAGGCTATAGGCACAGCTAAGCCATTTAAAAAATTTCCACTTCCCTATCTCTGTCATGATCTCGGGTTCTAGGGTTTGACATTAAAATGAAAATGAACTAAAATAATTTAATACAACACTCTTAGTTAAAATTTCTTTTATGTTAAAAATTTGTGGTCGTTAAACAGCATGTTTGTCTCATGTGTACAAATTTGAAATAAAACTTAATTTTTTTGTAGATTTAATAAAACTCATATTTTGTATTTTTCTCCACTTTGTAGTACCTGTAGACAGAGACATAAAAACAGTTATGGCAACGAAAAGTCATCCTATTGAAGATGACGAAGAGGTAGAACTATGTTACACAGACATGAAAGTTATTGGGAAAGGAACTTTTGGCATTGTTTACAAAGTCACTTTGTGTCATAATTCTGAAAAAGTTGCCATCAAGAAGGTTTTTGATGACAAAAGATACAAGGTAGATGGGAATGTTGTAGTCTTAGTTTATGTTTTTTTCAACTTAAATAAACAACTTAATTTACAAAAGTTTGATTAAAATTTTATTGAAGTTTAATAATTATATATATAGAATTATTTATCAACTTATTTAATTACAATTTAGTTTTCCAATGATTCCAGAACAGAGAGCTTTTGTTTATGAAGCAACTGCAACATCCAAACATAACCAATCTCATGTATTATTTCTATACTGATGATGCTGGTTGCAGGGTAAGATGTTTACAATTTAAATTATTACATTTATGTTACACAATTAAATTTTGTATTGTAAGAAGGCAACCACAACCACCCTGTAATTTGCTTTAGAAAAATCCTTTTTTTTGCTGCTTCAACATTTCTGCCTCTAAAACACTACACGTATTTTGAAAGGGTTTGCCAATTATAACTGTGTTGACTTCAGCCTTGGCAGAAAACAAAACTAACAAATTGTACGACTAATCTTAAACATTATCATTTATTTCATCTAACTCATCAAATACTAAACATACATTATCATTTATTTTATATAACTTTTCAGCTGATCTCAATACGTTATCATTTATTTAATATTACTTCTCAACTAATTTACATCCATTATCATTTATTTAATATTACTTCTCAGATAATTAACATAAATTATCATTTATTTCATATAATTTCTCATTTTTTTTAAATAAAGCTATTTCCAAAATAATAGTTGTGTAAATAAATTTTATTATTCACTGCTAACTATGAAAGAGATTGTAAACAAACAATATTTATTCAATTCTAAAACGCTGTATTGCCAAAGACTGATCTTTTGTGACATATTTTATTAACTTGCTATTTTATATTTTATACTTTATAAATATTGTTTTAGATCTTCAAATAAAATGATTGCTTTTGAATAACTTTGAACAACCATGTGATTTTAAATTTATTTTCAGAACTTTTTATTGATATAAACATTTCAATCAATTTCAAAAATAATTTAAAATAGATAATAATAATATGAGGCTGAAATAACATGACATTTATTACATGACATTTATTATTTTTATTCTATTCGGGATCGGTAATTACTGTTTTGCAAAATTTCAGAAAGGTGAGAGATACCTGAATATGGTTCTTGAGTTTGTTCCTCAAACATTGTTCAGCATTGCCAAATGTGATGGAATGTATACGAAACCACTTCTTGATCCTATGTACATTAAGGTTTACATTTTTTCTTGATCCTATGTACATTAGGGTTTTTTTGATCTTATGCTTATTAAAGTTTACATTTGTTTATCTTTCAGACATTTTTGAAATTTCAATTTTGTAATTTTCCTTAATGAATTGTTGTAATATTTTTAAACATAATTATTTTAACATTTTTTTGTTATAGACTTTGAATAGCAAGTATAATGTAATGGCAAAACATTATAACATAAAATAACTTTATAATAGCATGAAATATGATTTTATGACATTAAAAATTTAAATTAATGTTATATTTATATTAAAAATAATTAATTCTTAAAAATAACTTTCCAGGTGTACACATTTCAATTGTTTCGATGTCTCAACTACCTTCACTCTCTCAACATCTGCCACAGGGACATCAAACCTCAGAATATTCTCATCGACCCGAGCACTCATGTCGTAAAACTGTGCGATTTTGGGAGGTTAGAAATTACTTGTAGCTAACAAGTTGGAGAGTTGTGCTATTGCTATTTCTGTTTTTGTAGCTTGGTGACTTGAAAGTAGAGCAATTTATTCTTTTTTTTTATTTTCATTGTAAATCATTTTACATTAATTCAAAAACAATCAAATTAAGTTGTTAAAAAAAAATAAAATTAACTATATTTGTATAATTGAAATTTATTTTTTACAATTTTAAAGTGCCAAAGAATTGATGCAGAGTGAAAGCAATGTTGCTTACATCTGCTCCAGGTACTATCGAGCGCCTGAACTTATTTTTGGATCGAAAAATTACGGATGCATAATCGGTTTGTTAATTTTCTGTGACAGAAAAATTGAACAGCTGGTAAAATTTCAGATATAATATGTTTAATTATTTATATGCTAAATCGGAATTGTTTCGTTATTATTTAATAATTATTATTTTCAGACTTGTGGTCAGCTGGATGCGTCTTGGCAGAATTGTTTCAAGGTCATCCACTGTTTCCTGGAGCTACAGGTCCAGATCAGATGGTTGAAATCATGAAGATCTTGGGGACTCCAACTTACGAGGACATCATGGACATCAACCACAATGTAACATCTATGAGGCTTCCCCCAGTACTTGTTCCTCTTCCTTGGCACAAAGTTTGTATCTCAATTATTAAATTAAGTGGCAGCTAATATGTTTTATCTAAATCATTTTATAATCTACATGAAAGTGTTTCAGAGTTTAATTTTATTTTTTAAACTTATTGGTTTAACTTTTTTTTCGAAGCCCTCGTATGATATTAATTTATTGCTTTATTTTAATGACAGGTATTCACAAAACAAACACTCTCTTATGATGCCACAGACCTCATTGCAAAACTTTTGGTTTTTTCACCAAAGAAGAGAATGAATGCACTCGATGCGTGTGCCCACCCATTTTTCAATGATCTGAAATCTCGAGCGGCCAGATTGCCTGATGGACGTCCTTTACCTCCCCTGTTCAATGTTACCAGTGAAGGTTAAAGTTGTGTATGTTTTTAGTAGATTAAAATGCTGGTTATATGTGACTGTTGCAAAGGCTTGAATGTATCTGCTGTGAATGCTTGTATGTATTTGTTGCAAATATTTGTTTGTATTTATGTACCCCTTCTCTTGTGAATGCTTGCACGAATCTGTTGTAAAGCTTGTATGTGTTTCTTGAGAATACTGTGTATCATAATTGTATGTATATGTTAAGAATACTGTGTATCATAATTGTATGTATATGTTAAGAATACTGTGTATCATAATTGTATGTATATGTTAAGAATACTGTGTATCATAATTGTATGTATATGTTAAGAATACTGTGTATCATAATTGTATGTATATGTTAAGTATATGTTTATTTCCACATGTTGTGAATACTTGTATGTTGTTTATTTCCACATGTTGTGAATACTTGTATGTTGTTTATTTCCACATGTTGTGAATACTTGTATGTTGTTTATTTCCACATGTTGTGAATACTTGTATGTTGTTTATTTCCACATGTTGTGAATACTTGTATGTTGTTTATTTCCACATGTTGTGAATACTTGTATGTTGTTTATTTCCACATGTTGTGAATACTTGTATGTTGTTTATTTCCACATGTTGTGAATACTTGTATGTTGTTTATTTCCACATGTTGTGAATACTTGTATGTTGTTTATTTCCACATGTTGTGAATACTTGTATGTTGTTTATTTCCACATGTTGTTAAACTATCACACTAGTATTTTATCATTAACTTAACATAAAAGATTAAAATTTTGAAACTCAGACAGAATAAGTTATATATGATATTAGATACCAGAAAATAGTTATATATAATATTAGATACCAGAAAATAGTTATATATGATATTAGATACCAGAAAATAGTTCTTCAAATGAAAAATTTCTAATATCTTTAACTCACAAAAAACTTTTAAATCACCAGAGATGGCATCCTGTCCGAACATAAAAGAGAAACTCGTGCCGATTGGTTGGAGCGAAGAATGGGATTTACAGAGCGGGCAACCGTCGTTTGGTTTCCTGGAAAAATCTCAGTTCGAGAAAGATGAAGGAGGACTGAAAAACAAAATTGCAAAGTTGGCGAAAACATCGTTTCGCAAGACGTCACTCAAAAAAGAAACATCTCCGTACAGAACCGGATTTGAAATTGAGGAGACAGAGCACAAGTGAAACATTCAGTCTTTCAGCTTCATTATTGGTATTAAGATTTAAACAATATTTAAAATCAATTTTCAGTCCGGAACCAACTAGAGATATAAGCGAGTTAGTGGAAAGTGCACGTCAAAATCTGGAGAGGTCACCATCAGAAATTGATGCAGTTGTAAACGTTGAGCATCATGTGGCTGATTTAAGTCTGAAGGTGAGTTAAGGCTGTTTTTTTTAGTTTTTATCTCGGTATTACAATATATATGTTTAATTGTTATCTCTGTATTACAATATTTGTTTTTAGTTTTTATCTTTGTATTACAATATCTGCTTTTTAGTTTTTATCTTTGTATTATTTTAATATTTTTTGAAATTTTAATCAATTTTTTTCTAATTTTTAAATTTGACAGACAACTCCAGAACCGGATTCAGCCGAAAAAAAGAAAAAGAAAAAAAAGCAGAAGGAAAGAAGCGATTCAATGGAAGATATGGATTCAATGGAGCAGTCTCTCATGTCTCCAAATGTCACTGCCTTGCATGGCAATGGGCGTGTGAAGTACAATTTCAACGATAACCTCGATTCCATGATTCCAGTCAAGGATGAAAACGACGTAGAAGACGATTCAATGTCGAGAGAGGAGAAACCAAAAAAAAAGAAAAAAGTAAGACTAAATTAAAAAATTAACATCAAGTTGTAATTTATTCATATAAATAATTATTTATTGATTTTTATAATTACAAAATAATAGAGTAAAAGAAACCAGCTCGGTTCTGATTCGAATGCTGATGAAATGGATGGAAGCATCCTGATGGGTGATAAGTGGAGACACGGAACTGGAGAGGTTTGGAATAACTCGAGGATGGAAAGTTTCAGCGGCGATGCCGTCAGAGCCGTTAGCAGTTCAACTCCTGCAGATTTTCAGGAAATTTCAGATACAAGAGTTAAAAAGAAGAAAGTGAAGAAGCAGAGATCAAGAGATAATTCATTACATGGAAGCTTTGATGATTTGGATGTAAGTTATTATTGATGTTACAAGTTTTAGAAGTTTTATTATTGTTTTTGATATTTTCAAAACTTTTGCATGTCATGTGCAACTTTTTCTGATTTTTACATGTAAAAAACTAGGATAATTTAGACATTTAATGTTTATTCATTAGTCTATAAACTTCTTCATTAGGGATGCTATTTTAAGCATTTTTCAATCCTCACTCTCCTGCAAATATTGGACCCCCTCTATAACACTTAGAATTTCCTAATGCACATATTTTTGGCAATAACTGTCATGCATTTTCTTTGCTTTCTATCAGCCATTTTGAAGTGGCAGATGCATCTTGCCTGAGTTTAATTCTCAGGAACATCTTGTTGGGGTAAATTTTCTTGAGCTCTGCTGTTTTCCTGTAAGTTTATTTTTCAAAATTGTTTGTAAGGCAAAGTATAAGTGACAGACTTTGCCAGTTTTATCAAGTAAACAGGTTCACAAAAATGGACATGAAGGGCTAAAGGATCATTAGGTTGGAAAACTCTTGTAGAACTCTGCAAAATTTCTAAAAATCTGAGTTTGGGCTGCAAAAATGTAACAAATTTTATGAAAAAGTATGTCTTTTTAGAAGCTCTGAAGAGTTGAAAATTTATTTTAATTAGAAGAAAAAATCTGGAAATTAATAAATCGATTGAAGGATGAACTTGTTTTGTTGCAATATTTTATGACATGAAATTTCATAACATCAATGGAGTTAAATTAAAATATATTTTATTAAAATAAAAATAAATTGTGTTACAAATAAATAAATTTTATTAAAATTAAAATAAATTTTTATTAAAACTAAATAAATTTTATTAAAAGGAAAATAAATTTTATTAAAATTAAAACAAGTAAAGGAAAAAACGAGTTTTTCAACACAAACTTTTTCTTTAATTGAATCATGTATTGTCATCCAATATAAAGTTTAAAACTTTATGCTGAAAGTTTAAGCTTCCTAGCTAGTCCAAAAGCTGGTTAAATTTTACTTGCAAGATTTGCTTACAGAGAAAGACACACACACACACACACACACACACACACACACACACACACACACACACACACACACACACACACACACACACACACACACACACACACACACACACACACACACACACACACACACACACACACACACACACACACACACACACACATACACACACACAGATTGTAACCTAAATAAAAGTTTGTACTAAACTTGATTAAAATTAAAATTAATTTGATTAAAATAAATTTGATTAAAATAAAAATTAATTTGATTAATATAAAAATAAATTTGATTAAAATAAAAATAAATTTTATTAATATAAAAATAAATTTGATTAAAATAAAAATAAATTTTATTAAAATAATTTTAAGTACAGATGCATCACAAATTCTAACAATTTGTATTGCTCAATCGAAAAACCAAAGTTATTTCAAAGTATTAAAGTGCTAGGAATTTTAAATACTTTTTTCGAAAATCTTGCAAGTCACCTGAAAATCATTCGCGGCCCTCTGCACAAGTTGAGAATCACTGGTTTTTAAGATGATAAGATTTTAGTCAATATGGAGAATCAGTATATTTCAGTTTAAAAGAATCATTTTATGAATTATTTGCAGTCAGCTGAAGTTTCCTTAATGAGTCACAACCGAACGGAAGAACCGGAAGAAGCAAAGATAACGAACAAAAGAACGAAAACCAAGCGAACGGAAGTTATTGCAGACGAGGAAAGCGAACCACATTATGGAAGTCACGTGGTGCACACAGTGGTTTCCACGACGACGACAAGCGTCGAAAGACCAAAGAAAGCAAAAAAGAAATCCGCTAGACAGATCAGTTTGGAAGATGAAGTGTGAAATAAATGGTGCAGAGAAGAGTGCTACTGTACCGGACCTATTTTTTTAAAATTATTTCTACAATTTCCTTTACTGCATTAAAATTAATTCATGTATTTGTGCCTTATTAATAAACATCACCTGCTATACGCAGTTAAGATGTTTTTCTTTTTTTACTTTTGTTTGTTTACATCGTTGTATGCCAAAAATTGTTGATATGGTAGTGGATTTTAAAAATATTCTGTTCGATGTTTTGATAAATCAGCATTTATCAGCACTGCCTCGGAGGACTGATAATTCTTGTGCACAGAGGAGTCAGTGGCGATAGAGGTCAAAACTGTTTTGAAGAAGTGGTCAATAAATCATGAATGCGCGATTCTCCATGTAACAAATTTTTATTTTTAAGTCAATAAACATGTATTTATTTATTTATAACAGTTCTGAAGCTTTCTATCATGACATAATGATTTGTTTCTGTTGATGTATTGATTGTTTTTAAACTTTCACAAGAAAGTTTCATCCGTTGAAATAACATGTTTTAATTTATTTCATTTCTATCATAAAGCTTGTGAAAAAATGATTTATTGATTTATTTGTCACTAAGGAGCGCCACGGCGTGTACGTAATGGTTGCTAAATGCAAGAGTTTTTTAGCTGGCGGACTGTTTATAAATTTACAAGTTTTTAACTAAGGTGATTCTATGAATTATCTTATTATTATATTATTATTATACTTTTATTCTACTTCACTCCGTTTTTTGGAGAGTTTTAGTGAATTTATAGTCTGCTGACACTTACTTGGATTCATGCCTATATGTTATGAAAGAAGTGAACTGCTCAAATTTAAACAGAGTTTTACTGTCTGTTTTCGCATTCAACGGAAGTACGTAAAAAATTGTTTTCCTTGCAAATCTGGAGACCTCAGCGTCTCCGGCCAGTCGTCACTGACTTCCCACCAACTTCAACTTCTGCGTCTCGTTCAGGTCGTTGTTCGTCCCGTCAAATTGGAGAGCGCTCCCACAACAAGCGAATACCGGTGGCACCAAAGGTAAAGTTTGGATGCCTCAACGTCCGTTCGCTTGGCACCAAATTAGAACCAATAAATGATGTTGCCTCTCAACTCGGCGTCGATGTCCTGGCCCTAACGGAAACCTGGCATGATGAGGGCTCTACTGCCTAATGCGGTTGACAAATGATGGGATTCTCGGTTGTCGATCGCCCGCGTTCGCCATCTCAGCAATCGAGCCTAAAGACCAATCATGGTGGCCTGGCAGTCGTCGCCAGGGCGCCATTAAAACTATATCTATTGGATGACGGCTACATCTCAACCACATTTGAACATCTTGTCTATCAAGTGGCTATGCGAGAAAAACGCATTACACTGATAAACATCTACAGAACTGGTCCACTCAAATCACTTTTCTTTACAGAATTTTCGGAGCTCCTTGAAAAATTCGTGATCTCATCGCCCACTCTCTTCATAACTGGAAATATAAACATTCACCTTGAACGACCTGAGGATCGGGACACTCGGGCTTTCAACGATGTCATCTCATCGCTCGGCCTGCGCCTTGTTGTCGACGGGCCTACCCATGATCACAGGGGTCTACTTGACATAGTGCTAGAAAGAAAACATGAGAATCATAAAACTATGGTCAAAAAGTTCAGCACAGGTTTCTCCGACCACCAGCTTCTCTGCTGGGAGGTCACTTTCTCTTGCAAAAGTTCGTCGCCTACCGTTCTTCGCATGCGCCAATGGAGGAGAGTGAGGAGACTCGATGTTGAACGGATGGCACAGCTCATTGAATCTTCGTTTCTCTGTCGTCCTACTGAGTGGACAGCAGTAGACCTTGACGAGATGGCTGCACAGTATTACTTGTATTACACAACTCTCACGGATAGTTTCGACACACTTCTTCCGGCCTTTACCACTCGTCCTCACAGACATTCGCGCCATGGTTTGACGCAGAATGCTGGCGATTGAGACAACGCCTCTTCAGGGAAAGAAAAAAAGCCAAGATCCCAAAAACATTACCCACTTGAAAACTTAAACAAGAAAATATCTCAGACTCCTGCGTGCAAAACGTAGATACTTCTATAACTTTCGCCTTTCGGAGGAAAGAAATCCTGCAGTCCGCTGGAGGATGATCAGAGAGAGACTGTATATGGTTGGATTTGATCGGACCTGACAGACAGGACACAAACGCTCATCACGCCTGACGGCTCGGCGGTGACCGGCGATGATATCCTTTCTGTAGTCCCGCAGGGCTCTGTTCTCGGTCCGCTACTGTTCTTGCTTTATGTTGCTGAGGTCTTTATGTTGTCTTAGTTTTGTCTCTGTTTGCTAATGAAACGTCAAATAAATAGCAGATTTTTTTAATTTTAAAAATTTTTTTCATTAATAAAATGCCTGCATGATAAATGTTGTTTAAATTTCTTCTGCGGTTTGAATATGATAAGCGAATGCTCACACATACATTACATTTTACATCTATATAAATACGTAGGAACAAGCAAGGAGGGGTAGAGAGATGCATCTCCATCACAGTATCAATTGATTTTTTTTTTGGGTATAATCCCTGGTGTTTGACACATGACCGTAGCTTTTTGGGAAGAGAAAGTGGAAGTCTTTGAAAAAAAATTGAAAACTACTTACGGCTACCCCTCACCGGTTATCTGCATTTTTGTAGAAAATGTGAAAAATTTCTGAAGTACATCCACCACTATGATTTTCTGGATTCGCTTCTGGGTAAAAGAGGGATGAATGACTTAATCATATTGCAGGGACAAGTACAGGATTAGTAAAACAAGTAAATTAAAAACGAATTTTTAAAACCCAATGCTTTTATATGTAATTAAAACACAAATTTTGCAATCAATTTTTTCTTATATTACTCTTTTATTTTATATTAAAGTCGAAATATCTTAATTATATCGAAATATCGAAATTAATTAAAATTAACTAAATTAATTGACTTATTGTAAAACTAATAATTGAATATTGCATCGTCTTTTATTTCGAGCATGTATGCAAAATTTGAAAAAAATCTATCATCAGGAAGTGACTCAAAAATTGATTGCAAGATTTGAAACAGACAGAGAAACAGACAGACAGAGAAACAGAGACGACGAGTTAATAAAAGCATTGGTAAAAAGATGTCCAAAATGGGGTGGGTATAATTTTGTTTTATTTTTGTGTAAAATAATAACTTTGATGTAGACAGTTGTGAGGGAATCAACATTGTATCAATACCACTAATAAGGTAAAGTTCCTTGATTGTATTTTGGCATAGAAACAGCTAAACTTTGGACCAACGCTGATACACAATTTATTACTCTGCAGTTAGTGGTTAATCTAGCATTGAGCTCAGATATAAAATTGTCTACACATGCAAAAAAGATTCTAATACTAACTCTTATAAAAATAAATTTTAGAAATCAGGGGAGGCAAATAAAAAAATAAAAAAATATATATTAAACTCTAGGTAATTTTTTTTATAAATTTCGAAAATCAGAAGAGGCAAATGCCCCCCTGCCCCCCCATTTACGTCCCTGCATGCACCGAGAGGCTGGTACCAGAAGATCTTTTGTGGATGATGATCTCAGTCTCTGGTGTCCCTGAATGGATCTAATTGACTGTATACATCGGATCAGGTACGACGGGCACTTTCATGGCATGCACTTAAACACGAGCAGTGCAACTTTAAACTCTATCCTTTCCGAAAGGCGGAGTCAGTGGAGTTCTTGAAAAAGAGGAGTTGAAAATGTAATTCCGAATACCTCCCCCTCTCCGGTCATCAGCTATAAACTATTTTTGAAGGCAGAAGTGTATAGAGTTTTAGAAAAATTTTCTTGAAAAAGGTTTAAGAAAATTTATCTTGTGAAATGTTCCTCCGACTACCGACTCACCGGTCATCAGCTATTTTTGAAGGCTATTTTAGTATGTAGAGTTTTAGAAAAATTTTGCATTTTTGGAAAAAAGTTTGGCTCTCCCAGGAGTTGATAAAATGACGCTCCTTGCCAGGGGCAGTGGCGGATCTAGAAATTATTTTTTGAGGGGGGGGGGGGGGGGGGCGAAAACTTAGAGTTTCTCTCACAACATTAAACACAATTTTTTAATGTTAAACCTGTCATTATTGAAAACAAGAAAATAATACACGCAAAATTTTTACTAACAAATTTTTATAGAACAAAAATTAACCGAAAAATATAACCAATAAAATCAATCATTAAAATCACTAAACCTAACAATACAACAATTAAGTTTCAATACAATCACAAAATGGTGGAGGCAATACTGACCGGCATTCTTACCGGAATATTTATAAAAAAATGAATATGATGTAGTAGTAGTAGTAGAAAATTTGTAAGGCGCACTCTAGTGTTATGAAACCTCAGAGGCGCCAGGAACGACTCGCCCTCATCGTTTCCCGTAGATCCGCCACTGGCCAGGAGGCTTAGCACTTCCAAACGCACATTTTAGCCCCAGTAAAATTTTTTTTGACAATGTTTAACGTGGCGTCAGTCGCTAGACTTCTAGGCCAAGAGGAAAGGGTTCTTTGCAGAGGCAGCCATTTATAGGCGCCTAACCCTTTAGCAATGCGAGTGAACTCCTTGCTTAAGGGAGTTACGCTGGTGACGCCGGTGAGGCTTGAACTGCCAACCTAACGATTGACAGGCGAACGCTCTACCGCTCTGCCACCAGCGCCTCAAAAATGGACATGAAAATTAAAAATCAAAACTTTTACGAAACAACAGCTCTTTTGAAATTAACTAACGGATTTCCTGAATTGAGAAACTCTCAGTTGGCGCTCACATTACTGACCATACCTATCGCAAATGTGGCATCAGAACGCAAAACAGTTATATTTCAGCATGCGTTAAATTCGAATATGAGTTCGTAGCACAATGAAAACAAGTAAAAGAAAAAACGAATTTTTCAACAAACACTTTTATTTCAAATACACTCAATTTCGAAATACGAAAGATATTCAAATTAAGTTTTTCCGTTTTTTTCAATTGAATCATGTTTTTTTTTTTTTTTTTATTATAGTTTATAGAATTGAATCATGTATTGTCATCCAATATAAAACTATGCTGAAAGTTCCAGCCAGAGGTGGGCAAAATACTGACCTCAAAGTATTTAAAATACCAAATAATAATATATTTTAGAAAAGTATTAAAATACTGAAATACTAAATACTTCTTCAAGGGCTTCAAATTACTAAAGTACAAAATATGTATTTCAAAATACCTTTATTTAAAATAAAAATACAATTTATTTGACACTCATAATCTGAAATAAATAAAAAATCAAATGTTTTTCACAAACAAATCACAAAACAAGTTCATCGTTTGCCTTTAACAGTCACTGCTGTAAATTTTCATCAGTCATACATTCTCTTTTTTTGTTGAGCACCATCCCTGCATATGAAAACAGCCGCTCAACCATAGCCGGAGATGGTATCCCAGTTTTATCTGGAAAAAATTTGCTTCACTCTAGTATGTTTGTGTAAAATATCAAATGAAATAGACTTGTCATCAAAATATTGAAAAACTTCAACATCTGTGACAACTTCATTTGATGAAGTTGCTACACTTTCAAAGAAAAAAACATTACTTTCCATGACTAAATCAGATGTGCTACTTTCATCGATGTTAGTTACACCGGCAAGTTCTTGTTTAGTTCTCACCAGAAAGACTTTTTATTT
>OZ022239.1:11266273-11283773 GCA_963978895.1 Erpobdella octoculata
ACGATCGTCATATCTTTCTTGGAAATCTTTTTTTTTCAAACGGATTTTCAATTTTATTTTATTTAGTTTTTATTATCTTTTTATTCTTTTCTTCCATTAATTTTATTTGTGGTCGTTAGCCTTTACTGATGTCTTTGTACGTCCGAGGTGGACTGACCAATTGATGGAAAGAAGGAACGGAAGAAGAGGAGTATGCAGAAGGGGAGGGGGAGGGGGACTGGTTGAAAGAGAGTGGGAAGGAACGGAATAAAGAATAAAAGAAAAGAGAGAAAGAGAGAGAGAGAGAGAGAGAGAGAGAGAGAGAGAGAGAGAGAGAGAAGTGGAGAGAAAAAGATAGGAAGAAAGCACGGGAGAGATAGGAAGAAATTTAGTTTTTAGATATTATCTAGAGATACAACTTTATTTGTTCACTTTTGTTAGTATACTTCAGTGCTGCATGAGAAAAAACTGATTTTATTTAATGATTATTTTTTTATAAAAATCCAAAAAACGTGCTCAACGCAATAAAATTCCCCTACAAAAAATCAGTAATAAATTGTGTACTAATGTTTCTACATTGTTCAGAATTTCCTGTCTTCTTCAGTTTTTATTCCACACTCGTTGTCTGCCCACAAAACTCCACATCAATTAAGCAGCACAGACCACAAAGCCCTGACAAGAAATTTGACATTCAAAATTTGGCAAAAACGAAAGTTTTCAGCTCGGGCCTTTTTAATTCTTTGATGGAAGACTTGCTTTTTGCTGGCTCAATTCGTCTAAAAGGTTTCATTTCCGTGACAATTTCTGATTGGCGCCAGTGACATGACTCTGCTTATGAAGATCGTCATCGATGTGTTCACGATGTCATGTGGATGAATGGACAGATGGCATCATGACCGGATGCGTTGCCAGCGGGATTGTTTTGCACGTTTGTCGTGTAAGGGATCTTCAGGGAGATATTTTGAAATTAGTATCGAATAGAATGAATACTTTATGCGTGTATCATTTTTGACTCTTAAAACTTCATATAAATTTTGTCATTTATGATTTAATGAGTAAGAAAATGTCAAAATTAATCGGTCATTGTAACTATCTGGAGGAATCCAAACCTGTGTAGTAAGGTACCTACATACCTGTGCAGTACAGTAATACCTGCCTGTTTAGTACAGTACCAACATACCTGTTCAGTACAGTACCAACATACCTGTTCAGTACAGTACCAACATACCTGTTCAGTACAGTACCTACATACCTGTGCAGTACAGTACTTAAATACCTGTGCAGTGCAGTACAGTACTTACATGCCTACAAAAGTTACTTTTCTATATCCATGAGAGCACATGTTGTTACAATGTTCTTTCATTTCAACAATTTTCTTTTATATATGACGTCAGCTGATAAAATAAAAATTTATTTGAACTTCATAAACTTCTGAAAGATAATTTAACTCCTCATGAATGTGACTTGGTAAGTTTATGACTGAACCTTCACTCAAATGTTATCAATAATAATTTTCATTAAAACTTCAAAACGCTTAAGATTTTTTTAGGATTACGAGTTTTTTATTGCCAAATTGATTTTTATTTGATTTTTTTAATAATATTTAATTTAGAGATGTATTAATTTTTCATTTTTCTAATAAATGTTCCTTTTTGATGTTTCGCTTTGAAAGTCACTTCTATGTCTCACAAACATTTATTTCTATTAGTACGCTTGCCTTTTTTCTGTTACACACAGACACACCAATGCATAGAGACACACAAATACTCACGCACATTATAAACACACATAAACAGACACGTAAGCACACACACAGGGAAAAAAGCAATTTAGTTTAATTTCGTGTGGAAAAATCATTTCAACCGCGTCACAGAGATTCGCGGAGAATTATTATAGTCATAAAATTCTTGGAAATCATCATCGTTGTGGTGGAGGGATGAGAGGGGGGGGGGGTTCTTCCTCTTTTCGGAGTGGTTCTTATTGAATGGGAGGATCGTCATTGGGGGGAGATGATCACTTATTGGGCAAACGTTCCTAAATGGATTGGATGATTTTAAAATTTTGAAGATCCCCATTGAAAGTTCGTCCTTATGGTAAAAATCAGAATTTTTAAAGTTAAGTGTTTTATTGGTCAGCGTCCTTGGTAATGAAGAGAAGGTCATCATCACTTTACAACAATTATTATTATTATTATCATCATTATTTTTGAATATCAAGGGAGATTTTAATTTTCTCTACTGACAGTGGAGACTCGTGGCGGGCGTCTGATACCGTAAATCTTGATGGTCGCGTTGATGGTCGTTTACTTTTACTTTGATAAATAATCACTCAAGTCTTATACTCACGCACGTACACATGACCACATGTGAAGC
This sequence comes from Erpobdella octoculata, assembly GCA_963978895.1. NCBI lineage: Eukaryota > Metazoa > Annelida > Clitellata > Hirudinida > Erpobdellidae > Erpobdella > Erpobdella octoculata. Next base: position 11,268,625 of record OZ022239.1, read on the forward strand.
TGGATGCGTGAGTATCTATTTCAGTGTTTATATATTAATACATTTTAATACCACCATCACCATCACCGCCATCATCATCTTCTGTTTCATCACCATCGTCATCATCACCACCACTATCACCGTCATTATCATTATCATTATCATTATCATCGTCATCAACGTTGTTTCGTTATACCTATGATAAGAGGAAAGCAACCAGATTAATAAAAATTTCAATCCCCACTTTGAATTTAAAAGAAAGTCATAAAAACAAAATAATTTATTCAATTTTACTTTTAAATTTTCTTACAAATTAATTATAATTTTTACTAATTTGCGAAAACACTCAAAAACCCATCTTGGCAAAGCTTGCCTGCAAACTCCGCCAAGAGACTTGATGAACCGGAGAATGTTCAGTGCAAATTATGAGGAGGAAAAGAAAGCTAATTGGGACTAGTTGGAGTTTAACAGCTTTTGAAACTTTTTTGAAACAAGCTGTGCGCTTTCAAACATAAGTTCGCATATTACAAAACGAGTTGCTATGCATGAAACCTAATTGCAACATTTGTTTTAACACAGGTCATGTATGCATACTTCCACAAATTTTTTAATAAATATATGCATATAGCAACATATATTTTAGTAGATGTGTGAATGCATTGCAACATATGCTGTATACTACTGTATAGGTGTATGTATATTGCAAAAATATTTTAAGTTTAAAAAAACTGCAACTTTTTCGTAGTCGTACGCATACTGCAACATTTGTTTCTGCAGAAGTACGAATAACAAATACTTCAATATGTTTATTTACATGTACAAATATTGCAACATGTGTTTTTGTAAATGTACGAATACTGTAACATATGATTTTGTAATACAAAACACATTTCCATGCATGAATTACAACATGTGTTTTTGTAAATGTACGAATACTGTAATATATAATTTTGTAAATGTACAAATATTGCAACTGTGTTTATGTAAATGTGCGAATACTGTAATATAGGTTTTTGTAATACAAAACACATTTCCTTGCATGAATTACAACGCATTCTTAAATAAAGATATAGGAAGTTTCTGATTCCAAGTACACAAATTAGCAATTATTCTTTCGCTAGAAATGTTTTCCTATTTCTTTACCAAAATGTTACAATTTTTATATGCTTTATTATTAACTTTCACTTGTCCGGATGTCCATGGGATGTCCGCGGATGTTTTGAAGCTCGGATGATCAATTTAAAATTCACTCACTTCAAAAAATGTATAGCTCAATTAAAGAAATATAAAATTTAAAAAGCAAATATTATTAAAAAAATAAATTAAAGAAGCATATAATAATGCCGACAAAAACCTTCATCGTCATACTAACTATAAGCACCTTTTGTTTATTATTCACTGGGGTAATATTTTTATGATACAACGTCGCTGGGACATTTTTAACGATCTTAAAAGATTTTTAATTTTTAAATTAACTTTTACTTGTTTGTTGTTTAACCCCCCTACCCCAAAATTTGATATTTTCTAAAGACGAGTTACATTTTCTTGGGGGGGGGGGGGGGGAAATAAGAGCTCGGAAGTTGTTTGCTAAAAAAAATCATATTTTCTTCAAAATTGTCTAATTACACGACGGGTAGCCGTAGATCATTTTCAAAATTATTTTCTAAAAAGTTGTCAACTTCTTTAATAACTGTCAATGACCAGGGATGTGGTTAGTCGTTCCTCCTTTTCAATAAATTCTCTAGAGTTTTTAAATTTTGATAATTCCGATAGTGGGCTACTGTTCCTGTCGCCCCTGAACTATGCGCCTAAAATGTTTTAAGTGACACTTCCTCAAGATTTGATTTGTTTAAATTTAACTTTCCAAATATCTGCTATCAGCGATCTAAGATTTGACACTTTCTAATTTCACTACCAAAAGATTTGAAATTTGTAAGCCTGCAATCCTAATAATTCTCCGAAAGCTTTCCCTTGAGGTTTGTTAGGTTTATAAGGGTTTGAGTCTAGGTGTTCCTTATGCTGGCGATTTTTATAGCATGAATATTACGAGATTAGAAATTTGAGACTAAAATTGTAAAATCAAGAAGTTAAATTAAAAGTGAGATTTTACATAAATTTTACTGAGATGAAAGTTTATTTTTCAAACAGATTTTTTTCAGATCTTTAAGAAATTAAGTATTTTTATTAATTGGTTTCATAAAAAATAATTTTTCCCCATTTGAGTAAATAACAAGGCGTACAATACAATACAAGTTTTATCTGAAACCAATAAAAGACCTGAAAATAATTGATTGCAGCTCTCAAGAATCGGCAAGACGGGTATGAAACTCAAGCAAACCAGTTTTTACATTTTCAGGAAAATAAATACGAGATTTTGAACACATATTTGTCACATGTCGTCCACATATTCGTCACATGTCGTCCACTTATTCGTCACATATCGTCCACATATTCGTCACATGTCGTCCACATATTCGTCACATGTCGTCCACATATTCGTCACATGTCGTCCACATATTAGTCACATGTCGTCCACATATTAGTCACTCGTTGTCCACATAATCGTCACATGTTGTCCACATATTAGTCACATGTTGTCCACAAATTGTTTTATCGTTCGTATTTTCGTATGCATTCAAAACAAATAAGAAAAATAGTTAAAATAATAATAATTTTTTATATTTTGAATTAAGTTAAGTAAAGTAAATATTTTTTAATTTATTTAATTATATAAAAATATATAGAAATGTATTTATATAATTATTTATTATATATAAATTAATTTGCTATAGATCGTCACATAAAAACGTCTTACACCGACGTCTTACACAGACATGGGCTATTATATATATATTAATTTTAACAAATTTTAAATAATATAATTTATAAAATAAAAGGTTTAAACTGAAAATAACAACTTGTCAACAGGAAAAGTATGCACCTGGTTAATTACTAGGTGCATTCTCACCTTACATCAAGTTCAGGCTGCCATGAAAACCTGATATTATCATCAATTATTGTATGCAAATATGCAAATATTCAAATATAGATGTGTTCTTAATTGATTTCTATTTAGTTATCCATAACAAAAACGACACATATGACAAAGTACAACGACTCACAACACACAACAACGACTCACAACACACAACAACGACTCACAACACACAACAACGACTCACAACACACAACAACGACTCACAACACACAACAACGACTCAAACAAGACCTCAATTCGGTAGAAATCCTGAGGGAGAAAAATTTAATTGCATTTTAACCGATTGTTGTTTGCATTTGTGGAGCAGAGCGGTGCTGGGAGTTTCGCTCAAATGTCGCTTAATCTGATCGGGAAGCGATTGAAAAAGAAAGACGCGGGGGTCAAATTAGCTTCTTCTCCCTCAGTATTGAAAACGTCACTTTTTTGATCGATGGGATTTTTTCGGGACTTTATTGAATGCTTAACAGAGCTACTCCATTACATCCAGTCGTGTGCACAACAGTTGGAAAGGCTTGCAACAAGCTTTCTTCATTAAGTTCATTACGAAAGTGGTTTTATACATGTGTCGAATCTATCAAAGAAAGCAGTCCATTAAATGGCCGATTGGATATTTAGGTACATAACCGATGTAATTGAACTGCTCCATCTTTTAAACTTCATCTATTTTAATTATTCGTCAATCCATTCATTAGGATATTTGTTGCCTTTCCTCGCTCTCTCTCTCTTTCTCTCTCTCTCTCTCTCTCTCTCTCTCTCTCTCTCCTCTCCTCTCCTCTCTCTCTCTCTCTCTCTCTCTCTCTCTCTCCTCTCTCTCTCTCTCTCTCTCTCTCTCTCTCTCTCTCTCTCTCTCTCTCTGTCTCTGTCCTCTCTCTCTCTCTCTCTCTCTCTCTCTCTCTCTCTATCTCTCTCTCTCTCTCTCTCTCTCTCTCTCTCTCTCTCTCTCTCTAATCACTGTTTATCGAAACAATTATCTCACATCAAGTCACTCATTATCTTAATATTGGATTTGTTCGTTCGTTCATTTCTTTGTTTTTTTGAATTTTTTTGCTTGTTCACTCATTCGTTCGTTCATTTGCTCATTTTATATATTCGTTTGTTTGCTGGTTCATATGTTTGCTGGTTCATATGTTTTAAGGTTCATATGTTTTATGGTTCATATGTTTTATGGTTCATATGTTTTATGGTTCATATGTTTGCTGGTTCGTTTGTTTGCTGGTTCGTTTGTTTGCTGGTTCGTTTGTTTGCTGGTTCATATGTTTGCTGGTTCATATGTTTGCTGGTTCATATGTTTTATGGTTTATATGTTTTATGGTTTATATGTTTTATGGTTCATATGTTTTATGGTTTATATGTTTTATGGTTCATATGTTTGCTGGTTCCTATGTTTTATGGTTCATATGTTTGCTGGTTCGTTTGTTTGCTGGTTCGTTTGTTTGCTGGTTCATATGTTTGCTGGTTCATATGTTTGCTGGTTCATATGTTTGCTGGTTCATATGTTTTATGGTTTATATGTTTTATGGTTTATATGTTTTATGGTTCATATGTTTTATGGTTTATATGTTTTATGGTTCATATGTTTGCTGGTTCCTATGTTTTATGGTTCATATGTTTGCTGGTTCATATGTTTTATGGTTTATATGTTTTATGGTTTATATGTTTGCTGGTTCATATGTTTTATGGTTCATATGTTTGCTGGTTCATATGTTTGCTGGTTCGTTTGTTCACTCACACCGCCAACACATGATTCATTTAGGTACTTTTCCGAATGAGGTAGTATCGAATTATCGAGTCTATTTCGTTTTCAGCCGAAAATGCGTATTTAAAAAAAAGAAATAATTTATAAATAGGAAACTTTTAACGTTTAGAATTTTTTTCCTTTTAGCTGGAATCGAATCGATGCATTGCATGGTTGAAGACAACTACATTCCACCATCAGATGATGAACAGCTGTGCATGTTACTGAAGTAAAACTAACCACCCATCAATCTCATCTTTCTAGAAAATTTAATGGTAATATGCTTGGCACGATAACTGGTTGCAGTTCTACCACTGTCCTGTTACGGTTGTTATTGATGATGATGATGATGATGTTGACCTTCACCTTCGGACAGCCAGGTGTCACCAGAGGTACGTTTACGAATCAATTAGTTTTTTCTATATTCAATTAACAGGTATTCAATTTGTGCACTCACCTGTATGGCGGCATGTTAGTGCTAATTTTTGGCGAGTAAATACTCAATTAACTTACCGCTGAATCAATACGTCGTAGAAGAAGAGCACGTGACCATCGACTGGATCACGTGAGACATGACGTCACAATCGAAACTCTCCCCCTCCTCACCAGCAACGCATTAAATAATACCTGCGTCAATTATTTTCACGCTTGATTGAAGCCTCCGCTCAGGTTCAGTGCATCGTTTCGCTCCCAATAAAATCGCCCATCTCTATCTTTTTCCCGCCGAAGTATTCCCGCCTATTTATTGAATGGGAAAGTAGGCCACTATATCTTTGAATGGTGCTGTACTAAGTATTTTGTTTTTTTAGTATTGATATATTAATATATTAAAACTATATTTCTTAATTATGAGTAGAATTATCATCATCATTGTCGTCATCGTCGTCGTCTTTGTCGTCATCGTCATCATCGTCATCATCATCATCCTCATCATCATCATCATCGTCATCGTCATCGTCATCGTCATCGTCATCGTCATCGTCATCGTCATCGTTATCGTTATCGTCGTCATCATCATCCTCATCATCATCATTATGTGCAAATTGTCAACTGCTCATTAGGCAAACTCATATTTTCTTGAAGTTATTATTAGTTGTTATAAGTACCGGTGTTCTATCTAATAAACGACAACGTTTCGTACCTGAATTACATTGCAAGTTCACCTGACATTTTTGAGCCAATCACCTGCTGCTCTAATAAAACAAATAACAATTTTACCTGCCGTCGGAAACAAGAACTTTTATTAAAATAAAACTTTGACTTTTTCAGTTTTGTATTCAAATTAAATAAGTAAGTTGATTACTTTCTTTTATATTGAATTTATTTCATGCATTACAGCTCATTACTGTCCTTTTAATTGGTCACATTTCTTACCTGGATTGCATCCGGAAACACCTTTCTTTAACACCTCCGCCTGTTTCAGACCTTTTCACGCGTGAATGAATCGAAAAATCTTCTTTTGTCGGAAAAGTACTTGAAGTTCTCAGCGGTTTTCTAATTAACTCATCAACAATCTCATTACAGATTCTCTCTTTTCTTCTTTTTGGCGTTTTGCTTTGATCAGTTTTACGGTTTTATAAATAATTAAACACTTGTAGTAAATATAATTTGAATTATGAGTTTGGAAATAGTTATATACGCTAATATAATTAAGAAAACCAATTTACAGAAATTCATAAATATTAGAAAAATAATTTTAATTATGAGTTTTTAATTAGTTTTTCACACACGTGAACGTATTATACTTACAAATATTTAATAACAATAACTTACATTAGTAGTTGCACGACAAATAAAATGTTATTGTTTAATACAATACGTGATGGATTTGTACTATTTCAACATTTACAACCGATTCTTATCATTAATAGTTTTTGTAATAATTTAATTGAAGGCAATAAATATGCAAAGAGTTCAAATCTTGAAAAATTGTGTAATAAAGGGTTAAATAAATTCTTTAAGCTAGTAGCAAACAGCAGACGTATCAAAATAACTAATTTCCGATGTTTGTCTGTCAGTCCGTATGTGTGTATGTATGTATGTATGAACACCGACAAAACGTTCACAGTCAAAATGTTCACGACAAAACGCTCACAAAAATGTTGTGAACGTTTTGTCGTGACACGTACAATTCCAACGGAATGTTCACACATCTTTTTGATGAGTTACGTGTACTTCGAGACAAACTGGCTTACAATTATTTTCTGTGTTTGACAGATAATAAATAATTTATAATTAACGACGTCTTCATTCGCAATGGGCATTAAATTCGACATGTAAATATTTTATTTAAAATAAGAGACAAATCTTAAATTGTTTGATCGTTGTTGTTTGTAACTGTGGATATTAATTTATTACAATTAAACATAAAAAATTAATAATAGTAATAATAGTAACAATAATAATAATAATACAACAACAACAACAACAACAACAAGAGTTCCTCGCCGCCTCCCCAAATACTGGGAAGTCATAAAAAGTGACCTGATTGCTAGGTTCGTTCGATAGGGGGGCGTTCCATTTTGATGTGAAATGATGGAATATGATCTGGACATAAATGTTATAATGATCACCTTCCTGAGTTTGTTTGCTTACATGCTTGTTTGTTCGTTTCCCTGATTGCCTGCATACGCGGTCAATGGTCAAGTTTGTTTGAACCGTACCAGAAGAGGCAGTTTGACCAACCAACGATCTTGAACATCGTGGAACGCTTCGTCTGTTTCTCTCATTTTTTCTCTAATTTTTCTGACGTTCGCTTAAAGTTTGGAATTTTGAAAAACTGAATTTCTGAAAATATAATTTTAAAAACAAATCCAAATTAATTTTTAGAGACGCATTTAAAAGCCACAACTTTTAACGGTCGAATTACTGCTTTGCTGTTGTGGAGTTGTGTGTTTGTGTAGTTGTGTTTGTGTAGTTGTATGTTTGTGTAGTTGTATGTTTGTGTAGTTGTGTGTTTGTGTAGTTGCGTGTTTGTGTGTTTGTGTGTTTGTGTAGTTGTGTGTTTGTGTAGTCTGTTATTTGTCGTGTGTAAGTAGCGGAAAGATACTTGAAACAAACCGACATATGTCCTCCTCATCTTCTTCCTCTTCTCCGTTTCCTGCGTTTTATGCTGCCATTTTACTTCCAGCCATGCGATCGTTCAGTACATTTCATACCTTCGGGGAGATTTCCTGGCTGCTTTAATGCTTTTCTACGCGTAGCAACTCCACCATTAAGATGGATTTCTTGAAGATAAACTGCAACACATTTCTGCCGCTTTGATACTAACATGCATGAAGCGTGTTGTATGAAATGGTGGCCAGTTGCTGAAGGTTGTAGTAATGAGAAACCAGTTGTAGTAATGAGAAACCAGTTGTAGCAAGTTGTAGCAGGGACCAGGAACGTTAATTAGGGTGGCAGGGAGGGAGGCCTGAGAAGTGTAAAATTTGTGGAAAAGTAGCAACTCCGATTACCCCGCTCGGTTATTGTTGTGAAAATTTGGTGAGCCCTGAGAACATGTTGCCCCCCCAAGGTTTTGCTGAAATGACGTCCCTGAGTTGTAGCGATGGTATGCTGCTGCAAGTCGTAGTAATGGTAGCCAGCAACTTGTTGCAAGCTGTTGAGTTGCAGGGACATTGTTATTGTATCATGTTAACTGAATTTTGCTCATTCGGATCGATCAAATGGAATTAAAGAATCAAATCGATCGAATCTATTCAGCTGAATAAAGTTGATTTATTAGAATCAAAGTGACAACATCTTCTCACTTCTCACTCTAATCAAATCTATCAAATTGTCGGCACACAATTTGTACGAGAGTCACTTCTTCGAACGGATGATTGTCGTACACGCACCGAACTTCCGTGCCGGGGACACGTACGCTATGGCGCGTACATGAGTAACACTACACAACTACACAGGTACATGTGCACTAAAGAACGCACGGAAATACCACCACATATCGTATATATATATATATATATATATATATATATATATATATATATATATATATATATATATATATATATATATATATATATATATATATATATATATATATATGTATATATATATATATATATATTGAAATGGGAGCACACAAAGAGATGCATCATCTATATCGACCACGCAATCAGGCGCGTTATTGTGATTTTCATGATCTGCTGGTCTTTTAATCTTGTGTCTTTAAGTATCTCTATCTTTGTTTCCGTGCTTACATGTGGGCTTTATGAGAAAGAGTTGTGCTGTGCCAATAAAACAGAATGATATAGACTGGTTACAATATATATATATATATATATATATATATATATATATATATATATATATATATATATATATATATATATATATATATATATATATATATATATATATATATATATATATATATATAATTTTTCCATAGCCGAACTTCATAAGACAGGCCTAAAAAGTGTACCGAAATAGTCCTCATTTTCATTATTTTCAATAAATCACAAAGCCATTCGAGAAGAACCCGTGTACGATTGTCAATATCGTAACATTGGTGTCAGAAGTGGGATCTGAAAGAAATGGTTTTAAAAATACTGGAAAAACTTACCGCTGCTGAATTGAAGCGAGAGCCAAGAAAGCGGAGGCTGAACACTAAAGGGGGACAGCCCGAGCTCGTGAACCACCTCCAGATGGCATTTGAGGACATTGGGTTTGACCCAAAAGAATACGAGTTTGATAAAAATGAAGAATTAAAACATATTTTGAAAGATTGGATGGATGAAACGAAAGAAGGAAACAAAGCAGCTCAAGCATCTCGAGAGAAGACGAGGGACACACTATGTTTTGGTAGTTAGGTCCGCCCTGAAGACGGATTGACAGCAGCCAGTGCGGCGATGCTGCCAGTAAACAGCAAACCGTTAAATGAAAACGGGGAATCCTCTGGTAGTGGTTTGCCTGTCTGGATGGCAAGGCTATTGAGAGTTTGGTCACAGAAACGCCTGAGACAATGGTGGGCACGGTTCTGGACCAGCGTGTTGCTGGTAAATTAAATGATGTGGGTTGCTGTGGCAAAACCCAGTTCGAACCAGCTTTGTCTCAGAACATGTGACAGCCGTACAGACTGCACAGATCACGTGGGGCATGAGGAAAATAAAAAAAAGGAGAATTGATTTTGTTTTGTGGTAGGGCGTCACTGAGTGTTGCTGGACTCTGACAGATTAAAAAATATTTATTAAAAAACAGAGAATAATCGAAAACAAAAACAGATGAAAATGAAATAATAAAAACACAGCTTTTGAACTTTTGTTATTTTTGTTATTCTAATTTTTCCCCAGCACAATTAAATTAATAAGAAAATTTTTTTTTTTTCATGAGACCCAGCAAGCAAGCATGAGAGTAAAATGGCTTCTTCTTCTTTTTCTTCTTCTCTTCTTCTTTTTTCCTATTTTTTTCTTTTAAAGATTATGAAGATATTTTGAATACCAGTGACATGTTTTGTAGCTTTCATTTTTTCCATGAAATTTGAAGGAATATGCCACTAAGGCTGCTTTAATCTTCGTCAATTCTGACAATGAAATATCAAAGATAAACGCACGCCCAACATCTTTTCACAAACTCTTATACATTTTTTCAACATTTTGACCATATTTTCTTAATATTCCATTTTTGTTTCAGCTTCCAATGGTGATATTTTCAAAAAATATTTTTTGCTTTTTAAGAAGGTAAGTTTATTTCTTTTTTTAAAAGTCCAACCTTGACTTATCAGGAATCTTTTTGTCATTCTTTGATTAGCGCAAGCGTCACAAGCCTCAAAGGAGTTATAAATCACACATCCCTACGCTGCTACGCACGCACATCTTTCTCCGACGTGACTTCAAAGATTGTTCACAATGTGATGGGACTCGATCATGTAGAGTCTAGCAATCGCAACTCTTCGCAACATTATCTCAACATTATCTCAACATCTTCAATCTTTCCGTGTCGACCTTGTCTCGTGACAAAGAATGAAGACAAGGTACAAATAATCTACAAATCATTTTTTATTCATTTTCAAAGGAGAAAAAAAACTCATTTTCGTTTCCATGACAACCGAGATGTTTGCGTGTTGATGCTTTTCTGTGCTGCACTGCTACCTTTACATGACGTCATTAATCTCGGTGCATCACCTCGCAAAACACCTGCATTGTCACGTGACAGGCGCACTTCCGTCTGCCGAGTTATAGCGAATGCGTTTCAACAACATTATCATCATAATCATCATCATCAACATTATCATCATAATCATCATCATCAACATTATCATCATAATCATCATCATCATCATCGCCGTCGTCGTAATCATCATCATCATCGTTATCGTCGGAGTCACCAGTCTCTTTCTGCGCCATCCGCTTGGATTTCGTCATCATTTCCGGTTCGAGACTTCGGATTTTTCTTGTACTCAGACGTAACTATGCACACCCAAGTTAGTTATGTGACACGTGTGTGCTCTGTAATGTTGCAACAGATCAGAGCCATCGCAGCATACCTTCCTGCGTTCACAACTAGTTCCACTTGTCACGACGCTAGTTCTTTCCAAGATCGAATACTGTAACTCAGCTTTAGTCAAACTACCCAAAACTTTAACTCACCGGCTACAATCTGTCGTTAGTTCAGCTGCCAGACTTGTGACAAAAAAACGCTAACATGACCACAACCACATCACTCCTCATGATCTCCATTGGTTAAAACAAAACACAAAATTGAGTTCAAGTTGGCACTTCTGGTCTTTAAGTGTCTCAGTAAGATGGCTCTCCCGTGCCTCGTATCTAACATTCAACGCCTACAGGATAGGCCTAATCGAAAAGGACTCAGATCTTCCTCTTCTTTGCTCTTCTTCGTTCTAACCAGGTGACTCAAAGGTGCCGGGGATAGATCGTTCGCGGTCGCTGAGCCTAAAATCGGAAATCAAATTCCTTAAGAGGCCACTTCCACAGTCACAATTGAGGGTTTTAGAAAAACTCCCGTTTAATGACCTGAGGTCCCACCTTGAAAAAATTTTCAAACATTCATTCAATCGTTCGTTCGTTCGTTCGTTCTTTCGTTCGTTCATTCATTCTTTCATTCAGGCATCATTGACAAGTTTTTTACTCGACCCAAATTAAAAAAGTTTACTAGTTTTCAAAAATCCGTTTGGAATTTGTATTACGCCAATTCTTTAAATCAAAGTATTTCTTTGAAAGTTTGCATACTAGCTGGCATAACCGGTGTTGCTCGATTTATGCTTTCTTGTCCAAAAAAGCTAACCGGTTGGAAATTTATATGCAAAGTGGACACAGACCACCCATGATCACGCTCCTCAAGTCTACCAAATTGCAATAAAATCTGTTCAGGTGTTCAAATTTGATTATATATATATATATATATATATATATTATAACTATATAAAAATATATATATATATATTATTATATAAAAAAGTTTAATTTAACCTTATTTAATATTTTTTTTAAATAAGAAAAAGTTCTGCATAAAACATGTTGTTAAAAGGCAAGTGAAAATAGGTCATTCGTTGATCAAAGTTTAAAAAAAAGAAAAATAGAAATGACAACTACATTTTGTTTTTGGTAATATTCTAATCAGTTCTTGTATACATTCTATTCCACCTATATTATATTATATTATATTATATTATATTATATTATATTATATTATATTATATTATATTATATTATATTATATTATATTATATTATATTATATTATATTATATTATATTGTATTGTATTGTATTGTATTGTATTGTATTGTATTGTATTGTATTGTATTGTATTGTATTGTATTGTATTGTATTGTATTGTATTGTATTGTATTGTATTGTATTGTATTGTATTGTATTGTATTGTATTGTATTGTATTGTATTGTATTGTATTGTATTGTATTGTATTGTATTGTATTGTATTGTATTGTATTGTATTGTATTGTATTGTATTGTATTGTATTGTATTGTATTGTATTGTATTGTATTGTATTGTATTGTATTGTATTGTATTGTATTGTATTGTATTGTATTGTATTGTATTGTATTGTATTGTATTGTATTGTATTGTGTTGTATTGTATTGTATTGTATTGTATTGTATTGTATTGTATTGTATTGTATTGCATTGCATTGCATTGCATTGCATTGCATTACATTACATTAAATTATATTACATTATATTATATTATATTATTTTCCTATTATTTATTATTTATTCATTCCACATTGTCATTTTTTTTTATTTTTCTTCTTATTTGGTTTAATTTTTTAGTTTGTTTTTTCTATAAACTCTTTTAATCTTTATTATTTTAAACTATATTTTCATTACAACATAACAGCCTTATAAAGTTACTTCTATTTTATATTTTATTCTATTCCCATAGAATCATCTTATTGTTCTATTCTATCCACATTTTTTATCTGTTTGGATCGTATTTTGTATATTCTAAAAACTTTTCTTATTCTGCACACACTTTTAAACAAAACACGTATTCGAAATATGATGGGAAGCTAAAAAAAAAGAGAGAAGGGGAGAGAAAGAAAAAGAGGGAGAGAAAGAAGAAGAAGAAGAGAGAGAGAGAGAGAGAGGAAGTGAGAGAAAGAAAGAGAAATAAAGAAAGAAAGAATAAAAGAGAGGAGGAAAGACAGACAGACAGAGTTAGAGATGGAATAAATGAATCCATGAGGAAAGCAAAACTCATCAGTTTGTCACCTCTGCGGAATTTTTTTGCAGCATTCGGACGAACATGAAGAACAAGTTGTTGCTGATTGTGTTTCAATTTTAATTTAAAATATGAAAATTTTGGTTTTATAAACCATAAATACGTTTTACGTGAATTGACTTTGATCACATTTTAAATGTTATGTGGTTTTCTTGAGACATTTTGAAGTGTTTAAGTGAATACATGAGCATGCCTATAAATGATGAAGCATGTCTTTTGAAAATATAATTATTTAATTTCTACTAGTTGATCTTAATTGCATAATTTTATAATTTGTACCAATATCTAATTTGTTATTTTTCTCTTTGTTATAACAAACAAAAACATTTTTTATATCGAGTAAACGAAAAACAAACATTGAAATCTAAAAAAAAATATTTTTATTTATTCATTAAAACACGTTTCAGCACATCTCTTTTTTTCACAACTTCCTTTTCTTTATTAGTTCGCCGACATGACGACTCCGGAATAATAACGTTGCAAATTATACCCTACAGATGGTGGGCTATAATTATAGTCGTCTGCTTATTATGAATAATATAGTTAGTGTGGTGGTTTGTAAGCAGTATCATGAGGTTTCTATGTGGCTACTGATTAGTGTGCTTGTTTGTATGTAGTTGTTAGTTATGTGTATTGTCAAGTGAGATGCGATGGCTTTTATGTGGTTTCATGTTATTAAGGGATTTAACCATTTAATGTGTTGCTAATGACATTTTAATTTTATTTGATTGAAAGCGATTTAGAAAATAAAAACAATATTGTAATCTTTGTTCTCAATAAATTTTTAAACTAAGTGGCTGCTTTCCAACAGATAACTATCAATTAACTTCAATTCGACATCTCTTTAAATTAACAAATAAAAATTGATTTGATCGAAAAAAATCTTTTTGATGAAATTGTCGCAGTCCAAAAGGTTCGAATTTGTGCAAAAGAAAAAAAGTACTTGTAGAAAGCATATTGTCCTTGATGGGATTCTTTGCTTGCTATGCTTTGTCTTTGGTTTCTAAGCACGAAGAATTATTGTTCTTGGGTGTTTTAGGGACCTTTTCGCTGGCGAGAAATGCGTTCCTTTCTGCAATTAGTGTCACGGGCGATAATGCACGCCTTTATCATGTCATGAATTCAAACTTACATCGCAAACAAAGCCAATGCGATTTGTCGGTTGATGTCGTCTGCTCGTTTGACGGCTTTTTCTTTATTATTTTTTTCTTTTTTCCCGCCAGGCCACGTGACCTTTCAGTGCAGATTTGCAAAATGACTCTCGTTCGTCGATATTGACGTAACGACGTCACGTTGACAGAATTTTTACACATGTGACAAATTCCACACCCCTTACATTTCACATGTGACAAATTCCACACCCATTACATTTCACATGTGACAAATTCCATACCCAGTGCTTGTCATCGTAGCTTTCTAATATATCATTACAATTTCATTACGAATCTTTGCTCACACAAACTTGAGTCAATTTTTGTCGGTTTTCTTATTTATTGAATAAAGAAATATTGCGAATAGAAATATATGATGATGATGATGATGATGATGACGGCGATGATGATGAATATAGGTATTGTTATAAATAGTTTGTTTTTTACTCTATTTAATGTAATAATATTACTATACAACTAGTCTTGAAAATATATTTACTTGGTAGTATATAATATTGGTATATTGTGACAAGCCCACTCTTAAATGTCTCCGCTAAGAACATCACTAATTATGCATAGGAAAG
>OZ022239.1:11288773-11313773 GCA_963978895.1 Erpobdella octoculata
GTGTCTGTATGTCTATATGTCTGTCTGTATGTCAGTTTGTGTTCTATTTTTGTTGCAGATTGTTTTGAATGGCTTCAATTTTCACAGAAGCCATGTTTTTATTGTAAAATTAAATTATAAATTATAAAATAAAAATATATAATATAAAATATAAAATATAAAAGAACAATTTATAGAATAAAATATAAAATAATTAAACAAATATAAGATATTTAATAACAATTTTTTTTTCAAATTTTAATTAAAAACTGCAGCCACAGTTTCTGAAGGGTGGAATTTCGATTTTTGTTACGCGTCGATAAACTACGACCTTTCATGGTGATGTTCAACTTGCTTCATGTCTTCAATGTCTTCGTGCTTCTTAAACTTTCAAGACGAACAATTTTACATTTCAGTCGTTTTTTTCACTCCTTTGAAGATTGCAACCTGAGACATGAGGGGCTTTCTCTGAAGTTTGGTGAGAGGGGGGGTGGCAGATGCTCGAACGACCTGCTAAGATCAAAAGGAAGATGAAGTGAAGCGCAAACTCACAGTCACTTCTGCAACAAATTGTGAAAAGCTGAAGATGAATAGAAAAATATAACTTTTAAAATTGTTTAGATTTTAGTCGTACGAACTTAGCAAGAAACTAAATTATTAATTAATGAATTAAATAAAAACTAAAAACTAAATAGATTTGCTCCCTTTGAAACAAAATAAAAAAAACGCTTTTGAACAGATTGAAATATACTCAAGAATTATTCAATTCTAGAAATGTCAGTTCTACTTTTTCTGCATTAGTTGATTGCATTGAGTTGAGTTGTATTGTGTTGTGTTGTGTTATTTTATGTTGTGTTGTGTTGTGTTGTGTTGTGTTGTGCTGTTTTTTTTTGTTTGGTATTGTTTTGTTTTGTTTTGTATTGTTCTATTCTGTTCTGTATCCGTTTCGTGTTTTCAAAGAATTGCTGTTTCTCAAGTCATTTTTAAACTTCTGTGATGAACATTTTTTGTTTCACGAAGATCATCAGCTTAAATGCATATCTGCACATCTGCTCGAATTAAGATTTCAAATCTTTTCAACTTGGCTTCTCTTCTGACATTTGTATTAATTTATTTATATTTTAAGTTTTTAATTTTGCTAAAATAAAATTTATTGAATTGTTTGGTGCTTCACTACTCCAATTTTCAAGTTCTCAACTTCAATGAGATGACCCGTGGGGGTCAATTGAATTTTGGAACGGTCAGCATAAAATTGATCTTTCATTCAAGAGATGCATTCGAATCGCCTCCTCCAACATCTTGCGTCAAGTCGTTCCAGTCTGCGATGCATTATAGATAAGTTATTTCAATGAAGGGGAGATTGTCTGCCATCATTTCATCGTCACTTTTTTTAAATAAAATATCAAAACTTCCAGAAACACCTTTTTGGTGTCAAATTTCACAGCTGGTTTTGTTCGACGGTCTGTCACTTCTTGAGAGATCATTTTCAGTTTGAGACATCAAAACCGTTTTCTACTTTTCATGTCCATTTGTTCGTGCGTTTATTTGTTTACACCTGTAATATACATCAATTTCAATTTAATAATTTAGTTTTATATCTATATATATAAAAATGAATGTTTGTATATATGTATATATGTATATATGTATATATGTATATATGTTTATATGTTTATATGTTAATGTCCTTTATGCATTGCTACACCATTCATCCGATCGTAATGAAATTTTCACACAACCTTGAGAGTCAATGGAAGTCAAAAATAAAAAAAAAATTTTGAAATCCGTCACAAAATGAGCGGAGCGGAGCGGGTGAGCGAGCGGGAACTATATATATATGTATGTATGTGCGTATGTATGTGTGTATGTATGTATGTTTATGTGCATGTATGTGTGTCTGTGTGTGTGTTTATGTATGTACTAGCGGAGATACCCGGCGTTGCCCAGGTTTTTTAGAGGTTTTTCTAATGTTTGTCTCTTTCTCTCCCATTTCCTTTCCCACCTGCTTTCCCACTCCTGTTCGCTTTCCCGTTTTCGGTCGTTTTCCCGCTGCTGGTCGCTTTCCCGCTCCCGGTCGCTTTCCCGCTCCCGGTCGCTTTCCCGCTCCCGGTCGTTTTCCCGTTCCCGGTCGCTGTCCCGTTCCCGCTCACGTTTGCTCTCCCATTCCCGCTCACGCTTGCTTTTCCGTTCCCGCTCGCTGTCCGTTCCGGGTCGCTTTCCTGTTTCTATAATAGACAAACTAACCCACAAACATTCATATATATATATAGTCTTAGCAAATCTATTTTACGTTTTATAGGCTAACAGAAGTTATGAAAGAATGTAAAAGAGAAAATGAGCGTGAACGGGAACGGGAGAGCAACCGTGACCGGGAATGGGAGAGCAAGCATGACCGGGAACGGGAGAGCAAGCGTGAGCGGGAACGGGAAAGCGACCGGAAACGGGAAAGCGACCGGGAACGGGAAAGCGACCGGGAACGGGAAATTGACCGGGAACGGGAAAGCGACCGGGAACGGGAAAGCGACCGAGAACGGGAAAGCGACCGGGAACGGGAAAGCGACCGGGAACGGGAAAGCGACCGGGAACGCGGAAAGCGACCGGGAACGCGGAAAGCGACTGGAATCGGGAGAGCAAGCTTGGAAGGAAACGCGAGCAAGAGAGAAAATCGATAACAAAACTTCTGAGCGGGAAAGCGACCGGGAGCTGGAAAACGACCGAGAGCGGAAAAGCGACCGGGAACGCTACGAAAACGGGAAAGTGGAGAAGGGAACGGGAGCGAGAGAGACAAACATTAGAAAAACCTCTAAAAACCCCGGGCAACGCCGGGTAACCCCGCTAGTATTTACATAAATATCTGTTTATTTATTTATTTATTATTATATGTTTTTATTTAATTATTCAATCTTCCAGTTTTAAATTTATTGAACGCCATAAATATAACAGCAAATAAGTTATTTCATATTAATTAATTCTTCTTGCATTTAAAAGTTTTCTTCTTTTTCCTGCCTTTAAAAATCATTTTACCGTTTTTTTCGAATTTCAGTTTTATTGTTTTAATGTTTTTATTTATTTATTAATTTTTATTTTTTTAGTACAAATTTAAAATTCTAAAAAACCTGCATATAAAAGCAGCCTTGAAATAATTAAAATGCACTAAAAAATCAAAGTGACTTTTGCGATATTAAATTTTTTATATTTTAAAAAATCGCACTTTAAAAAAAAGTTGTTTGAGTTTTAAATGAATGACATGTGTTGTGACGTCATGCAACTTTAATAAAGTCACGAGGGACCCATCGCGACCTCATACATACAATTTTTATGATTGAACTGTCAAACTTTTTACAATGTTTTTCAGTTGAACTTGTACAAAGATAGCAGAAGTGTTTATGAATAAATACTTGTAGGAGTGAAAAAACTGAAAAAATTTACTTTTAGAAAGCTTCAAAATATTATTATTATTAATACTGTTTCTTATAGCCTTTGTTTTATAATATTATTATTATACTATTATTATTATTCTTATTATTATTGTTTCATTATTATTATTCTTATTAGTATTACTTTTTTTACAAACTTCAATTTAGGTTACAATCTCTGTTTGTGTGTGTGTGTGGCTTTCTCTGTACGCAAATCTTGCAAATAAAATTTAACCAGCTTTTTGACTAGCTAGGAAGCTGAAACTTTCAGCATAACTTTATATTGGATGACAATACATGATTCAATTAATGAAAAAAGAATTTAATTTGAACATCTTTCGTATTTTAAATCGAGTGTATTTGAAATCAAAGTTTGTGTTGAAAAACTTGTTTTTTCTTTTACTTGTTATTATTAACAATAGTTTAATCACTTTAAATCATTTCACAGATTGTAGAATCGTGACATTTTCGACAAGTATTCAGTCACGTCAATTTGTTACATTGTTGATAATTTCCACCACTCGGTAAAGAAAGACAAGCTTTCTTTCTTTCTTTCTTTCTTTCTTTCTCTTTTTCTTTCTTTATTTCTCTCTCTCTCTCCCTCTCTCTCTCACTTTCTTTTTCACTAGTATAGAATGTGTTTTGTAGAGTCCACTAATTTCAGAGTAAACTTTTCTTCTAAAAACTTCGTTCAACAATCTCAATAAGAATAAAACAACCTGGTTTTTCACAGAGTTGATTTCGTGGCCGATATGCTCTCGAAGTTCTTAAATTACAAAGTTTAAAGTTGAAACTAAAGCCTGGAATATAATTAAATAATTTTCTGTTTGTTACCGACACCTGGTCAGTCAGTTTACAAGTAACGTTTTGCTCGTGGTCAACACATGTTGAGTAAATTACATGTAATTCGAGATATTCTCTGTTTATGTTTCGGTTGGTTGTTGGTGCTTCTAAACCGCTAATGTTCGTGTAATTGAAAAAAGCTTGCTTGGGCCGACATTTGAAGGTTCTTTTTTGTCCAACCGACAAAGGAGTGCTGAAGTGCTCAAATTAACTGAGAGATTCATTCTAGCCATCCTATATTCGATCGTACACGACGAATTGAAATTTGCACGCAAGTACCCTCTTTATAGATCATAATTGCTCTTTAATATCCGTCACATTATTATAATTATTATTTATAATGTCGATCGATGCACTGGTTTTCATTCCATTCAACTGTTTTTTGTCACATCATCATCATTAATATCATCATTACACGTTTACATATGTGAAACATAACTTGCATATAATCGCATGACAATTGATGTCATTATGACAGACATATAGACAGACACTTTATTTAAGCATATAACTGATACACTGATGCATCACGCATTTTAAGCAGAAATCTTGAGAAATCGGCCGAAGTTAAACACGATACTTCATCAAATTAATTTGTAATTATAAATAAATATTAGGTGGCAATTGCATAATTTCTCGCATTTCATATTTTCAACACATTTCTTGCTTTGATGTCATGTCTTCCATCATATCGTGTAATTCCAACTTCACTCGTGTATCTCAATGGCGATACGTGGATGATGTTCGCAGTCTTAGAGAATTCCTTCCAGCCGTAAGCCATAATGAGGGTCGGGTACATGACCTCTTGACCTCTTAGTTTCTTCATGCACTATCCTCCGTAGTTGGAATTGACACTGACACTGTCTTTTGAATTTTTGTATTTGAATATAAAAATATGAATTGTAGCTGTAACACATTTTGTTCATATAGACCTTGCTACGAATCAATTATAGACCCGGAAGACATTTTTGGAAATAACTTAATCAGATTTTGAAATTATCTTCCGAATCCTACGTCCAATAATGTAACTCATTATGTTACAATATGCTACTTATGCTCACCATTGGAGAAGAGTTTCTGTGACACATGTGGGCTTTGTGACCCCTACGACCTTGAAATCATTAAATATGTATACGACTTGAGTGACAGATAACGCGTCGACAGAAGTTCTTTGGATTTATTTTTAGAGTATATATTAAATAATTAAATTGCTTTTGATTTTTTACAAATACATTCATGAAAATTAAAATCAAACAGCTGTTAATGATTGGACAGAAATAAACCAATAAGGTCCTGTTAGATCACGTGATATGCATGCTTAAAAAGTGTCTTTTTGACAAAATGTGATGCTATTTATCATTGACTCCACGTTATAATATCATTTACAAATATTTATTATTATTTACTTCTAGCTTGAATAACAAATTTCATTGATATAATAGTTACTATTGCTTATTATTAATTATTTTTAAATTAAATTACAATTATCTTTTATATAATAATTACTATTAATTAGTAACATTTACTTCCAAATTTAATTAAAAATACAACTTAATAGACACAGAATGGTTTTGTTGATTTTGCACAAAAAAATCAATTCCATTGAAAGTTGGTAATTTTTTTAAGGGTCGTTGACCCCTTTCCTACCCTAATTTATTGTGCCTCATTTACGTTCCTGACACGGAGAGGAATTGCACAGGGCGTTCTTGAACCTGCGGGGTCGAAAAGGAGCAATCATCTGTGAAGAAAGAGAAGAAAAAGGGGGAGGGGTATTTTTAGAATTTATTTGGCATTTCTTGCACAGGAAGAATTAAAAAATCGTTCCTCATTGGCAAATTCATCAGGACTCGAACGACGAGTTATGCGCTATAAAAATAAAGCAATTATTTGTTATCTTTGAAGTATGCGCCTGCTAACAAGCCAGCGACGTAAGAACACGCTTTCTCTCGTTAACTATGATGACTTATAATCGTTGCCAGATGTTTGGAAACCATGCATTTCCGAATGTTCGTATGTTTGCTATTTTGCGTATGCGTCTGTGCGGATTTATAGATGGATGAGTGCCCGAATGCCTGAGTTTTAATTGGATGCGTTTCTAGAGTGAAAGATGCTTGAGCCAGCCAACCAGTCAGTCAGTCATTTCTATGTTAGCAAGTGACTGATAGAAAAAAATTATTTACATTTCTAAAACTTCGACACTTTAATTTATTTCATTTTTCACATTTCTAAAAATAAATTTATTTTCCCTCCAGCCTCGAAAGTTCCCCGTTTTGTGTCCGAGCCTAGGCATGCTGTGGTTGAGCCAGGATCGTACTTGACACTTGCCTGCAGAACAGAACCAGAGTCATCAATTTACCGTTGGAGTTTCAATACAACTCTTGTAACGTCAACTTCTACCAGTCAAAAAAAACGGGCAGGTTTCGAACTGCGAGATGGAGGAAATGTACTCAAGATAGGACCATTCAGCCCACAACTGCACTTTGGCGTTTATCAGTGCTTGGCCGTCATTCCATCCGTGGGAACTGTCATGAGTTCTGAAGCTCTCGTTGAAGGAGCAGGTAGATTTAATTGGATGTAATATTGTTTTCAAGGTGCACAAATATATGCATGGTGGTGGTGGTGATGGTGGTGGTGATGGTGATGGTGATGATGATGACGACGACGACGACGAGGACGATGACGATGACGATGACGATGACGATGACGATGACGATGACGATGATGATGATGATGATGGCATATACATGGGGCCGGTAAGGATGAAACCAACTGGGGACTACAGCAGATGGTTAATGGTGTTAATGTCAATGGAGACAACTCCATGGTCACGTGTCCGAGGTCATTTATGATAATGGAAGTCAATTTTTAATCCTCGACTGTTTCTTTTTGTTCAAGTGAATGATTTTGCTTTGGAACTTTTAGGATCTTTGTTTGCACCAATTTTCCGGCTTTAATTCCGCTTATATTAATTTACATTCTTTTTTATTAGTCTATAAATTAGGTTGTTTAAAAAACTACGAAATAAATAAAAATTTGTGTTGGTGAAAATAATCTAAAATTAAATTTTTATTTATTAAAACTCCCTGCAAGGAGAAACGAAGCACATAGAAGCTTTCTCTACATTTTTTCATAGTGGAAATTATTTTTATGGATAGATATTAATTAAAAAAAAACAAATCATAAAAATTTCGCCGTTGTACAAAAATATTTTAATTTTCAAAGAATTTTAGTTAAAATATTAAATTTGTGGAATTATTACAATTCAACGTATTCGTTACTCACTTAAATATAACTAAATAAATTACTAAATAATCTTAACTTACTAAAATAAACATGATGATTACATAAATTAAATAACTAAATATCTAAAAAATGGTACTAAATAGTTATTATTGATTATTTAAAATAAATAAATAAATAACTAACTAAAGCAGCGCTGACATGAATAATTGTTGCAATGCTACGAAAACATCTCCCATGAAAGCATTAGCGAGTCGTTTGTCACAAGAATAAATAATAAATATATTTCTTTTTTGCTTCTTTTTCTCTCATGATTGATTTTAACATTTTAATGCTGACATTATACTTATGGCTTGACATTCATTTGCAAAGCAATAACAATAACAATAACAATAACAATAACAATAACAATAACAATAACAATAACAATAACAATAACAATAACAATAACAATAACAATAACAATAACAATAACAATAACAATAACAATAACAATAACAATAACAATAACAATAACAATAACAATAACAATAACAATAACAATAACAATAACAATAACAATAACAATAACAATAACAATAACAATAACAATAACAATAACAATAACAGTAACAGTAACAGTAACAATAACAATAACAATAACAATAACAATAACAATAACAATAACAATAACGATAACGATAACGATAACGATAACGATAACGATAACGATAACGATAACGATAACGATAACGATAACGATAACGATAACGATAACGATAACGATAACGATAACGATAACGATAACGATAACGATAACGATAACGATAACGATAACGATAACAATAACAATAACAATAACAATAACAATAACAATAACAATAATAATAATACAATGTACAAGTAGAGAAAAGTTACGTAATTTTCTTAAACGATTTCTTTCAAGTAAAATTCCATTTAAATAATATTACGAAACGAAAAATATCTTAATTGGTTATCTGGTTGTTTATGAAAGCTTTCTCAAAATGTCAGGACTGTATTAATAAACGTTTATAATTTAACTTTATTTATCAATTAAATTATTTCTTGTTTAATTATTTAAAACGATATTATTACAGTCCTCTACCCATTTCCTACAAAGAACTCAAAACAACTTACGGATAAAGATGGTGGCGACGTCGAGATTGTTGTGGTTGTGAGGGGCAATACGGCCGTCATTCCCTGCACCTCCCCTTACAGCCGACCGACCGCCATTATCGAATATGAGGTCAACGGTCTGAAAGTTCAACCACGTGGTAATTGAATTTTTAAAGCTTGTTCACACTATTTGTGCTCTTGAAAGTAAAAAAAAGAAAAATTGGAAAGTAAATTTATAGTTATTTTTAGTAAAATAGAAAAGTTGTAAACTTTTAATAAAAAAATTTTGCACTGTTCAAGTTTGTCGTATGAACCAGTTTTAAGTTATTTTTATTGAAATTTTGTATGCGTGATTTTGAGTGTGTTTGTTTGGATTGCTGTGTGTGTGTTTGCTTATTGTGGTGTATATTTGGATGTGTGTGCATGCTTATTGTGGTGTATATTTGGATGTGTGTGCATGCTTATTGTGGTGTATATTTGGATGTGTGTGCATGCTTATTGTGGTGTATATTTGGATGTGTGTGCATGCTTATTGTGGTGTATATTTGGATGTGTGTGCATGCTTATTGTGGTGTATATTTGGATGTGTGTGCATGCTTATTGTGGTTTATATTTGGATGTGTGTGCATGCTTAGACGTGTGCGAAATGTGGTCATGTCATATAATGCAATCATATGAATGAATTTAAGGTGAAGTCTTTTCGTGCTTGTTGATTGCGTGGGAAGGATCGATCGTGACAACTTTGTATTTGAGGTAGTAGTAGCCAGTGTCGCTGTTACATATATGTTGTATTGGAGATAGTAGTAGCCAGTGTCGCTGTTACATATATGTTGTATTGGAGATAGTAGTAGCCAGTGTCGCTGTTACATATATGTTGTAGTGGAGATAGTAGTAGCCAGTGTCGCTGTTACATATATGTTGTATTGGAGATAGTAGTAGCCAGTGTCGCTGTTATATATATGTTGTATTGGAGATAGTAGTAGCCAGTGTCGCTGTTATATATATGTTGTATTGGAGATAGTAGTAGCCAGTGTCGCTGTTATATATATGTTGTATTGGAGATAGTAGTAGCCAGTGTCGCTGTTATATATATATGTTGTATTGGAGATAGTAGTAGCCAGTGTCGCTGTTACATATATATGTTGTATTGGAGATAGTAGTAGCCAGTGTCGCTGTTACATATATGTTGTATTGGAGATAGTAGTAGCCAGTGTCGCTGTTACATATATGTTGTATTGGTGATAGTAGTAGCCAGTGTCGCTGTTACATATATGTTGTATTGGAGATAGTAGTAGCCAGTGTCGCTGTTATATATATGTTGTATTGGAGATAGTAGTAGCCAGTGTCGCTGTTACATATATGTTGTATTGGAGATAGTAGTAGCCAGTGTCGCTGTTATATATATGTTGTATTGGAGATAGTAGTAGCCAGTGTCGCTGTTATATATATGTTGTATTGGAGATAGTAGTAGCCAGTGTCGCTGTTATATATATGTTGTATTGGAGATAGTAGTAGCCAGTGTCGCTGTTATATATATATGTTGTATTGGAGATAGTAGTAGCTAGTGTCGCTGTTATATATATATATATGTTGGGTTGTGGTTAGATTTATTTTAGTGGTGGTCAAAGTTAGCTGGTTGGCTAGTCTGTTGGTTAGCTGGTTGGTGGCTGTAGCTAACTGGCTAGTTGACTGGTTGGCTGGTTGACTGACTGGTTGGCTGGTTGACTAGTTGATTTTTAGCGTGTGACGTCATGGTTGCAACAAACTGATTCTGATTCAATCGTGGTCCTTCGAAAGCAAGTCTCTTATGCTCGTATAGAAATATTACTCATTATAATATCTTGTCAGTTTAGTTTAGTTTTAGCTAAGTTTATTATAATGGACTAAGAAGCTATATAATGTTTTAAGAAGCAGTTTTAAAATTTATTGGAGTAATAATAGTAATAATAGCTTTTTATATTATTATTGTTGTTATTATCATCATTATGCTTATTGTGGTATTAATATTCTTCATTGAAATAAAAGTATTTAACCATTCCAATTGCACTAAGATCCTGAAGATTATTTCTGTATCAGAACTGCGGGTGTCGTAATAAAGCGATAATATTTATTTCATTGTAGTCTGTTATTATTTATTACTGGTTCTCCTGCTGCGTATGTCTCGCACAAGCACACGTAGGCAGAAAGACAAATAATTAAAAAGATACAGACATACAGAAAGGCGAAGAGAATAAGAGAAAAGAGGATTTAAGAAAATAAGAGAAACTGTGACATGCAGCGATAGAAATTTGTCACTTGTCGCGAGTAATTAGTCAAACGAGAAACTTCGAATTCTGAGAACCGCCACATCCCACCAGGAGACTGGCACCAGTGCAGGTAGGTTGTGATGGTCGCTTCATTAATACAGGTAGACATGATTGAATTTCAGGTATGAACGGATGAGTTTGAACGTCAATAATTTTTAATATCTCCGTAAATAAAATAGGTGCGTATAATAAGATGCCTTCTTATGTTAACATGGGAAAGCTGCATATAAATATAATTGTACATGTGTGTACACAATCTACGTTGGGTGTTAATGAAAGTTATGCATACAACTTTGTTCGCACGTACACACGCACATTGTACAGTTCACATTAGATGTCAATTAAAGTACAAAAGGTAGAGCTTGTAGCATTCTGGTACCAATTAATGGCAAACCAACACAGTGGCTTCAGGAACTGCTCGTGCATATCAGGAATCCACAGTTTCAACTGCCAGTCAAACGTTTTTCCGAAATCGGAATGTTCTGAATGCTGATCCCCATTCCTTCCATTCCTAAAACTGCTAGGTACACATTTCATTGACGCAAAAAAGGTTGAAAGGTTGACCTTATTCATGCAGAATACACGTAGTAATGGTAGTATTAGTACAATTCAGATTTAAACTAGTCCTGTACAGTGTTTGAAAACAGTACACAGTATATCCAACAATAACAAGCTTAACCAGGTTCAGAAGCGATTAAAACAAAAAAGTTCATTTGCTGTTGACTCTGCCATTAGAAAGTTTTGAAAGTTAATTTTTTAAGTGGGGCTTGCTGAGTCGATTTTAGCGTGATAATAGACATTAATAAATATAAGGGCATCGTGTCATCACCAATACATTTCCTTAAACATACGTACGACACAATTCGTTGTGCTGTGGTCTCAAGTGTCGCGGTGGGACATCTGATATGTGATATGATGGTGAGATTACAATATGCTCCATAAGATGACAATCTAAATTAGGAATATTTATTGACCGTTGATGAATAAGCCACGTACATTTCAGAGGTCAATTGTTATCGCTCAAAAGGTCACGAAGTTTCAATTCGGATTATAATTATTAAATAAAAAAATAAATAAAACATTTGTTTTTTTTATAATTCAAATTTATAATTTTCTAATAAAAATTATAAAATAACTCCATGAGAGTATCGCCATCTTTGTAAATTGTCGTATTCGGCGCTTCCATAAAATGATGAGGTTTTACAAGCTGAACTTTGAACTTTCAGCACTGTACCACAAAGGTAGACGTAAAAAAATAGAAAAAAGAAAAAGCGGAATAAAACAATCAATATTATTCAATATTTAATTTTAATTCTATTAAAATGCAAAATATCTGAATTGCGAATAAAATTGTTATAAGTTATAATTCTGACTTATTTACGACACAGCAACATCGCTTTTGTTCGGTCGATAAACGAGTTGGTTCTTTATGTCATCCAACAGGACTTCTGTCAAAACAGAGTTCATTTTCATCATCATCATTATTAATATCATCATCATCATCATCATCATCATCATCATCATCATCATCATCATCATCATCATCATCATCATCATCATCATCATCATCATCATCATCATCATCATCATCATCATCATCATCATCATCATCATCATCATCATCATCATCATCATCATCATCATCATCATCATCATCATCAGCAGCAGCAGCAGCAGCAGCATCAGCAGCAGCAGCAGCAGCAGCATAATCTATATCATCATCACTGTCACACTCATCATCATCATGATCGCTATCATCGTCAACTTCATCGTCTTCATCCACCATCATCAGTATCGTCACCACACTCATCAACATATCATCAGTATCACCACGACTCAGCAGCTCATCATCATCACTAACCCAGCTACAAGCATTAGAACTGTCACAAGAGAGTGATGCACCATCGATCATTCAACATAACCATCATCACCATGATCACTATCATCATCATCATCATCATCATCATCATCATCATCACCGTGATCACTATCATTATCATCATCATCATCGTCGTCATTGTCATCGTCATCGTCTTCATCGTCTTCGTCTTCGTCTTCGTCGTCGTCATCGTTGTCGTCGTATTTATCTTCTCTTTCATAATAGGAAAAATAATAGAGATATTTGATGATGAGTATTGCTTCTGAAATACTTGAGGAGTAAGAAAAATAGTAAAAGAAAAAAGCAAAATAAGAAGATGGAGAGAGGAGAAAGAAAAAGAGAGAGAAAGAATGTTACCTAATTTGAAAGTCCCAGTTGAAACTTTCGATCGCAGTTTGAAATGTCATATAAGTTGAAGTTGAGTTCATTCGATACCTCGCTTATGTCATGCTGACCTTTGAACTTCTTCCAAAAATTGCAAAATTTTGTCATTCTTTTTTGTTTGCTGAAGAGTTTGAAGCCATCAAATTATGTCCAGGTGCTGAGGTTGAAGTTTTTATTTCTATTTCTTTTCCACAGTGCAATTTCTTTGCCTGTTTTTTGTTTTCTCCTTTCAATTAATGTTTCACAATTCCCCATTGTTCAGACAAACTAATAAATAGTTTTAAACAGGTAACTATTACAGTAGACTGTCAGATGAATGAATGAATGAATGAATGAATGAATGAATGAATGAATGAATGAATGAATGAATGAATGAATGAATGAATGAATGAATGAATGAATGAATGAATGAATGAATGAATGAATGAATGAATGAATGAATGAATGAATGAATGAATGAATGAATGAATGAATGAATGAATGAATGAATGAATGAATGAATGAATGAATGAATGAATGAATGAATGAATGAATGAATGAATGAATGAATGAATGAATGAATGAATGAATGAATGAATGAATGAATGAATGAATGAATGAATGAATGAATGAATGAATGAATGAATGAATGAATGAATGAATGAATGAATGAATGAATGAATGAATGAATGAATGAATGAATGAATGAATGAATGAATGAATGAATGAATGAATGAATGAATGAATGAATGAATGAATGAATGAATGAATGAATGAATGAATGAATGAATGAATGAATGAATGAATGAATGAATGAATGAATGAATGAATGAATGAATGAATGAATGAATGAATGAATGAATGAATGAATGAATGAATGAATGAATGAATGAATGAATGAATGAATGAATGAATGAATGAATGAATGAATGAATGAATGAATGAATGAATGAATGAATGAATGAATGAATGAATGAATGAATGAATGAATGAATGAATGAATGAATGAATGAACGAACGACTGAATGTATTCAAACCTTCATGGAACTCTTAACCTCAAAAACGTCCCACTCGTCGATAAGAGCTTCTTTTGATGTTTGAGTAAGTTCGCAGAAATATCGATCGTGCGACAGTGTTCAGATGCCTTTTTTATATATTTTTATATTTTATATTATTTTATCTATGCACACGAATACGAACGTCGTCCAGATAAGCAAAGCACTCGCTGACATGATACAATGTCCGATTGCATCGGGGATCGCTCGACCGTTCAACGCAACTATTCCTGCTTTATTCATTCATTCATTTATTCATTCATTCATTTGTTCGTTCATTCATTCGTTCGTTCATTCATTCGTTCGTTCGTTTTTCCGCGTGTTCGTTCATTCGTTCGTTCGTTTGTTCTTTCGTTCGTTCATTCAAGCATTCGTCTATTAATTCATTCGTTTATTAATTCATTCGTTTATTAATTCATTCGTTCATTAATTCATTCGTTCATTCTTGTATTCGTTCATTCTTGTATTCGTTCATTCAAGTTTTCTTCCGTTCATTAATTCATTTGTTATTTCATTTGTTATTTTATTCTTTTACTTATTCGTTTGTTCACTCCTTCATTCGTTCATGCATTCTTTAGTTCGTGCATCGCTTGTATATGATCTTCTATAAATCCTCACGTGACTTCATATTCTATTACATGTGTACTAATTTAATGAATTTATTATCTTTCTATAAATTTATGTGATGCCCTTATTCTCTCCTTCTCTGCCCCCAGAGACCCCCTGCCTCCTAATAACTCTCAATAAGACACCCCCAGAACATTCAACGGACATTGTTTGACTCCCCAATGAAAATAACAACAAAAAGCTTACTGATTTGAAACTCATCCTTTATTTATAAGTTCCCATCTGTTCATTTCTGTGTGGGTGAGAAAGAGAAGAGAGAGTGATAAAAATAAGGGGTAAGAAAAAGGAAGAAAGGGTGTGGAAAAAAGAGTGAGTGGAAAAGAGAGGGAAGAAAAAGAAAAGGTTGAAGAAAAGACGAACAGATAGGGTGTGGAAGAAAAGAGAGGATAAGAAAGAATGAAAAAAATAAGAAAAAAGAGAGAATGAAAGAAAGGGAAACAAAATAAGAAAAACAGAAGAAAAAATAAAGAAGTCCTCGTTTTATATCAAAAGAAACTTCGGTGCATTTCTGGCTAGTGCATTAAAATTTTGAGCTTTCCTTTATTTTATGAATTTATAAATACTTACGATTTAAAAACAGTTTTGTTTTCACAATTTTTACAATGTAAAGTTTTACAGCTTACATTTAACAATTGAAGAACTGTAATTTTTTAGAATCTGCTGAGCCGAAACGGTATTTTTGAGCAGCTTCATGTAGGATTTCATGCAAAACATCAGAGATGCCATTACGAGGTGATGGCTGTACGGAAGGTCTTTGAAGGCGAAAGAGGCATAAAGAATGAAAATTCTACTCAGTTTTTATTAGTGCATCAGAAATGACATAAATGGTTTGATGAAAATACAGACTTACAGTGCAGATGCTCTTGCTGGTGGTTCAGAAGAGTAGTACAGAAAAAACATATGAGAGCGGCAATTTTTGCAAATAAGCGCAACTGGTAAAGGTCATCCTTGTATTCATGTTTACATACTCGTTGACCTAAGTTATGGGTGTAGTAAGAGTTGTTCAAGTTTGGCTTGAACAGTTCCAGTGTGGAAGTTAACACATGGAAGAGTCTCGTTTAGTCACTCCAACAAAATCGTCTACCAAGAGACATAAAAAGCCATTCTCTTCGGAAAAAAATAATATTTTACCATCTGTAATAAGTGATAACTTTCTTCCGTCTGATTAGGACGATCCTAGTATGGTGTATTATTAATACTGCAGCTAAAAAGTCATTCTCAGCTTTGAAGTGTCTGATGACCTAATTCCGCAGCATGAAGAAAAATAATAATACTTGAAAAATCTTTTTAAAAACCTTTTTTGTCTTCTGCACTAAGAAGACAAAAATAATTTTCTGGCTATATGAAATTTGGTGCATTTGTTAACATATATATATACACCTTAAGCTAGGAGCACAGTTCTATAACTCATAACCTGGGTTGAATTCCAGATTATAAAACAATGCGACCCACGTTATTAGTTATAGAATTTTACTGTTAGCTCACTATGTTAAAAAATTTATATAGTCAGAGAATTATTTTTGTCTGTTTAGTGCAAATTAGAAACGTTGTTTTTAAAAAGATTGTTCAAGTATTATTTTTTAACTCTTTTTAGCTTCAATGTTGTTTAAGATTTTAGTTCTTTTATATTTTATACGTTCTTTAACTTATTTCCAATACATCTGAAAATTTAATAGAATGTAATGTTAATGACGACAATTATATACATAAAATTTCAGCAAAATTGAATGATGGAAATTGCTTCAAAATTTGATCACATTTTTCCACCCAGACAAACAGACAAACAAACAGAGACACAGAATCACAAGAAAACAAGTTAAGACAAACGTGATGAAAAAAGTGCCTTGTGTTGACATTGCTACAAAGAAAATGACAACAAACTGATAGAAGGTGGGAAAGAAAGAAAGGACACAAAAAAAGGAGAAAAGAGAAAGAAATTAGGAAATAGGGTAACCCAGCTCAGTGGTGGATATGGGTTCATTCTTGGTAACCCAACCCAACCCAGCCCAGCCCAACTCAACCCAGCTGAAAAAATAAATTTCTAACCCAACCCAACCCACTATGCAATTAATAAAAAAGTTTAAGTTTTGTCTTTTGCTAAATGCAAACTAAATCTCAAATAACTTTAAACTCTGTCAGTTTTATTATTTAATTGTCCAATATTACCAATAAGTTAATTTTTTATTATTTGCATTAAACAAAAACTGAAAATCAATTATTTTTTCGTAGGTGGAATATTCCGACATTTCCACCAATACAATAATTACAGCTAAGAGCAATTAAATTAATCGTCTCCGGAATAACTTTGTGGCACATATCTAATGCAAAAAACCCCAAACTCTTTATGGTTTCTAGTTTTCGACTCCATTTAACAACGCTTATATTAACTTGCCTAGTTGTTTGTTGTTTGTTTCATTGAATTTTCTAAAGCTTTCTTAAGGCACTTTTAATGGTTGTAAAAAGTTCATTTTGTGAACGCAGGTGTATATCCGGTGACAATAAATTAATCCGTTTTTGGATTTAAAAAAATTAAAAAAAAATAAAAATAATACAAAAAGTATAATTTTTTTTTAAAACACAACGCTTATATACAAATGTACTAAAAACTTTAAAAAAATATTTAAGTGTACTTGATAAAAATTTTTGAACCAAACTTTCCGTTCGAAAGATAAAAGCTTTGGGCGAATTCGAATGTATAATATATAGATAACGCCCAACGCTTTTATCTTCAATTGGAAAATTTGGTTAAAAAAATTTTATTACTTAGACGTAAATATTATTTGAAAGTTTTAGTACATTTGTATCTAAGCGTTGTTTAAAAAAAAAATTATTTTTATTATTTATAAAGAAGCTTCCAAAGATGCTCTAAAAATGACAAAAACGAGAAAAGAAAAAAAATGAGAGGCAGAAACAGAAAAAGGAAAAAGGAAAAAGAAAAAAAAAGAAATAGAGAGGAAGAGAGCAAAAAGAAATTTAAAAAAATAAGAATTAGAGGGAAGGGAGAAAACATTTAAATATAATTAAATAAAATTCAAAAGTTAAAATAAAAGAAGTTATTTAATTAATAAAATAATTAGGTAAATAATTATGATTGCAGATCGTTTTCAAGTTCTTCCCTCTGGCAACCTTCAAGTCTCTGAGGCAAACATTGCAGACGAGGGATTATACCGCTGCTCTGCTTATAATCATATTCTTAATCAACGAGTGTTCAATCCATCCGTCTTTAAACTGGCTGTAGAATGTAAGTCGTTTTGTGATTTAACTAACATTTTTTGTGTTTTTTATTTATTTAACAAAATCAAGTTATCAATATTAACAAATTAATTTATAACTTTATATAAAGTTAAAAAAATTGATGATCCTTGTTGTCATAGCGTGCGAACGTACAAAAATGTTTTGAATTAATATGTCAACGTTGACAAGTATTCAATCCGTATCGCAAAGAACAATTTTGTAGTGCTTTCATTTTTATAATAATTTTCTGTTTATTCATTCATTCAACCAATCACTCCTTTCGTCAACCAGCGATACAATTAGCTAACAATTCAAATGGTAATCAATTTACCCACCCATCAATTCACCAACCAGTCGACTATCCCATCAACTAATTCAACTTCAACCAACCAATTTATTTACCCATAATTACACCCACCCATCACAGCCCATAAAGCCACCCACCAAGATATCAGCAACTCAGCCATCTTATTACCCGAGGGGTGAAAAATCTCAAAGCATAAAGTCAGTGTATAAATCATGCATCTAATTGCTGAAGGTTTTGATTCATCGAGGAACAATTTTTCATGTAAAATGTCCACTTCATCATGCACAGGGATAGTTAGAGCTCCTCTTCATTTTTGAACTTATAACCCCGTAGCCCCCTCTCTGTTTCTCTGTTTCTGTTTCTTTCTCTCTTTTTCTACCTCTCTCTTTCTCTCTCCATTATTCTCTCCCTGTTCCAGCCCTCCCTATCCCATTTCCACGACCTCCTCCTTCTTGTTGCATGACTGATGACATCACGATGTAATTATCTCAATTTCAAATAATGTTTTCCCGCAATTTCCTGGTAGTGCTTGCATGATCTAAGAAACTGATTTAATATTATTACTTGCACATGCAGCATTGATTGAAAATATCATTATAAATGTCAAACGCCTCCATCTCAACTCTTCACAGCTGCTCCTTTAATCACCATCTACTATCATCATTACCATCGTCGTCGATGTCGTCATCGTCATCGTCATCATCGTCGTCAAATTATTAATATCATCATCATCATCATCATCATCATCATCATCATCATCATCATCATCATCATCATCATCATCATCATCATCATCATCATCATCATCATCATCATCATCATCATCATCATCATCATCATAATCATCATCGTCATCGTCATCGTCATCGTCATCGTTATCGTCATCGTCATCGTCATCGTCGTCTTCGTCCACTTGACCGGTCCATGCGGTCCTTCGATTGAAATGAGGCGATGAAGGTTTTATGAAGCGAACGGGCCATAAAGTAAAGTATTATTAATTTCATCCAATGTGACTAATGCTTCTATTAATAGCCTCTCTCCAGTGATTGACGACACCATTATATTCTTAAATCATTATAGTCATCAGAACCATAACCACAATAAAAACCATCACCACCATTATCTTCATCATGAATATAACTATAATCCACTCCCATGTTCACCCCACCTTTGTCACAACCACCACCACCACCACCATCATCATCATCATCATCATCATCATCATCATCATCATCATCATCATCGTCGTCGTCATCATCATCATCATCAACTAACCACTAATATGATCCAGGTCATTGTTTTACTTCTATTGACCGATTAGTTACTGGCTACTTAGAAGTTTAGTTTGATGTTTTTAATCACATTATTGAGACGGATAGGAGTTCAATTGAAAACTTAACTCGAGGTAATCAGCCAGTCGTTTTTAGTCTGAATAAGTCTGTGAGGAAGAAGTATGTGCAAGCTTATGGTTAATGTATGTGAATGTGTGTATATATCGGTGCGAATAAAAAATAGGAAGAAGCAGGAATAATTATAATAGTTAAACAATTAATTTGTATGTCAGTGTGCTTTGAAAATTATGAAAAATTTCAACTGGTATATATATATATATATATATATATATATATATATATATATATATATATATATATATATATATATATATATATATATATATATATATATATATATTGATAATGTAATTGCAGCCCTGTTGTGTGAAATTACATACCTGTTTATGTATACGCGGCGTATGTAATCAATTGCACATTCGTAGGTTAGCACCTGCGTGCACAAATCAATCCAGGTGCATGGGGCAAACAACTGGTCTGTATCTCTTCTTCTCCTTACCTTTGTCTTCCCTTCTTTTCCACTCATTCAACTTGTTAACTTAATATAATTAGTACCTTTGTAGTACTTCAGTGCAGAGTGATGTTCCTTTATTATTTCGAGTGTTTGTTGATGTGTGAATGTGATGCATTTGTGCGTGAACCGATTGCGTGTTCCTTAAAGTGAGTTCACGGATCCACGTGTGTGTGTGTAAGTGTGTTCATGTGTGCGCGTACGTGTGACAGATTTGTGAAATTGTTTTGCTTTATAAACACCGGTATCTATCCATTTGGCGCATAGGTCAATTCGTCTCCTGGCGTTCATTTGTAAACATTCTCTTGAGTTCTAATTTGTTTCTTCTCGTTCAAAGAATTATTTATCTGAATTGAGATTTGTCAACTCATCAAGTTGATTGAAAGCTTCAATTGCAAAATTACAATTGAGAATTGATTGTGTGAAAATGAACCTAATTTCTATATTTTAGCGAGAACTGTAAGCAGTTATTTTGGCCTCTTTGATTACTTTTGACTTCTGGCTCGTTCGGCTATCAAATTCGAACTGCTGGAACAATTTAAACCCTGCTAGTATAAAATAATATTAATATTATTAATATTGTTACGATATTGTCCTTCATAAAAGGGTTCTTTGAAATAGTTTTGACTTTATTGGACGATAATAAGCATTTAATTAGACTGATATAAATTTTATTTACTGCAATTAAAACCCGTTTATTAAAAACATTTATGTGACTCTGAAATAATAATTGTAAACGTCAATCAAACGAGGTCTCTAATGGTTGTTCTACAAATTCCTTACTCTTTTACCATTAAAATGTTCTGAAACGTTCTGTATTGGAAAAAAAATTACTATTTCCATAGATATAACGATATTTATAGGCAAAGAAATAACTGAAATAATTAAGACTCACAATGATAATAATAATAATAATAATAATAATAATAATAATAATAATAATAATAATAATAATAATAATAATAATAATAATAATAATAATAATAATAATAATAATAATAATAATAATAATAATAATAATAATAATAATAATAATAATAATAATAATAATAATAATAATAATAATAATAATAATAATAATAATAATAATAATAATAATAATAATAATAATAATAATTCTAGTGCAAATTTCACACGTACAATATTGGAACACATGTTTTGACACGACGTCATGTGTTTCGCGGAAGCTAATTTGGCGATCTTCTCCATGCATTTGTTAGCATCAAGTGGATTTGTTTTATGCCTATGTATGTGTGTGTATAAATGTGGCTGTATTATGTGTGAGTGTGGTTTTGTTATGTGTGAGTGTGGTTGTATTACACTGGTCAACAAAGTTTTTAAAGTCTAGAAAATAAACATTAATCTTAATTCAGAAATAATCTTCATATTGACTTATCAGGTCAAGTTTTTAAGTTATTGAACATTTTATGCGTCCAGGCCCATACTTCTGTAAGTATGTGTCTGAGTCTATAAAATTCATGTATTTATGTCAGTCAAAATCCATATTAGTCTTTATGTGTGTACCTCAACCAGAGGTGGTTTTCTATTAACAGAATATCACTGATTTAGTTGAAAGAACTTATTTTGTTTGTTTTGGAGTCAAATTGGAGACCAAGATAAATTTTTGTGCACTGTATAGAGTCTGCAAAAAAAATCAGGTTTGCCTTCCCAATGGTGTGACGGAAGCCCAATGATCTTGTTCTGTGTGTTCTAAATTTGAAAAGTATTTAGAGGAAAAACTGAAACATGCCAGTCTATCTTATCTATTATAGCGATTCCACACAATAAAGTGCTTCCTGTTTCTATTTTCAGTGTTTTGCATGATCTGAGTTTACCCTCAACCATCAAAGTTTCAACAAAACCTTTCCATTGAAGCCATAGCCCCCCATACTTCAATTATTTTCAATGCAGAGCTGAATGGACATGTTCGTGACTTGAACTGTCGGAAAAATTCTGCTCAACTGCTTCATTACCGACCTAAAAATAAAAATCTTATAAAAAATGGTGTTCGAGTGAGCCACTATTTTAAGAAATACTGGTCAACACAAACAGGTATCACTTTATATAGAACTGTAGACTTTTAGTTGAGCGAGGAAAGATCATTTTTACCTGTGCATATTAAATTATAATTGATCGAGCAATTTGTCAAATCTTTTGAAAAAAATGGAGAGTTGCTTCAAATATATGTGCAGCATGTTTTCAAATTTGACAATTGAAAAACGTTAAGCAGGGATTTTGGAGGAACAGAAGATTTTCTTTTAAAAAACAACAGTGACAACTATTAAGACATTTTTATACTTTGATATCAAGCTTTCGTGAAATTGGCGCTGGTATCAGCATCAAAATTCATTTTTTCCGACACCTCACTCGATTTCCTAAAAATATTGGAGATGAATGTGGCGAACAAAAATAAACGATTTCATCAGGAAATCAAGAATGTGGAAACATAAAACTTGGAACCAAAGATGCGTGATGCCGTCATGATAGCAGACAATTATTGCTGTTGTTTCAATGAGACACTTTTGTTGCCCAACAGTCATAGTCTGCAAAGAAGCGGACATTTGTTCCTTGAATTTTTTGGCAACAATTTCTGTCTTCTTGCATATCTATTTTTCTAATTTGTGTTGCATTTGTTTGTTTTTATGTTAGGTTCTCTGTATTGTTTCTCATCATATGCCTCAATCAATATATTGCCACGTTACAAAAAAGATCTGCTTTAATTTCCCTAGCATCTACTAGAGAAAAAACTTGAGATGAGGATAGCAAGAAAACTAGATCTGATGGAGACAAACTAAAAACATTTTTGAATTCAGCAGGAAAAATCACATAGCAATTTGTTGAAAGATTCCAGACACGAGACAAAATATGGTGTTGTTGCTCAGTGTTATGTGTGTTTAGTTGTATTATGTGTGAGTGTTGTTGTGTTATGTGTGATTGTGGTTGTATCATGTGTGTGTGGTTGTGTTATGTGAGTGGTGTTATATTATGTGTGGGTGTGTAATAGTTGTTGCATATTTGTGCCTTTTACATGCCTTGGTTAATGTATATGTGCAATGTGCCTCTGTTAACGTTCCTTTAGTTCGATCACATGTGATTGCAATCGATAGATGATTGTGGAACTGATGATGGTTTTTTTAAAATAAATGTCTTAAAAAATAATCTATAAAAAATAACTAACACTATAATAAATAATTAATATTCGATCTTGCACCAGCACGTTAAGCCTTCGAAATTTCTGGATTGGGCGGAATTTCGACTTTCAATTATGCGAAACGGTCACGACCCTGTCGAGGTTGAATAATCGAGGTTATTGAATCCACCCGGGCAAGAGGGCTTGCTACCGGGGGCAACCCCAACTTCCATTATTCACATAAACTTGCTGGATGCTCATAAACGTTCGACAAATAATATCTGTAATTTTTCAATAAAAGTTTAACAAAGATAATAATAATAATAATAATAATAATAATAATAATAATAATAATAATAATAATAATAATAATAATAATAATAATAATAATAATAATAATAATAATAATAATAATAATAATAATAATAATAATAATAATAATAATAATAATAATAATAATAATAATAATAATAATAATAATAATAATAATAATAATAATAATAATAATAATAATAATAATAATAATAATAATAATAATAATAATATAATAAAGATAATGACGATAACTTTAAATATTACTTACTACTTTAAACGATTACCATGCTGTTCATTCGTTATTATTCCCATTATGGTCATCTTCATCTTCATCCTGTTCATGATAATGATCATAAGAATAATCATATTGATTATCATAACAAAATGGCAACACTCATTCGTATGACGTCACATGTTTTTTAAACTTCGTGCACTTGCTTCGAACCGGACACGTGACCACAATATCAACGAATGAAACGAATGTCATCTGCTGGTTGCAAAAGAACAATAATGCTGGTGACAACAGCATGAACGAAGACGACGACGACAATGACAACGATGATAATGATGATGATAACGATGATGGTGGTGGTGGTGGTAGTGGTGGTGGTGATGATGATTACGACGATGACGACGACGATGATAATGATGATGACGACGATGGTGATGATGATGGTGATGATGATGATGAAGATGATGACGATGAAGATGATGATTATGATGATGATGATGACATATTCGACTTGGAACAGGAAGAGGGTAGAACATGAAAGATACTGTGCATTCTCTCACATATTGGCAGTTTATTATCAATCATTCGCCACCAATTAGGGAAGAGCATGCTGGTTCCGCACCAGTCATCGAACCGTCAACTCAGCACAAGTTGAGAGCTCAGCAATTTCTCACCACGCCAACCCATCTTCGTATTTTTTTCCAACCTAAATCTGAAGCGCATTTCTGGACCTCCCAATGGCGTAGAAATCTCTGATTTATCATTTCTTCTCCTCCATCATTTCAGTCTTTTATTGATTGATTCCTGAGTTTTTAAGGCTCTTTTGATTTTATTTATCATTTATATGTTTCTGCATATATATATATATATATATATATATATATATATATATATATATATATATATATATATATGTATATATGTATATATGTATATATGTATATATGTATATATATATATGTATGTAATGTATGTATGTATGTTATTATGTATGTATGTATGTATGTATGTATGTATGTATGTATGTATGTATGTATGTATGTATGTATGTATGTATGTATGTATGTATGTATGTATGTATGTATGTATGTATGT
>OZ022239.1:11318773-11361273 GCA_963978895.1 Erpobdella octoculata
CATACATACATACATACATACATACATACATACATACATACATACATACATACATACATACATACATACATACATACATACATACATACATACATACATACATACATACACACACATACATACATACATACACATACACATACACATTGGATTTCTTATTATCTCATTGTTCTTCTCTAATTCGTTGATTACAAACCGGTAAATGTCTACTCTTCTTTACAGCATCATCCTCTCCTATTCCTGCAAATTTTACGGTTCGTCCCCCGGGGCGTATCCAGGTGACGCAAGGAGAAAATTTGACTTTGGAATGTGCCCTCAAAGGTTGGCCTGTACCTCATGTAGAATGGGAGAAGTATGGAGGTCATTTGCCCTCCGGTAGAGTCGCAGTCGTTCTAGGTTAGTTTGAACTCGGTAAATGCAGAGCTCGTTGAGACACTCTCCAGTTATATGATGACAATTCCATCGGTATTTTAATATTACTTTCAGGCAATCTGGTCATTTACAAAGTTCAACGTTTTGATGAAGGCACGTACATCTGCAGACCAAACGTCAGCTCGGTTCCAACCCAACTGAGTACTTCCAATTCCGAAGCGGTTGTTTCTGTTGAGGTGCTTGAGCCTCCCGTGTTTGATGTTTGGCCAGTTGATCAAGTGGGCAGCGAAGGAGGCACTGTTGCCTTCAAGTGTCGCGCACGAGGAGTGCCGAAGCCAACAGTGCAGTGGTTCTTCAACGGCCAACAACTGTCCACTGGACAGTTCACTGCAGTCCGGGGTTTGTGCTGATTAATCAGAAAGTCATTCATTCATTTATAAGAATGTCAACACTTTAAAAAATTGAAGTTATTTTTTATCAACTTATTAGACACATCTCTTACACTCTCTAATATCAATCGGCGAATTTCTGGAATCTACCAGTGCCTCGTTCGTAATCACGTAGGCTCATCCCAGGCGTCTGCCATTCTCTCACTTAGCGACAATAACCCTGAACTACAAGACTATGATTCAGCTCAGGTCACCAAACAGCCAAACCTGCGTACTTCGTTTACTTCAACTGTTTCAAATACCGCCAGGACTTTCGGTAAAAGTGAGCAATCGATTTGCTATTAAATCCAATTAAAACGTTGACTTTTATACCATACAATACCATACCGTACCATGCCATACCATACAATACCATGCCATGCCATGCCATGCCATACCATACTGTACTACACCATATTATGCCATATCACATCACATCATACCATACGATACAATATCGCTCAGATGCTGCCACCAATTCAGACAGTTATGACGATGACGACGAGGAAGACGTAGATTATTATGATGTTGACGACGATGAGGAAGAAGAACAAAATGTATCACCCGTACCTGCACCAACGCAGAAAGTGAAACCCGAGAAAAAAATTCAAGATCAGGGACTTGAACAAGAAGAAAAAACTGCTGGTTGGTAGAAAAAAGTTGAATGTTTATTTATTGAGCTTATTAAAATTTATATATGAAAATTGCTCATAATCTAAAATATCATCTTTTCAGTTTTGTTAATTTTAATAGTTAAACAAATTTTATTTAATAAATATTCATTTTCAGACCTCTTGCCTGCTCCTGAAAAACCTGAGCTGAGCAGATCTGGAGAAGGATCAGTGCTTATAAGTTGGAAGATTTCTCCATCACTGACTGGCTCCAAAAGTGTTGGTGGTAGGGAGAAGATTGCCTCCACCGCTGGCAGGTTCACAGTTTCCCTGACGATGTTTAAGATCCAATATAGAGACCTCCTGAATGTGCTACCCCAATGGAGCACAATCGAAGCCGATATCTCTCCGGCTCTTAGGTCTTTCGAGGCAACAAAACTTAGATCTGGTTTGCATTGTCTTGCGTTTTATTTGTTTTAAATTTAACTATGACGACCCCTACTGGTTTTTCCATCTCTTTTACCACACCAGGCAGGGCATACAAGTTCAGAGTGGTAGCAATTTATGGTAACCATGTCAGTCGACCTGGACTTGCTTCGGCGGAATTCTTTCTAGAGCCAGACCGCCAGCCCCATTTTAACCTTCCTGTACCAATCATCGTTGAAGCCAGAGCAATTTCTGTTTCAGAAATATTCGTCAGATGGCAAGTAAGTTATTATCGGGTTACCACGAATCGCAATTTAATTGTAACATAAACTTATTTTTCTTCAATAGATAAGAGAAATTGATCTGCCTCTTGTTGATGGGTATCACGTGTATTATGCCCCATACGATGATAGGTTGAAGAATTTCCAGCGACTCAGTTTAACATCCAATAAAGTACAGCACGCCATTTTGTCACACCTGGTGGCATCAACATCTTACAGCATCAGAGTTCAGTCGTATGGAGTTGATGGTGTCGAGAGCGATTATAGCAACGGAGTTGTCAAGCAAACTTTGGGTAGGTTGGGAGGTGTAAATAATTTTTTAAATTACTCACAAGCTAAATAATCACAATTTAATCACTTAATTTCAGGTTCGGACAGGCAAATTTTAGTCAACAACGGTCAGGTTCTCGAGGGAAGAGATAATGTAGGAGGATGGAAAGATAGTGATGTTAACGATGATGACGATGATGATGATGATGATGTACAGGATGGAGCAGAAACAACCAGGGAGAAACATTCTCAAC
Organism: Erpobdella octoculata; assembly: GCA_963978895.1. Classification (NCBI taxonomy): domain Eukaryota; kingdom Metazoa; phylum Annelida; class Clitellata; order Hirudinida; family Erpobdellidae; genus Erpobdella; species Erpobdella octoculata. Next base: position 11,321,416 of record OZ022239.1, read on the forward strand.
CACGCAGCTCAAACCAGCTGATGCTGGTAGGTCTCGGAGCTCTACTTGGACTGTTCCTATTGGTTGTGGCTGGATGTCTTGTCTTACTTATGTGGAGGCAGAAGAAACACAAGAAAAATAACGGTATTTTATCTTGACTGAACCAGTTTATTTACTACAACCTTCGTTCAATACCTAATTCAAACATCCAGCAAACGGGTAGCATTTTATTCGGACAAACCGTTTGATCACTTGTTCTTATTTCTCTGTTATATATTTTGTTTATATCATATTTCATAAATAATTTAAACATGTTGTGAGAAAACTAGGTACAACTAGGAAAAATATTATGTTCAATTTTATAATTTTAAATACAATGTTTAATTTTATAATTTTAAATAAAATGTTCAATTTTATAATTTTAAATAAAATGTTCAATTTTTTAATTTTAAATAAAATGTTTAATTTTCTAATTTTAAATGCAATGTTTAATTTTATAATTTTAAATAAAATGTTTAATTTTATAATTTTAAATAAAATGTTCAATTTTATAATTTTAAAGCTTCCCCGTCTGAAATGGCGCAATTGAAGAAGAAGAAATATTCAGACACAACAAAACTTGATCCACTGTCATTGTTTTCAAAAAATAACGACGACAAAAGCAATAATTCTTTGCTGCAACAATCAATGAACAACGACAACTCAGACTTATCGGCTTCCAAGTGCAACGGAATGATGTGCAACATCAACTCATCCCCCGACAATCTTAATTCTCATCTTCCGACATGTGTGTCGTCCTGTGGTCAGTCAGGGGCCAACAGTCATAAACCTTGTTTTGTGCAGCAGGATCGAGATTGTAAAGTAGGAATACCTGCTTCAACATCTACTACGTCTTCCTCAAAATCTGTTCAAAACCAATCAGTACCCGCCAACAGTACCCAACCATCGTTTCCAACTCAGAGCTACTGGCTTCAGCAACCAGGTCCGTTACATACTCAACAAAATTTAATGTTTTCACAACAAAACAACAACGTCATGCAACACTGGCATCAGCAGCAGCAACAAAACTCAGCCTTCGCTAGCCAACTTTCATCTCAGACAGGAAATGTATATCCAGTGATCAACAACATATCTCAATCGGGCTTGTACAGCAATGATTTTGAAAAAATTGACATGACCTTGGCTATCCCTCAATATCATTCTCCGTTTCACGAGCAAACAAATAATTTGACAGATTCAGAGGTTTTTCAACGAAATAGAAATTTACAACTTCAGCAGCCTGCCAACTACCAGCAGCAACAGCTGTCACCAAACTCGCCTCAAAGCGATTACTACAGCAAAGTAGCTTCCGCATCCGACGTTTCAGCTTCGCATTCATCTAACAGACCAATTTCGAGACACCTCAATATTGCCCAAGATAGGCCGAAAGAAGATGCTTACAGAATTATTTCAAACAAGAACATTGACGACAACCAGTGGAATAACAACCACAGGTATTCGGACACTTACGATGGCCCGAACTCCATTTACTCTAATTTAAACTCATTCAACTCCGTCAACGTCCCCACAGACGACAGTCACCACGGGTTTTCAGTTCCAATTAATCCACGACACACAAATCGAGATTGCCACAGGAGTGATCTTCAAAGTTATTCTAAACTTGTATCGATACCTCTCCTCTCTGCCCCGAACAAGATTATCACCACAACCGGAACTGGTCTGTCAAACGAATGCGAGGAAGGTGCATCTAATGACCACATACCTCGTTCTCACGAGTCCAGAGGTTCAAAGAAAAAACCAACAAAAAAATCCAACTTGAAACCTTCAAATTTGAAAGTTGTTGGAGCCTTGGATGTGAGGAATTATTCTTCAAATTCATCTTCATCTGACAAAGGGGAGGCAGTCTTTAATGTGCCATACAAACTCAAACTACCTCAAAATCAACTCAAGTCAAACAGTAAATAATTTCCATAATTATGTTGTTGTTGTTTATGATGATAAAGATGATAAAAATTTTAATTCCCAAGTGCAGAGCACTTTTATGGTTTCTCTGCCCTCATGGTCCGTTTTTTTATCACAAAAACATGCATGTTGCTTTGTCTCAAATATTAGGTTTAAAAACAAAGTGTGAATAATTAAATAAAATAGTTTTAATTTAACATCAGGAGCGTCAGACGATGACGAACGCGACAAAAGTCTTGAAGTTTTTACAACGAACGGAAATGACGCCATGAAAGATCTTCGCTCAAAGTACTGCATCAGATGAGGGATGTGCTGCATCTGGAAAAACTATCAGTCATTGCAAAGTTTTTTTTTCAATTTAAATTTGTTAGTTCTGCGTCCATTCTTGTGGAAAGATTTCTGAATGAGTTTTGCGGTGCTGGATGTGTAACTGTGTAGTTATCAATTAAAATTAATTTTTTTTATATTCTTTCAGTTGTAAACGTTGTTATGTTTGTTTGTTCTGATTGATACTGTGATTATGACGTCATACTTCTGGATACTACATGGTATTTTTCTATCTTTCTATACAATATGGAACCTTTTTCGAGCCGCTATTCACTATTAAACTTCAACTTATCATTTCACGAACGTCCCCCTATCGAACAGTTAAAAACTATTAAATATTTATGTTATTATTTACAGTTAAATGTAAATAGTTTATTACTTAATAAATGTCATTATTTGATTTTCTGAATTGCTTTCGTCTTGCCACTTCTACTTTTAGCTTTCAAAAATTTCGTTATTTTAATTGTTTATGAATATGCAAGCGAAATTAATTGTTCGTCAAAATTTCCACGATTTTCTTGTCCTTTTTTTATTTAATATTATTTCTTACTGCACTTTTTTAGTGTTTCTTTTTAAGTGTTGAATATTTTCGTTTCATTCGTTTGGTTCTGATAAAGTTAGTGCAGAGCCTCTTTGTTTGTGTTTTCTCTTCTTAAGTTGCCGATTGGCTGAAGAAGATAGAAGATAGGTGCACACGCGTATCAACGATCCCTTAACCCAGTGGTTCTTAACCTTTTTTTTCCCGCACCCCCCTTTGGACAAACTCGATTTGACCGCACCCCCTACTTTTCATATAAAAAAAAACAATAGGTAAAATGTAAGTGATTTGCATCAAGTTTTTTATTTAATTTATTTTCTGTTGCTTGCCACCAATTATGTCAGATAAATTAGGACCAGTCTTGAAGAAGGCAATTCGCATATCATCACCGGCCTCCAATCAAATTCTTTGCTTGGTTTCCACATTTACCAAAGCAGAAAAGCTAATCTCACACAAGCAGGCAGTAGCAAAAAGAGTGATGAATGTCAGAGCAATTTTGGTCGAAGCTGGTTAGCTATCTAAAAAATAGTGTAAAGCTTTTTACTTTCAACAATTCGATAAAAAACTAGGTAAGAGACAATTAGGATTTGTTTGTCAATAATTGACTAAAATCCTAGTGAATGTAAACTTGCTGCAGCGTTACACCGAGTTCTTTTCTGGTTAAGAACGTTAACCGATTCGGAATTGTTGGAATGCACGGCACTGAAATGCTCTTTTAGCTTGTTCGGTTTTAAATCGTCATTCACAGGACTTTGTCACATTAAAAACAATTCGGTCGTTCGTTGTGTGTCGTCTTTGTCAGTGATAAAAGTGAAACCTTACTGAACACAGCCTTCTGAATATTTCCGTTTTTTTACACCTTTCAGTTTTGAAATGCCAGGGACGGATCCGGGGGTAGTGAAATGATTCCCCCAGTGTATCAATTAAAAAGGTTTTGGGTATAATACCTGGTTTTGGAAAATGACTGTTGTTGAAAGTAAAATTACTGAAAAATACTTAGAACTACCTACAGGTCATTAGCTTTTTTAGAAGGAAAAAGTAGAAGTCTTTTCATTTTTTTAGAAATACCCCCTTTCCAATTTTGGAATTGCACAGCAAAAATAAACCCACCAAATTTCAAATCGATTGGATAACGGGAAGTTGGTTTTTTATTGGTAAAGGGTCCCAACTTATGGTTTAAACAAGCAAACATGGTTAAGGTAAAATAAAGGATTTAAAATTACAAATATTGCCAAAATTAAAGATTTTCAAAATTTTCTAATTATTCTCCGCAAAAATTAAAATTGTTTAGATTATTTGTTTCAAATTTAAAAAATTTGTTTTCAAACTTTTATTTTTTGCACCCCCTAAACCATAACGGCACCCCCCCCCCCCGTTTAAGAAACCCTGCCTTAGCCCATCCTCACGCATCATAGTATCCTTACGTGCACACGCACATGCACATAAATAAACAAGCGGTCAACCAAAACTTGTCTGTGTGCGTGCGTGTGCGAGTATGCGTGTGGAAGCTTACCTGTGGTTTATTGTAAAACAAATGTGTGTAATACGTGTGGAAGCTTACCTGTTGATTATTGGGTAAATTCATGGGTGTTATTTGATTATTGTATAACTATAATATGTGGTTTGATTATTGTATAACTATAATATGTGGTTTGATTTTTGTATAACTATAATATGTGGTTTGATTATTGTATAACTATAATATGTGGTTTGATTATTGTATAACTATAATATGTGGTTTGATTATTGTATAACTATAATATGTGGTTTGATTATTGTATAACTATAATATGTGGTTTGATTATTGTATAACTATAATATGTGGTTTGATTATTGTATAACTATAATATGTGGTTTGATTATTGTATAACTATAATATGTGGTTTGATTATTGTATAACTATAATATGTGGTTTGATTATTGTATAACTATAATATGTGGTTTGATTATTGTATAACTATAATATGTGGTTTGATTATTGTATAACTATAATATGTGGTTTGATTATTGTATAACTATAATTTGTGGCCTAGAGGATTAAAAAAACAAAAATACTTTCGCCGACCAAAACCTAGCATAATCATATCAGTTACTTCAACAACTTATCCAATTAACATATTTATATAGCATCTAGCTATATATTTTCTAATATCAATACAACTATACTGCTCAGAAAATAACGAAAATTTGTGTTATAGTACGATATTGCAAATGTAAGTCGATGTGATAATGTAGAATGATAAGATAAAAAGCGGTGTGATCAGGTGATCAGGTGATCAGGTGATCAAGGCCGAAAGTTAAGAAAATAATGGCCAAGTTAATAGATCAGCGTTCCTTTTTTTCTGCTCCTCTATTATAACAGTTTTTTTGGTACTTGCTTAGATTATTTAGATTATATTTAAGATTATTGTAGAAAACCACGATTAAAATTTTATGTGCTTATATTGGAGCTCATTTTGATGGTTTTACTTTCAAAGCAATCGAGAGCAGAAAGATGAACAACGTCATACCGACTTTACGACAAAACTCTACTTGAGATCTTGCAATGTAAATCAACTCATTACACGTTTTAAAAAACTCATTCAATCGTCAAAATGAGTTCACGATGCAAAAATATTTAATTTTTAATGTTAAAATTGGAAATTATGCTTAAAATATCGGTCTTAAAATTCAGAAAAAACTCAACAACCAATCGGTAAAAAGTGTCAGTTTTGCAATCATTTCGAAACGAAATTCCACGTTCTGTCAGATCAATCAAACGCATCATCAATCAATGTTTAAATAAGTCAATCAGTCAATCAAATAAATAATCAATCAATCAATCAAACAAACAAACAATCAGTCAGTCAGTTTAGCCGATTTGTCACTGAAAACATGCTGGCTGAGTCGGCGATTCAAATCTCGGTAGTTGAGCAAGCGGTTTCTTATTGGTAGAAACAACTTCCGGATAGTCATAGGAGCATTCTGTCGACGGCCAATATGGCGGGCCTGCGTCCATGTGACGTCGAGTGGAAGCATCTGTCGTCGCTATGACATCCAGGTCACAGTTGCAATGAGCCATGGAGATTGGCTTGTGGTTGGCTGATGGAACTATGAGAGGTGAGCTGGAGTTGTTCTTTAAAAATAATTAAAAAAATTTAAATAAAAAAATAGTATAAAATATAACTTGTTGTTAAATATGATGTTATTGCATCTGCACATTTTTATTATTAACCTGGTGAATGTCTAAAGAAGGAATTTCTCCGGGAGGCCACATGGCTCCGTAAGTGATTGGGGTCTGTAGTGGAATAAGTTCAATCTTTGGCGGCGTCGTTAATTTTGTGGTGGATCCCAGACCGGCTGATCTCTGAAGCATAACACCATCAGGGGAAAAATTTGATTGAAATTGGTTTAGGTGAGACTGTTGGTGATTGAAAGAGTGGTGTTGATGATGATGCTGATATGTATCTTCCAATTGGTTCGCTGGATCATAAGCAATAGCTACGTTGCGACCCATGACTGGTGCTGGGGTTCGATAGCTGCAGTGTGAACAATTATTTAGTTTTTTTCAGGTTTTATAGCAAACATGGCCGCTAAATATAACAACTTGAACACTTTTAGAAAATTCAATATTCCACAAAATTATACAAAATCTTTTTTTCTGTTTACTTTTCGAATGAGCACGGAAGTATGTGAATGACGCCATATCCGGTGACGTAATCTTTTCTTGCACATGGCGCAAGGAGAATATTTCATGTGAACTCTCAACAAAAACAATCGCTTTTTTCTCACCCAGTTTATCGTTAATTTTTTATTTAACTTTTTCTGGTCGTATAATCATGTCATCATGTTATCATGTTATCATGTCTTCATGTTATCATATCTTCATGTTATCATGTCTTCATGTTATCTTGTTATCATGTTATCATGTCTTCATGTTATCATGTCTTCATGTTATCTTGTTATCATGTCTTTATGTTATCATGTCTTCATGTTGTCATGTCTTCATTTTTTATACATTCAAATTTGTACTTCTTTCTTCCTTACATCTCCTCTTTCTCTCGTTTTGTCTCTCTTTTCTCTTTTTCTGTCTCTCTCACTATTTCTCTCGCTTTTTCTCTCTGTCTTTCTCATTTTTTTCTCTGTCTCTCTCTCTCTCTCTCTCTCTCTCTCACTTTCTCTCTTTTCTTTCTCGTTCTCTCTTTCACTATTTTCTTCTCACTTTTTCTCTTTCTCTTTCTTGCGCTTTCTCTTTTTCCCGACACCCACACACAACAACAACACCAACACACAACAACCCCCACACAAGACAACAACACTAACACACAACAACACCAGCACACAACAACCACCACACACAACAACCCCCACACACAAAAACAACACCCACACACAACAACACCCACACAGGTCAACAACACCAACACACGCCAACAACACCCACACACAACAACAAACAACATACAAACCGTTTGAGACAGACGACAACGACAAACAAGAGAGATACTCCAATGACAAGTCCAAGACTGACCCCAATAGCGGATACGAATAAAATGCCTGCAATGATACATGCGTATGAATGTATGATTCCAGTTTAGATTTGTAAGATTAAATTGTTATTATAAATTTCCATCCTCGCAAACATGTCCAGCATTTAGAATTAAAATTACATCTTGATGTATTATATATAACATCAATTCTCTACGAATTCAAACAGAATATGAACCGGGAAACGAGGATACCGATGCGAACGTAACCCATTCAGTATACACATATGTACACGTACATCCACAGATACACGCGCACACACAAATGCACACACACAGTCGAACAAACAGTTGGTCACGTGAACCTAGTGGAGAAGACCATTCTTCGTTGCTTGAGCTCCAAGTGTACGATTTAGAACTTCCTGGAAATTGAATATTTCTGGTCATATAATCATGCATTGCACCATATATTGATTGTAATATAACATAATGCAATAACTATATACCAACACATATTAATATACAACCACTATACTCGTATACTAATACTGTTTCATATCAATATACAACCACTAATACTGTTTTATATTATAACCTTATCAATATAACAAACTATTAAGCTCATAGATCTTCGGTGATACACATCTCATATTAAACATGCATTATTTTTTATATATAACTAAATTTTAACCTCCAACATCTGGGCATGTGATAACCTCAGGGTTTGACCACTGACTGGCCACACATTTGTGAACCCTTTTTTCTCTTGTGGCATTACACCCAGAGACCATGACATCCTTGCTCTCGTGTTCCAACCATCCATATGGAGGGACGTGCAAAGTACGGCACCCCAAGGCTATTCAATACAAGATGTACAATTATGCATTCAATTACTTCTTTTAATTTGAAAATAAAATTAATTAAAATTCTTAGAAATTCATTTTTGGGGTTTTGTTTATGCTTGTAATAATCGAATACAATTTCCGAGAAAACATTTCTCATGAACTTTTACATTTTCAAATATTTTGAAAGAAAACTGAATTTTAATAACTTTTGAAACTCGATCCTACTACTATCTTTTATATTTAAGAAAAATTTAATAAAAAAACTAATTTTAAATCAAAAGAAAATTATATTTTTTATTTCAATTCCGTGCTAGTTTTGCGAAAAAAAGTTCAAATTTTCTACTCAACGAAGAAATGTTGAATTTTGCTCTCATCTTATGATGCTGACGGTAGTGATAGTGATGCTGGTTATGATGATGATGATGATGATGATGATGATGATGATGATGATGATGATGATGATGATGATGATGATGATGATGACGATTGCGATGACGATGATGATGACGATGATGATGATAATGATGATTATGATGATGATGATGATGATTATGATGATGATGATGAAGATGATGATGATGATAATGATGATGGTGATGTTGATGACGACAACGACAACGACGACGACGATGACGATGACGATGATGATGATAAACATGACAATACCAATGAATGTAATGACAACATTGGCGACAAAAACGATGAGGTTGATGATGAAAGCGACGCATTCGATATGAAGGACAATAATAACAGTCACACCTTTGTAATGCAAAATGAACCGAGGCACAACTTTATCGTGACCTTGACTCGTAACGACGACCTCGACCTCGTGACCTTTAGAAGTGTAAACAACTTTTTTGTGGTGGTGGAGCCCTCCGTCCTGCCCTCCGCAAACTTTTGTTTCACTTCCGGAGAAAGATGTTTCCTTAATGAGAGCATAAACGAAACAGCTGTCCGTCTGTAAATTTAAAAGTAAAAAAATGTAACTTTAAAGTGTCGAAATATTTTTAAATTAAAAAATATTAAAGCGATTATAAAATTTTATTCAGAAAGAATTATAAAGTGAATTACATAAACAAACAAGACCACCCACCGTTTCAGCACTCCCACTCGAATGGATGATCACGTGATTATTTGCGCCATGTTTGCTTCCGTCCAAGTTGTACGTAGGAAAAGAGGAGTCTGTCATTATGAGGTCAGTGAGGGTAAAGGTCAAACGTTGACCCAATGAAACCCGTACCAGCCAAGGACATTTTTTAGACCCATGACTTGTTGTTTGAGTCACGTGACTGGCTAGATAGCCTTCTGGGATTGGCTGAACTCCGACGTCAACGATGATATGTCCGGAACAGGAAGTCGCGTCATGCGCCATGGCAACTGCAAATGAGTAATGGTTTGCTGTCGTAAATAATTTTTTTTATTTTTAAACTTTAAATACAAAAAAAGTTTTTTCTTATTGAAAAGAAAAATTTAATTTGGAATATTTTCATCGGGAGGATCTTGATAGGTTGTCACGATTAAGTTAATTACGTCGTCGCCTATATCCGCCTTTTCAATTTTACCATGCTTAGATGAGCGCTACTATCATCAGGAGTACTTTTATGGTTGTTTTAAAGTTCTTAATGCATTCTTGTCAGTTGGACGGCATGATTTCCATCACAACAAAATCCTCTACACGAATGTTAACGATGTCGCTGATCACCACATCCTGTAATGTCATCGGCCTTGTGTCGGTAATGATGATGATGATGATGATGATGATGATGATGATGATGATGATGATGATGATGGTGATGATGATAATAATGTTGGTGGTGACGACGATGATGATGATGATGATGATGATGATGACGACGACAACGATGATGATGATGACGACGACGATGGTTATGATGACAATGATGATGATGATGATGACGATGATGATGATGATGGTGATGATGATGATGATGATGATAACGATGATGATGGTGGTCGTGGTGGTGATGATGATGATTATGTTGGTGGTGATGATGATGATGATGATAATGATGATAATGATGATGATGATGATGATGATGACGATGATGATGATAATGATGATAATGATGATGATAATGATGATGATGATGATGACGATGATCATGGTGGTGGTCGTGGTGGTGGTCGTGGTGGTGATGACCCTTTCCCCATTCAATGCGTTCTTTTTCTCGCTAGAATAAAATGTTCCAGAATTTTTCTCAGTTTTTGCTGTTTGTAATTTTTGAAAATATGAAAACTGAGCGGTCAGAGATGATTATTTCAATGTTTGCGTGGATTTGTTTTTTGTACTTAATTTAGAAATGTTTCGTCTAGATAACCAGTTGTGGCAAGAATAGAATTCAACAGACGAAAGAAATAAGTTGAATTATGAATTATTTACGTGCATCATTGAATTATTGATGTGAACAAAAACTCTCAATTCATCTAATATCATCCATCGCATGAAGATTTATTTGAAAAACGAAATGCAAATACAATTCTTTTGGATTAAATGTTATCTTGTCCATTTGAATGAAAGCAGATAACCGTTGAATGATAAAACAATTGCAAAATTAATAGTAAACTTTTATCATAAAAATAAGTGAGAAAGTAAACTACTTATTGATGGAAAGTCTTCGAATTGCTTATTTGCTAATTATCTACCTACCATTGGCGGATCCAAATATTTGGTGAGGAAAGCCCAATTTTTTTTTTAAATTTTGATTACTGACGTTATGCAACCTGTTCTAGAATATCTTGAATTTTTTTATTCAGTAAAACCAAACTGAAGAAATGGAAATAAATATTTCTGTTTACCGAAGAGTTGGGTTTTTTCTACTTTCTTTTTGTCTTCCTTATTCTTTTCTTTCTTTATTACGTTCTCTCCGTATATTTTCCTTTTTTTGTAGCAATGTAGGAAATATTTGCCCATCCCTGCTTTTAGCAGTTGCGATTATTTTAAAAAATCGTCCGCCTTCCTAAACCGTACTTTTAGCTGGTTAATGAAATGGTGCGAGAATAAAATGGAAATTTTTTTTGTACTACTATTCTGAACCACCCGGAAGAGCATTTGCATAATGATTCGGTTTTTTTTTAAATTTGTTATGTCATTTATGACGCACTGGTACAAATTTAATAGAATTTTTTATCCGCAATGCCACTTTTGCCTTCAAAAACCTGCTCTATGGCATTTCAGATTTTTTAGTGAAACCCTACATGCAACCTGCTGAGAAATACGTTTTGTCCAGGTAGTTTTCAACTATTTGCAGAGACTTATTTATGAACCCGTAAACTAAAACTGATTTGCTGCCAAAAACAACGGTGTCATTCCTGATCAGTGGCGTACCCAGGATTATTTTGGAGATTACTTATACCCAGGATTATTTTGGGGATTATTTATACCCAGGATTATTTTGGGGATTATTTTGGGGATTATTTTGGGGATTATTTTGGGGATTATTTATACCCAGAATTATTTTAGGGATTATTTATACCCAGGATTATTTTGGGGATTATTTATACCCAGGATTATTTTGGGGAGGGGTTTGAAAAATTTATTTTTGAGGGTTTAAAATTTTTTTTACAGGGTATTGAAATTATTTTTCATCTTCCATTATTTTATATTTCTTAAAAAATATTAAACAACAGAAGTTTTAAAACTGTTAAATTAAATTTATTTCAAATAGCAGAATAATTTTATTTTAAGTTCAAGAACATATAATTTTTTTAAATGTCAAGAAATATTTTATATTAATTAGACATATAACCTTTTTAGTTTGATAACATATCAGCCATTTTATCAAAAATAAAAATACAAAAGAGATGAACCCCTTAATCTCTTTTCCGATGACAAATTTCTAAAAACAGTATAACACTTTTTCATGCATTGAGAAATTTTTGGAGAATAATTTCGGGGGGGGGGGTCAAACGCTCATGTCAAAAAGCGTGAGTTCGCCACTGTAGAGACATTTTAACTATTAAATGAAACAGTTAGTACCTGATAATTTTTTACATCTATTAAACCTGTCCATTATAACAGTGGCGTTTTCATACTTCGGTCATCAGCAATATTCTACGGTTAGACCCACACGTCCAAAAAAGCAGTCAACAGTTCTGGTAGTTGTTAAATCCGCTTCATGAATAAATCTTCATTTTTGTTTCAGTTTTCATTCATAGTGCAAACAATTACTGTTAAGTCGTCTGAGTTTGTATAAAAAGCGGAAAGTTTCATTTTCAACTTTTTTTACTGGGCCTGCTGATGGAGGTCTAAATGTTTTTAAAATATTATTTAAAATATATGTTTTATTGAACTGGTTTAAAGAAAAGTTTTAATATCTGCCAAATATCAGAACTGTTGATGGTCGAGAGATGAGTTCAGTTTAGATAACGTCTCAGGCTACAGACTAATAGAATGACGTTGCAAGCTACGTGAGAAATAAACTTCTATTTTTTGTTGAAATATCTAAGGGGAGCCGGGTTCTCTCAGGATTCCTGAATACGCCACTGAAAGCAGGGGTTATTCTTTAAATCCGTGGCATATAGACATCCTGGAAAATTTTCATGTTTGTTTCAGTTTACATTCATATTATAAAACCGTAAAAAACTTCGTAAATAATTTTGTAATTCGGCGACTAAAAATGTTTTCCAAAATATTGGTTGATGATAGTAAGTTTATAAAATATAAAAACGTTGACTACAGTCTTCTAAATACTTAATGTGTGAAGTATATGAGGATTGAAAATTTAAAAAACTTTTGAATCAATACGGAAACTTTTAAATTTGAAAATTAAATGTCGCTTTTTTAAATAAACTAGAATTTGAAGTTCGTTTCTCTACATAAAGTTTGTAATTTAAAACAAATTAAGTTTTAATTGATTTTATTTTATAATTTATTTACTCAAATTTTGTCCAATCAGTCTGAAAATTTAAAGGAAAATAAAATCCGCCGCAACAAATAAACCCACTAAATTTTATTTGATTGTAAAAAATGAAAATATAAGTTATTTTCGAATCAATATGGAATGCAAATTTTTTTATTATAACTTTTTAAATTTAGAAATTAAACATCGTGTTTTTATAAACAAAAAATTAATGGTTTATTTTTCTGCATAAAATTTTAATTTTTTTTAAACATTTCGAAAGTTTAATTGATTTTATTCTATAATTCACTAGATGTTTGTTCAACCAATTTGAAAATTTAATATAATGTGAAATCCGCAGCGAAAAATAAACCCACCAATTTTCAATTCGATTGGATTACGGTAATTTAGTTTTTTTTAAGTGGTAAAAGAGCCCAACGTAAGGCTCAAGCAAGCAAACACTGTGAAGTTAATATGAAGGATTTAACAAGTGAAGCAGAAAACAAAGTTTATTAAAAACACACTTTTATCTTTTTACACTATTCAAGTGATCATTTGACATCCTCTGGACGTTGATGTTGTCCAATCGATCCGAAAATTATATATGTTACATAAACAACGAGCATATTAGCATAGACAATAAATAGTTTGAAGAAAATATCACTAATAATTATTTAATTAAATTATGTCCAATCGATCCGAAAATTTGATAGAATGCATTGTTAATCAGTTTGGAAGTATGTTTAAATTTTTAAGTCTCTAGCTCATCGGGAAGTTAGTTTAAAATCGATTGCAAAATTTGACCACAGACAGACAGAAAAGTCAAGTTAAGTAAAAATGTGTAAAAGGAAAATGTTATTTTAAACTTTTTTTGTTGGATCTCCCGGTGGAGGTCTCAATGTTTTTTGAGATAAAATTTAAAATAAATTTTGTATTGAATTGGTTTAAAAATCCCGAAGTTTTCAAGTATCTGACAAATAGCAGAACTATTAATCGTTAGAATGTCAGTTCAGTAAAGATAAAGCCTAAGGTTACAAAAAAAAAAAAATGGCTAGCTAAGGGAAAAATTAAACTTCCAAATGTTGCTCAACACTTCTGAGAGGGTGTGCGGACTTTTCATCAAAGGACAATTCATCAAGAGACTGTTCATCAAGGACTATTCATCAAGGGACTATTCATCAATAGACTATTCATCAAAGGACTATTCATCAAAGGACTATTCATCAATAGGACGGTTCATCATAAGGACCGTTCATCTAATGTCTATTCATCAAGAGAACTACTCATCAAGAAAACGGGAGCGAGAGAGACAAACATTAGAAAAACCACTAAAAATCCCGGGCAACGCCGGGTACTCCGCTAGTTCTATTATAAAGTATAAAGTATTTGGATGCAAGTACAGTAGCACTGTAAATTTGATATAAATTACCCTACATTTTGGTAACATATTTTATTTGAAAATAACATTTTAAACAATTTTATTAACTTTTTTGATGAATAGTCCGCTTGATGAACACACATTAGATGAACAGTTCTTGATGACTAGTCCTTTGATGAATAGTCTTTTGATGAATAAACCCTTGATGAATAGTCTTTGATGAACAGTCCCTTGATGAATCGTCCTTTGATGAACAGTCCTAGAATCTTCTGAAAGGGCCCGGTCCCCCATGCCTCCTGGATCCGCCACTGCAACCTATCTAAGTACTTATCTGCCTGCATAGTGACATACGTAACTAAATACCCACCCACTTACCAACTTAATTTCTCTGGAAAAACTGAAGAAATAAACTATGACTAGCAATTTTTTAGAATTTAATACACTTTCTCTTCAATGAATGTCTCAGTTTTACATGAAGCAATCTTTTCTAGTTTCCTCTTTTTTCTTCACGTTTTTTCATCTATTTTAACTGATTCCCTCCATTTTTTACTTTCGCTATTTCAATTTTTTCAACCTTTCAGATTGTTCCATTCCTACTGAGGGGTTTACGGCTTGCAATCAAACCTCAGCATAAAATAACATTGACAACTTGCATATTAATTTCGTATTGTGATGGAAATGTAAGGAGAGACATATATTTATTTATTATAGTTTAGAAATAATACAAAATTCAGCATACGTATAGGTTTAAATAGTAAGAAATATTTATTAATTTTCTGAAATCAATAATTAAATTATATAATTTCTAATTTCAGAACACCTGAGATTGCTACTCCCTTGTTCTTTTTCTCTCTTTCTATTCTTTTTTACATATATAACAGATTGTCATTGATATGAATTACGAAATACAAGATTGATTGAATGGAATCCTCAATTTTTGATCAACAAAAAAAATTTCAGATGAATTATACATATAATAATTATCACTTATAATAACACAATTATTGGTTAGAGCAATGAAATTTAATAAAACATTATATATCAAATAAAGATAATAATAATTGATATAATTTACCAAGAAAGAAATTCTTACAAAGGTTTTAAGAAACAGATTTTATACGTTTTACTCATACGCAACATAAAAACAAATATTAAATTAAACAATTGAAATGTTACAAATATTAGTCATAATTACACAATTGAAATGTTACTGTAGCCAGTCTTAATTTTGGGAAGCCTATCCACTTGCAAATAGAGCCCTCAAGAATTATAAAACCTGCTTTTTAGATATTTTATTTTTACGTCATTATATTGATAAATAGGCTTGTTTTTCCTGTAATTTATTAACACAACAATGACCTTCATGTACAGCAACCATAAAGAATCAATATAAAAAAGTATCGCGTGTTAAAAAAAAGAACTTTAGGGGATTTGATAGCAACTTCTAGTAAAAACACACTAATTACTAGCGTTTTGTATGATTTATTTTGAAAAACGAAAACACAAAGTTAATCTGTTTCATAGATACCCGTATGGCGGTATGGTGGCACCATTCTCGTTTCGTTATTGACAATATAAGATTCTATTTAAATATTAAAGCTTTTCTTTATTTTTGTTTGTTTGTATATGCAGCGCTAGATACATGTTTTGATAAAATTAACAAGCTTCTTAACAATCAGATGTCAGTACCAATCGCCGTGACTTTTGTCCACTACCTTTTTTCCACAACGTTTTGTCCACATTTTGTCCACGGCATTTTGTCTCCCACAAGTTGTCGACGACATTTTGTCCGCAACAGTCTGTCCACGACATTTTGTCCAACAAAATTTTGTCTTCGCTACATTTAGTCCGCGGCATTTTGTCCACGACAGTTTGTCCGGTGACATTTTTTCATAGAACCGCTTTTTGGCCATGAAAAGTAAAATAAAAGCAATTTTTTATAATCTGTCCAATCTATTTTTTTTCTTTGAAAACCACTCTATGCTAAATTTTGTCCAAATTGGTCTAGCGATTCAGATCTGTATAAATGACAGCCAGACAGACAGACATTTTTAAAAACTTTACCTTAGTTTCACATTTATAATATGTATATACTATGAACCGCTAACAAGTGAATCAAAAAACAAATTTTTTTAAAAACACACTTTTATATAATCGATTGTGTAGGCCAGGCCACATTCTGTTATATTAAACAATGAGCATATTAGCATGGACAATTAATAGTTCGACGAAAATATCACAAACAATGATTTACTTAAATTTTGTCCAATCGATCCAAAAATTTGAAAGAATGCATTGTTAATCAGTTCGGAGGTATGTTTATCTCTATCTCATCGGGAATTTAGTTTAAAATCGACTGCAAAATTTGACGACAGACAGACAGAGAAGTCAAGTTAAGTAAAATTGTCTAAAAATGATGTTATTTTTAAATCCTTTATATTATTTTCGATTGTCTTCCCGTCTGTCTGTCTGTCTTCCTGTCGGTCACAAACTTTGAGTCTCAAAATTAACTCACTTCCCGTTATCCGATCGAGCTGAAATTTGGCACATCGACTTGGGCTGCGAGACAATTGAATCTATCAAAATTTCAGTTTGATCGGATATTGTATAATTAAGTTTTTAAAAAAATTCAAAAATTCAAAAAAATTTTTCAAAAAATTCAAAAATTCAAAAAAATTTTTCAAAAAATTCAAAAATTCAAAAAATTTTTTCAAAAAATTCAAAACTTTTTTCAAAAATTCAAATAAAATAAAAATCTAGGATCGTATATAAAGGATTTATAATAAAAACTTTGTTTTTATGGGTTAGTTTTTTAAACATCTACATTAATAAAATTTGTTTTACAATTCCTACGCTACCTAACAGACTTACATGAAGTTCTAACAAATACATACAGACATCGGATATTATGCATGTTATATTTTGCAGAAACATATTTTGAGTTCTGTAAAAATGTGCATTTTAAACATTCCTGAACACTCAAACGAAATTATAATTTGCCCTTTTTAGGCGCCTAATTAGATAAAAAGGCCAATACTTCAACCAGCAGATTATTGTTCACGATAAATCTCCAACAACTTCAAGCATTTTTTAATTTTCTCAACTTAAAAACCATCTAGGGCATTCATTTGACTATGTGGACTATCGATGCACACACACATACATACATACATACATACATACATACATACATACATACATACATACATACGTATATGTATATATATATATATATATATATATATATATATATATATATATATATATATATATATATATATATATATACTAGCGGGGTGACCGGCGTTGCCCGGGCTTTTTAGAGGTTTTTCTATCGTTTTTCTCTCACGCTCCCGGTAGCTTTCCAACTTTTCGACCACCTAGAGCTCTAAAACTTTCAGGAAAGCTTTATTCTGGATGACAATACATTTAATATTTCAGACATGAATTAGGCCTTAAATCAATTAAAATTAATCAAATCAAATTAATCAGACAGTTCAAGATACTCTTTTATAGGAAACAGATATATATATATATATATATATATATATATATATATATATATATATATATATATATATATATATATATATATATATATATATATATATATATATATATATATATATATATATATATATATATTCTTGTATACATGCTCGTAGAAAAACTGATTGATTCCTCAACCAGTTTTGCTGCTGTCCCGTCTGCCCTCTTGTCATTGATTATGAGCTTGCGACTGATGGCTCAGCTAAGTGATGTCACGACTGTTCCCGTCTTGATCTGCTTCCCGATGAAGATGATGAGTCATTGCTTCAGGGAGAGGTTGACAGACGGATGTTGGAGTTGCGGCTTCACTGGCTACTGAAGAATGTATCGGTACTGATGCGCCAGAATCGTTGGAGATTGATTCTACTCATGATATGTTTCAACATGTGATAGACAATGTAAACATTACACAGCGAAGGCGAAAGAAGTAGATCGTATCTTGTTTATTCCCCCCTTATGCTTGACTTGTTTTACTTGTTATTTGTTTAATTTAATTTATTTATTTATTTGTTATTATATTTTATTTATTTTTTTTTATTAATAATTTTTCTCTTTTCGCTTTTCGAATATTTGAGCAACACTTTCGTTTCTTTTAGTTTCTGTGCTTTTGGTTCTCTGTTGTGTTTACTTTGCCTTGAAAATGGAGAGTTTCTCTCTGAAACGCTTCAGCATTAATTAAAATAAAAATACTTCGTATTATGAATTAAAATAGTTTGTTTGAGGCTGGTATTACTTCCACAGTTTAGAAAAGTGGAACGTATTATGAGAAAAGTGGTTTCATTTAGGCTTAGAGCAGTTTTTCTCCGAGCATGTATACAAGAAAATTTATTGCCAAAATTGGCTGTATATATATATATATACATACATACACATATTTATATATATATATATATTTATACATATATATATATACATATATATAATATAAGCATCAACAAATTTAAATTTCTGAAAATATTATCATGAACGTTTGTAAATATATTGTTGATTTTTTTTAAGGATTGCGAGGAATACTAATTTACTAATTACTAATTTGATAATTTTTAACGTGGCATAATGTCAGTGTTGACTTCTAGGCCACGAAGAGATGCGTTTTGAGACTCTTTCGAAATTCTTCGACCGTCGCTGAGCAGGTGATGGTAGTCGGAAGCTCGTTCACTGCAGCAGACCCCAAAGCAGTACAAATACTCGCTACTCAGGACAAAAACCGCGGTCGAAAACGACAAGAAACAACGAAACCAACGAAAAACGCCGAGGCAGCCACGCAACCGGCGCCTAACTTATATATAAGGAGAGATTAAAAACTTTAACTGGGACTGGACACCACACACACACATAGGTACATAAACACAATGAGATGCAAAGGTATAAAGCACTTTCGGCATGATAAGTCCAGCATCGTGACATTAACGTCAGGGCCTACGTCACTTAGAGAAGGACAGGAGTATTATTTGTCATCGTTAGTTGAATGACCCACAGAGAACTCCATCGCTCAAATCACCCCTTTCTTACCCACCTCACCTCGTTGCTTCTCCTCTTTTCTCTAATTTTGTTCTTACTATCCCATCTTTCATACTACTCCTCACTCTCTTCTTCTCCCCATCCTTTTTTCCATACCCTTATTTTCTCCCCACTCTTCTTTTTTTCCTACATTCTCTTCTCCCCACCATTTTCTTCTCCCCACCATTTTCTTCTCCCCATCATTCTCTTCTTTCTATGATTTTCATTTTTCTTCTATTCTTTTTTAACCTTAAAATTAGTCAAAATTAAAAAAAAATTTCAACCAAGCCTAACGTTTTTTTCTCTATAAGCGCTATCTTCATGCCCAATTTTGTTTAAATAGGTTCAGCGGTTTGGATTTTTAGAAAGGACAAACAAACAGACAAACAAACAGTGATTTTTACCACCATTTCCAGCTAAACCTTGTAATTGATTTTACGAGTACTTCCCGATTGATCTTTTGAAGATAATACACGAATCCAAGGACGTCATTTTGAGGGGGGGCAGGGGTTCGTTACTTCTACCCGAAGATTCTCCAAGACAATTTTTGAGAAATAAATTATTTGAAGGAAGTTTTAAAATTTTTGGAAAAATTACATATGAGTAACTCTTTCCCCTGTCATTAGCTGTTTTTGGAAGCAAGATTTTATAAGAAAGTGGTGTATAAAAAAATGTTTTTAATAGAGTGTTATATGTATAATATCACACACATTTTTATTTTATTTTGATTCAATTTTTATTTGACTCATTTTGTTGCAAAAAATGTATTCTAAATTATAAATAATCAATAAAAATATTTATGTAATACAAAATTCTTCATTCGTTAGAAATAATTCCTTCAAAAATGCAAAACAGTTATTATTTATTCAAAATGTCAAAACATTTCAACAAAATGTCCAGCGTTGAAACGTGTTTATATATCAACTAGCTGGGTACGGCGTTGCTTGGATATTTTTAAAGGGTTTTCTGTCGTTGTTTCTCTCTTGCTTTTTCTTTCTCTCTTTTTTCATTCGATCTACCTTGTTTTTCTTTTTCTGTCTCCTAATTTTTTGCTTTTTCATTTTTTCTCTTTTTCTATCTCTCTTTTTATCTCTCCCGTTTTTATTCTTTTTTTTTCTATTTCCCCCTTTTTCTCTCTCTTTATCTCTTTTTTCTATCATCGAATAAAATGCATTAAACGAAAGAAATTGTGAGGATGATAGTAAATTTAATTTCATAGAACATTACGAGGGCGGCCTGTTTATAAGGGCAGTGAATCTTCGAAGTCAAGGATTAACAAAAGAAACGTAGACAAAATTATCTTTTAATTTTTTCAAAACTTTTTTGTGATATATTACATTGAGCGTTAGTCATAATTATTGAAACGGTTAGCAATACAATTAGAAAAATGCTAACAAAAAGAAACAATTTAACAACGAATATAATATAATTGTAATAAATATTTTATATTAAAGTTGGCAAATAATTATAATTCGGCTTCGGTTTTAAAGTTATATATTATGATTGGTTATGGTTATATGACATTTTGGTGACTAGATTATGACCCGTCGAAAGATTGAAATATTTAAAAAATCTATAATTAAACCTTCAAGATTTCGTCGCACCACGTTATAATTATTAAATTAACTGCTCGTAAAATAAAAAAAAACATAATCTAATTAAATTGAAGATCCTGGTGAATGAAATAAAATTAATGCACGGATCAAATAATTTAAATAATTTAAACACACACACACATATTATATATATATATATATATATATATATATATATATATATATATATATATATATATATATATATATATATATATATATATATATATATATATATATATATATATATATATAAAAGAACATGTCCTGACTGACTGATAATCAACGCCGAGCTCAAACGCCTCATCCTAGGAACGTGAAATTTGGAACTTATATTACTTTTATAGCGTAAACATCCGCTAAGAAAGGATTTTTGAAAATTTTGCTCCTGAGGAGAAAAAACTGGAAAACAAACTTTTTTCTAAAAAATTTTTCTAAAAATTTGTTCTAAAATTTGGTATATAGATTCTTTTTGAAAAATAAAAAGATACGTGTTTCACCATTTTTTGAAAATTCGGTTTCCCGGACCTCAAATGTGGGTTGGAAAATTGGGTTATTTGGTTTTTAAAGTAGCTTCTACTCAAAAACTGTTAATGCTACAGAAGTAAAAATTAGTATTTAGTTTCTACTCCAAAAATAATGAAATACGTGTTTTAGCATTTTTTGAAAATTTGGTTTCCAGGACTTCAAATGTGGGGTGGAAAATAGGGCTAATTGTCTTTTATAGTAACTGCTACTCAAAAACAGTAAATACCACAGATGTAAAAATTATTATTTAGTTTCTTTTCTAAAAATAAAGATATACGTGTTTCACCATTTTTTACAAATTTGGTTTCCCAGACCTCAAATGTGGGTTGGAAAATTGGGTTATTTGGTTTTTAAAGTAGCTGCTACTCAAAAACTGTGAATGCTACAGGAGTAAAAATTAGTATTTAGTTTATACTTCAAAAATAATGAAATACGTGTTTCAGCATTTTTTGAAAATTTGGTTTCCAGGACTTCAAATGTGGGGTGGAAAATAGGGTTATTTGTTTTTTAAAGTAATTGCTACTCAAAAACTGTAAATACCACAGATGTAAAAATTAGTATTTAGTTTCTATTCTAAAAATAAAGATATACGTGTTTTACCATTTTTTGAAAATTTGGTTTCCAGGACCTCAAATGTGAAGTGGAAAAGGGGTTATTTGATTTTAAAATAACTGCTACTCAAAAACTGTAAATGCTACAGATGTGAAAATTAGTATTTTGAGGTTTTGGGCCGGTTAAAAGTAGATGAGTTTAGTTTATCACCAGACGGACGGGCCAAGCCGTTATTTTAGGGTTTTCATACGGCCCTGCCCAAACCTTAAATCAAGGTGGAACGGGCTGATATTTTTAACCAAGTATATAGACATTTGAGTGATTTTAGGGTGTTCAGACGGACCGGGCTAAAACCTGAAGTCAAGGTGGGACGGGCCGATGTTTTTCATCAAGTATATAGAACTTCTAGGCCTGTAAAAACGGGCCGGGCCCATATTAGACCACCGTGCCGGGCCAGGAATTTTGGTTTTTGAAACTGGCTGGGCCAAGTTGTCGATGGGCCGAGCCGAGACCTAAAAAATTGATCCGTGCAGTACTCTACTATGTATGCACGGTTCAAATTCTTTAATTTCATGCGAGCGAAGCCGCTACGGGCACTGCTAGTATATATATAGAACATAATAGCAGGTATAAACAGACTTATCAAAGCTTCATTCTTATTTTCCAATAAACTAAAAAAACATTTCATAGAACCCGGTATACGGTTTGGCGATATCGTAACATTGGTGTCTAGAAGTGGATGAAAAGAATGGTTTTGAAAGCATTGGATGAGCTTTTGATGAGTGAGTTGAGAGACGATCTGGAGAAACGTAACCTATGTGATAAAGGTAAAAAGTACGAACTTAGGGAACGCCTCCTATCTGCGTTAGTGAATGAAAGCTATGGGTCTGAGAATGATGAGTATGAACTTCACATTGACGAAGATGCTGTGGTTATTCGAAGAAAGTTAAAAAGTTTGAACTGGAGTCCACCAGCTGTGTCTCAGAACATGTGACAGATGACAGCCGTACAGACTGCAAAGGTCAGATGGATCATGAGGAAGACAGTGAAAGGATAAGTGGTCCAGTTTTGTGGCGGGGCGCCGCTAGAGTTGACCCTGTGGCTGAGTGTTGCTGGACTCTGACATATTTTGAGGAGGTCGTCGGATCCGTCGGAGAGGTCTCGGAAGATTGCTTGATCGTGGTTGCCAGAGATGTTCCTGTTGCAGAAAAAGTTTTGGACAGTTTCGTGTTTGATCCATATATATCTTATATATAAAAATGAAATGTTTGTTTGTTTGTTCGGACATCAAATGTAAACGGCCGAACAGATTTAATTGAAATTTGGCACACTTATGTATCTTATTTAAGCGGTGGTTCCTATAAAATTTTAAATAAATTGGTTTCTCCGTTGATGTTTTATGGACAAAAAACGTTTTGGTCAGCGGTAGTAAGTTATGTATATATATATATATATATATATATATATATATATATATATATATATATATATATATATATATCTTTTTCCTATTGACTGAGTTCATGATTTATATTTTTCATTTTAACAATTCTATCTTATATATAAAAATGAAATGTTTGTTTGTTTGTTCGGACATAAAATGTAAACGGCCGAACAGATTTAATTGAAATTTGGCACACTTATGTATCTTATTCAAGCGGTGGTTCCTGTAAAATTTTAAATAAATTGGTTTCTTCGTTGATGTTTTATGGACAAAAAACGTTTTGGTCAGCGGTAGTAAGTTGGAGTAAATTTTTTTTCTACAAAATAAAATAAAATTATTTTATAGTTAAATTATACAAAATATTTTTAATTTTTTTTTCTTAAGTTTTAAAGGTTTTAAATATAAATATTAAATTAAATAAATATGTGTGTTGTTTAGTGCCGCCCATAGATATCTATGGTGCCGCCGGATACCTTTGTTTTGATTTCATAGAGCTCATTGAGGCTCATTCTCTTCCGAACCTCCACGAGGGAGAAGTTGGCTGCGCAGCTGGATCCCCGAACTATAGTGCAAAAAAAAGTTCGTGCATTGGGGTTGTGCTATAGATCGTTGGAAAGGTATTTAAAAAGGAAATATAATGGTGTAAAAATAAATTTAATATTGCAAAAAATAAAAAAGTTATAGGCGAAAAACCGTCGCCGTCCCTATGTAAATGTATGGAGACGATTTTTCATACCCTGATCTATATTTTGCTTCATAACTTTTTTATTTGTTGGACTATTTTCCAAAAATTTGTTTCTATGTTTGGCTAATATATTTGTCTTTCTAATGCATTAAGCTAGAACCCCAATGCGGTCGAAAATTTTAATCTACATGGCTCCAAACGCAAGTGAAAAATCGTCCCTATGTAAATGTATGGAGACCATATTGTAAAAGTTTCACTGATATATGAGGTGCATGAAATTTGAAAGAAATGAAAGCAAGTGCAGTATTTTTGTGTTTCAACAAAATCATGAACAAAGTTCTCAAGCCAGCCTATCAATCTGCTGCTGTTTTGTTCAATTTATAATTGCATCATTTGCTAAATAAAAGTGGTACTCTTCGATTGTTCCAAATTGATGATCTCAGAAAACTCTCGGAAAATTCATTAAGTTAATGCTTTGAAGGTTTTTAATATTATTATTACTTCATGTTTTATTTGAATCTGTGTTTTATATCACATTTTTCAAAGCCACGGGTCAACATTTATTAACATGCCACATGTAGCGTTATATGCTTTCTGTAGACATGACACTTAAAAACTAAGAACAACTCAAAAACTAAGACTAGCGATTTTACGAAAAGCAGCTGTTGAACAGTGTGTGATAAATCTATTGTAAGCATTTATAATCTTACAAGTATTTAAAATAAATATAACCTGTTGAGATATATGAGCGGATTTTAACATTATTGCAGCCGTTAACTAATAAATTCTTTTTTTTCAGCTTCAGTTAATCATAATAAGCCTTTGCAGAAGATCACACTTGCAGAGTGGAACCAATACATTAAAGAACACTAATTAAAATTGAGGAAGTTCAGACGTAACTAAACGAGCAAACCAAACAACAAAGTGTTAACGAGAGAACAGATCAATTTTGATGACTGTGCACAGCATGCCGCTACAGCCCATCTAAGCCACATTGGGAAGGCTCTAAAATTTAATGGAGGAACAGAAGAGCGAAAAGAAGAGCAAGCTGGAGCGGTAAAGCGTAAAAGCAACCGGGATCGGGAAAAGTAAAAGAGACCGGGGCCGGAAAAGCGACCGTGAGCAGAAATGCGACCAGGAGTGAGAAAGCGACATGGAACGGGAAAGCAAGCGGTTAAGGAAACGGGAGCCAGAGAGAAAACGATAAAAAGCCTTTAAAATCCCCGGGCAACGCCGGGTAACCCAGCTAGTATATATATATATATATATATATATATATATATATATATATATATATATATATATATATATATATATATATATATATATATATATATATATATATATATATATATATATATATATATATATATATATATATATATATATATATATATATATATATATATATATATATATATATATATAGAATAGGTATAAGCGCAAGCCTGTAGTTTAAGATGGCTTTTAGCTAGGCAGCCTAGGAACCAGTCCGAAAACGATTTAAAATCTTTTTGCATCCATGAATATTCATTATTTATATTAATCGGCAATAACTTTACCGATATAAACCGATAAAAAAATAGGAAAACTTTAAATTTAATACAGCATTTGGCAATAATAATAATAATAAAAATATGGGCTGATTTTGAAATTTGTTCTACTCAATTTACGGTTCTCAGCTAGCTTAAAATGTGTACTTCAACATTTGGCAATATCTGTTTCATTTGCCAGAGCTATAAAAAATTCCAATTTCAAAACTTGTTTAATGTATTGTACAAGTATCTGCAGAAAACTGAAAAGTCAGAACAAAGCTTAAAATCTTTAAAATCTACAGAGAAAAAAAAGTATAAAATATTTAGATTAAATTTAAATGTACATCTATATATGAACAAATCAAAACAAAGTCTAAGTTTTTTAGACTAAAAGTACATCTTTTTATAACAAAAAAAATTAAACTATTTAAACTATGAGTACATCTACTTAAAAAATTCATAGCAAAGTATAACATCTTTAGAATATATGTTTATCTATAAAAAAAAAGTGAAAAAATGTCTAAAATCTTTAGAAAATGTGCACATCTACTTAAAAAATCAAAGCAAAGTATAGGAATGTTCAAAATTCAGCAATGAAATCATTTCATTATTTGAATAAGTGTGATCAGAAGAAGGTCTTGCAGAAATTAATTCAACATTTCCTTCTAAATTTCTGTTGCTGTTTTTTCTAGGTTTTTTGTTGATCTGAAAGATCTCTGATTTTTTAGTTTTATTATTTGATAGACTGGGAAAAGAAAGTTTTGGATTATTTAAAACAGAATTTAAATACAATCTTAAGAATTTAGGCTTTGATATATATAACACAGATTTTTGATGTTGAATTTGTTTTTTAAGTACATGTACTCATAATTTAAAGTTTAAAATGGTCATAACTTTTTTGTTATAAAAAGATGTACTTATGTCTAAGAATCTTAGACTTTGTGTTGATTTTTTCATAGATAAATGTACATTTAATCTAAATATTTTATACTTTTTTTCTCTGTAGATTTTAAAGATGTTGAGCTTTTTTTATGACTTTATTCAATTTTTTGTAGATACTTGTACAATACATTAAACAAGTTTTGAAATTGGAATTTTTTATAGTTTTTCTGGCGAATCAAACAAATATAAGATACTTGTACAATACAGTAAACTCGTTTTTAAATTGGAATTTTTCATAGCATTTTTAGCAAATCAAACAAATAATATATTGCCAAATGTTGCAGTAAAAATGTTTAAGATAGCTGTGAACAAATTTCAAAATCAGCCCATCTTTTAATTATTATTATTGCCAAATGCTGAATTAAATTTAAAATCTTCCAATTTCTTTATCAGTTTATATCGGTAAAGTTATTGCCGATGAATAAAAATAATGAATATTCATGGTACCAAAAAGCCTCTAAATCGTTTTCGGGAGGCCATCTTGGTATCTCACTCAAAACTTGCTCATCTCCGATATACCTATTCTATATATATGGTTTGGTTGCGGTGGCTTGAGTGACGTGTGTGGTAATGACGCTTGTGTATCTTCTGTATCTTCCTATTGCTAATTTCTGCATGATTAATTAATTTCTGCTCAGTCAAAATAAAATATTGCCATCAGCCATGTTTTAGTAATATTTGCAGTAATTTTCTAACAAAAATTTTCAGAAATATTCAAACTAACTTTCACTCACTCCGCAATCACAGGAGTTAACTTTCATTTATTCAAATCCTGAGTATTCATCACAACATATTCCACACCATTAGTATTTAGCGAGGCATTCTCAAAGGGAGGTACTTGAAAGACCCCTGATTGAGGCTTCTAGGAGTTGCACTATAAATGTCCACACTGATTGATTGATTGACCTTTTTGACTTGGTCATGTAAAATATATTCGCTTTATTTTTAATGGAACTTTGCAAAGTACCCCTCATCAATCATAAATGTAGTAATTCAGTTAATCAGTTAATCTACTTATATAATCTCCCATCCTCACTCATTCACTCACTCACTCAATGAGTCTGGAACGCTAACACGTGGTTTAACAAAATCAACGTTCACTAAGCCTATCCTTATTAGAATTCATTAGAAATTCTTATGTCTAAATGTTTCATCTATCGTTATTATTTTTGACTTTACAAATGCAACAATTTAATCAAAATAAACTGTGAACAATATTGTACATACATAAAGACATCGGAAATTATTGTATGTTGAAATTTTTATAATCTCTCACTTGTCATACATGTCAACCACTTCCCGACCAGCATTCGCTCGCAAATTTTGCAAAAAAAACTGATTATGTAGGATAATACAATAACCTAAAGAATAACACTTAAAATTAACAATTAGTTAAAATTTATATCTTTTCACCACAGATATTTATTTATGTTTTTTATTTTCTTTAAAATGCTGCTTGTGTCGGTCTTCGTCATTGGCTAGCGAGTGTTAGACTCAAAAAGTGAAAAAATTAAAAGAAATTATTTTCTTAAATTGCTGTCCGTAAAGATTTTATGAAATAAAATCAATAATATAACATGATATTTAATATAACATATTAGATCATATAACATGATGTTTAAATTATTATATTTTGTTTAATAAAAATTTAATTATTCTATTTATTCTGAGTAAATATCAAGTGACAAATTTATATTAACATTTATTATGACCAAATAAGACTTTAAAAAATTTAATTCTATTTGCCAGATGTTATACAGCTTCAATCAAGCAGTCCAGAAAATAAAAAAATTCCCTCAATTTCACATTAAAAAAAAACAATTTTGATCTCTTAAAAGTAATGCTTCTATAAATAAGTTCCAGTAAGGCTAACTGTTAACTATGCTAAAGTTGTAAATTAGTAGGCCTATGGTAGAAGGTAGCATGATGTAACTAAGCATAATGATTTATAATAATGGAAATTCCTACAAGACGACCTCGTGATGTTAGTAAGTAACCATAATGATTAAAAATAATGGGAACTCCTACAAGACGTCCCCATGATGTAAGCAAGCATAATGATTAATAATGGGACCTCCTACAAGACGTCCCCATGAAAAGACCATTTGAGATTCCCAAGAGATGTCTAACTCAATGGGCATGAGCTTTTATCTATTCCATCTTCATATTTCTTTTGCTTTAAAGAAGGAAAATTCTTGTACTCGTACTTGTACTTATACGCACAAAATTTAAAAAAAAACTAAATTTTATTTCCTTATTAATTTGAAAACCCTCGTGTGTTAATACTATTATAAATGTTTCTATATCTCTGAAATAACTTAAACTAATTGATAGTCCTGTTCTAAAAATCAGTAATGCAAGTTCGGTAACATGAATTCAAAAAAACACACTAAAAACTGACAAAATCAAATAAATTTGCTACTTGAACTTTTTAAAACACCTGAAAGTACACATTTCTTATCAAACTATCTTCCACGATCTCAAAGAAACCATCAATCAATTAAACGATCGATATCGATGGATCAATCAATCAATCAATTATTCAATCAATCAAACCAACAAACATACTTGTATCGCATTTTTTTCCTAAATTCAAAGATGCTCTCCAATAAATTTGCTAAATAAGAATAAAAATGTTTCAAAACCTAAATAAATTTACTAAAATTACAAACTAAACCAATGTAAAAACAGAAATTTTTTATAAAGTTATACAAGCTTTTAACAGGTAAGATTTACATACATACATACATACATACATACATACATACATACATACATACATACATACATACATACATACATACATACATACATACATACATACATACATACATACATACATACATACATACATACATACATACATACATACATACATACATACATACATACATACATACATACATACATACATACATACATACATACATACATACATACATACATACATACATACATACATACATACATACATACATACATACATACATACATACATACATACATACATACATACATACATACATACATACATACATACATACATACATACATACATACATACATACATACATACATACATACATACATACATACATACATACATACATACATACATACATACATACATACATACATACATACATACATACATACATACATACATACATACATACATACACACACATACGTACATACATACATACATACATACATACATACATACATACATACATACATACAAACAGAGCACGGATTGACATCAATCTTTCCACATGGAGCATCTTCACTGATTCTGACGTGAAGCCAGTGATCTTCTTCTCTCTGTGATGCCCCTGATGCTTATTTATGTTCGACATTAAGTTCTATTATGAAGAGGAAATTGTGACGTGCCTGATAAAAATAGCATGACGTCATGAACAAAAGATGTTTTACAGAAAAAATGCCATCATCTTAGTTACAGCATTTTCGTTTGTCAAGTACGAGCTTTGTGATGTTAAATTTTTTATATAGCCACCTGTCGGCGTAATTACCCGCTTTTATGGAGAATTTAAAATTTCATAAATGAAACAAAAAGTTATAGCTTTCTTTAATCTTTATCTGTAATAATTTTTGATAACCTTCTCTGTAGTATTTTTTAATTTTCTCAGCCCTAATACTTTTTAATATTTTCATCTGTGATATTTTAATAATTTAAGCTGTGATAGAGTGTAATGTATTCATCGAAGGGTTGACCACTCTCCAGATGGGTGTACGAAGCAAAAATTTCAAAAAATTGTTTTTAAAATTTGGAATTTTTTGGAATTTTTGCGTAAATTCCAAGGGTGTACGAAAAATATTTTGAGTGGACTACCCATCGGTATTCATATGTAATATGTGTGTAATATATTCATAATAAATATTTTGTAATATCTTCATCGGTAATGTTTTGTAATAATCTCATCGGTAAAGTTTTGTAATATCACCATCTTATGTAACTGAAGCACCGTTCGTTAAATTGAAATGAAATGAAATAGAAGAAGGAAGAATTGAATTAAATTCCTCTTTCGTTCGAAAAGTTTCGAGACGATAAGAGAGAAATACACTTGATTTATGGGAGGAGTTAAAGTTAAATAATGTCCTTAAACGTCTATACACGTACACATGCGCGTGTTTATAATTAAATATTAAAGCTATTTTTCAATAACAAATGTCTCTAAGAAAAGCAAAAGCGATCAAAAATGATTGAGAAACGTCGAAAGAAAGAGAGAAAAAGAGATACCGACACAAATGAAGAGATACTTGGAGGAACGTTGAAATGCAATTAGAATAAAATTTAGTTGAGTCAGCATCGTAGCTTTTCCATCAAAATATTTGTTGACTTCCACTTACACACGTGGATTCAACTGGACAGCTAATTCTACAAAACAAATGGACTCCAGTCACTCCGCGTACATTTCACTTGCTCCTAGCCGGAATGGAGTTCCCGTGTGCTTGTGTGTCCGTGTAGTATAAGGTAAAAACGTGCGTGTGAGTTTGTGCTGTTTTGTTTTCATGATAATTATTTGAACCACAATTATGAATAAGAATAAGAGTGTACTTCAGGTTCATTAAAATAGTTTGTGTGCGTGCACAAACACATACATATATAAATATATACATATATTTCCAACTATGTATAATATACATTGTGTATATATATATATAATATATATATATAATATATATATATAATATATATATATATATATATATATATATATATATATATATATATATGAGTATTTATATGTGTGTGCGTGTTGTTTGTTTGCCTGTCTGCGTGGGGCAACTTAATGAGGAAGAAAGCGAGAGCAGAGCGAAATACGTGAGATGAATTTCACCAGGCATCTTCACTCTCCACTTTCTCTCTCTCTTTCTCTCTTTCTCTCTATCTCTCTCTTTCTCTCCCACTCTCTATTTATTACCCTCTTTCTTCTGTATCCTTTCTTCTCTCCTGTATTCCTCTAATACAAATTCTAACTTAATCGAACACAAACAAATTCACACCATGCTAATAATTTTCAAACAATAATAATAATTCTTATACAACATTTCATATTAATAAAATAACATTTCTAATTAAACAGGGTAGTATAGACTGGGACAGACTGGTCCAGAAATCTGGTACCATCGACGATCCTGGGCATAGCGGTGACAGTTACCAAGGATCATCAGTATGTTGAAAATCTTAAAAAAATCAAGAATGAGCTGCAAACTCTTTATTCATCGCTCATGGACAAGTTCAAGATCAAGCAAGATAAATCGGCAAATTATTACATCATTCAAAACCTACACAACATACCGTGATGACTACAATAATTCATAATTTTTATAAAAAGACATATTTGGTTTCTTTTTGCACTCTAGACTAAACAAACACTATTGGACCGATTTGCTTAAAATTTGGTACACTTGAGAAGCACGGCTAGGGAATGGTTTGTATCTGTTTTTAAAACACTCCGCCAAATAGTTAGTATTGTTTGGCCAAAAAACTCATCCAGAGAGCCAATTCAACACAATCTACTTACGAACACTGAGGATTATTGAGTAATAAAATTCAAATTTAATTTGCGTAACAAAGTTTAAAGAGCGTTTAAGCAATTTAAAAAATGCTATCATTTTTTGACCAAAAAAATCCAATGGCGTATCGTGGGCTGCAGTCTTTTTGCAGGCTTTCTGAATCTTCACGGCCTGCAATTTTTCTCCATATTTTTGGGTCATCCGAAAACATTCGAGCATTACAAGTCACCCAGTCAGGAATATAGGAAAAAAAGCAAGTGGCCCACCACAATAACTAACAAGTAAGACTCCACACGTATTCTTACAGACATACATGATCATCTTCACGCAAGCATACATACAAATATACACACAGTGACATACATACAAATATACATGTATGCACTAGGGCTGCGCGGGTAAGGCAAAATTCGTACCCGACTCGACCCGTCAATTTTTTTCCCACCCGTACCTGACTCGCGGGTGAAATGGTGTCCCCTTTTACTCTAACCGCGGGTATGGTATACCCATTACACGTCAATTATTCAGCTTTAGTGGAACACACTAACAAGTTCTGACATCACTTGTACATTTAATTGCAGACAATAACCATAAAAATATCCAGCAACAAATGTTACATCAAGTGTGGTTCAATAACTTGTAACCTCAATAACTTATCATTGACTCAAATTTCAAAACTTCAATCGATGTCGCTATACTAAATTTATTTTACTCGCAGCTGTGTCCCTGTGTGTGTTTTTTTATGCGTTGACATGCTCGGGATCAGAGCTGGTACGCGAATCCGTCAAAGTGTAACTTGCAGCACTGAAAGCTCGCTTTCTTTTGTTTTGAGTTGCAGAATAACCAACAAACTGAAACGACCTTTGCCAGTTTAGGAAGTTTATTGCTTGCGGTCTGAGTTTTTTGAAATTGCATTGTGCTCAACTCGTTTGATGTCGACCGTCAGTTTTGTAGTACCACGCTTCAACTGTTTGCAAACAGATTGTAAAGTTAATAATGCTCGGGATTAATACTAGCAAGATAATCTATTTTGTCGGTTATCTTCAACTTCATTGTAACTTTATAAAATGGATGATGCTGAACAGTAACGGCACAGCATGGGTTACAGTCATTTAATAAACTACCTACTTATAGTTATTTTCATTAACCTCGGAAATAACCTCAAAGATAAACGTTTTTACCGGTAATCCCGTACCCGTTGATGTCTTACCCGTGCCCGACACGAACACGTTTAGAGTCTACCCTACCTGACCCGTACCCGAAAAAAACGGTCGGGTACGGGTATACCCGCACATCCCTAGTATGCACACATACATACCAATATACACACGTACAGACACAGACGATCGATGGTTTTAATCCTGGGAGTCTCAGACAAAAGGCTGGTCATCATCGTAGATGTTGCTATTTTTAATTTTCAAAAATACAAAATATTATCTTTTGATGTGGTCGTTTTTCTCGATTTATTTTATGATTTTTTTTTCATTTTTTTATATTAATATGTCAATATTTGACTATTTGTTTGATTGTGGATATTAAAAATGTTTATTTTTGTTGTTTATTGTTTTTCGGATTCAGATTCAAGTTCTAACAAATTGCATAAAGTGACTTTTATAATGCGGATATGAAAACATACAGGTTCTTTACACATACTCAAAAAATCACATGCAGATACAAAAATATGTTCTTAAATATACATGCTAAAACACATCTACAGTTACTCCAATACACATAGCAAAAATATACACAACGCCCAACAAGTTGTACAATACACAGCACGAGACATACACACATTTACCCGTTTTCCAGTACACATAAATTCCACTGTACGTATATATACGTTATCTCCAAATAACTTATACACGAACTGTCATACGCATGCCACAGCACATATATACATACTCTCATACATACATATACCAAAATACCCGTACAGTGATACACAAGTACTCACATGCACTTTTAGGATTTTCAATTTTCCTACAATGCGCCTAAAGATGTCGACTATTTAGTCTCCCCTGCGGACATGTGACCAAATGAGACCCTCCTATTGGTTTGATGTAGACATCACATTTCACTTTCCTCTGACAAATAGCTAGAAGGCGTCACTTATACAAAAAATATCATCATCAACACCACCATTATCACACTTATCATCACAATCATTATCACAGTTATCATCATCATCATCATTATCATCGTTATCATCACTCACTATCGTCTGTTCTCCGAGTCTCAGTTACAGTTAATAGGCTTCCAAGTCAAATCTATGTGTATCTGACCATATTACGGAACAAAATTCGTCATATTATTATGTTGCTTTCATTAAAAGACAAATTTTAAAAGAAACTGAACAAGATTTCTTTTCCACTTTCAGTCACCTAAATTTCACTCCGCACGGTGTCAAATGATCAAAGGTTGCCGACAAAGAATGATGGAGCGCTTAACGCGACAAATTATTTCCAGTTCGTTAAATATTTTTAAAGTTAAAAAAAAGATGGTGTCACGACTGGAGGAGAGTAATTGGTCAAGAATATATTTCTTTTTCCTAGCCAAACGTGCTTGTAGCGAAGCGTGTGTGCGTGTTGGTGGTGTATTTGCATGTGTCGTGTAACGTCGCCATAATAGTTTGGCTATGATGACTAGATGTGAGCATGGCTCTGTACTCATTTCTCTTTTTTGGTTCATGAGCGGGGCCATAACCAGCCATGGTCGGCTTCCCGGTTTCGCTCAGGCCCCCACTCAATCAAGCCACCCCCCAGTTTTTTGTATTGCTGTCTAGTTCCGTTAGTACAATTTCTTAGGACTAACAAAAACAACGTCTATTTTTATGGAATGGCAAGTTGTATGTAATCATTTGCGCTTTACAGAAGCTACTTGGTCATCGTCATTACACAGAAAGACAGCAGCATCTTCTACAAATAATAAATTCTATTCAAATACCTCTGCAGACCACAAGGCAATAATTCTCTCATTGGCATTAAAAATCAACTCCATAGCAAGAAACACGTTGCAACAAGGTGACATCAAGCCCAGTATTTTGACAGCGGCAATTGCAACAAAAAACGAACTCCGGCTTTGAAATTTTTGTTGAGCAGCCAACACATTAGTTGGAGCTTTCTCCAAATTGACTACATTTTGAAGTTCTGCAAACTGTCATCTCTGTGGTTCTTGATAGCCATTGCAGATTGGTAGTGGTCCATTCATCGTTGTAACCGCTTGATGGTGTCACCTCAATATAGGTCTTCCACAAAATTTCTGTCGAAATAACTACACATGCAATTGTTTGCATAAACTGGAAAAATTCTTCACCTTGACCTCTGATCCCAAAGCGTGCCCAACCACAAGAGTTGTCTGAGTTAGGCATTCAATCTCAGACGAGAGATAATAATAAAGTTGAGATACAAGACATTTTTTATTAAAATTAAACAAAATAAAAAAATATCTTTACTTTACTGAAAAAGTAGTTCAAACTCGGTCGCTACAAAAAGTATTTTGGAAGGAAAACGATACAAAGGGGCAACCAGTGTAGTGTAACGAGGTGACTGGTAAAAAGTTCGTGCTGCTTGTGAAAGAAATTTGAGCAAATATTATCAGGAACGAATGGGCTTCGAAATCTGTGCCGATGACTCCTGGTGATCGAAGAATTGAAATTTTTAGTATTTTTATATTCATCAATTATCTTATCTCAAAAGCAGAGATCAAACACGAGTCTACTGTGTTCAAGTGATTGTAGATCAAGTATCCTGAGGCATATTAGGGTGAGGTGCGTGCCGAAATTAAGAAGCGTTCTTTCTTAAATCTCTTTGAACATGCTCACTCCCATCCATCAGAAGACGGGTTCATCTGAACAATGTTTGAGATGTGAGCAGTTTTAAAATATTATACAAACATCTTTAGTTAATAAAGACTAATTTAACGTTAGCAATAAGAGAAGTAAGATCGACTAAGCGGAAGACATAAAAAAGATAAGAAAAATTAATATGAAAAAAAAATATTGTAGTTG
This sequence comes from Erpobdella octoculata, assembly GCA_963978895.1. Classification (NCBI taxonomy): domain Eukaryota; kingdom Metazoa; phylum Annelida; class Clitellata; order Hirudinida; family Erpobdellidae; genus Erpobdella; species Erpobdella octoculata. Next base: position 11,357,647 of record OZ022239.1, read on the forward strand.
TTGATGCACACTAGAAATTTCTATGTATGCATTTTCTAAAAAAATTGTCTCATATCAATTGACATCGTCATCAACATCATCGTCATCGTCATCGTCATCATCGTCATCGTCATCATCATAATTATTACTTATGTCATCACTAGAAATACCCCGTCAAAAATGACGGTTTTATGTTTTCATCAAACTGTCAGATATTAAACATTACCATTATTATAGGAAGTTCAATCAAGTCAAGATCTCAATCGCTGTAAATGATTAAAAGTGGTAATTTGACAATGTGATGTCTCTACCTGCTCTCCAACATCAAAAAATGTTCAATGCTTCGGATCGAACCTGGTTCAGGCAAATTAAAATCACTACATATCGTTCTATGCCTTCGTAAGACAGCTTCAATAACTTGCTGTGTTTTCTTTTGAACAATAAATCCCACATAATGTTTGATGTAATCGGATAACCTTTTGCATAATAACTTAAATGAAAACGTTTTGGATTTTTAGGACAGGACAATTTTTTAGGACAATTGGGTAATATCTTTTATTACATACATACATACATACATACATACATACATACATACATACATACATACATACATACATACATACATACATACATACATACATACATACATACATACATACATACATACATACATACATACATACATACATACATACATACATACATACATACATACATACATACATACATACATACATACATACATACATACATACATACAGACATAGGAAATTATGTATGTTGATCTTTACAGTTATCCTACATCATCGCCGTTAGCTTTCCAGAGATTCACAAGGTGGAAGAAACGACGAACATGGAAGGACATGGAAAGACATGGAAAAACATGGAAAGACATGGAAAAGCATTGAAGGACACGGCCAATATAAATCCAATCATGGGGACTTACATCTTTCAAAATGTTCATTACTATTTAGAGGTCACTTCAGGTCACTCAATCACAACATCTGACTCAATAATTCAATTTTTTCATCTTCATTTTTATTATTTTATTTCAGTTATTTCTTAGCCTATCAATGATACACTCACATAAGCGGACAAAGTCTATCCCATCGCAGATATTATATTACATTATTAAAAAGATAAGTTTTTAAAGATGTTAAAAAAAATTTCAATGAAGAAATTCTATGGTAGTCTCGAAGAGAGGCCGTTAGATCATTCCATGCAGTGGGACAAGCAAGACAGATTTTGTAATTCATTCGTATTTTTACACGCATGTCATTCAGAACATCATCAACTCAAACAACATAATCCACATCTTTCTCTGTTCGGCCTTCGCCTTACATGCCTATCACTTTCTCCTTTCACCCACGCTACAATTCCATCCATCCATCCACTTCCCTCGCTATCATGACATGTCCCCTATGTACCACCCACAATGTCCAGTCTATCGGCACGGATAGAAATTAGAGGAAAATGAAACGCTTTTGACATGGAATGATGGAATATTTGAAATTGATAGCGACGGGTGGCCGACTTCCTCAATTACTCTGCAGACATTCTGTGCATGCAAACAAGCAATCCCTACAGAGAATATTCTGAACGAGTGGTGCTCAAGTGGACGAAATTACTTGAATCTCAAGCATATGAACAAGTTAATAAAAAGTTTATAAAAAAATTATTAGACAATGTATAAACAGTTGATGAACAAGTTATAAACAAGACATGAATGAAGTATAAATAAGTTTATTTATATAAATATATAGGAGCAAATTATTAACTTTCGTGTGAAGAGAAATTCTGAACGGAAATTGCTTCAAAAATGACTGGAAAATGCACGCAACTCCAGCAAGCGCCAAGGCAACAAAAACGACCTCTTATTCTTCACAAGCCGCTCGTTCCATGCCGACAGAGAGTCTGGAGAGGATCAAACGCAAGGCGCCAACGGGAAACTGGAAAAACAATAGGTAGGCTCTCCAGCAAATAAATATTTCTCTCTCTCTCGCTCTTCCTCTCCATCTCTCACTTATTCATCCTCTCACTCTCTCTTGATTGACGGTGTTCCGGTTGTAAAGACGCCATTTTGTGCTACAGACCACCATTGTAGCAACTCAATCGTGACCGCCCAGCTCGTTTGAGGCAAAATGACGCAGTCAAACTGTCGCCACCGAGCAGACGTGATGATATCATGTGGCCATGTGGGTGGCAACTTAAGACTTAATTATATTATAAATGCTGATAATAGCAGCAACTTCATTGGCTAAGCTTCGTGTTTATAATACGATGATTTTTGTAACAACAATTAGGCAATAAAAAATCAACAATAAGGAAAATGATGATGATTCGTTATTTTTATGAAGATGGTGATAACGGTGAAGATAATGATGATAATTTTTATTATCATCGTCGTCCGTTTCCCCATTTAACATCACAGTCATTGTCATCATCATGGTCGTCGTCGTTGTCGTTATCATCGTCATCATCATTATCATCATCATCATCATCATCATCATCATCATCATCATCATCATCATCATCATCATCATCATCATCGTCGTCATCATCATCATCATCATCATTATCACCTTCAGCACCACTATCACCATCATCTCAAACAACAACAGCCAACCTGCCACACATTTGTACGTAACTTCCAGGAACGGAGAGAGGTCCTTCGGACACGGCTGCAAGCTTTTAAGCCATTCATCTGGAACGTGAAGGCGGCATGCGTCCAGGACGGAGCAGACGGAAGCAACGTGATCTGTGACGTCATGTTGACATCCCATGTGACCGTAATCTTTCGTGGCGCATTTACCGACTCGCATGCGTCCATACTTGGCTCCTTGAATAACAATCACGTGACCGACTGTCGATCGGCTATACTTTGTTTCAAGTCTGCGGCCATTTTGTTCCATTTTGTTGCCATTTTTAGGTTCTTTGTGATCATGAAAAGAAGAAGGAAATGATGATGGTGATGATGATGATGATTGTTTTGACGAAGTTCTCATGAGATGAGTGCAGTTGACGTCAAATGTTTCATACTGGCAGATTTCTGAGTGATATAGTTCTTCAGCTACAAAATAAAATATAAACATAATTTATATATATATATATATATATATATATATATATATATATATATATATATATATATATATATATATATATATATAGTTTTTTTTGTTCTTTTACACACGTTTACATTTTTGTCATTTTACATATATCTGTATTTATTTTTTTGTTTTTCATATAAAACGTGTTCGTATATATTTATTTTCAAGGAAGATTCAAAGTGCGGTCCCATCTGTTCCATGGCTGAATGGAGAAGGAGAGAGAAAGGAATGATTTAATGTGGCCAATATGAGCACCACACATCTTTTCAATATAATAATAATAATAGTAACAATAATAATGATAAAAATACCAATAGTAATAATAATAATAATACTGTCCAGCACTATAATGGCTTCAAGAGATTTTTTTATGATTAATTTCCATGCAAGGGATTAATACTGGAAGTCTAATGGCTCCATTCGATGAGAGATAACAAAATGTAATATGATGAATTAAAGAAAAAATATAAAAAAAACAGAAAAAATCATAAATATAACAAATTGTCGTTATTTCTTCGTTAATTGCTTTTTGACA
>OZ022239.1:11363773-11368773 GCA_963978895.1 Erpobdella octoculata
ATAAATGATGCTGAAATTGATTGTTTATTGTGACTGTACACAATTTGTTGAGACCATGCCTGCATTGAAATTTGTGACTGCAAAACTGGCCGATCTAGCCCGGTGACGAAAGATTGGCGTGGATGAAATAATTAATAATTTGATGATTTGCTACGTGGAATAATGTTAATTGACTTCCAGGACACTTTTAGCTATATGTATAATGTAATAATAGTAATGTATAGCTGTTTAGATGTGTGTGTATGTGTGTGGATACATTGGAGTATGCGTGTCATTAAAAGATTATTTCAAGATTTCGAAACTCAGAAATGTTAAATTATTGCAGTGAAAGATTGGAAAAAAATCCAGTGGAAAAAAGGAAAACAAGAAAGAGAGGGGGAGGTGAATGTAGGGGGTGAGAATACGTAAAAAAAAGTTACGCACAGTTTTTAATTGGGTGGTTGATTATATTTGTAGGTGGATTCGTTTAATAGATAAGTGTTCTGGGGGTAGATTAGCAGGAGGGTGGGTAGATGTTTGCTTGGGAGCGTAAATTAGTGGGTGGGTGAATAGATTGGGTGAGTGAGTGAACGATTGAGTGATTGAGCAAGCGAAAAATTGGATGAGTTTGTTTTGGAGAGATGGATGACCGATAGTCATAAATGGTCGTCAGAAGACTTCAAAGATAAGACAGCGTAAAATGGCCGTGTGCGTCACGTGACGTTTTTATCGAAAATTTTTCGTCCGCCATGACAGGACTCGATAATACAAAAAAAACATGGCGGACAACAGCAGAGTAATTAGCAATAATGAACTTTATTATTCCTTAATTGCCTACAATCCCTCTATTTTCTTTTTTCTCTCGTTCAAACAGATTCGAGATGTAAGAGATAATTATTTGATGATGATGATGATGACGATGATGGTTGGTGATGATGATGGCGATGGTGACAATGGTGGTGATGATGACGATGATTATGGTAATGAACAAAAGTAAAAACATTAAAAATGAAAAATAAAAAAAACGTAAAAAATATTTTCTAATTTCTCTGATAAATTTTAGGTCTATCTTTTCTCTCTCCTTCTCTCTCTCTCTTTCTTTTTTTCTCTCTTTCTTTCTCTTTTTGTTTCTTCCTTTTTCTTTTTTTCTCATCTTTCCTTCTTCTGCATTTTTTTCGGAATATATTTCTTTCCTTTGTCCGACGCCTGTCTCATTTGAACATCATGAGTTTGAGTTTGAGTTTGTTTATTCAGTTATCAATACATACATTCAAAATCACAAATAAGACAGAACAAAAAAAAACAATAATAATTAAATAGTCATTATAATAGCATGTATGATTGATGAAGAGGTGCTGCATCAGGCCCCTCTGTGCTGACGAGTCATACTGCAATCAAAGTAGAGCGAGTTGATCTTTGAAGGCATTCACCGAACATGCGTCCACTGCTTCCTGCGTCAAGGAGTTCCAGCTGAAAGCTACTCGATTTGTGAAAAAGTGTTTTCGCTCTTCACATCCTTTAATTCTTTGTGGTAAAAAAAGGCAGTTGTGACCTCTCAAACAATAGGATCTGTTAGTTTGCCATGTGGGATGTTTTTGCAATACAAAAAAATCCACTTCATCAATATGAGCCAGTATTTTGTATTGTTGGATCAAATCGCCTCTAACTCTACGTTCTTCAAGCGTGGTAATTCCAAGCTTCTGTAGTCTTTCTAAGTATGGTAAATGTTTGATTGTTGTAATTATTTTTGTAACTTTGTGCTGGACCTTTTCGAGAGTATCAATGTCCCGGCTTAGATGAGGAGACCAAACTTGAACTGCATATTCGAGGTGTGGTCGAATGTAGGCCTGGTATAATGTTTTCCAAAGATGGAGACTACGACTTCGGAATAATTTTTTAAGTCTACCAAGAGTTCTATTAGCCAAGGCAGCCGCTGCATTCACTTGAGACCTTGCTTTGAGATCATCCGATACTAGAACACCAAGATCTCGTTCGACTGTCGTTACTTCTAAATTTTTTCTATTTCCATCTGGGTCTAACATAGAATAAATAAATTTTGATTTCTGATTGGTTCGTCCAACGTGCATAACTTTGCATTTGTCAATGTTGAATGGCATCAACCATTTGTGTGACCACTGGACTGCCGCATCTATATCGTTTTGGAGTCTGATACAGTCTTCCACGGATTTGATAATCCCAATGATTTTACTATCATCTGCAAAAAGCTTGATGTGTTGAGATAATTTGTCAGGGAGGTCATTTATATAGAGCAAAAACAATAGAGGCCCAAGTACTGAGCCTTGCGGTACCCCACTCGTAACCTTTTTCCATCCTGAAGTACAACTGTCGATCTGAACTCTCTGCTGACGATTGGTTAACCAAGATTCAATCCATTTGTGAAGAGAGCCCTGTATACCATACGCTCTCAGTTTGTGCAATAAACACCGATGTGGGACTTTGTCAAAAGCTTTCGCAAAATCTGTGTAGACAACATCCACAGAAACACCAAGATGAACACTTTCTGTCAGAATGTCGCGGGCTTCCAGTAAGTTGCTTACGCATCCTTTTTTTCTTACAAATCCGTGTTGACTTTTAGTTATTAGGTTATTTATAGTGCAGAAAGACATGATTTTCTCGTGAATAAACTTTTCGCATACTTTGCAAAGTACGGAAGTTAATGATACTGGCCTATAGTTTCCTGCCTTTATTTTGCTACCTTTTTTAAAAATGGGCGTAACATTAGCTAGTTTCCATAGATCTGGTACCATGCCTGTGGTGATAGACATTCTAAAGATGAGAGTGATAGGAATTGCAAGAGCAGCTGCGCTGTTTTTTAATATACGAGGATGAAATCTATCAACTCCCATTGCCTTGTTCGCCAAGAGTTCTGATAGTCTTTTTTCAACTTTTTCAAATGTGAAAACGCTCTCGTCAATATTGCATTCTGAATCTGTTCTCTGTTCAAAATAAGGCAGTTGATTGCCTGATTCGGTAACAAAGACAGATTGGAAGTATTCGTTTAGCGTCTTGCATATTACTTCTTGGTCGACAGATGTGTCACCGTCAGCCGTTTCAATTGCCTTTATCTTTTCTTGAGTTTCATGTTTATTTCGAATGTGAGTATGAAGTAGATTTGGTGAATAAGCGAGACATTCTTCGTAGTGAAGCATAGAAAGTCTAACTACTTTTGCCACGTTTTTACAAGCTTTTTTATGAGCTAGCTTAAGCTGGTCATGTGTGTGACGCCCGGCTGCTAGGTATTTTGACCAAAGTTGTCTCTTCAGTTGAACCGCCGCTAACACTTCTGGAGTGACCCATGCCTCTGACTTTTTCTTAAAGGGCACTGTTGTTGTTGGGATAAATCTTTTTACTGCATCATCGTAAATTTTAACCAAGGTGGTGTAGCACTCGTTAACTGAGCGATGTAAGAAGAGGGTTATCCAGTCTTGTGAGCTGATAAAGTGTGAGAAAGCAGTAAAGTTGGCTCTACTCCATATACATCGGGGTTTGTTGTGCCTTTCGATTGTCGGGCAGCCAGCTACACTTATTGTTCCCATTATTAAACAATGTGATTGACCCATTGGCGTATAGCCTAGTGAATCGCCTTTTGTAAGCTCCATGAATTGATCTGGTTTGTTGGTGATAATAAGATCAAGTGTGCTTTTTGGTGCAAGATCTCGTGAATGTCGGTAAGTACAAAATGTCACTACTTGTGTTAGATCGTTTTCTTCGAGACATGACTGAAATCTGATATCCCCAGGGCGCTCGTCCATCACATGACCAGCTGTGGCTACTCTGCCACCCACATCAACTTCTTCGTACCATGTATGACTGAAGTTAAAATCACCATAAAGCAACATCGTTGCACAATTGAGTCCAATTAGTGATTTTTTTGCAATTTTTATAGCTTCAATGGTATTGGTTAAATATTCATCGTCATAATCATGTGGGCGGTAGATGCAGCCAAGTAAGATCGATTCCTTACCGTAACGAATTGTTATCCACAATTGTTCAATATTTTTCGAATTAAGCTCTGGTAAAGAAACGTTAAATGAAACTATTTCGTTCTTGACATAGATAGCGACTCCACCACCTTTGCTATTTCTGTCCGTTCTATGCAATTGGTATCCATTCACGATTGTGTCCGACCTTTCATTAAACCATGTCTCAGTGAAGAACATAACGTCTGGTTGGTTTTTCTTTGATAGTGCTGTTAGTCTGGCCGTGAGTTCGTCTTTCTTCTGACTATTCAGTGAACAAGGGTTATTTGCCCAGAAACAAAGAGTTGTTGTGGATTTTAATAAGTCAATTTTGTGTTGGGAAAGACTACCGATGTTTTGTTGGCGCTGTGTGGGATGTTTTGGCTTGGCAGGACGGGATCTTTTACTTGGAAGACCCAGTTCTACTTTTATTGGCGCTGGTTGTTGTAGTGGATTCGAGAGAGGTGGCAATATATGAAAAGGTTTTTTTATGTCATAATTTAAAATGTTTGTTTTCTGTAAGCAGATTATATCAGCATCAACACAATTAAAAATGTCTTTGTTATTTGAATTTGTTAGTTGATTTGAGACGTTATAGTTTCTACTTCTTTCCATTTTTTTAGATGTGGGTTGTCCATGGGGCCATAGACAACCCATTTCCCGTTTCCCTGAGATGTTTTTAAGCCGGCCTCAACCCACATTTGTTTGTAAAATTGTCTTTGCTCACTCGTTAAGTCTGGTTCTACCCTATACTTTGTTCCATTCATAATATTAAACTCTCTTTGCTTGGTGTTACCTTTTGCTTCTAGCAGTTTTTCCCTTAGTGATTTGTCTTTGAGTTTGACCAGAATTGGTCTGTGATCAAATTCGGGATTACTTTTCCCAAGTCTTGTAGAGTATTCAATCATTGGCTTGATTTCGTCAATATTTATTCCGGTGTCTCTAATTTCTAAGATTTTTAAAATGGCAGCCATATCTTCTTCTTTTCTTTCTTTTTGGTCACGTTTTTTGGATTCCTTTACACCTCTGATAATTATGTTG
>OZ022239.1:11373773-11411273 GCA_963978895.1 Erpobdella octoculata
GGTGAAGATTTACAAAAAGCGTGGTATAAATTTTACCAAAAGTATAAAGTGGAGCCATTCCTGACAAAAGTGGAAGTGTACACTATACAGACTCACAATGGAGCTCGCATATGCTACACGCTACACAATCACAGACACATAAACACACGCATAGAAATAAAGAAACTTGTACACAGTTGTTTAAGTTATGAGTTTATGAAAAAATAAAGAAGAGAATCAATGACATTACTGCCTGTGACATAACTTATGGGTAGTCACGTGATTTTACCGATCAGTCACGCCTCAACGGTCACGAGACTTCCTCCGTCCCCACCCTTCTTTCTTTTCTGTCACGGCCAACCACATTTACCATAAACAGTTATTATTTCTGCTTTCTATTTAAAACATTTTAAAATTTAACTAAATTTAATTAAACAAAATTAGTACCAAGTAACAATAAAATGTTTTTTTACAGCACTGCCGTGGGGCAAGCCAGAATACGTATTTGGATAATGAAAGAAGAGACGAACTTCTTTGACATTTTTGAGTGCACTATTATTTTGCACATCAATACACGACAGGAAATTCTTATGCAGCTCAGGAGAAATTCCCTCACTGAAAACAAATATTTCAAAAGTAAAATGGTGGCTTTTTATACTATGTTTACAATTTATTGAGGTTACAAGGAGCACGTCAAACCCTCAAGCTATCCTACCCATCCAGATGAATTCACCCTACTTATACAGCTTCCACGACAACCACTGTCGTCTTCAACTTTTGATTTATTTGATCAAATGTCACAATCAACAATCAGCGTACAATAAAAATTTAACACAATTAATAAATGCCACAACACGGACAACGAACAAAGCAAAACAAACGTCTGCCACGACGCGTCAAAAGATCACGGAACAATCAACAAACCAAAAGATGGACATGCGCACACGCAAAACCATCAATTTCTATCCATCAATCTATCTGAACTATCATCATCACCATCATCATCATTATTATCATCATCATTGTCATCGTTATCGTCGTCATCATCATTATCACCATCATCGTCATCATCATCCACATTTCTTAACATTTGCTTGCCTTAGATCTGCAAATCTGAGATTTTGCTTCCTAAAGTAAAACCAACGTTGTGACCCAGTTGAATATCTGATACAAAGATATAAAATAAATAATAAATAAGCTAATTAAAAAACATAGTTATGTTCTTTGGAGGCCTATTTACACAACAGCCCCAGCACTATACATGAGCTTATTAACTAATACAAGCTGAGATAAATATTATACTTAGAATAAACCATTTAACAAGTGGTGGATCAGTGATTCTGGATAATTTTCACGCAGTGTTTTTAGAGAAACGTGAATGGAGTAAAATGTAGAGCATCGGGGGGATGCATCCGCAAAGAAAATGATGATGATGATGATATTAATATGACAGTGGAAGGATTACAGTTGTTACATTTAATTATAAATTTTTTAATTATAAATTTTGTGTCTATTTTTGTCAAAAAAATTTTTCAATCAATCAATCCAGTGCTACCCCCCTTTGATCCCTCTGCGGGCGCCCATGACTACTACTGCTGCAACTACTACTACTACTACTACTACTACTACTACTACTACTACTACTACTACTACTACTACTACTACTACTACTACTACTACTACTACTACTACTACTACTACTACTACTACTACTACTATTACTACTACTACTACTACTACTACTACTACTACTACTACTACTACTACTACTACTACTACTACTACTACTACTACTACTACTACTAGAGCTTTTTTCACTTATAATTAATTATCTGAACTATTAATAGCCCGGTATTTATTAAAAATGGTGATGTGCAAAAAGCAGAAAAATTGAAAAAAAGCAAAGAAATCGTTTCAAATTAATTTTGTTGCAAAGCTGCAAAATTTCGCCCGGTGTAATAAATAATTTTCTGATTAAAATTTAAAATGGCTCTTTTTTACCTTTTCATCGTTTCAAATTGATTTTAAAAATATAAAACGCCACACACACGCGGAAAGGAAGTTCGCATAAAGAAATATAACAACAAAGATATTTTATCGTACAAGACTTTCTAATTTTAATATAAAGCAATTAATTGGCAGACATCTATTGTAACTGTTTACTTGATATATCTGATACACACAAACAATTATTAACGATGATGGTGATTATGATGATGGTGATGGTGATGATGATGATGATGATGATGATGATGATGATGATGATGATGATGATGATGATGATGATGATGATGATGATGATGATGATGATGATGATGATGATGATGATGATGATGATGATGATGATGATGGTGACGATAATAATGACAGTTGGTTTGTTATATTAAAAGTAGCATCGACAGGAAGAACAAATTGCAAAGTGGATGACTTCAGAGTAAGAAAGATAACAAGAGAGATGTTGGTGAAGTGTTGGTAGTGACGACAGTAATAATAAACATACACCTGGGTGGATATTATGAGTACCAAACGAATGTTGAAAGTTTTGAAGTAAAAAAAGAAACGCTTAAAAAAACCGCACATTGAAAGATCTGAAAGATGGATAGATGGATGGATAAACAGATAGTTGGATGAGAAAGCTTAGAGTAGGTGGTGGCAAAAAATAAAAATACCGAAAAAGCCAAGCGTAAGATTATTGGATATCCTGATAGAGAGTCATCAGATATTTTAGTTTTACATAATTATTAATTCATTGATTGCCCTCACGATTGCAATTAGTCTTATCACAACACCATCGCTTTCTTTTTTGCTACCTTCTTTCAGAATAATCATTCCATTATAATCACCTTCTTTGCCATTGCAATTGGTTCATCATCATCATCATCATCATCATCATCATCATTATCATCATCATCATCATCATCATCATCATCATCATCATCATCATCATCATCATCATCATCACTATTTTAACATGACCGTCAAAACTATTACAAATTCATTTCAAGCCCATCGCCAAGTTCAATAAATCGGAAATTTCCTTCTTAACCTTCAATCTGTTCCTTAATTTTATAATTTATATGTTGATAAATCAAAAATATACTTATTATATTATAACTTTTAATGTTATTATTAAAGCAGGGAATTTCTAAAACCTTAACGAACTGTTGAATATCAAGCTTGTTCCCATCTGGTCATCACTTCACATTGAAGCGAAATTTATGATTACATTGTCATAAATGTCACTTTTAGTTACTGCCATTTTATGAATATTTCATTAGATTATTTCAAAACTTCCACCACTTAAGAATTGAGGATAAATTGTTTAATAAATTGATTTTTATCCAATGACGAAACGCACGCTGATAACATAATCATGCTATAATTAATTTGTAAAAAAAGAATTTAAAATAATAATTATAAGAATAATTATTTATAACAAATAACAATGCATCTGTTGCAATAATTTTTTTAAAAGTTATCTTATTATTGTTGTTTAACAATTTCTTAGATGTTCAACGCATGTAAACCTCAGCACAAGAATTGAAAATAAATTTGAGAGAAAGCAGCAACGTATTGTTGATTTAAATTTTAATTACAACTTTTATTGCGATTTAAGCAGGACTGCGTGAGCTTTATAACGCTATAGTTTGATTTATTTATAAAAATTTCCTGCTTGAAGAAAGTTCTCTGGTGGCATTTTTCCTGTTTCAAGATCCTCTCAGAGGCTCATTCCCCCAGAACTTTTGAAGAAGAAAGATCTTTAACCCAACTGGATAGAGAAACGAGTCTACGCAAAAAGTGCAGGCCTGGCTGAGAAAAGAAAAAAAAGTTGTCATCATGTTGAGCCGCCAAAAATTGAACCTTCCGCTTATTTTGGCAAGTTGAGAGCAGGTGTCACTGAAGTATGTCAAACATGCCTCTCTTACGATTTCAAATCTAAGAATGCAATTATAAAAACAATAATTCGCTGCTTTAGTAACGCCCAGTACAGGGTGTTTTACACCACGGGATTAATGTGAATATTTTTGCCTACCCCAGGACCAACCTCACTGAGAAATTGAGTTATTAATCTTCTATTAAAGCGTCATAAAAGACAATGTTACAATAATCCACGCGACTGTCAACAAACCAAAGTCACGCAAGCACTTCAAATTCACAAACTTCTCAAACTTCAGTGATCGCTGAACACGTTGGAGTAACTGAAAAAACAGCTTAAAACGATTTCTTTAACTTAACATGAACATTCGTTGTCAGCTGTTTGTCAAACAAACTCCAAAGGGCGCAAAGAATGGAAGGATTAGTTATCACCTACAATTAAAATATTATTGTTAACTTTATCCAAAAAAGATTTGAACACTATAAAACAAAAAATAATTTTAAAAAATTTTAAACAACGCTTGTATATAAATGTACAAAGAACTTATAATTAATATTTAATGTGAGTAATAAAAATTTTTAAACTAAATTTTTCGTTCTTTCGGATTTTATGTTTCTCGAATCTTTATATTGTCACTTGACTATAAAGCGTTGGGTGATAGTTGAATATGTATAGACTAAAAATTGTATATCCTACACTTAAATATTTTTTTTAATTCTTAGTAAACTTATATATAAAAAAATATTTTTGTTTTATTTAGTTTGAGTCGATTTGAATCTGTTTATTTCAGTTATCCATTTAGCAACCACACAGCGACTCTTGATCTCTACCGGCTCGATGTTTGCAGATAGCCAGCATAAGCGCAAATGTCAAGACCTTGACTACCAATGTGGTGGTGCAGCATCAGATCAAACTCCTTACAAGTCTGACAAAATTTAAAAAAAAATAAGTCTGATATCTTTAGTTTGACCAGGACCGAGGCTATGTTTCTCGAATCTTGGTGTCACTTCAATATAACTTCATTTTGACTGGCTGGTAAATAACCTTCACTGATTTCACTGATTGCTTATATAACCAGTGGCGCACCCAGAATTTTTTCGAGGGTTTTAGATTTTTTCAGTTTTAATTATTTAATACTTCTTAAACCATATCAAACTAAAAAAGTTTTTTAAACATTTAAATCAAGTTTGAGTTCAACAAGTAACCCGTAAAAAATCAGGGTTTTCCACGAGTCCCTTTTATTAAAAAAATTTTTTTTTTAATTTTTTTTTAATTTATATATGGAAACATTTATTTGATTGTATTTAATTTGTTTTTGTTTAAAAACAAAGATACCTTATTATTATTTTAATTTACAAAAAGTTTTTCTAAAAAAATTCAAATTTTAATAAAAGGCATTGTCATGAGGAGTGAGCCTATATTTTAAATTCCAGCTCAATTGGATGAAGGGAAGTTAGTTAATTTTCACTTTTAAGGTTTGCAAACATTCAGGCAAGCAAGCGAGCAATCAATTCCAATAATAATACGAGAAATGCCGTTTAAAACCAGTGAAAAGTGAGAAAATGTTCAAACTAACCAAATGTAGAAGACAAATTTGACTACTTTTTAGAGAAATTACAAAATTTGTAGCATCCTTCTTATGTTTTCCAGTAGAATTTGTAGATCTGAGATTAAATGTTGGCTTTTCCCGAGTCTTTGGCGCCCCCTCGCCGTTTTTGGCCCCTCCCGCCATTTTGTGGGTCCCCGCCAGAGCAGTCTAAATCCGCCACTGTATGTATGTATATATGTATTATGTATGTGTATGTGTGTGTGTGTGAGTTGTAAGAACGGCTAATATCTTAATTTAGCAAGATAACATTTTTCAACAATTTGACAAATGATTATGGCGTGACATGGAATGCTTCCCTTTCATAAGGCGACATTTCATAACGAACCACCAGTAATACTTCATTTGATACATATTCTTATATTCTCAATAAAACATATTTAATTTTTGAACCACATATTCGTCTAACGGATTTGGTTTTTTTAATTATTCCACACCACCGCACCACTTAACTCCTTCTACTCTCTCCCTCCTTCTACCCCCCTCTCCATCATCGATCTGCTTGAATGAGACCCTCAAGAACAACTAATCAATCACGTGGTCTCCAATCAGCTGACTGATCGCTCAACACTGGTCACGTGGACGCATCGGTCACGTGCACACAAACACAAACAAATGAACTACCAACAAATACAAAAAAAAAGATTTTTACGAAGAAGTTGAAAATGCATTTCTGAACGCTCGCAACTTTGTATTTCATCACATTCTAAGCTTTCAGAACTTTCATAAAAAAAAACTTTTAATTTATTTTCGTTTTGCAAAAAATTATTTTTCTGATTTAAAAAAGAAGAAATTTGTATCAATTAAAACATTTTATGTTCATTCAAAAGACCAGCGGTGACTTACAGAATGTTTCTATGGTGATTGATTGAAAGAACAGATGCTTTTTAGAATAATTTTTTGCTATTTCTTCCTTGAATTTTATAGCACTGCATATTCTCTAGTCACGTTCGAAAAATATGAAAGTAATTCTAAAATGTTTTGTACAAAATACGAAAGAATGAGATTAAATTTTCACTTAAACGAATGACTGAATGAATTGGCGAATTAACGAATGAACTAATAAATATACAAATAAACTAATGAACGAACGAACGATTGAACTAAGAAACGAACGAATAAATGAACGAACGAATAAATGATTAAATGAATAATTGAATGAATGAAATGTTTATTCATTAAACAGAAAAGGACGTATGCATCTTAATTAGACACGGATGGAGGAAAAAAGAAGACAATTCCATGCAACAAATCCGTCTGGGAGACTTCAGATGACGTCATTTCCGTTCCGTCATTTGTTTCAGTCGATGCCTATTTAGTCGTTGATTGTCTCTTGTTGTAATTTATTGAACAGCACGCACTCAAACATGTCTGCATCAACGTACACACATGCACACATACATATATACAACATACACTCAGGCATAAACACAAACATTGGCAACCTGAGCAATATGAGCACGCACGCACGCACACAAGCAAACACATGCACGATTATACACACACACAGAGATGAAATAAATATTTAAATAGAATGGCGACAATTTTCACCACAAGGCAAGAAATCTTTGTTCGTTTGTTTGTTGGGCCAAGAAAATCTCGAACGGTTAGCTCCTCTTGCGCCATGAAACATTCTTCACTTTTTCAGTCTGGAATTTCTAGACCACCAATCAAATTTCAGTTTCATATATAGCTGGATCAGATAGATGTATGTGATCCTATGCTAGTAAGATTGTGTGTATGTGAGCAGGTGACCACGTGTACGTCTGTACGTGCAATAAAGTCAACATGTGATCTAACGTACATGTGATCGTATGTGCTAGTAGCCATGTTCTTGTATACACGTTAGCATGTGATTGTTTATTTGGTCACGTGTACATGTAATCATAAGCACATGTGATCTTTTGATCGTGTTATCATTTACACAAATTATCATATGCTCGTATGATTATTTGGTCGGATGATTGCGTTTTCATCTGATTATGTACATACGTGATCATGTGTACCTGTGACCATGTACCCATGTGTACATGTGAATCATGTGATCATGAGTACATGAGATGATGTGTAAATGTGATCACGTGTACAAGTAAACATTCCAATGGTATATAGGTATCAAGTCAGGTTCATAGTACTTTGAAGGCGAAATAATTTTCAAACGATGACATGCAAACAGCGGAACGATACGCTCCATGCCAAAGTACTTCTACGAAACTCATTTTGATGAAAAAAAAAGATGTCGGATCTTTTCGGGTTCAGTTTCATCATCATCATCATCATCACCAGAAATATCATCACCTTCAACATCATCATCATCATCACTATCATCACTATCATCACCATCATCACCATCAGAAATATCATCACCTTCAACATAATCTTCACCATGTCCACAACCATCATCCACCCCAAAACAATCATCAGCATCGCCATCATGTTAATGGGGACAAAAATCCTGTCAACTTCAGCAACGTTCTTATCACCACCATAATCGAATGAATGACAGCACTGGCTATAAATATGAATGCGTTTTGGACGTTATGGAATTGGACTCTCAAAAGTCCTTAAGTTGGCTCATCGTGCTGTGGACAATCAAAAAGGCATTCTTTTAACTTTTCCATGAATTTGTCAAAATCATTCGAGACCGAAGAAAAAGAAGAAGAACTTTTTTAAATTAATGGAAAAATGAATGTCCAATGACAAATATTTCACTCTAGCATGGAAATTCAGTCTATTTTTTATGAAAGAATTTATAATTTCATTTGTCTGAAGACTTTCTTCACGACATTTTACTCAACATCAAATGCCCTTCAAGATCTTACGCCGTACCGTTTCCTCCACTTTCTTAATTCTGAAATGTCAAACCTATTTAAGCAACAAACACTTCTCGACAGCCCAGAAAACAAACACTTCTCGACTTTAGAAGCCATCAAACTGCTCAATCCCTTAGTTTATCTATTTTCACCTTGTTTTCTACAACCTATTTTTCAGAAAATCCTGTTTTTTATAAACACCTGAAAGCCTTTTGTGAACACATGATTATTACATGATGGGTCATCTAATCCATATCAACCACATGATTTGTACATGATGGATCATTTAATCTATATCAACCACATGATTTGTAAATGATGGATCATTTAATCTATATCAACCTCATGATTATTCCTTCTTTCAATCTATATCGACCTCATGATTATTTTTTCTTTTAATCTATATCAACCACATAAATATTTTTCTTTCAATCTATATCAAGCTCATGATTATTTCATAATGGGTCATCTAATTCATATTATTTGAATAAATAAGAAATAATTGTATTTTGAGAACTAATACTTGTTTGGTCTAAATCACATTTATCCATCCAGCAAGGAACAACGTGTTTAATATGTTATACATTGATCTTCACATTTTACCATAGGTTCAAGTTTTCCTCAGAATTCTGTTCTTGTGCCATCTGCTGTTGTTCACCTGCTCTCCGCCATCTTCTTTACTGTGCACGCTTTTCCTTCTTTTGTCAATTATCATCCATTAAACTCCAACTTTATGTCCAATAAATTCAATTATGCATCAACGTTCTCAAAGAACCTTAGACTTCTTCATTATGATTTTTTGGACTACGTGTTTCCACTGGATAATTTATTTAACTTGAAAAATAAGTTGATGGCTGCAAGTTGTGTCCTTGAACTTCCACAAAACATTATATTGGCATTCACCAATGGTCTAGCAGTTTGCCATTTTCTTTGTTCAGTTAGCAGAATCTGTGCTTGTTTATTTTCTAATGTTATTGTGACCATTGAATAAAAATTCTTTAACCTAACTTCAAATATTTAAAGTTTTTTTTCGCTGCTCTCATTTTTTCAGTAGAAATACGGTTTTTGGCGTTCAACGAGCAACAAAGTTTGTTTTATTATCATCATCATCATCATCATCACCATCATCACCATCATCATCCATCACCACCATCATCATCATCAGCATCACCATCATCACCATCATCATCCATCACCACCATCATCATTAGCACCCACATCATTATCATCGTGTCGTCATCATCATCATCATCATCATCATCATCATCATCATCATCATCACCACCATCATCACCATCATCATTCATCACCACCATCATCATTAGCATCCACATCATCATCATCGTGTCGTCATCATCATCATCATCATCATCATCATCGTCATCGTCGTCGTCGTCATCATCATCATCATCACCACCATTATTGTCACAGCCGTTGTCGTATAGGAAGCAAGCAGGGGAGTTATAAACACAGCGGTTTGATTGGAAGAGAATCTTATCATCAAAATGAAGACACACCGACACTGAGATATGCACAGCTTCTTCTTTTCTTCTTTCTACGTTAATATCGTTATAAGTGTACGTGTGAATGTGTTTGCGTTCGTTTGTTTATGTGTTTTTACGGGATTATCTGTATGTGCGTTGTGTGACTGCGAATGACAGTCGAGTGTCTCTGTGTGTATGCCTAAACCGAATCTTGGACAGTCAAGGGTAAAAGAGTATATTTCATTTTTGAATTATTTTAAGGTTCAAAGCACAGTAAGTGTTTTGTGTTTTTCGGTCTGTGAACGTGCGAACGTTTGTGTGCGAGTGAGTGTGTGTTATTCTGCAATTCCGTTAAAAATAAACTTGTCAATTTCTCAATCTTTTCTTCTTCTTTTTTCCTACTTTAATTTCTGTTTCTCTCTGTTCATCTATCCATCTATCCATCTATCCATCCACCTATCCATCCATCCACCTATGTATCCATCCATCTATCCATCCATCCATCCATTCCTGGCAAACTAGCCCAATGAAGCTTTGTTAACGATCGAAAAAAAGCGTCAATAAATGACGGAATGAAGAGAATGAGCGAACTAATATGACAGGCTGGTCAAAACAAATGATGAGTCAATAAAAAACAAGATTAAGTCAAAAAGAGAGAAAAATTTAAAGAAAAAATAGTGGAAAAGAGAGAAACAGACAGTGAAGAGGAAAGAGAGAAAGAGACAGAGTGACAGAGTGACAGAGTAAGAGAGAGATAGGGGGAAACAACGAAAGAGAGAACAGATGAGAAATAGAGAGGAAGATATAAAAAATAAACAGAGAGATGGTCAGTCAGTTGAATGAGGACCACCATGATGATGGATTGAATGGGGGAAGTAAGGAATACAAAAACTTCGAGACGTTCACAGGGGAGAAAAAGAGGAATGTTTAATGGCCTGTTGATTGATGGGTCTAATATCGCTCGGATCGAATATGATGGATTGTTCGTTGAGAAGAAGGAAGGGTGGGCTGGCGGTGGGGGTGGGGGTGGCCGGTCGAAACTGAGTAGTTGAATAAGTAGAAACTGAGTAGTTGAATAAGTAGGAACAGAGTAGTTGAATTATTACTAGCTGAGTAGTTAGAGGGTAGAAATGGAAGAGAAGGAATGGTTAGTAGAATAGATATAAGTGAATGGACAGAAGATGGATAGAATTATAGATTATTGTTCAAGTGACAAATGGACGAACACAACAGTAACTGATACACAGAGATTCGTGACAAATGGTGGTCAGTTGCCGAGAAGGAAGGATGGATGTATGGATAGATTGATGTGTGGGTGGGTGGGTGGATGGATGGATGGATGGTTGGATGGATGGATGGATGGATGGATGGATGGATGGATGGATGGATGGATGGATGGATGGATGGATGGATGGATGGATGGATGGATGGATGGATGGATGGATGGATGGATGGATGGATGGATGGATGGATGGATGGATGGATGGATGGATGGATGGATGGATGGATGGATGGATGGATGGATGGATGGATGGATGGATGGATGGATGGATGGATGGATGGATGGATGGATGGATGGACGGACGAACGGACGAACGGACGGATAGGTTAAGAAAAACAAGCTAACAAGTGACTACAAAAGTGAATTTATTCTGATTAGGAAAAAGAAACGAAAGACACAAAAGCTAGATATTGTGATTAATAGTTCTTTGGTGGTTTGAATAAAATATGAAGTTGATATGTTTAAATTAAATGTATTCCAAATAAAACATTGTTTGGAATATTTAATTAGACTTTATATAAAATTTCTTTCAATCGTTTTTAAACTTAAAAAGTAGCAAAGTGAAAATATTTCATGTTTCATGTTTCTGTGCACTCATTAGTTCAATATTGCTGATTTTGTTTCTTTTAAAAATATTTTAGGTACTTCTTATAATTTTTTTCTTTCTCTCTTTCTCTCTCTCTTTTCACTTCTTTTCCAGTTTATTTTCTACTCTGTCTTGCTCATTCTCATTTTTTCCTCATCTGTCTATCCAGTTCATATTTTTACTTAAGAATATTTTCTTACTCCAGCTGTACGTGATATCATACCTGCTTCCTACATCAAAATCTCTTTCACGCAACTTCTACGTGTAAGATTGTCAAACAAGCACACAAACTTATATTTATATAATTATTTCTCATACTCGTGTTGATGACAAAGATGCTGAGTAGTTGACTGTATAAGTACGGCTAAAACTTTCACTCCACTTCAATCTAAATAATCGCAATTAAAATCCGTAACGGAGACAGTAAATTCATACACACACGCACAACGTACACACACGCACATCTCATTCGGCAAGAAATATTCGATTACGACAACCGGTACTCGATTCATTGTTCACGACGAATTAGGAGAACATTACACATCTCCTTTCATTAACGTACAAGACTAATTGCAACGAAACTTTTACGCGCATGCGTCGCACCTGGTCACGTGCAAGCGTGACGACATGAAACAAAACGTCGAGAGTATCGTTGAGTCGCCGAAGAAGTTGGTGTGTTCTTGTTTGATGGTTCACTAATTGATATGAACAGGCTGTCTGACCACATGATCACACGAGCAGGCTATCTGACCACATGATCACATGACCATGCTGTCTGACTACGTGATTAAATGAACAGGCTGCCTGGTCACATGATCACATGAACAGGCTGCCTGACCACATGATCACATGAACATGCTGCCTGACCACATGATCACACGAACAGGCTGCCTGGCCACATGATCACATGAACAGGCTGCCTGTTTACTGTCTCGATCTCTCTATCCTCCTCGTTTAAAGAATTTCAATGTAAATGACGGTGAAGCGTGATTTTTAAAAAATTACAAAAGTCCTCGGGTTATATCGAAGGGACTTTAGCGCATTTTGGGCTAATGCATTAAAGTGCTTAGCTTTCCATCTATTCTAATAATTAGCTAAGTTCATCTTTTTTTAACTCGATATAATTTTGACTGCACCAATTTCAGTTTGAGTGAATGTTGACGCATTGACTCAGTTGTTTAAGCTCAAAATAAAATTATTTTTCAGATTTAAACATTTGCGTGTTTCTTCTTATTAGTTATGCTGGTTATTTTATAAATTTATAGATACTTAAAATTTAAAAATGGTTTTGTTATTTTTAAAATTGTACACTGTCAATTTTCCGTGTTGAAAATTAAATTCAGTATTATTCGCGTTAACTAGTAGCTAAGAGGCGATTATTTTTTCGTAGGTTGAAATTTTTCCAGCACTGAAACCAATCAGGAAATTTTCACCTTAGAAAAAAAAAAACTGAGAGCAATTAAACTAATGGCCTCCGGAATAACTTGTTGGCACAGATCTAATGGAAGAAACCTCGAACTTTCTACGGTGTCTTGTTGTTATTATACAGGTAGTTGTCCAGTTTATTTTCCTCACTAGCCAGCCAATCAGCCTGCCAACCTAATAATACTAACAATTAATAATGACAATATGTTTTGATAAAAAATAAATAAACATTATTATAACTTTGTAAATAAAACTTTTATTCACAGACAACAAAATTGATTAATTATTCATTGATGTGTACGCAATAGTGTGCTCAAATGAACTTCAAAAAATAGTTTATAATATTAAAACAATATTGGTGACATTATGCGACGCAACATAGCGTGTCGTCACAATAGTTATTAAAGTCATTATCGATAATCTTGGAAAACCAATTAAAGAAGTCTGCCATAATTTTTTAAATACAATTTTTTTATTATTTGATACGAAAATCAGCTTTTTCTATTTATTTTTCTGCATATGTGGGTTTGTACTGTGTGCTTGTACGTGTACGAGTGTTTGTACTGAGTGCGTGTACGTATACGAGTGTTTGTACGTTGTGCGTGTACGTGTACGAGTGTTTGTACGTTGTGCGTGTTTACTTTTTTGTGCGATCGAATGAATCCTGGTTGCTCCCATAGAGCATCATTCAGATGGAAGTAACGAATGAACCTCTTTCTTATTTGTCGCTACATGGAGATCGAGACATTAGTATCATAAGCGGTCGCCTGACGAAGATAACATCTTCAGGATGATGATGATGGTGAGGATGATGATGGTGATGATGATGATGATGATGATGATGATGATGATGATGATGATGGTGGTGATGGTGGAGGTGGTGATGATGATGACGGAGGTGGTGATGATGATAAGAAGGAGAGGAGGAGGACGATGATGATGATGATGATGATGATGATGATAATCATCGTGGTGGTGATTATGATTATAAAGATGGTGATTACTATGTTGGGGTATAATGATGGTGTTCTGGATACTGAAACTGAAGAAGATCGGTGACATCAGTTAGCATAGACGATACTTTTCAAATTACATGGATTATAATTAATTGCTAGGAGACTTGTAATTTAATTCAATTACCTGTTGTTTATTGGTTCACCTTTCTCTACATTCATTTGTCTATCCATCCACATAACTCTGTGTCCGTCTATTTTTCTAAGAATCCATCCGTCTGTCCATTTGTCATCCGTCATCCCATCATGTTATTCATCACCGTATGCCCATCCATGCTTCCGCCAACAAATATCATCGTTCTTTCTTTCTTTTTTCTTTCTCTCTCACTCTTTTCTTTTTTTTTCAATCATTCAGCCGCTGTTTTACACATCCATCATCAACCCATTCATTCATTCATTCGATACTTCAGTTCAGAATTTCACCCCGAAATTTGTCCTTTCGTTCAAAGGCACTTTACTTTGTTTAGCTCACTGATTTAGCTCAATATTCGCTCATTCATCTCATTACAAACTCAACCCCATATTCACTTTTTAATTCATCTTTCCATTTACCCACTCATTCATCTGTTCACATTCACTCATTCATTCATTCATCTGTTCACATTCACTCACTCATTCATTCATCTGTTCACATTCACTCATTCATCTGTTCGCATTCACTAATTCATTCAAGAACAAAGCCAGTCAACTTCCTGTAACAAACTTGCCACGTAATTGCAGTGCAGAGTTGACTCAAGAATGTCATGCCACTCTTTTCTGTCAAAAATGTGTTGAAAATAAAAAAAAATTATGACAGTTTATGTTGACGTTTGCATGCCATTAAATGTGTTATTCGTTGCATTCCGTTTAATAGGGTTGAAAGCCTGCGTGACAAGGTTATTTTAGGGTTATATAACGGTTGTTAAGGTCACTCTTTTATGGTGTTTACATCCTTTGTGACATTGATGATAAAATTCTATTAATTTCTTTTTTTTCAGATTATTAAGTAATACAAACAAAACGATAGTTCCAATTAGTGTGTATGTGTGCATATGGGTGTGTGTTTTTGCGTGTGTGCGTGTGTGTATGTGTGGCTGCTATAGTAACGGTGTTGCTAGTTTATTTGTGCATTGACGAGTGTCAAACAGGATGTTATTAGTTTATTAAGTTTTTTTTTCTTTTCTGTCGACATAAACCGATCACGTGACAGCTGGAAAGCATTTTTTTTCTAAGCCTCTCTTAAGACGAGTAACAGGAAAGTGGAAATAGAAGGAAAGATGGACATGTTGAGACTTAGACACATTTTTGGTCACATTTTTGTACCATGTTTTTGTCATCGACTAAATCATCTTTAAACATAAATGCCCACAGGCAGGCATGGGCAAGGGGAACTTGCCCCCCTCTGAAAAAGTAAACAAAAATAAACAAAATTATAATAATTCTAATTAATTTGAATCTGAATTTAAAAATACTCTGCAATAATGATTATTCTTGTTAATCTACCTGCTTGAATAAATAAAAAAATTATATCAAAAATAAATAAAATAAATAAAAGTGTTAGAGCAAAAATGTTTTCAAAAATTATCCAGAACAACTGATCCACCCAACACCGGTCAAATAGCTATATTCTAAGTAATTACAAACTTTTATTTAGGTTATACTCTCTGAGGCGCTGGTGGCAGAGCGGTAGAGCGTTCGCCTGTCGATCATTAGGTCGGCAGTTCAAGCCTCACCGGCGTCACTAGCGTAACTCCCTTAAGCAAAGAGTTCACTCGCATTGCTAAAGGGGTAGGCGCCTATAAATGGCTGCCTCTGCCAAGAACCCTTCAGTGGCCTTGAAGTCCTTTAGGATTTATGCCACTCTAAATATTGTCAAACATTATCGTTTGTGTGTGTGTGTGTGTGTGGCTTTCTCTGTACGCAAATCTTGCAAGTAAAATTTAACCAGCTTTTTGACTAGCTAGAAAGCTGGAACTTCCAGCATAGCTTTATATTGGATGACAATACATGATTCAATTAAAAAAAACTTAATTTGAACATCTTTCGTATTTCTAAATCGAGTGTATTTGAAATTAAAGTTTGTGTTAAAACTCGTTTTTTTCTTTAATTGTTTTTGTTTCAGCCTGTATTAATTAATAAGTTCATGTAAAGTTGTTAGCAGTGCCGGGTTTATTGTGTGAGCGGTCTACCACAAAACATTAACATGGCCCTTTTATTTCCTAGTGGATGATTATTGCTTGGTTGTCGTACCTCATTTAAAAAAAAACTGTAAAAGCTAGTCAACTTTTTCTTTAAGCTTGGCTGACGACCGATGAAGGTTATCTTAACGAAGTTGTATTGTTGTATACAAATTTCAAAAAACCTTAAATTTCTTTAAAAAAACCAAACAATAAGTTATGACATATAATTTATATAAAAGTTATACACTTTTAGGCATTTATTAAAATTAAAGTTAGTAAGTTTAAAGTTAGTTTAAATGGTGACTTATTGACATTAATTCGTATGATATATTCAATAAATATTTTATTAATTTTACCAGGCAAAGTGTGTGTATATGTCGGGGATATAAGGGAGATTGGAACTGAAAAAAAAAACAAATTTTTATTGTTTTTGAATAAGTATTGCGCTTCCAACAGATCAGTGGTTATGAATAAAATGTTTACATATGAGGAAAATCAAATAACAAAAACTTGCTAACAATCCACACAAGACCCGAAAAATTAAATAAAATTGACATCCTATGTAAAATTTTCTTTGATTATTTCATTTATTTAAATGCTGAAAGAAGTACTGAAATAATGAGGGTTTTACTTATAACATATGATAACATCATAAATTAAGTTATTTAGCATATAAAATAATTTTAACATATCAAACAAAAAAAGTAAAATAAAAATTTACTAAATTAAAAAAAATAAATGTACGATGCTTTCATTCAGATTTATATTTCACTTCATTGAATTTCTTTTCCCAAACATCTATTTTCTCTACAATTTGTTCTACATCAATGGTTTTTGTTGACACGGCACAGAGGACAAATAAGAAAACAAATTATCTGCTTATATGACACATTTGATTTGTATATGTATTCATTTTTAATACCACTAAGGTTTTCATGTTTAACCACCCCCCCCCCGGTCTCCCACCCACTTTAGAAAACCAAGGATGCCATCCCTTAAAATGTCCTACCCCTTTTCTCCCGCATTCGTTATGTTACATCACCATGAAGAGTGTATGACATGACAGTGAGTGTCATATTACATGATGCTGGTTCTTTATTCTTGACGTAGGCGGACCAGTTCACTTATTATCACCGCTGTGACGATTCCGCCTTTGCGAAGTCGTCGATATTGCTGGAGAAAATTTGAGTCTAAATAAAGTTTAAGACACTCTTTAACAGTATTAGATGTTTTATTAACGAGTACAGTTCGAAAACTTTATCAAACGACGCGACAGATACAAAAAACAGTTTCAACTTCGATCAAGCAATGGCGAACAATGGCGAACAAGAAGCAGGAACAAGAAGAAGGGACCGAAGTAGTTCGCGACAGCCTTATAAATACAAGCCCTCCAGGCTACAGGCTACAGGCTTAAACGTTCAAATATTCGCGCAACAATCCAAACACGCAACGTTGTGCAATACCCGATGCACCGCCTGCGCCGGAAATCCCAAAGTTAGATCCAGGCACGCACCTGCGTTTACGCGGGCGTGACATACCTCCCCCCCTAAAGTCGGTAACGATCCTTCTCGTTATCGGCCATATCTTCATTCTTTGATCTGGGTCGATCCGGTTGGCTGAGTGTGGATCCGGTTGACTGAATGGTTTCCTTCGTCGTCGGGTTTCCTGGTGCTCGTCTGGGAACCTGCAAATCCAGAACAGTCGTGACGATGAGTCACACGCGAAAGAAAGACGTGGTCGAAGAACCTTCCGAGCAAGGACAAAGGAGACGTCCTGCAGCTCTTTGTTCAGTGACGCGCTCTTCTTCCTGGAGACCTGCAAATAAAAACTTGCGACCGATCCACTTTATCGTTAACCAAGATCGCCCAGAGAAAGAAATTAACCAAAGAACATTACAAAGCTACCCATATAACTAACACCAATTTCTGATAACAATGAAATATTTAACCAAAGATTATACACCCTAGGATAAATAAACCTAATTGTAGCCACAGCTACTCCAAACCTAACTTAATCGAGACAGGACGTCAGCTACTATATTCTGTTTACCTGACCTATATTTGAAAGTCAGATTAAATTCCTGGATGGCAAGTGCCCATCGAGTCAATTTAGCGCTTTTGGAAACTGACTCGGTAAGGTACGTGAGAGGATTATGATCCGAAAAAATCACGATCTCAGATAACAATATCCAGGATTTGAATTTACTTAGAGCCCACACGACAGCATAAGCCTCTCTCTCTATGGTGGACCACCTCGTCTGAGTAGGGGTTAACTTCAGACTGGCAAAAGCAATAGGGACTTCTGCCCCTTCTCCACTCCCCTGGAACAAACAACACCCAACAGCCACTCCACTAGCATCCGTTGCTAAACCAAACCCTTTACTATAATCAATTGTGCTTAGGGTTGTAGCATTGGTAAGGTCGTCTATGAGTTTTTGTAAGGCGACCTGGTGTTTGCCTTCCCAAAGAATTTTGTTGGGAACACCCTTTTTAGTCAACTCAGTGATAGGATGGGCAGTCTGGGCTAGATTGGGTATGAAGTTGCGGAAATAACTGAACAACCCCATTATCCGCTTGACTTCCTTTTTATTTGTGGGAGGTTTGATCTCTTGTACAATGGCTATTTTATCGGGATCAGGTGCGACAATCCCCGAGCCTACGACATGTCCTAAAAATACCACCTTAGGTTGTACAAACCGACATTTTTCCAGGTTTAGGGTCAACCCTACATTTTTAATGATGGTGAAAAATTGCAAAAGATGTAGTTTGTGTTCTTCCCAACTAGACGAAATAACGGCAAAATCATCAATAAACGGCTCCGTAAAGGATCTTATTGGTTGAAGGATCATCGATATCGCCCTCATGAAAGTATTTCCCGCCGATTTTAGACCAAAGGGCATTCTGCGAAACTCAAACAACCCTTCTTCACAAGAAAATGCCGTTAACCATGCTGATTCCGGATCTATAGGAATTTGCCAGTACCCTTTGCGTGCATCAAAACAGCTTATGAATTTTGCTCTGCCGACCTTCTGAAGTACGTTGGGGATATCGGGAATGGGAAAGCAGTCTCCCTTCGTATAACGATTAACATGACGATAGTCGATGGCTATACGGACTCCCTTTTCTCCCTTAGGTCCCTTCAAAACACAAACCATCGGGCTTACCATGGGACTCTGCGATGGTACAATGACACCCTGGCGAAGCATATCTTGTATCTGATTAGCCACTTCTACCTTCAACAATTCAGGGGTTCTATAGGCTCTCAGGTGTTTGGGGGTAAAGTCAGGAGAAATCGCGATTTTGTGAGATACTACAGAACAAACTCCTAATGATTCTGAGAATATCTCGGGAAAATCATCAATTATGTCACATAATTGTGTGCGATAATCCTGTGAAAGATGGTCCAAACAGCCCTTTGCTACCCTACAACTCGGAGGTTTATCTTGATAAGGATCAAACTTACTTGGAAAATCAATCAAACCAAATTCGTGGTCCTTCTCGTATACTACAGAACAATTATTATTAATGGCGGTTTCTATTCGGTCATGGTATTTCCGAATTTTATTTGCATGTAGATGGTGTTTACAGCCCTCAATTTCCACTAAATAAGAGTATGGTGCTTTCACCTTCACTATTACCCCGGGACCCTGCCATCTCTTCATAAATTTAGACCCCCCTTTTACAGGTGCTAAAATTATTACTCTGTCACCTACACAAAAAGACCTATCACTGCTCCTAACGTTATATTTTCGTGCATAATTGCTCTGCTCTTGGTTTCCTGCAATTTCAGCAAATTCCTTAGCTAACTGTAGGTTTTGTCTGAGATCGGCTAAGTATTTGTACGGATTCTTACCTAAATGAAAAGGTAACTCCTTTTCGTTACTCCAAGAGTCTCTGAGGATAGCAAGTGGTCCTCGTGGCAAAGTACCATACACTAATGTATAAGGAGCAATATGAGTTGTAGATGACGGTTTCTCACGTAAACTCCATAATACAAAAGGAAGAACCTTAAACCACTCCTTAGGATGTGCCTCAACCAATTTAAAAATCATGTTCTTAAGACTCTGGTTACACCTCTCCACTAACCCGGATGCTTCAGGATGCCCTGGGGTGTTAAACCTAGGACTGCACCCCAAACATTTAAGAAAAGTCGTCGTTAACTGATTTTTGAAATTCGTACCACAATCGGAACTAATTATTCGCGGTATGGAAAACGTCATAAAGATCTGAATAAGGATCTCACATACAGATTTAGCATCTAATGACCTTAATGGGTAAGCCATCGGCCATCTAGAGAACAAATCGACAACAACCAGGGCATAATTGTACTTGGGTCGGACAGTCACACTATCACCCGCTGGAATTATGGGCCCTATGCAATCCATAACTAAATGATTAAATGGTAGTTCATCTCCCCTTGGAATGGGAGTTATGGGGACTCGGTCTCTTTTTCTAACAGGTGCCCTTAACTGGCACACGGGGCACGACTCACAATAGGTTTGGACTTGTTTCTCCATATCGGGAAACCAAAAGCTGAGTCGAATACGCTGCCGTGTACTCTTGGCAGCCATGTGCCCCGAATAGGGAGCATCATGCCCCATCTGTAACACTGCAAGTATACGACTCCTGGGCAAACACAACTGTTTTATGGAATGACCCCACTGATTCTCCTTGTGAAACAAAAGTCCCCGGTCGATATAAAAGTTTTTACGCTTATCTATACCTAGCAACCAGAAGGACTTCAGTGAAGGACAATCATGTTGCTCTTTAGCAAACGCATCGGGATCATTACTATCGTCTACCCCCTGACAATCATCGTTAATGGTTGTAAATCGAGCGTCGGTTCGTGAATCACTTCCGCCTGCATCAGCACCTGGACAAATATCATCACCCGCAACTGCAGAAACACCTATGTCCTGACAAGTATCGGTCTGTGAATCAACTTTCCTAGCATCAGCACCTGGACAAATATCATCACCCGAAATTACAGAAGCACCTATGCCCTGACAAGTATCGGTCTGTGAATCAACTTTCCTAGCATCAGCACCTGGACAAATATCATCACCCGAAATTACAGAAGCACCTATGCCCTGACAAGTATCGGTCTGTGAATCAACTTTCCTAGCGTCAGCAGCGCGAGAAACACCTTCACCTAGAATTAATGCAACATCTGGACTATGCTCATCATTACGAGGTTCATCTAAAACAAAATATTGTGAATTAGTTATTTCAAGACTGGGAACATTCACATCAGAGTCATGTGCATTTTGTTTGTTCTTAATAGGGTATGCAACGGTATCATACAATGATATCGTTTTCAATAAATTACTTACGGAGGGAGTGATAATAATTTGCTCATTAAGATTTGGGACGACAGCAAACCATGCACGAACCTTGGGTGCTAGGTTCACAATGTCATCACCCACAAGATCTGGTCGAACAACTAATCTAACACAACCTACAATTTCTGGTTGACCTTTAAGGCCGGATAATTTTATAAATTTATGTGGTACCCTATGAAGAGATTTAATTAAATCTTCTCTAATGCAACACACTTCTGCACCACCATCAATCAAAGCTGGAATAGATGGTAATTGATCGATAAATACATTCTCATAAGACCTAATGTGATAATCGTCAACATCTATAATGGGACATGCCTCGGGACAGGGAAAAGATTTTTGACCATCAAACAATATTTTCCTATCAACGAGACCTCTAAGGGAATTTTCTGAATGAGAAGACAAATTTTTACCATCAACCAATGTTTTCCTATCATCGAGACAATTAAAGGAATTTTTTGACTGAGAGGACAAATTTTTATCATCAACAAATGTTTTCCTATCACCGAGACAATTAAAGGAATTTTCTGTTTGACAACAATTAATTCTGGGATTAGGTAAGTTTGAGGAAGGGAATTTATGTAGAGGACATTCCTTGAACGAATGACCCTTCTTATGGCATTTGAAGCATAAACCATACTTTTTATCCTTATCCATATTAGGATCAATGGATATTTTAGTCATTCTATTAGGAATGGGAGACCCTGACCCTTTATCTGTTGGTTTTGGGTTATTGAATCGGGGCGGTCTAGTCTCATGCTCGTGTGTGGCCATGTAGCTATCCGCAACGCGTGAAAGCTCTAGATGATTTAACCAATCATCCTTTTCCTGAGTTAAAATAAAATCTGCACAACTGGGAGACATTAGTTGTTTCAACCTATCGGCACACATCAAACTAACTAATTGATGGAAATTCTCATCAATATTCCTACTTTTAATATAATACGATAACGCTGTGTGTAATTCAGAAGCTACCTGTGAATAAGTCTCACTAGGTCTCCTTTTTACAGCATAAAACCTCTCCCTCAAAAGACTGGGAGTGACCCGAAATTCCTGCAATAAAATTTGCTTTAATTCCTCATAGTCACCTAACTGAGCAATGGTCAATCGACTCAAGATTGATCGAGCTCTATTATTCAAATGGGCCTGTAATATTTTGGGTTTTACATCATCATCAACTTGGTATGATGCAAACTGATTCTCTAGATACTGAAAATACCCCGGTATTGCAGCAGGATCTGAGGGAAACTCTGCCATTATACCCTTCATGGCATTCTGAAAGCGACTAGAGCGAACGGCTAAGGAAACCTCAAGACTATTGTGGTCCTGAATCCTTTCACGTTCCAGCTCTAGTTTAGCTTCAGCAAGTCTGCGGGTTGCCCTATCCTCATCTAACCTAGCGTCAGCGAGCCTACGCTCCTGTTCTAATTTAGCTTCAGCGAGTCTGCTCTCCTGTTCTAATTTAGCTTCAGCAAGTCTGCGATTTGCCCTATCTTCATCTAACCTAGCTTCAGCGAGTCTACGCTCCTGTTCTAACTTAGCTTCTTTTGCCGCCAATTCTGCTTCGCGCAATGCTAATTTACGCTCAGCTATTTCTGACTTAGAACTTTTGCTAACGTTAGCATCATCACTAACTCTACGTGGACGCCGACTATCATCAACAAATTGATAGTGCTCCTCGCTAAGGATCCCTGTTGGACTATCCAGCGCAACTGACTCTCCAACCGTAGGGGTTCTAATCATATTTATGAAACCTACTACACAGAAAAAGAAAGAAAAACCTAACTGGGCAATCCGGCAACGATAAAACCTCTAACCTGAGATGTGGATCGGCCCTCCTTGCGAAATGGATGTCGCCACGTGGTCGAACTCAACGGTCTGAACTCCGCCTGGACTCTTTCTCCAACCTGAATCGTCAATCGTCGATCTTCAAAACTCGGTAGAACTTCGTCAACTGGATGAACTCCACCACCCCAGGACGACTCTGATCGATGTATCGACTGACTATCCCACCGCTGCCACCAAAAATGCAATGTGACGATTCCGCCTTTGCGAAGTCGTCGATATTGCTGGAGAAAATTTGAGTCTAAATAAAGTTTAAGACACTCTTTAACAGTATTAGATGTTTTATTAACGAGTACAGTTCGAAAACTTTATCAAACGACGCGACAGATACAAAAAACAGTTTCAACTTCGATCAAGCAATGGCGAACAATGGCGAACAAGAAGCAGGAACAAGAAGAAGGGACCGAAGTAGTTCGCGACAGCCTTATAAATACAAGCCCTCCAGGCTACAGGCTACAGGCTTAAACGTTCAAATATTCGCGCAACAATCCAAACACGCAACGTTGTGCAATACCCGATGCACCGCCTGCGCCGGAAATCCCAAAGTTAGATCCAGGCACGCACCTGCGTTTACGCGGGCGTGACAACCGCCATCTATCATAGGAGCGTCTAATGATAGATTGATGAACGGACGGACGGATGGATGGATGGATGGATGGATGGATGACAAGATGGATGGACGGTCGTGACTCGATGCTTTCATTCAGAAAAGAAACTTTTGATGCTAGAACTGTGTAGCATTTGTCAAGGTAGAAATGTAAACAGTAAGTCAGTGCATGTGTGCTTATGAGGATGTGTCTGTTTATCTATGTGTGTGTTCACAGGGGTGCAGCAGTTGAG
This sequence comes from Erpobdella octoculata, assembly GCA_963978895.1. NCBI lineage: Eukaryota > Metazoa > Annelida > Clitellata > Hirudinida > Erpobdellidae > Erpobdella > Erpobdella octoculata. Next base: position 11,398,024 of record OZ022239.1, read on the forward strand.
TACTTTATGGGTTCATGTCTTTGCCTGAGTGGTAATAAGTTTGCGGGAAAAAATGGAGGTTTTTAGTTTTTAGCACGCCATCATCTGTAATAATTGTTAAGATGACTGCTCACTGTTCACAAGAACTATCAAATTGATACCATTGGTAAGTATTATCACTGGAGACAGAATGAAAGTAATAATAATTTCCTGGCTTGTTTTTTTGCTGCATTTGTTTATTTTCATTGAATTAATTAATGCCATTAATGCTTGACACGGTACGACGGTACACTCCAACTAGTCAGTTAGTAACCACTTTGCAAGTCGCTTCCAGTTATTTGCAGCTCAAGGTATTGCCAGTCCAACTATTAGTTACCCACTAGTCGCCAACCCAGCTAGTAGCCTGGCAGCAACTTAATCTTGATAGTTAATATAAATGTTAATGTAGACTACGAGTAAGCCATTCATCAGACATTACGTTAAACTCATTCTATTGCGCACAAGTAATATGCGGCTTTTTTACAATGTTCAGAATCTGGGTAAGCACCTAACTATCTCCAAACTGTACACTCACTATATTCATTACACCATAAATTGTGAATTGACTTTCTGTTACAATTAAACTGCTTTTATTTTGAGCAAAACGTAACCATAACTGAGCTAGAGAATCATTTTACAAATACCTATACGTACACCTATACGTACAACGGTGGAGTCAGGAATGGTTCGACGCGTGCAAGCTTATCCGTAAACTGTCTGGAACGTTTAGAAGCACATCGCGGTTGGAAGTGACAGGACAAGCAACTTTACAGAATCGAGCCAGAAGAAGTTACAGACTAAATTTGTGATCACGCATTCAGGATTCTATAAATGTTTACACGACATTAGACCAGTACAGAAAAACTACAACGCCAATTACTACCAAATTTTGCAAGATATCAAGCAATCAAAACTGGCGATAAAGTTAATTATAAAAGATTTAAAAATTTTAAGTGTCATCACCAAATGACAAACACAAAAATATAACTATCTGTAATGTTTATTATCAAAGAAACAGCGTGCTAAAAGCAGATTATTGGCGATATTCAGTTGCATCAAATAAGCACTAATTTACACGCCTGTATTTGAAAATACTTTCAATATAATATTAAAAAACATTCCTACATATGTCTGCTTATATACACGCACACGCACACGCAGACACAAACACACACACACATTCACCTACATACATACATACATACATACATACATACATACATACATACATACATACATACATACATACATACATACATACATACATACATACATACATACATACATACATACATACATACATACATACATACATACATACATACATACATACATACATACATACATACATACATACATACATACATACATACATACATACATACATACATACATACATACATACATACATACATACATACATACATACATACATACATACATACATACATACATACATACATACATACATACATACATACATACATACATACATACATACATACATACATACATACATACATACATACATACATACATACATACATACATACATACATACATACATACATACATACATACATACATACATACATACATACATACATACATACATACATACATACATACATACATACATACATACATACATACATACATACATACATACATACATACATACATACATACATACATACATACATACATACATACATACATACATACATACATACATACATACATACATACATACATACATACATACATACATACATACATACATACATACATACATACATACATACATACATACATACATACATACATACATACATACATACATACATACATACATACATACATACATACATACATACATACATACATACATACATACATACATACATACATACATACATACATACATACATACATACATACATACATACATACATACATACATACATACATACATACATACATACATACAAGTCGTTTTATATTCAACTTGCAGGAAATCCTAGCTGCCTTTTTTATTTCTTAATAATTTTTTCCGCTTTGCATTTCTTTATATTTATTTATATCTACACGAAGATTATGTCGTCAAATAACTTTTCTTTATAAGTACCATTTGACTTCTTGCTAGAGAAGTAGAATCATCTTTTCTAGATCTAATGCTTCATTAATGCAAGAAAAATTTTAAATTTGACCACTTGACCTTCTCTACGTCAATAAGGGCTTTAATTGTAAATGTCAAACGTGGTAGAATACTGTGAATGTAATGCGTTCTTCTCCTAGCTCCATATAAATCTCGACGTCATATAATATGAGCACTGAGCACCGATACTGAACGATCGCCTACACTACAGTATCTGGTTTTGATTGATATCGGGGATTAAAAAGATTTCATTGTCATAAGAAATGTTAAAACGTGCTGGTACAAACTGGTGAAAGACAGAAGACAGGAAGGATGCTTGATTCGCCGAAAGGGTGCCGCGTTATATATCATCGTTAAGGGTCCCGCAGTATTTGTGGTTTGCAGGGGGACGCTGAAGTCAAGGGTATGCGGCTTTCTAGAGCTCCAACTTTGAAAGAGTGCTCGCCACTGGCTATGTGCCGTAAATGTTCACAATTGAACACATTATGAAACAAGTAAAGAAAAAAACGAGTTTTTTAACACAAACTTTGATTTCAAATACACTCGATGTGAGTCTGTGTGTATGTGTGTATGTATACGAAAAATGTTCAAATTACGTTTTTATTGTTTTTTTAATTGAATCATGTATTGTCATCCAATATAAAGATATGCTAAAAGTTTCAGCTTCCTAGCTAGTCAAAAAGCTGGTTAAATTTTACTTGCAAGATTTGCGTACAGAGAAAACCACACGCACACGTAGACACACAAACAGAGATTGCAACTTAAATAAAAGTTTGTAAAAAGGTTTGTCGTATAGCCTACGTGGCAGTAAAATTTTAAATTTATATGTAAATGTAAAAATGTAATTTATAAAATAAAGCAATGTGGATAGAAATTACAGGTGTTTGTTTTATTTTTTATATACTTTTATTAACTTTCACTTGTCAGGATGTCCATAGGATGTCCGCGGACGTCTTGAAGCTCGGTAGATCATTATAAAATTTGCCCACAATACAAAAATATAGTTTATTTAAAAATAAAATTTAGGAAACAAAAGTTATTAAAAACATATTAAAGAAGTATATTAATAATGAAGACAAAAGGTTTTCATAGTCATAGTGACTATGCAATTTTTTTGTTTACTATTCGCCGGGGTAATATTTGTAAATCTTTTATATTAACGTCACCGTGTTTGCTTGCTTGCTTGCTTCAGCCATACGTTGGGACCCTATACCACTCAAAAAAACCAACTTCCCGTCATCCAATCGAGTTGAAATTTAGTAGATTTAGTTGTCACTGCAGACTTTACATTCTAATAAATTTCAGATTGATTGTACAAGAGCTGAATGAATTATGGAATAAAATCAATAAAATCTTTAAAAAATTTTAAAAATTAAAAATTTTACGTTGAAAAACGAACCATCAAATTTTGACTTCTTTAAAAAATCGAAATTTAATTTTTAATTTTATTGATGCAAAGATAGCTTATATTTTCAATCCTCACAATCGAGTTGAAATTTTGTGGGTTTATTCGCTGCTGCGGACTTTAAATTTTATTAAATTTTTAGATTGATTGGACAACATTTGAGTGAATTATAGAATAAAATCAATTAAAACTTTAAAAGTTTTTTTTAATTTACAAATTTTATGTAGAGAAACGAACTTTGAATTTTTAATTTATTAAAAAAATTGACATTTAATTTTCAAATTTAAAAATTTTCAATAAAAAATTTGTTTATTTCATATTGATGTGAATGTTTTTTAATTTTTCAATTCTCACATACTTCACATATTAAGTATTTAGAAAACAATAGTCAATGATTTTATATTTTATAGACTTACTATCACCAAAAAATATTTAGTAAATGACCTGGGTTTCCATGCATTTCCCTATCAGACAATTTGCTTGATCATTGGCATGTAAAGCGGCAAACAATCCTCTCATCTAAAGCGTTCAGTTGGCTTGAACGTGGTCAAGGCGCATCGATTAAATTAAAAAATATATTATACTAGCTGACCCAGCAAACGTTGTTTAGCCTTTTAAATTATTTTAGTCTTTTTTATTAAAATTTAATGTACAAAATTATGACAATTTAAAAAAATCAATCTCGAAGAGCAATCGAGTGTACAATGCCCGGGGTTTTTGAAAGTTTTTCTATCGTTCTTTTTTCTTGCTCCCGTTTCCTTCCCCGCTTGCTCTCTCGTTCCCGTTTACTCTCCCGTTTCCGCTTGCTTTCCCGTATATATATATATATATATATATATATATATATATATATATATATATATATATATATATAAACTCATATATATATATATATATATATATATATATATATATATATATATATATATATATATATATATATATATATATATATATATATATATATATATATATGAGTTTCTGTTTGTTTGTTTGTCTCTCTGTCTGTCTGTTTGTCCTTTGTTTTTCCAAAATAACTTTTTTAAATAATTTTTAAAAAATATTTTAAATAGCCAGGGACCTATTCTCAGACCTACCAAATGTACACAAAAAATTTCATATAAATCGGTTCAGCCGTTTCGGAGGAGTTCAATTTAAAACACTATGACACGAGATTTTATATATATAGATTTTAAATTGTACTTATGTGCTCTGCTGGGCTGGAGCTTCAAACACTTAAAGTTTTTAAGTTGACTGTCTTGTCGTATGACTTACTCAAAAATCCACCAGTAATGATACCAGACACGTCATTGATTTAGAAATTGAAATAAAAATCATTCCTGTTTGTAAATGTTTTCTAACAAACAAACGATGTACGAACTATTCCAAAGCATCCCACTTGGATCAAATCGACAAAGATTTTGTGATTGTTTGGCCACGGGCGAGGATAATGAATTTATAGGCCGACAGAGGAAGGAAGACCGAACGAATATGGCTGACTGGATCTAATTTTCGTGGATAATGCACTCAACAACGCTCTAAATGTCCTTTGGCAGCTGCCCAAGGGGAAACGTTGAAGTTGATGGATGGAGTGAAATAATGAAAGAAGCAAGATGCAAATTTCTCGAAGAGTGCTGATGAAACAACAAAGTAATTTTTAAGTAAATCTTTTCTGTGTTTCTGTGTTTAGAAAAAGTCTTAGCAAGTATCATTATTATTATTATTATTATTATTATTATTATTATTATTATTATTATTATTATTATTATTATTATTATTATTATTATTATTATTATTATTATTATTATTATTATTATTATTATTATTATTATTATTATTATTATTATTATTATTATTATTATTATTATTATTATTATTATTATTATTATTATTATTATTATTATTATTATTATTATTATTATTATTATTATTATTATTATTCAATTAAAATATATTAACAGATTTTTCAATATATCATTGTTAAAAAATTTTCAATTAGCATTAAAAATATAAATCATTTTGAATAACTTATTATCAAGTTACAACTCAAATATATCCACGCTTACTGATTGCGTATTTTACATTAACTATTAATTGTCGGCATTAATTTTCTTGCCATATGTGACAGCCATTAAGTTTCATAATTGGATAATTGGCAGAAGACACGCATTCAGCTGCACTTACTCTTGTTTCCGCAATCAGTTTGGAATGACTTAAATAGAAACTTTAACAAAAAAAGCATCAGAAAAAAAGTTTAAACATTGTCAACCTTTTTTTTCAATGATTTTTTTATGTATAATGATTTATCTGATAATAATACATATACTGTGGGTAGTTGGTTGTAAGTAGAATGATGAAGCACAAAGAATCCCAGTGTCACAGAACCAGTAGAGCAGCTGAACGCGATGAAGCACTGTGCACTGGCCAAAATAGTTTCAACTTACAAAATATTAATTAAAAGAGGGAAATAGAAGTCTCAATGAATATTGGTCTGCAGTAACAAACGTTATGCATGCGTTTTAGTTCATAATAAAAAAATATATCATCACAGTGTCTGACAGTGTGATATAATTTTTTTTATTTTTATCATAGCGGTCTTCGTCATAGCAAATTCTAATTATAGCTAACTTTTGTTGCAAAGATATCAAAATTTGTCACAGAAGTCATTATTTGTCATAGAGGTAACTTTTTGTGATAGAGGTAATTTTTTGTCATAGTGGTTATTTGTCATAGCGGGCTGTCGCAGATTTATTGTGCACAAAATTCTGAAACTGAAGAATTGTAAAAGCTTTCATGCTCAATTGCTTTTGAGCTTGTAGGATTGCATTAGAAAGTTTTTTTGTGGTCCTTCCCCTCCCAATAAATATAACTCTATGGAATGGTATGAAAACGGTCCTCAATGGGATTGTTCAATTAGAAGAGTTGGCATGTGAGTGAGTGAGTGAGTGAGTGAGTGAGTGAGTGAGTGAGTGAGTGAGTGAGTGAGTGAGTGAGTGAGTGAGTGAGTGAGTGAGTGAGTGAGTGAGTGAGTGAGTGATCAAGCGAGCGAGTGAGTGGAGTAAATGATGTGACAAGAAATTACAGAGGCGGCATTACATCATATTGTAAATCATCTGGAAGAAGCGAAAAAATAAAATAGGACGTCAATCATGAACATGGAAGTCTGAAATTGATTACACTTAACAGGCCACCCAGAAAAGCGGCGTTGCCAAGGAGAGAGTTGGGGACACTTGGAGATCAAACTCTGGTAAGTAAAGACAAGAAGAAACAAGTTGGATTTCCTTTCCATCTTTCTTTTCATGAAGTGTCGAAGCAAAAACAAAAGTATTGAGGCAGTGGCGTAGCTATTGATGAGTTGAAACCTCGTGCCATCTTAGTAGATCCCTAATAAACAAAACTAGAAGAGAAAGAAAAAAAGAATAGAGAAGAGCAAAAAGGAAATTTTCATGTTTGATTGTACAAAGTTTTGTAGCCAACAAAAGTTTTGAGAATTTTTTAAAATAGCAAAGAACTTTTTATAAAGTGGAATTAAAATTTATAAAATAGAACAGTCACTTGAAACAATATTTATACATACTTAACTACCCAACGGAGCTGTTAGGTATACCATGCCTAGTATACAATCAGTCGGTCAGTCATGGGCACCCGCAGGGTGGGCAAGGGGGCACTTGCCCCATGGATTGATTGATTCAAAAAAAATTTTAGACAAAAAATAACAACTGTGATTTCTTTCATTGTCACATCGTTATCATCATCATCATTATTATTTTTAGGGATGCATCCCCGATGCTCTATTTTTGCTCGATCTACCCTCTCATTTTAATACAATTTTCCTAACTTATTCTGCATAGCCTTAATGGTACCAAATTTCTATCTAACAATGACAGTTTGGCTGTGTCGGAAATATAAACCTCACCAACTAAAGCATTTTTTGTAATTTTCAGTGTGTTTTTAAAACATTTTTAATTTTGCTATGCTGTAAAATAAAACAAGTAAAGGAAAAACGAGTTTTTCAACAAAAACTTTTTTCTAATTGAATCGTGTATTGTCATCCAATATAAAGCTATGCTGAAAGTTTCAGCTTTCTAGCTAGTCAAAAAGCTGGTTAAATTTTACTTTCAAGATTTGCGTACAGAGAAAGACACACACACATACACACACACAAACCTTGTAACCTAAACACAATTTTGTAATAAAGTTAACTGAGAATTGTACTCTATACACCCAATTTTAAACAAAAAATTTCAAAAATTTTCTTGGGACTCAATTTTGAGACCCAAGAACCCACACAACTTTGGGAAAAAAATGGGAGAAAAAATTTGAGAAAAGAGGCAAAGAAAGAAAAAAATAAGAAGCTTCCCCCCTGGAAAACTTTCTGCGGGTGCCCATGCGGTCAGTCATTTAGTTAGTCATTCAGACAGTCAGTCAGTCAATCAATCAATTAATTAATCAATCAATCAATGTTTTTGTCCAAATAAAAACAAATGATTGATTATCAAAAAAATTAATTTGCCTTGTTTGGTTGGCGAGTTTGCTTTGCTATAATTTGTTAATAAAATTATCTGTGCCTCAAAATTAGCCTCAAAAATGTCCAAAAAGTCAGAAATTTAGTATTAAAAATATTTTAAACTTTGAACGTTCTGTAATATTATATAAGAATATCTCAAGCTTAGTATCCGGTCATAGCAGTGATTTCTTCTTAAGAATCCATCCACACCACTGCCACTATCTGATAAAGATCTCAAAGTATCAATATAGCAGAATATCTAGCCTTTAGTTGAGTTTTAGACGCAAAAGGATTTTGACAGATGCAGAAAACAAATTATGGTATCGCCGTTAGTCAATTTTAGAGAGTGGAATATTTCAGATAGCTCTAATTGCTCTCTTCAATACCACTTTTCACTCAAGTGTTCGAAATTGGCTCCAAGTCTTTGCAACTTACAATTTAATTGTACTGCCTGTTTTATTTCTCTTAGTTTTAGGTTTATAAAAATAATAAAATAACATTGTGAAATAACTCCAGATGGAATATCAATATGAGAATTCTACGTTTTTGATATCTTTTCAAAATTTAAAAACTTCAACAATACTATTCTGAAAATTAGAAACATTTCTAATGCATAACTTTGTACTATTCATTCACTGCATGTTATTACCAGGATCATTGTATGCTTATCATTAAATGCCATCAATTCAATTTTAATTTTAAAAAAAATCGGAATACCGTTTACAGTACTATTTTCCATATCTCGCCTCAATCAGCTCGGTTGTCGACCCCCACCCCCATCCCCTTGAAAACCGTGGATACACCACTGGCTTAGTGCGGTTATAAAATGAAATTAATTACAGCCAACTAGTCTCTAAAAAGAAATAAAGAGAAATTCAACTCCACATGAAAACCGAATAAAACACGGATGTCATTTCTAAAAAGGAATGAGAAAACCTGGCAAGATGCAACATGCTGATCTTAAGTTGACAATCGAAGGCCAATAAAACAAATTACATTGCCAATCGAGAGGACATAAAACTAATGCCTTATTGAAGATCACGCAAGACGACCTTTGGCTCTGTTGCGTGTTGTCGCGTCGCGTAAACGCGAATTTCGCACTGCATCAAGTGAGTGTACATAGTGGAACGTGATTGTACGATGTGCTAAATGGAGAAAGAAAAGAAATAAGTCTGAAGAAATATGTGGGAAATGAGAAAAGGAAAAAATTTAATGCATCACTGACCTGGGAGGTATTCGGATGCGGTTTCATGGCTTCTCATGCATTGTGGGCTTAAAATTTATGATTTAAAACAAAACTAGAAGATGATGATCATGTTGGTCATGATGATGATAATGTTGGTCAAGATGATGATGATGATGATGATGACTGTAAAAAGTCAATGCCGGTGACAATGATGTTGATGACGAGCTTGCAGTTGTTCCATTTTTCGTAGATCTGACATGACGCGACACGCCTGGAATCAACTCCAGTATAAATAGCAAGCAGGAAGAAGTCGAAGTGTCTCTTTTGCACTTTTATGATGTTTATGATGTGATGATTATCCTACAAGCAATTACTGCAGATTAAATTATTCTTAACAAATGAAAAGGCAATAAAAAGTTGTTGAAAATCATTTCGTTTGGGTTCGCTCTTAATAATTCTGTTAAAATCTGTCACAGAGTTTTTACAACCCCCCACCCCCGTCATTGATCATTTTTGAAAACGGAACTTTATTTTCCACTTTTTCTCTAGGATCCGAAACCCCTCACATCTCTTCTGGTCATTCTCTGATACCAAATCTGGAAAAAAAACCTGGTCTATCATATAAGGTGTTACACTCTTGGAGTACACGCAGTATCTGAGGATATCGTAAATTCTTGATTCTATCCGGGCTTCCTTGCCGACTAAACCAACCAGAATTTTTATCCCGTTTTCTACAAGAATGCAATTAGAAAAGAACAAAAATGCATTAATTGAGTTTTTTTGTAATCAATTGTAAATCAAAGCTATAACACCTTTTGCAGATGTGATTTGTTTGATAAATTCAACGACCGATATAAATATTAAATAGCCAAATCATGAATTATCTGAACATGACCCAATTGGCTCCAACCATGCATTAATGATGATGATGATGATGATGATGATGATGATGATGATGATGACGATGACGATGACGATAACGATAACGATGACGATGACGATGACGATGACGATGACGATGACGATAATGATGATGATGGTGGTGGTGGTGGTGGTGGTGGTTGTGGTTGTGGTTGTGGTGGTGAAGATGATGATGATGATGATGATGATGATGACGATGACGATGACGATGAGAGTAAAGTGATTGCAGTAATGTTGGTGTGGTGACGACATCCGCGACATTGATGACAATTAAAAACTGGCGCTGATCAAAAGTATAATAATGGTGACTCTTACAAGGAAATGTTTGAATTAAAAGATAAAAAAAAGTAATTATGGAGACAATGGCGGGAGGGAGGTGAAAAAAGATAAAGTCAACCACGGGGATGAATAAAAAGTTACTCGAGTGACGTCACATCAGTTTTGTTTTCATGAATCAGTCACGTGTCACGTCACGTGTTCGATGACGTCATCTTCAGTTATTATCGGACAATAATAAAACAGAAGAAAAACAGTTATTTTAAGAAATCACTTATATTTTGGATTAGTTTCTTAGAACATAATTTCTTAGAAACAATTTCTTAAAAATTAATAATGGACAAAATATTTTCTTAGAAACATTTCAATGCAATCTATTCAATTGAATAGAATACATTGTCATGAGGAACGGGTCTATATTCCCAGTTTTCACTTCCAATGTATGCAAACAATCAATCAAGCAAGCAAGCAAGCCAGCAAGACCGGCGGTGAAGTTAACATAAATGATTTAAAAAGAAAAAAATTATTAACAAGTAAATTAAAAACGAATTTTTAAAACCCAATGCTTTTATATGTAATTAAAACACAAATTTTGCAATCAATTGTTTCTTATATTACTCTTTTATTTTATATTAAAGTCGAAATATCTTAATTATATCGAAATTAATTAAAATTAACTAAATTAATTGACTTATTGTAAAACTAATAATTGAATATTGCATTGTCTTCTATTTTGAGCATGTATGCAAAATTTGAAAAAAATCTATCATCAGGAAGTGACTCAAAAATTGATTGCAAGATTTGAAACAGACAGAGAAGCAAACAGACAGACAGAGAAACAGAGACGACGAGTTAATAAAAGCATTGGTAACAAGAAACGAAATCTCTTAGAAGTGTATGAAAACTTAAAATGTGTGAGTGGAGGATAAGTGCATAGACAGCCCAGCTGGCTAAAGGCTAAGTCAATCACAAGGGAGAAAGTTCAACTCCACCCACCACCATGTAGCTCGTGTTGTTGGAATTGGAGGGTGATGTTGACTGATGTAGTCTATCAAACGTTCTCCACATGTCTATAGGTGTCCGCGTTGTGTTGTTTTGTATGCAGTGGTGTAGCTAGGGTGTTTGGCGCCTTGGGCAAAGTGTAAGGGATGTGCCCTTAGAAAATCCCAACTGTCAATTTTTACCACAAAAATAGCTGATGGCTGCGGGGAAGGGGGTATTTCTAGGTACTTTTCCTAGTTTTTCTTCGACAACCTACTACACTTTTGCCTCCAAAAATAGCTAATGACTGGGGGTGGACAAGGATATATGTACCTTTTTATATGTTTTTATTAATTTGATAACTGTCACTTGTCCGGATGTTCATGGGATGTCCGTGGACGTTTTGAAGATTGGAAGATAAAATTCACCCATTTCTAAAAAAAATGTACATGGTAATTAAACAAAAAAATTTTTTTTTTAAATAATTAAGAATAAATTAAAGAAGCATATGATAACGACGGCAAAAACTTTCATCGTCTTAGTAGCTACAAACATTTTCTTACTATTCAACGAGGTAATATTTTTACGATACGATGTCGCTATGAATTTTTTTTAGCTGTCTTAAAAGCATGTTTTTTAACTTTCTCTTGTTCCTAATGTGTTTGTGCTTCAACGGGATATTGCGCGCCCCCTAGCCACAGGTGCCGGGGTGGCTGCCCTCCTACCCCTCGCTACGCCACTCTCTGTATGTTTGGTTAACAAAAGACAATTGACGTTTCATCTATTTATCATGCATGCACAACTGCACAACTGCACAACTGCACAGCTGCACAACTGCACAACTGCACAACTGCACAGCTGCACAACTGCACAGCTATCACTGTCTGTCGCATGATTTGTAAATTGTCACTCGTATACAACAAGTTCCTTGTTGATGTATAAATTATATAAATTATCTATCCGGACGGATTACCGAAAAGTAGGAAGAACGCTGAGACAGATAAAGAAGAAAAGATGAAGAGGAGGAGTTGATGGAGAATGCGTGACAAGAGAATGAGTGCAAAAAATATAAATAAATGATGTAGGAGAGGAGACAAGGAATAAAAAGTGGAAAACACACGAACACGATAGAATGCCAATAAAAAGAGAGATAGAGAGAAAAAGAAAAAGAGGCAGATGAAAAAAGAGAAAAAAAGAGAGGCAGAGACAAGCGGACAAAGACAGTTATATATTCATATATTCTTCTAGACGTCGCTAGATGTCGTTTTCAGGGTCGATTATTTTTCAGTCGACAGGGATTTAATATGCAGTATATCTTGTCTCACTCTCCAACCTTCCTAATTTTGTCTTCATTCTTCTCTCCATCTCTCTTTTCCAACTTTCTTTCGAACAATTTCTTCACATCCATGCAGCACATATCTACGCACAAAACACTAACTTACAGCTCATATTCAAGCAGTTCTAAGTTAATGAATTTTTTGTTTCTACTAGTAAATCATCCTATTGTTTGAATAATCTTTTTATATACGACTAGCGGGGTTGCCCGGGGTTTTAGAGGTTTTTCTATAATTTCATTCTTTCTCTCTCGCTTTTTCTCTCTTTTGTCTTCTTTTTCCTCTCCCTCTCTCGTTTTCGCTCGTTCCCGCTCGCTCTCCTGCTCTTCGCTTTACCGTTTCCTCTTCCTTTCCCGCTCGCTCTCTTGCTCCCACTCACTTTCCCAATGCCACTCGCTTTCCTGCTTGCTTTACCGCTCCCTTTCTTCCTTCCTTTCCCTCCTAACTTTTTTTCTCCATGAAAC
>OZ022239.1:11413773-11738773 GCA_963978895.1 Erpobdella octoculata
TATATCGCATGGAAGCATTTTTGTTACTTTCTTCTTATTCGGTTGAAAAATTTCTTAATTTCATCGATAATTAATTTAATAAATTATTCTTTAAAAAAATCAAATTTTTATTTATATACTAAATTATTCTTTAAAAAAAATCAAATTTTTATTTATATACTTCTTCTGTTTCATTTCATTCAATGAACAATTGTTTGTGTTTTTATATAAAGCGCAAACTGCTTAAGAATAGGTATAACAGGTTTTAAAATTACTTGTGAACATCAAAGAATTTGTTTGCTGTTCTAAGAATAAATAAATAAATGGATAAAATACGATTTTTATAACAAAATTAAATAATATTCATTCAGAAGATATGAACAGGCAGACATAAACACAGGTGTAACTAATTTCCAAACAAATTAATCCAAACCAGTCACGTGGTTCCGACCTGGCGTCTGACCAGCTGCCGCAGTGGCGTTCGCGACGACGACGATGACGACTGCAGCGATGGTCGCGATGGTGGTCGAAGAAGTAGAAGAAGCTGAGTTGAGGATCGCTAGTGGCATCATCGTTGTAAACAAAACCTCGTTATAAATTGCTTATATTTATATCAATGTTTATGGAGACAGAAATTAATGTTTTCAATTTATTAATAGTTTCGATTTATTTATGGTTGTTTACTTATGAACGTGAATGTGCTAATTTGAACACGATTTTCCTTCTTCACCTGCCCGATGGAAGACTCGCAATTACATACAAGCATGAAATTTTTTACGCATCCAGATTTTATATGAAGACGACTGCATGGTGAGAGTGTGTGGTGTGTGCGTGAATCTGAGCGTCCGTGTATGTGTGTATGTGTTTGCAAATAACTGAGCGTGAGTTTGCACATGTTTCTATATGTGTAAATATCTGTTTGTGAGTGTATGTGCGTTTGTGCGTGTACATGTTTATGGATGTGTTTGTGTAAATATTTGTCTGTGAGAGATTTGTGTGCGCAAAACTTTTACTTCATGATTTGCATAACGTGTCTGCTGCGACTCTTTCGATGTTCGTGATAAAATCTTTAAGAGGAAAGTAAAGAAACAGTTAAACTGACAAACAGAATGCCTAGCAAGCTGAGACAAATACAATGAAAGAGAGACAGGAAAACGGAGAGAGAGAGAGAGAGAGAGAGAGAGAGAGAGAGAGAGAGAAAGAGGAAGAAAGAGAGCGAAAGAAAAAGAGAAAGTAAGAACGGTTATATAAGCGAAAATTATCTTTAATTGGTCAAAATTTCGTGTTTTTCCTATTCAGTTACATACGAGCAACACAAAACAAACCAGTATACATGAATCAGAAAATGTAGTTTACAGAAAATGATTGAACATGGAATCAACTCCATGATAAAACGACCAACGCCTTGTAGAGATGCTGTACAAATTATACATACAAACGACTCCGTTGTACTGATGTAGCATCCTGGTATATTGTGTTATACTTCGATTTTATCGCCTACAATTGGCCGATAAGTACACAGAACAAGCATCAACTTGCGTTCTAATATGGAAGAAAATTCTGTATAAAAGAAGAAAACAAACATTTATAAATCTCCGAAATGCTATTCGCCTGAAGATGTTTCATATTTTTAAAACGCGCTTTCTTTCAATGAAATATGTAAACTTTTACTAAAATAAAATTCATTTTAAAATCCCTCATAATAACTTCAACGCAGTTCTCACATGATTGCTTGATGGTTGAGTTTTTGCAAACTGAAATGAGCTGAAATGTAGAATATGAGTTAATTCCTCATGCCAATGCGTTCTATTAAATTTTCAGAGTATTCTAAATAAATATTTTTAATTTGCAAAATTAATAATCTATGTTTTGAAACAACAAAAAATCAAACATAATGATAAAAACATTTATGTTTAAAAAATAAAAAAGTCGTTTTAAAAGAAGAATTTGCATTAAAGGAAAACAGAAATCTAGAGGATTTGTGAACAAATTTTGTTTTTACGTTTTGCTTGTTATACACTTTTATTATTTTAGTAATTCAGTATTTCCATTTTATATCTAATAGCTTCTTTACATAAATCAGTAAAAATTGAGCCTATAATTCAAGGTATTTTAATTGTATCTCCCATAAAAGTGTGAATTGTTCGTTTTATATGTTTCTATGGTTGACAGAGTTTATAAAAATGAACGTCCCACACTTTTTTATTTAAGAGATATTTTCGGATAACACGGAAAGTCATTTTTTTCAGTGCATTTCGAAATTGAAGTGTATTTTAAAAATATTTTATTAATTTTTTTATACACTAACATCCTTGTTTCTCTATAATATGAACAACCACATGTGTTCAAATGTGCTAATTAAGAAGTTTGAAGCTCATCGATGTCATTGAATGTGTAACATGTGTGCGTGAATAAATGTGTATCATGTGTGCGTGACTGAATGTGTAACATGTGTGCGTGACTGAATGTGTATCATGTGTTCGTGACTGAACGTGTATCATGTGTGCGTGACTGAATGTGTAACATGTGTGCGTGACTGAATGTGTAACATGTGTGCGTGACTGAATGTGTAAAATGTGTGCGTGAATGAATGTGTATCATGTGTGCGTGACTGAATGTGTATCATGTGTTCGTGACTGAATGTGTATCATGTGTGCGTGACTGAATGTGTAACATGTGTGCGTGACTGAATGTGTAAAATGTGTGCGTGACTGAATGTGTAACATGTGTGCGTGACTGAATGTGTAACATGTGTGCGTGACTGAATGTGTAACATGTGTGCGTGACTGAATGTGTAACATGTGTGCGTGACTGCTATGCGAATAATAAATAATTCGAATGAGAGATATGTGTACGTGTGTGTGTGTTCTTGTATGTCAGTGCTTGCTTGTATCTGTGCGCTTGTATCTTCCTATCTCTCTATATTTCTCAATTACTCTTTCTTCCTCTCTCTCTCTCTTGTGTTTTTTTTCTTTCACTTCTTCCGGTACCTGGTTTTTTCTCTCTATTGTTTTGGTCACATCTCTCCTATTCAATGCTTTTAACCTTTTTTTTCAAAAATACGTTTTAGGTACAAAATTACAAAAGTCTTCGTTTTATACCGAAAGAACTTCAGCGCATTTTTGACTATTGCATTAAAATGCTTCGCTTTTCTTTAATTTATAAGTTTATAAATGCTTACGAATTAAAAATCGGTTAGTCAGTTTTACTAAAATCCGTATTTTAAAAATATATTTCTTGGCGCTTCCGTAAATTGTTGTTGTTTAACTTGTTTACGTTGAGCTAAATGCAAACTAAATCTCAAATATCTTTTTAAACATTCATCGTCAGCTTTTTATTTCCGTCATCACAGATTGGCGCACATAATCACCGTGACTTCCCGCTAACACAAAAGGCAGTTATGACATAAACGCGGTTCCTTATACAAAGGCCCGCTACCCGGCGTTGCTCGGGGTTTTTGTTTGTAATTTGTTTCAGTTATTAAGCAGATTTCTTTTAATTCTGAAAAGCCAATTGACCTAGATATAATTCTTTTTGAACAGCCTGCATTAAACTGTGTTCGAAATCAGTATAACTACTTGCTGCTGTCCTGTCAACGGCTGTACTGATCTCTCCAGTGCTCCAACAACCTGGCTGTTGATTCCAAAAATTTTATTTATTTTTTATTCCTCCGTGATGCACTCTGTGAACTGTCAAAATTTCATTCTACGATCAATCAATTCAGATTTCATGTACGCGTCAAAAGGCTAGCCTCGTTCTATGTGGCCACGTGACCAGGTATGTTTGTGAATCTACTTCCTCCTACAAAAGAGAGTTTCACTTTAATATTTAAATTATAAACGGTCATATTGCAGTGTGAAATTCTTAAACAAGAAAGTGTAAACAAGTAGAATTGCAAGGCTATTGTGCCAAATAAATGAAATCAAAATGTTTACCACATTTTAAACGAAACAAATAATTACTAACCATAAATTAAATTTACATAAAAACTTTTTTGTTTCAAAAGATTGACTTAATACATAGTAGTTTACACAGCTTCTCGCCCACCGTGGGCGTAGAGAGGGGAAAGATTTTGGGAGTTCAAACCCTTTATAAACTAACGTTTACAATTAATTTTTTTTAATGTAATTTATTCCTTAAAATTAATTTATTGAAAGTTTTCATTGAAGATAATTTGACTTACTTTTAGAAATTAAAAAAGAATTATGATTTAATTTTTTCCCGGTCATTGGTTATTCTTAGAACAAATGTTGACTAACTTTTAGAAAAAAACAAATTTTTTTTTGCCCCCAGCCCCCGGTTTCTAATTTTTGTTATTGTCCTATCTCTCCGAAGAAAATGGCCACTCCATCTCCATGTTTATAAAGGCAAAAATTTAAAACATATATTTAATATTTTCATTTTTTCAATACACCTAAATCGTTTATTCTTGAACCCTCCCCAAAACCAAAACCTGGTTACGCCATGATTTATTATCCAGATATATTTTCTCGCTACGCCACTCACAGGGGCAGGGACGGGGACAGGGGCAGGGCGGGGGCAGAAAACCTCGTGAAAATAGGTGAAGCAGCGAGCAGGGTATAATAGATTATAGATAGAATTGATTAGCTGAAACAATTATAACGTTTTTATCATTACGGAGTTGTAGCGAACTTTTGTCATAGCGGGTACTTTTTTTATTATTATAGCAAATGATTGTCATGACGGACAGGAAGACAGGAAGACAGTACGAGAAAGATATTTCAATTTTATTCACTTAGGTAGTTTATTTTAAAAAATTAATTTTTTTGTTTAAAAACGTGAAATATTTATGGTGAAAGGAATTGCACATTTGAAAACAATTGGAAGATTTGTCGAGTTGTCTCCACGTCGAACCTTGGCCTGATTACATTGTAAGACAAATGCCCTGCCGGTGATGGGTGGGTAATCACACACACACACACACATACACACCCACACACACATACACAAACACACCAACAAACACACACACACATACACACAAGCACACTAACGCACACATGCTGAAAGTGACACGAGGACAAGTTTCTGTCTTCATCCCAGAGGTGGACACGGGTCCATTTTTGGCGACCCACCACTTTCTGAAAAATTAAATTTTCTAACTCAACCCAACCCAGAGTTAAACCAAAAATTTCTAATTGTTTTATTTTTTCAACTCAATCCACGCATATGTCAAAAAAATGAACTAAACCCACTTCGACTCAACCCAATTTAACCCATGGGTTAACCCAACCCATGTCCACCTCTGTCCCCACCCCTTAGTCAAACGATTACCCATCTTCCCTTCCTGTTTTGACCAATTCGTCCCTGTTTTTCCATCCATGCACAGATAATTTTTCCCCGCTTAAAACAGTAAAAATCTAACAAATCAAGAAAAATCTTGTTACAAATTACTTGTTAAAATTTAAATCCATGAACAAAGAGTATTCTATACAATATACATTCTCATCACTCAGCTCTGTTCAATGCTCTTCGAGTTCAGTCGTCAGCTATAGAGTCAGATATAGGCAAATTTAATACTATAGCTGAAGCCAAATAACTGTTTTTGACGATAATTGTCAGTATAAAATTGTTATTTTGATGAGAAACACCAAAATCCTATAACATTTTTTAAACTGGTTGCGAGAAGGACAAAACATGGACATGCATTACATATCTGATAGAAAAAAACCACAGATCTGTATTTCGTACGTAAACAAAAAACCGGAATAATAACTAATTTTGAATAAAAAAAAATTAAAATATAGAAAAAATTATTTGGTTTGAAATTTTTCTACCGTTACCGCGGTATTGTCGCAAAAGCTCTCCAAACCCGCCAGATACCCGTACAGATTTCCCCATTAAACTTTCGGGAACGGTAAAAATTATAAAAACAAAACCGTTACAGCAAAAAAAAACCATGGCTTAGCACGGAAAATCCGCGGTCGGTATTATCGTGTTCCTCTCTAACACACACATACATAGACACATACACAAAGACACACATACACAAACATGCGTACAAAAGTACACACATTTTCATCATAGTTGAAAAGTTCCCGCCATTTTCATGCTAGGAACGAAACACGTTTTCTACCAACAAAAAGCCGCAGAATAAATAGGGGTTGGGAAAACTTTGCATCCACTTTCCAGTGTTTTACATTGCAGTTTCATGACTACTTGCTCTATGAAATCGTGTTTTTTAATGTAATTTAACAACTTTTTTTGTTGAAAACTTTATAAGCCTCATAATTATATAAAAAAAACAATGTTTAGCCTTTTCCAGAATGCAGACAATTTTTAAGAGGAGAGCGAGATTTGATCCGGGAAAACAAGACTTGGTTTTGGGGGGGTTAGAAACAACAAGCCCCTTCACTTTCTTTCACAAACTCTACCCCTATGAAAACACTTGAAGAAACCATAAAGGGTTATAAAAATTTGGACGTTTTAAGACTTGTTAGTTTTAATATTGAAACATATGAATACATATAAGACATATATAAAAATTCGCAACAATTACCTGTATTATCACTCTTTATAAGTGACACGTGTTTCTTTATCGGTAATCTTGTCACGTGATGATTGTCCTTTTGTTGAAGCAAACCAGTTTTAGTGACTGGGAGAAGAAGTTTGAATGAAAATAGAAAAGAAAGAAATTACAAATTTCAAACGATCTCCGACAACTTTTTGCGTAATTTTACTTATAAGGCGATATGTAAATGAGATTGCTTGTTTGATTTATAAGGATACATTAATGCATTTGTTGTCTGCCTGTGTTTGTCTGTTTGTTTGTTTGTTTGGAGCAATAAAGAAAGTTTAAAAGCAGGCCTAATTAAGTCTGGACACGCGAGAGTTGAGCTGTTCTCTAGATCAGTTGTCTTTGTCCTCTGTAATGAATCTGTCTTGTAAATTTACCCGCCTCCATCATCATAAACATGGACGAGAGAGATGACGATGGTTGCAACTGAATGATGATGATGATGATGATGATGATGACGATGACGATGACGATGACGATGACGATGACGATGACGATGACGATGACGATGACGATGACGATGACGATGACGATGACGATGACGATGACGATGACGATGACGATGACGATGACGATGGCGATGGCGAGACGATGACGATGACGATGACGACGACGACATTGATGATGATGTTTATGATGCTGGTGATAATGATCATGAGGATGATGATAATATCTCTAGAGCTAAACATTATAAATGTAATTTTGAAAGCAGTGAAAATGTGTTAGACAAGTTGTGGTAGCTACATGCTTAATAATAATGTTTGTATTTTTGGTAATGATGATTTTATTATTTCTGATAGTGATAATCAAGAGAATAATTGATGACAATGTCTGTGCGCACGACTGAGAAGGTTTGTAGCAATCTGTCACACGGACGTCAAGAAATTATGTCACATGGACGTCAAGAAATTATGTCACATGGACGTCAAGAAATTATGTCACATGGACGTCAAGAAATTATGTCACACGGACGTCAAGAAATTATGTCACATGGACGTCAAGAAATTATGTCACATGGACGTCAAGAAATTATGTCACACGGACGTCAAGAAATTATGTCACATGGACGTCAAGGAAAATGTAGGTCACATGGACGTCAAGAAATTATGTCACATGGACGTCAAGAAATTATGTCACATGTACGAACCACGAAGACTTCATTAGAAACTTATCACGATGACAAACGAGAAAAAATATCTGCAGAAAAAGTTCATAAATTGTTCTATAATATCGTTAACAACAAAACACGAATGAACATTCTGGATTATGAACAAACACTCCGGATTAAATCTTCCGGATACAAATTTGAAAAAAGCGAAAAATGTTTAATGTGAGGTTTTCGAAGACGAAGATAATAATTAACCTTTCTGCACCACGAAATAAGAAGAAATTCAAATAAAAAATAAACTTGAAATTTCTTGAATTGCCTGCTAATTAGCTTCAATGTTGAAAATAAGTATAAAAACTTCAAAGAAGAAGAAATGATGCAATGATAGAATATAATGTGGTTAGAATAAAGTAAAAAAATTAGAATATAGTGATGAAATATTAGAATATTGTGATGGCATATTAGAATATTGTGATGGAATATTAGAATATTGTAATGGAATATTGAATATAGTGATGGAATATTAGAATATAGTGCTGGAATATTAGAATAGAGTGATGGAATATAAGAATATAGTGATGGAATATTGAATATAGCGATGGAATATTAGAATATAGTGATGGAATATTAGAATAGAGTGATGGAATATTAGAATAGAGTGATGGAATATAAGAATATAGTGATGGAATATTGAATATAGCGATGGAATATTAGAATATAGTGATGGAATATTAGAATATAGTGATGGAATATTAGAATATAGTGATGGTCTTAAGAAGGTGGCAACGCCTGCACCCAAGGGGGGATCGAACCCGCTGTCTTTTGATCTGATGTCGAGAGTTCAATCCATCATTCCGTGACCAAAAATGTTATGCTCTGATAATGCTGGGTTCTTATGAATATCTATTACCTTTCAGAATCTGCTGGTTTTATTAATGTATTATTAATGTAGGCAGAAATGGTATACACCTGTCCTACCTATTTGTCTTTCTACCAATGGGTGTCTCTGTTTTCGTAGTTGTATGTGTCATTGTCATTGTGTGTATCAAATCGGTGTATAAAAAAACGTTTTAGCACTTTAACCTTTGCGAACAAATAATTTGTTAAAGTTTATTTTTACTGAATCTAAAAACGTTTTGATTGCATAATCATCATTCACGTTCAAAAAAATATGAAAAAATGACGTGAGTGGGTAGAGCAAGGAGAGGTGAGAGAGAAGAAAAAAAAACTTGGTAGAATAAGAAAAGCAATCAGAGTTGTTTGTGTGTTTGTATGTATGTATGTATGTATGTATGTATGTATGTATGTATGTATGTATGTATGTATGTATGTATGTATGTATGTATGTATGTATGTATGTATGTATGTATGTATGTATGTGCATATATATATATATAAATATATATATATATATATATATATATATATATATATATATATATATATATATATATATATTATATATATATATATATATATATATATATATGTGTGTGTGTGTGTGTTTCTTTTCATATGTTTTTCTAATATGTTTTCTTCCTAATGTGTATGCAAGCCTGCACGTGTTTCTATAGATGTTTGCATTGTCGGGGAAGCTCAGATTAGGGCAATAGAAAACCCTGCTATTGCATGCATATGGCACACTTGTGTGTTATGATCCCTAACAGGCATATGTAAATACATATACGCACGCACACACGTACGCACACGCACACATCTGATGGAGAAGTTTTACGTCTGTTTGGTGCTCTCGAGTATTATTTCCGGAGCCACTTATTCACGATTGATTTATTAAATAAAACTCAAGTAGATTAGCGCCGGGGAACCTTTTTTGCACAAACCCCTTCTCACACCCCATCTCACACCCCATCTCTATACTCTTAGTTGCTCGACCAGACCCATCCTCTTTCAACCACCCAGTCACTCATCTACCTGTCCGTTCACCCGTCCAATCACTACATTCTAAATATTTGCCCGAGGACGTACAGAACAGCCGACAAGAACACAAATGCTTTCACAAATTGTACACACACACACGCACATATAAACACACACACACACACACAAACCCACGAGTGAAAATCCATTAGCAATTTTTTCTCGTTCATACTTAAGGACGTTTGAAACACGCCATAAAGATGGTTGATTTCAAGAATATGTTGTAAAATACATCGCACTACAAGACAGTTATAACTGACATTTAAAAACTGTTTGTCTTCGATGCAAATAAACAAAATTGAAATGAAATCACTTCGGATCAAAGATGCAAGTATTTTTTTTTGTTTTATACCAACAGAAATGGTTGAAGGCATTTTGACGCACCTCCTCCCACGCCGGCCTTTTGCACCAGCCATGCATACGGGATCAGCATCTTATGGAAGTTATGAGCTTCATCCAGGAGGGGCCACAACCATCTTAGCTTCTTATTTCCGCCTGCTTCCCACGGCTGTTTTTCATATTGCAAGGAACCTCACTTACTTTGACTCCAGGCAGTCATTGATAAGAGGCGACTGCCTCTTAAATAATGGAAAGTTAAGCATTTTTTGTCATTAATGGTTCACTGCAACATGATATTACTACTCGATAAAAACGATTAGCAAAAATTTATTTTAAACTCAAATGACTTCTTGATACATTAAGTATCTAAACAAACAAAATATCTGTTTATCGTACCACATGAGCGTGTGTGTCTGTGCATGCATGGGATGGTCGTGACGTCACGGATATGATATCGCAGCACATAGAGTCGTAATAGAAAATTGAAAAGCATACTTGACCGAATGCCAGATGGACAATCTCTCCTGTCGAATTAAGCGCCACATAAATATCAGCCATCGGCTCCGTAGCGCAAAGTTGCAAATTACTTGAATTATAATCTTCTTAAGCATGCAAGTAGATGAAGCATCAATGCTATTTTCGTCACTTAGAGAACAAATAAAATTAGATTGAATAAATATTTACATGGGATAACACATATTACACAATACATATATAGGTACATTGTAATTATTAATAATAAAACTAAAACAAAGAAAAGCAAAAATAAGCACAAAAATATAAACAAACAAATCAATATTGGATCAGTTCATCAAAACAGTTTTGGAAACACGCAAGACAATATCCAAAAAACGTTTCTCTTACTTTCGATATCGCCTCATGGCTCTCATATTTCAAACGTAACCTTCACCAATACCACGGCAAAAAATGCTTTCAAAATACCAGAACAACTCTTCAACTACTCCAGGGGGTCTCCAAACCTTTCAGCCCAAGGACTGCATTAACTATCAAACAGCAGTTTGGGGGCCGACAACACACTCGAAGTCTAAATAAAAAAGTTTATGGAAAGTTTGCCCCCCGGATTTTCGCACCTGTCTTTTCATCCCCGGGAAAGTTCCCCCTTGGAAGTTACCGCCCCGGTTATTCCTTCCTGGGAAAATTTGCTCCCAGGCTTTTCACCCTTGGAAAAGTTCGCACCGGTTTTTCGCCTCCGAATTTTTGCTCCCGTTGTTTTCCCCCGATTTTTGCTCCCAGTTTTTGATCCCCAGTTTTTTGCTCCTGGGAAAATTTGCTTCCGGTTTTCGCTCCCGGTTTTTCACCTTTGCTTTTTGATTTGAAAAAAGTCTGTCACATTTTTATAGTGTTCGTGTTTTTGCACGTTTTCCTCATGAGACGTTGGTCCCTGGGGGTTTCGAGCTTTTTCTCTCTTAAAACTTTTTATCCTCGGCAAAGTTATAATAACCCTTAAAAATATTGCCAGCAGTGTTTCATCCAGAATGCTTGACTTTGAGAGGAAATTTGAAAACTAAGGAAGAGCAAGAGCGTCATTTCAGCATAAAGCTGGAAATGAAAATATTTTCAAAACCCACACCCCCAAACTTCTTTTAAACACTTTCTCTCCCACAATAGCAGATGACTGGGAGAGGGGGAATTGTAGAAATTTTTTTCAAAACTTCTTTAAGCTCTTATACACATTTCCTTCCGAAAATTGCTGATGACCGGAGGGGGGATAGTTGTAGATGCTTTTTGCAAACCTTCTCCAATATTTTTTAAACTTTTTTTCCAAAATAGCCTGAAGACAAACCCAGGAGCGAAAAACCAGGGGCGAAAAACTAAAAGGGAACTACGAGCAAACTTTTCCAGAAGTAAAAAACTAAGATCGAAAGCCGGAGGCAAAAAATGGAAGCAAAAAGACGGGGAAAACCGGGGGTTGAACTTTCCCATATACAAAAAGCGCGGGGGCAAACTTTCTCAGGGGCGAACAAACTTCCCATAGCGAAACAACGCATAAACACCTGTTTTAGTGGGAATGTTGAAATTGTTTCCTAGATGCTGAAATAGCGGACATTTCTGGTTTTAGATTTAATGTTCCTGAAATCAACAGTGACATGAAATTATCTTCGGACATTCGGACATGTTTGTTCTAAAACTGTTCTTCTTTATTTCATTTTTTAAATGTTTGTTCACACAGTTATGTTGTTCCTTAAAATTGAAAAGCGCCTTTATGCAAAAATTTTGACATCAGAAATGTCTTCCTATGGCACAAACTGATAAAATCCCACCAGTCCTTGTTTGAGCTTGTCCTTAAAGAAGTCATTTGCTGTCAAAACAATAATTTGTGGTTGCAGCTCATCTCATTAACTGGCCACATTAAAATAAATAAAAGATTTGCTGTTGAACAGTTCAAAAGTTGATACAACTCTGCATCAAAGCAGTGCCAGCTTACGAACAGTTCGAGAAATTCCTGAAAACATTTCTTCTGAATTGATATGACATTTTCTTGATTGTTTCAATTGGGTCTGATTATTTTTGTATGTGACCATGAAGTCATTTGATCCACGCCATCTTAAATTGACCAAAAAAAAAACAAATAGAATATACAGTAGATGTGCATTAAAATGACTTTAAACTAGCAATGTACAAACATTGATGAACAGTTACTTCCTTCCCTCTACGACTTTTTCATCGAAAAGTTGCCTTGCGTCACGCCCTTGCCTTCTCCGGGAAAATTTGATGCTCAATACTTCTTCGCACTGAAACGTCTCTTGAAGAAATTATAGACTTAATATAAAATTAGTTTCAGTTGAAGTACGCAACCAAAATTGTTAACCTGGTGGAGATAAACTATATATTACTTTATATGATATCATATCACAACAAGATTGCCAATCGGGAAGAAAATAATGACATCATGATATGAAGTAGGTTCTTTTCGGTTCTTTTGTTCGAGTTTGAAGTTTAAAATTGTGAATTGGATCTATTGATAGCGGATATATTTTACAGGAGAAAAGTTTACAATCTATTTGATATAAACTTTCAAAATAAGCCAATTTATTAACTTTAAAAAACCATGGCATTTAAACCCCCACCCCATGGCCACGCACCTGTCCAAATTATATTGCTTAGCAGATAAATAAGGTGCACCATCTCATTTTGTTTATTTCTCCGTCTCCCTCCGTACTTCCATGTCATTCGCTTTGGCTGGTTGTTTGTCTGCTTGTATTTGTCGTTCCGAAAGATTTAGAAGTTATTGTTTGTACTGCTTGATTCACGGAAGGAATTGTTTACAGTGTTCGACTTCTCTATTGTTTTGTTATAATGGAATTTTGTCTGGACGTTTTCTTCAGTTTTGTCTGCCCAGTTCGATCCGTTGTAAATTTTTATTGCATTTGTATTGAACAATCACCAGCTGTGCCAATTTCTTAAAAAAAATCTTCATGTCTCGTCTCTTTTGTTCTCTTCCTCCTTTCCTCTCTGCCATCTTCCTTTAATCATTTTACACGTCCCTAGCGAGTATTTATTTTGACTCAAGGATGGCTCAATCGTCTTGCAGTGACTTGTGTCCAATTAGCAAGGGAATATATGCCGTCCTTTTAATGGGCACGATTCTTCAGCTGACTTCATGCAATTTATAATTTTTTGACGGATAGATGAATAGTGAGAAACTGCATAATTAAACGAATTGCCTTGTTTGGTGGAAATTTGTGGAAATTTTTTTATCTTTGAATGGACCTTCTGAACCTAAAGTTTCTGGTTGTAATAATAGAATTTGGGCTCAAAATTACCAAAGACTCGTACGTATTGTGTTGAATTGGGCTTAAACGAACCGTGTGACTTCCAACTGAAATAACTGACACTTACTCAGCTGAACTGATTCAAATAAATATATAAAAGAATAGGAAGATAATTCGAACTCTAGACGTAATTGCACTAAAAGCCAAATTTAAGACACTAAGGTCCCATTTGAGGTGCACTAACCACTCACCACTCAACTGGGGTTGCACTCAAACGTTTTTAACCACCTGGGTACCTTACCGGTGTACTTTATAGGAGTTCGTTTCTCGTAATGATTACGCATTTCTATTTCGGGCTCAAGAGTTTTCAAATTACTAGAAACTCAAAAAATTTGTCAATTATACTCATGTTTATTCACGGTTGTTGTTGAGAATTTGTAGATTGCATAACATTTACTATTAATAACTTTCGTGTATATCGCAAAAAAATATAATAAACATCAATAATTTTTTAGTTAAACTAAAAAATAAATCGCAAAACGAAAGATCTCAACCAATTAATCGCTGTTTATTCGCGTGAAAGAAACACGGGCCAGAGAGAATGCTATCATCCATATATATATATATATATATATATATGCTATCATCCAATCGACTTCAAATCTGAGTGGCAATCGATCCCGCGGAACTGAAAGATCTTTTTGTCTGAAGCAGTAGTATAGTAAATAACACAAGGTTAAACATCTTAAATAAAATAAATAAATAAAATATAAATAAATAAAGGTTTAAGTATTAATTAATTATAACAGGAATTAAAGATTTTTCTCCGGGTAATTACATAACTTTTATTTTTCACTCGAGTACCACTTGTTAACAGTACAAATGTACAGAATACCGGCGTATCATTCCCATGTGTAATTAGCATTAAAAAATCTATAAGATCTATTTGTTTCTATACTATTTATAAAACTTTAATGTGCTAAAATTTAGCGACCAATTGCTTAAAAATTGTTCCAGAGATTTGTCTGCGTCAGTCGAAGACCATTGAGCCTGTGGATGAGAAAGTTGAATGAACATTCAAGGAAGTTGAGGTGTGTGTAAAAGTTTAATGTCGAGTAGCATCCGTCCAGGGATGTTGTAGATGGAAGCGATTTGAATCAATGTTTGTTCCATAGACTCACATGAATTTAAAAATGTCGTCTAGAAAATTTTCCCATTTCTCCTCCTTCGTAGTTCTCCCAGAGCGACAATTGTACGAAATTTACGACCCAGATAAAAAAGAAATCCTGGTTTCATGCGACGAAAGATATGAAAACCAGGAGACTATAAAATGAAAATTAGCTGCTTCAAAATTACCAAGTACCAACTTCACAAGTTAAATAAATTTTACAAAGGTTTTGTTATATTTTTAGTTTTAGTTTTTCAGCATGCACAAAGGGAATAAGAATGACCGAGAAATGCATCAAAGGAAAACTACAACAACCAGACAACTGTCTGTCTGCCTGCCTGTCTGTTTGCCTGCCTGTCTGCCTGCCTGCCTGTTTGCAGTCTCTCAACTCTTCCAGGTCAATAAAAAATTGCTTGCCACTTCCAGCTAGAAATTGTTTTTATATGTACATACATTCACTTATGTGAGATTTGTTTGTTTATGTGATAATTTATTTGTTTACTTATTTGTTTAGTTGTTTATTAATATGTTTGCTTATATACGTGCTCTTCTGTTTGTACCAGCTTATTTATTTATTTAAGCGTCCAATTAAATATTTATTTATTTATTTATTAATTTGTTATATTTATTTAATCTTTTATTTGGTAATATTTGGGTATTGATTTTATAGGTTTGTTTATTTATTTATGTATTTTTATTTTGTTTAGTTTTTGTTTTTTCTTCCTTTCTGCTTCTTCGAGTTTTGAATTCATTTTCTTTCTTTTTTTGAATTCATACTTGTTGAGATTTCTTGACTCGAGTAGTTTTAATTAGAAATGCTTCTTCTGTGGTGACATATATTGGAGATTGTATTGACGCTGTGCTGCTGATTTTGATGATAGTTTGTTTGTTTTATTGACGTTCTTTTGTATGCTGTATTGACTTTTTTTGTATGCTGTAATGGCGTTCTTTGGTATTTTGTAATTGTTGAACTGATAATGTTGTTGTGTTGATGTTGTTGTCGTAGTGTTGTTTACACAATAATTCAATTACTCTCAGCCGAACAAAAACAAAGCCAGTCAGCTACGAGCACATCCGAGCAGATAAGAAGAGATATTGGATAATTGGTTTCTCTTATTTTCTGTCGCCTCTCTTCCAAGTTGACCTATGACCTGGGAGATCTCGTTTATCAAGTCACATCCCACCATGATATAGACTTTATGAAAAGTACTCACTCCATTTGTCATCGGTCCTAATCTAAAGCAGGAATTTATGTCTTCTTATAACGGCGTGACAGCAAATTCTCTGCGTAAGAAGTGCTTTTATGACTCAGCATTGTAAATGAGAACTGGCCAATTTAAAAGGATTTTATTGTCAGTGTGTTTGCTCGGACGTGCACAATTGCAAGCAGATGTCCGGTTGTGTGCGTGCGTGTGTGTGTGCGTGTGTTCACGTACGTCGGATGGCTTTTTCGGCAGGATGAAATATACGATCTGTTTGTCATTAATTTGAAAGTCTTTCAAACGACATCACATTGATGCACCGTCTTCTCCAATTAATCCACCCATCACTTTTCTGATCATCAATTCTTTCATTTTATAGATATCTCCAACATCGACCACTCGGTCATTAATTTCCGGTTTCAATGCAAATGAATCGACTCACAGTGAGACACATTAACTGTTCGAAAAAAAATTATTTCATTTTTAACTATTTATTTTTTTGATACGGTCGGTTGAAAACGGAAACGATGAAAGCAATACTTCTTATCTGCTTCGTCGCCAACAAATTGATGAAAGCGAAAACATTCTCGAGGGAATGTCCATGATAGAAGTTGATATAAAAAAAATTTGCTTTTAACATTTTGTCTCATTCGAATTTGACAGCTGCACATTTCAAATCTCAATAGATATGTTTATTTTTTGTGCGTCGGTGTATCCACTAGACACGACAAAGCCTAAAATAGCTTTTTGGTTGAAAAATATATTTATACATCCTCATATACATCTATAAGGCATGATATTCATACGTCCTTCTATAAAAGAACATGCTCTCTTGATTGAATGACTAATCTAATTAACCAACGCCCAGCTAAAAACGATCAGCCTATAAACATGAGATTTGGAACTTGTATTACATTTATAATTGATTGCGTGAACACCTGCAGAGAATTATTTTTTTATACTCAAGTTCTTGTTTTTAATGATACCATTTATGTTTTTCATAAAAAATAGCATTTCCTTCGAAAGAAAAAGCTTGCATCCAATTTGAAAATTTTCCAAAATCTAAAAATTTTGCGGTAACAGTACAGCAGAATTTGTCGAATATTTGAAATTTTTAGATCATATTCAGGCATACACATTTTTCCATCTACAATTTTTTTTTATTTTTTGTCGGTACACTGACGTTTTCTTTGAAAACATTTATAAGCGAATATTAAAAAACTTCCGAGAGGCAAAAAATGTACAACCCGGTAACGCAGAAGTTCCCAAAGTTTTAAAGGTTGTAAGCCAGTTTTTATACTCGAACTAGCGGGTACCCGGCGTTGCTCGGAGTTTTTAGAGGTTTTTCTATCGCTTTTCCCTCTCACTCCCGTTCCCGCTTGCTCTCCCGCTCCCGGTTGTTTTCTCGTTTCCGCTCGCTCTTTCGCTCCCGGTCGCTTTTCCATTCCCGCTTGTTTTCCCGTTCCCGTTCCCGCTTTTTAAAAAGTTTATATATTTTTGAATTTAAAATAAAATTATTCTGTTCTTTGAAATCAAATTTGATTTAACTGTATTAAAAAACTTTTGTTGTTTGATAGGGTTTAAGAAGAAATAAATAGTTAAAGCAAAACAAATATTCCATGCCCTCAAAAAAAAATTCGAACCTCTCCCCCTTCAAAAAAATCCTGGGTGGGCAACTGACTGCTTTATTTTGTTTTGTTGTGAAGTTGTGATATCTTTTTAATGTAGTTTGAGGCTACTATTATTGACGATCCACTTTGTGAATCAGCAACAACAACTTTCAAAGACGTCACTTCCTTTTCCGCATTTCCGATTATTTTTAATTATTTGGAGATCCGATTGATATAATAGTCTATTAGTATTTAAACAATATCAATATTAACAACGATTAGGGCTATCGTTTATTTTTAAACGTTATTAGTCAAATTTGACAGGGACGTTATTTAACCAAAACCTTTGGGGCAAACTGCTCTCAGGGCCAACCAATTTGTTATTTTTGATGACCGGGCCGGGCAGGGGTTGTTGGAGGTACTTTCTTCAAAAATTTTCGAAACCTTTTAATTTTTCTTCCCAAAATAACTGATGAACGGCCAGTGGTTGATCCGGATGATTTGGTTATGGCTTGTTCATTAAACTTTTTCCAAGAATTGATTCTGCACTAATTTTCTTACTAAACTATACACTTTTGCTTCTAAAATTAAGTGATGGCCGGGGGAGGGGAGGTAGTCGGAGATACATATTCAATTTTCAAAAAAAAATTTATTACAAGCAAAAACATCTACACTCGAATAAAAACAGCCCCACAAACTTTTTATGGGTTGGCCGTAAGGGGAGGTGATCGCTCCCTTATGGATCCACCACTGTGACCCGCAGGATGTAATCGGGGGTATTTTTCAAAAAAAATCAACACCGATAACCGGGAGGGGTGGAAGTCTGAGGTACTTTTTCTCAAAAATGTCCAAAACCTCTTTTAATTTTTTAGGGAGAGCCACCACTAATACATCACAAAAAGTTCACTTTATCCGTAATTGGGAGATCACTTTATGCGTAATTGGGGGCCCATCTATCTATAAAAAAGGCCCACTCAAACCTCAAAAGCTTTCACTTTACTCTGTTGAGAGCATTTTTGGGGTCCAAATTTATCTTTCAAGAACCCAAAATTACGTCATGGGGCCCACTCAAAATGTTTGAAGGAGGGAATGGAGAGAAAGGAGAAATATGAGAGAATCTAGAAGTGCGTGAGACTAAACGCACAGCAGAATTAAAGACTTAACGGTTTTAGTAAATGCAGAAAAGTAGTATAAAAGAAAGACCACAATAAAAAGAGTTACGATAATCAATTCGGGACAAAATAAGAAAAGAGACCAAAGGTAGTAGAGAAGGATCATCTGTTGTTGATGAATCCGGTCGATAATTCTCCAGTATTTAATTAATTTATTTGTTTTAGATATTAATTAATTTCAATTTTTTTAATTTACTGTTAAAGTTATTGAAATTTAACTTGCGCTACTTTTAACTATTATCACAGCAGATGCTCAATGTTGACTTTTTCGGTGGATCGTAATTCATTGCGTTTTTTCGAAAAGTTGAAACAGTTGTAAAATCAAAGTAATTGAAACAGTGATCAAGTGCAAAATATAGGGTAATGGCTGTGAACAAGGAAGAATTGAAAATGGTATTCAATGACCTGGGCATAGGTAAAAATGGTTATATTGATAGTCTGGATGAATTTGCCAGGTTATGCGACTATTTCAACACAGAGAAAGTCCCAGACAAGGTTTGCATGTGTGCACATATTCTATGAA
This sequence comes from Erpobdella octoculata, assembly GCA_963978895.1. Lineage (NCBI taxonomy): Eukaryota > Metazoa > Annelida > Clitellata > Hirudinida > Erpobdellidae > Erpobdella > Erpobdella octoculata. The sequence goes on from OZ022239.1 coordinate 11,433,085, forward strand.
TATGAATTGACTGACTTGTTGAAAGTTGTCTGTTATTTAATTTTAATTCACCTTTTGAGCTAACGGTGCTAAATAACTAAATAGATTTACGTAGATAACCCTTGGCCTTAGGGCTTAGTTTAAAAGTTTTAAATTTTTTTCATTAAAAATTAAAATTGAAGGAAATAGAAGAGTTGTTTTACAAACTGGATACTGATTTTGATGGAAAGATCAGTCAGGATGAATTATTAGCAGAAATGTTTAGAAAATCATCTTTAGATGATAAGTCACTTTTTACTCCAAGTTCTGAAGACAAAAACTTGTCAACTGCAACTCATGCTAATGAAAAATTAAATTCTGGAAAGACTGCTGAAGAACCATCCTATGGCAACCTAAATTATGTCACACGACCTGATGCTTCTGATTGGCTGAATTATCTTGACCAGGAAAGAAGAAGGTAAATATTTTATACAATACAAAAATATAATTTAATGGAATAATTGTGAGTACTTTATTTTTAAGTCATTTGTATTGACTTTGCCATGTTTGCTTGATTGTTTGTTGATTTATTAACTTCCGTGGAATCTTTTGACAGTTAAAATCATAGTTCCCGTCATCCAATTGAGCTAAAATTTGATGTATTTAATTGCTGTCAATGACAACGCATTCTATAAAATTTTCTGATCGATCAGATAAATTTAATTAAAATTTTTACAAAATTACAAATTTTTGTCAAAATAAGTAAAACTATCAGTTTAGTTTCAAGTTCATTTAAAGTAAGCAGACATTTATTTTTAAAATAGAAGATTTATAGTAAATTACTTTGTTTTTATGAATTGATTTTTTTTATGTTTTTTTTTTTAAGTTACGTCGAAAGTGCTGAAGTGATTGATTTTTGGGAAAAACTTGGAATTCCAGATGGAAAAACTATTTTAAAGGTCATTTTTCTGAGGCAATATTTTTATAATAATTTATCAAGTCTGCACAAGTGACATAGATTTATAAAAAGATAATAATGACTTATTCATGAAACTTTAAGATATGCTGACATGACATTGGTTATGTTCAATCAATATAATCCTACAAAATATATTTGTTTATTGGAGGAAATTGTTTTTTACAGCTTCTTGGGTTCAAATTAGTTGATAAAATAAAACCATCAGATCTTTCTCATGCTCTCGAGAAAGAACTTCAAAACCCCAAAAATACTGCTCTTCAACAAGCTGCAGTTCATTCTCTTCTTCATTCTACTGATAAGTTGTGGTAAAATGGATTTTTTAATTGGCTTAAAAATTGAATAGTTCGTTTATTTATGCATTGATTGAAATATTATGTTATGGCATTGTAAAAGTTAAAATATGTTACGTTATGGCATTGTAAAAGTTATAATGTGTTATGTTATGGCATTGTAAAAGTTATAATGGGTGTTATGTTATGAGGTAAGTCTATGTTCGATATAACTTTTATTTGTATTGCAGCCAAAAAGCTGGATTAGTCTGTGTTTGTGTTATGTTATGTCTTGTTATGGTTTTGTTATAAGAAAAATTATGCTATGTTATGTTATAGTATGCATAAGCATTAAGCATTATGATCTTTCGAAATATTGTTTTTTATGTTATGTGATATTCCTATTCTATCATGACACATAGAAAAATGATTTGAATGAATATCTAAATACTTTTTATGTTATGTTAAAGTTACTTAAAGGATCTTATAGCTAATCTTTTCCATCACTAAGATTGAGTTTAATTTCATATTTTCTACATCAAATCTTGCATGAAATTTCTTTATTTAATCAATATCTGAATAAATATTTGAGAACATTTTATTCTGAAGGAATGACAATCAGGATTTGGTGGAAGAGTTTCTTCATCTGAATGAAGAAGTTGATGAATTGAAAAGAAATGCTAAAGAAACAGAAGAAAATCTCCAAGCATTGGAACAGAAGAAGAACATGGAGATAAAGTGTTAAATTTAATTTGGAAATAATTTAGAGTAGAATAACACTTTTTAATGAAAGAGGAAATGGGATATTCAGAGTAGAGCCAGACCGAAACTCGGTTTCCGCACCGAAACCAGGCTTAAAATCGGTTTCGGTTGATCTGGTTTCGGTTTCGGTGTATTTTCTGCAAGGTTTCGGCCGAAACTAAAAAAAATTTAGAAGATGTTCAATGTGGTTATATTCAGTAGTTTAGCAGTGTTTTGATTGTGTATTGTATAAGTGTGTTTGTATGTGAGACTGTATGTATATACATTTGAGGTGGAATTGAAATCGTACCTCCAAGCACCACATCTACCTTGTTCAACCATTATTTTTGCTTATTGGCATCACAGCCAATACCCACTACTTGAAGTTGCTGCGCAAAAGTTCTTGTCGGCACCACCTACTGGCGTAGCAAGTGAGCAAATGTTCAGTTCGGTAGGTCAAATTTATGCGGAACATAGATATTCACTCCTAGGTGAAAATTGTGAAAAATTATTTTTTGCATACAATCTTATGCGCTATTTACGCAGTGTTCAATAGCGCTCGGTCATGAACTTATTAAACAGATGTGTTTTAAGTCCACGCCGGAAAGCTGTGAGAGAAGTAGAGTTAGTAAGAGAAGAAGGAAGAGAGTTCCAGAGATAGGGACCAGAGTAGGAGAAAGAGCGTTTAGCAAAAGAATGCTTAATAGTGAAGACGCGAAAGTGACTAAGAGAAGAAGAACGAAGACCAGACTTAGGAGGAATATGTATTAAATTAGTTAAGTAGATAGGAGAAAGACAATTTTTTATTTTATACATTATTAAACAGATTTTAAAAATCACCCTATATCTGAGAGGAAGCCAATGGAGAAGAACAAGAGATGGAGAGATGTGAGAGAAGTAGGAGGTGCGAGAAACTAAGCGCGCAGCCGATTTGAAGGCTTTAGAGAGAGGATAAAGGGTAGTGTCAGGAAGACCATAATATAGTGAATTGCAGTAGTCAATTCGAGACAGGACAAGAGAAGAGACTAGAAGTTGCAGAGAAGGGTCATCCAGAAGTGGACGAAGCTGCTTAATGCGGCGAATATGGAAGTAACAAGATTTAGTAACAGATGTAATTTGAAGGGTTAGAGACAAGTTGGAGTCAAAGAGAAAACCTAAGCTACGAATCAAAGGAGAAGGAGAAATGGAAAGAGAAGATGGTGGTTGCAAAACCAAAGGAAGAGGATTTAGAGATTTAGAGGACTTATTGAAGTAGATTAGTTCAAACTTGTCAGGATTAAGTTTGAGACAAATAGAAGAACTCTAGGATATAATAGATTGAAAGCAGGCAGCTATTTGATTATTGATTGATTTCATTACTTTTATACACATTTTGAATAAAATAATTATATTTTTGTGTTATTAGATTGAAAAAAATTACATTTGCAAATTAGCGTCTTGTTTCAATTTTTTGATTGCAAAAGTCCTAAAATGTTTTGGTTTGGGCCGAAACTAAGAAGTTCGGTTCGGTTCTGGTTTCGGTGTAAACGTTTTACATAGTTTCGGTTGCAGTTTCGGTTTCGGCAAAACTCAAAAAGATGGTTTCGGTCTAGCTCTAATTCAGAGTATGTCTCCTTAGCTGACAGTTCCTGGGCAGGGCATTTATTGCATTTTGTTGTTTTTGTCTCTGGCACCTTTAAAACAAAATAATTCTAATATTTAAAAAACTAATTTGATGAACAACTGTTATTCCAGGGGGGGGGGGCAGTTATGTCCAACACATTTAAATTGATGGTTGAGTTATGTGTTTATTTATGAAATACTAAATAAAATGAAATTAGTTTTATTTTTTATGTTTATGAGGAATGAAAAGGTTACTAGAAGGTTTTTAAAAGTAAACATGTTGTCTTTATTGACGCAGATTTTGATAGCTCTGTGGATATAAATTTCTTTTTTCAGTTATGAGTTACATGAGACTCCCTATTAAGTTACTTGTACACATAAAGTTAGCACTTGTACTCATAAAGTCAGCACTTGTACACTTAAAATCCGCCCTTGTACACATAAAGTCCGCACTTGTACACATAAAATCAGCACTTGTACACATAAAGTCAGCACTTGTACACATAAAGTCAGCACTTGTACACAAATGTCAGCACTTGTACACATAAAATCAGTATTTCTAAGCATAAAGTCAGCACCTGTATACATTGTTATACAGCTAAGTCCAACCAATGGATTTTATTTTCACTTTTATTGAAAGTAAACACATAACTGCAAAATGCATTGTGATTACAATGATTAAAATTTTTACTGTTAAACAGTTAAGTTTTTACATATAAAAAGGCTCCTGCAAGAAGCCAATCAGAAATTGAGAGAAGAAACTTCCAGGGATCTCCACCTTCCATTGGTTGGATCATCGGAAGTGTTTCCAGAAGACATCGAGGAGTTGAAAAAGTTACAAGAAGAACTTGAAAAACAGTTGGAAAGTTCTATGGAAGAATGCAATAAGTTGAAACAAAGAAATCTTGCATTAGAAAATGTGAGAGTTTTCTGTTGTTGATTTAATGTTTTGTTGATGTAAATTTTACATTGTTTTTAAGAAGCATTTAATATTGTATTATTTAATCGTATTTGCCAGGAAATACAAAAATTAAAAAATGACTTAGAAGAAGCAAGCAACAGTAGTGAATTTTTTCTTAGAGAGAATGACCAACTGCTTGAAGATTTAAAAGTAAACTTAAATGTTTAATAATCTTAATTAATTATTCTCAGATTTAATGGGTTTTTTTTCCATATACAATATGTATTGGTTATTAGCAAGCAGATTAAAAACTTATGCTCCTATTTCTTTATTTATTTTTAGAATGAAAAATTGTCAGATTCATCAAGGAAGGAGAAGAACACACAACTTCATGAAACTTCTCAGTTTAATTCTTTCGATTTTGGTAATTAATTAATTTATTTATCTACTTTAAATTAATTCTTTCAACTCATTTCGACCTGCTAAGATGTTTAAGGTCTTCTTAGTTTTTTTATAACTTTTTATTAACTTATTTAGATATATTGAAACTTTCATGAAATATTTAATTAAGTTAAAATCTTATATTAAACAATTACTTGATACATTAGATGATAATGCATCTCCTGAAGAAATCAGGAGAAAAGTGAGAGAAGAGATGGAGAGCATGCAGAGAAGAGCATTGAAGGAGAGGAAAGAAGTGGAAGGTTCTCTGATGGTTGAAATATCAGAGTTGGAGAGGAAACATGAGGAGGAATTGGTGAAACTTCAAAAAGATCATGAAAAAGAGAAAGTGGGAAAAGTCGTTTGTTTATTGAAGAAAATTAGATTTATTGATTTATGTTTCTGCTGTCATAATGCTTATCTTGAAACTAACTAATTCAGTTTACCAAACTTTAATAAATTTGTGTATTGCTGGATGTCAATATAAGATAATCGGCATATATACAAGACGAGTTACTATACCATATTGCTTATGACTATGACTATATGTAATAAAAAAACATAACCATATGAAGTGGTTAAAGTTGCTGACTGGAATGGGGTTCCGGTCAGCAATTTTCAAGGATGCATGAGCTCCTCTTAGTGAATACTTGAAAGAACTCACTGAATCGTGGTTTCGTTCCAAGCATGATCTTACTTGTGTGGTAGAAATATCAAATCGCTGGGTGGCTGCTAAATTCTACTTTTTCTGTGTTTGAATAATTTTACTGCTATCTAAATTAATTTATTTATTTAAGAATGAGCTTGTGGCAGCCCACAAGAGAAATCTGGCAGATGCCATTGCAGAGAAAGAGAAAGACTTGTTGACCGAGTTCGTCATGGACAAGATGAAGTTGCCCGATAAGTTAGAAAGTGATTCTTTGAACGATACGATTGCCAGACTTGAAGAGCAATTACAGTTTAGTGTTTGGAATATCGTGATTGTTTTTTTTTTAAATTAGCATAATTTCAATGTGAAAAATTTAGGAAAAAAGATGAAGAAATTAACAATCAGAAGAAAGATTTTGATGAGAAAATGAAAGCCATGAGTTTAGGGGAAGAAGAATTGAAGAAATTGAAGGAAAACTTTCAGAATGAAACTGCTGAATTATTAGCGACGTGTAAAGATGAAATTTCACAACTCAAGACTTTGCACCAAGACGAGTTATTAGCATTACAAAAGAAGCACAAGGAAGATATCGTTAATTTAACGAGAGAACACCAATCGGAAATGTCTGATCTGCTTGAAGATCGGGGTCATTCGGAGTCTTCCACAGAGTTGAAATTGGTTGAAGCCAACAAAAAGATTGCAGATATGAATGAGGAGCTTCTGGATATGGATAAAATAATAGAAGGTTTTGAGAAAAAGTTGAAAGATTCTGAAAATATGGTTGAAGATTTAAAAGCTAAGCTTGTTAAAAAATCAAATGAAATTGAAAGCAAGGATGAACAGGTAAAAGCAAAGGAGGCACATAATTTTGATTTGCAAAATAAACTACTTGAAATGACAAAGATGTTAACAATATTGAGAGATGATAATGAATCCGATAATGGAAACAGCAGTGATGCAGACAAGGTGCGAAAATTAAAAGCAGAATATGAATCTAAAATTGCAAAACTGAATAAGGGAAATATCACTGAACCACAAATCCTTGCTGAAAACTTAGACGTCAAACCAAGATCAAATGTCCTGGCTGGAGAACCGAAAGATATTCAGTCGAACACCAATATGTCAGGTTTCAAGGCAGAAGATGACAGAGAAAAGGAAGATTTGAAGAAGTTTTATGAAGATGAAATAGAAAAAATGAAAGAAGATTTTACTGTGACATTAAAGAGACTAAATGAGGACAGAGATGAAAAAATTGCTCATGTAAAATCATCCGATGCTTCTCTTTACGATGGCAAAATTAAAGATATCGTCAACAAATACGAGCAGCAAATTCTTGAATTGAAAATGGACAACGACAGGAAATTAATGGATTTATTTCAATTGAACCAAACTAAAGAAGTTGAATTAAATGAAAAGCTGAATAAAAAACTAGATTCAGAATCTAATTTGATTGGTCAACTTGAAAAATTGTCAAGAGATTATAACACTGTGAAAAATGATAAAGAGCAGGTAATAATAATTGTTTTATTATATTATATTACATTTTATTATATTTTATTATTGTCACGCACTCCTCTACAGGACAATACGCGACTAGCTGAGAGTAGAGTTCTTGTGATAGTAATCCACTCTTTATTAATAACAGGAATCGTGCCAAAGTTTAAGGTATATAGATAGTTAATTAATGATACAATTCTAACAGACAAGCAATTCTGCACAAATTATCTCCACAAGTTTTTTGCAACAACCGCCAACAATAATTTAGTTCTCGTTGTAGCATCTCTAGTGAGTCTGTAGCCCCTTATATAACAATAAGTCATGTGACGTAGCAATATAGCATGCTGTCTGAGTATTGAGCTGACATCAGTATATGCAAATACAATTCGCATGCACTCAGAGAAACTAGACCATCACACAAACATAGTTCAACTGCACACATACTAAACATCACGCAAAACAAAATAGGTTGGCATGGGCAAGACGTGACAATTATATTATATAATAATCGTTTTATAATTTTAGTATTTGATCTATTAATTTCATTTAGGTTTTGTTGGAACTTGCTTCGCTGAAAAAGGGGAACAGTGAAAGTACTTCGACGAATCCTCAGAAACTTTCTGTGCGAATAAGTTTTTAATTAATTTCAAAAATATTTGTAAAATATAAATATATATGAATTCAATTCTTAAATTACAGATGAATCAAGCAAGTTTGAGTGCTGAAAGAGATCTACTAAAAGATCAACTGAAAAGAACATTAGCTCAGGTTCTTTGAAAATGTTTAACAACTTAAGTAGTTTTGAAAATTACATTTTTTAGTTTTGAGAGTTATAGACTAAGGATAATAATGAATTGATTTGTGGATATTCAACTTCAATGTTGGTGTCTCACTAGGGTTAGACAGTTGCAATAACTTCATTGAGATACATGGATGGATTCTGTTGATGTTAAGACCTAATTGATTACTGCTATTTTACCTGCTTTTCGTAAGCTGAGAAGCTTATATATATTAAAGTAGGAATAGAAAGACTTTGTAATGATGTATGCAGTTGTTCTAGATTCATTGAATTCTTACAGAATCAATTGTTATAATAGCAAAAGGAATTGACATCACTAATAAATTCTATCTCAATTCATTTGTTTCTTTAAACTATTTTTAAAGTAACTTAGAGTGATTGATATGTTACTTACAGCTGAACGATGTTACAGCAACTTTGGCCGCTGTTACAACTCAGCACAGAGCTGACAGGCAAATGTGGATGCAATCCAAAGAAAAACTTATCAACCCTGTAAAACATCAAGAACTGTCTAATGAGTTGACACTAGTCATTGCTACCAATCGCAAATTGCAAAGCATGCTCGATCGCAGCCAATCAGATATCACTAAAATGCTGACCGGTTGGTGGTGTTATGTAATTTTTAAATTTAATAAATGGCCTTAATTCAGTGAATTCAATATAATATGCCATCATTTTTTGTTGAATTTGTTATTTTTCTATTTTGTATGATGCATTTTTTTAGTGTACCCATGTATTAGTTTTATTTATTATTAATTATAATATGATATTATTGTTATACCCAATTGAAATATTGCATTCTATCTGTACAAAGCAACAAGAGAATCATATGAGACAGAGATGAAAGTTTTAATGAAAGAAAAAGATTTGGTTGATGTTCAAGCTACAAAGTTAAGGAAACTTTTAGAAGAAAAAGATAGTCTGCTCAAAAATGTGGTTAGATCAGCTGTTTCCAACATTTTTTATGTGACAATCTATATGTGAGTTTGCTCTGACTCTCACACAATGCAACAATTGAATCTAATTTTATATTGGTTTTAATCAATTTGAATTTTTAAAATTTTAAATAATCAAGTGTTAAATTTGTTATATGGTCTTTTTGATAGTTTATAGTTTTATAGTAGAGATGGGAATCGAACCCAAAATTAGAAGTTCGAGTTCGGTTCGGGTTCGGTCCCTTTTTGGTTCGAGTTTGATTCGGGTTCGGTTGCTGTGGGGTTCGAGTTCGGTTCGGGTTCCGTTGCTGTGGGGTTCGAGTTCAGTTCGACTTTTATTCGAGTTCGAATGCAATCGACAAGTTAAAGTTTGTTCGAGTTTAGCTCGAAATGTGATGACTATTGATTGAGTTCAGTTCAATTTTTTAATACACAAATAATAGGTACATTTATTTAAACATTATTTAAAATAAGAACAAATCAGAAATTTTAATTGTATTTTAAAAATATTAGTTGCTCTTTCAAAATCTGTTGAATGCAAATAAAGTAAATGTAAAAAATAAAAGTATTTTAAATAGCACCATAATTATAACAAGTAAATTAAAAACGAATTTTTAAAACCAATGCTTTTATATGTAATTAAAACACAAATTTTGCAATCAATTTTTTATTATATTACTCTTTTATTTTATGTTAAAGTCGAAATATCTTAATTATATCAAAATATCGAAATTAATTAAAATTATCTAAATTTATTGACTTATTGTAAAATTAATAATTGAATATTGCATTGTCTTCTATTTTAAGCATGTATGCAAAATTTGAAAAAATCTATCATCAGGAAGTGACTCAAAAATTGATTGCAAGATTTGAAACAGACAGAGAAACAAACAGACAGACAGAGAAACAGAGACGACGAGTTAATAAAAGCATTGGTAATAATAATAAAAATATCATCAAAAAGCATCGAATTTAAATATCTCAACTATTTTCATGAAAATTTCGTACACGCTTGAGAATCGCGGTCAGTGAGTGTGGTTCGTGTTAACTTGGTAAAATAGTCTGCCAGTCGGTTAGCGTTTTGTGGTAAAAAAAACCCTCAAGAAAACCCTCAAGAAACCCCTCGATAAAATCCTCAAGAAAATTAACTAAATTAATTGACTTATTGTAAAACTAATAATTGAATATTGCATTGTCTTCTATCTTGAGCATGTATGCAAAATTTGAAAAAAATCTATCATCAGGAAGTGACTCAAAAATTGATTGCAAGATTTGAAACAGACAGAGAAACAGAGCCGACGAGTTAATAAAAGCATTGGTAAAAATATTTTATATAACACTATAATTATAGTCCCAAACTGTAATGACTTTGAATGTTATAATAGTTTAATAGACATAATTTAAATTTAATCATTTCATCTTTACCATCTTCAAAAGGCAAATACACTTGAAACTATTCCAAATAGGACTCTTTGTCCATGTCGCATCTACTAATCGCGCCTGATTTTGAGACACCAGCTTATCAAAGTTTTTACAATCACTTCTAACTTTCGCTATATCAAGTTTTTTCGATGGAGAAGAAACAATGATACAATCCATTATAAATTATCGGATAGAAATGCCGCCGCTTATAACAATGAAAACAATAACAAAACAAATAACGCTGGTCCGTTTTTTTTTCATAGATAAAAAAGCAAAGAAAAATAATCAAATAAGTGATATTAAAAAGCTTGGCCCAATATTGTCATTTAATTTTCTAGGTTGGATTTTTTTAATTTTGTTCAGATGATGTTTTAACTGGGTTCGAGTTCGGTTCGAGTTCGACCATTAATGGGTTCGAGTTCGGTTCGAGTTCGACCGTCATTGGGTTCGAGTTCGACCGTCATTGGGTTCGAGTTCGACCGTCATTGGGTTCGAGTTCGACCGTCATTGGGTTCGAGTTCGACCGTCATTGGGTTCGAGTTCGGTGCATAAAAATTTGGGTTCGTTCGAGTTCGGTTCGAAATGCTAAAATGTGGGTTCGAGTTCGAAAAGTTCGGTTCGAGTTCGGTTCGATTCCCATCTCTATTTTATAGTCTCCTAACCTTTGTGTTGCAAATATATGTCTCAGATCATAATTTGATTCTGTTTCTATTTTCTCTCTTTCTTTATCTAGGCTCACGATTGGTTCTTATTAGGCAAAGCAGAGTTATCTTGTATGCTTAGCTTTCAATTGTATTGTATATATGTTTGACCAGCTATTGTATCATTTATGTGTTTGGTCAACAATGACATTTTTTATATGTCTCAAACTTCTATGTGTTCCATCAAGAAATTTTTTTTTAATTTTCAATTAAAATTTCCATCAATAATGATTTCACTGGTTCTAAAAATTAAAATGTTTATTAATGTAATTTTTATATTTTCTTTAATAAATTGTTTAGGATGAAAAATGGTTAAAGGCCGATCACCTCATAAAAGACTTGTACACAGAAAATTCACGACTTGTCAAATACCTTCAAAACCTTGAGAAGCAAAACATTGATGCAAGCAGCAAAATCAGAACTTTAGAAGAAAAATGTCTCGTTTTAGGTGATCTTATTAGAAAACTTTGTCCTGCCGCCCTGGGTTGACATTTGTTTTCAAAACGTTGTTGAGAAGGGGTTTTTTATTTATTTGTTTCAATTTGCTGTAGAACCTCAGAAATTTGCTTTCTTTTGCTATGAGAGTTAGAAAATAACGTATATTTTGTTATGTTAGTGTGTTTTCAGAGTGCCTTTTATAGTGATTGTAGAAGTCTTTTTATTGAATATCATGTCACACCTGTCTAGTTAATATTTCATTTGCTAACTTGTTAGTTATCTTAAAAGATTTTAGATAAGTTATTTTGGAAGTTTATTTATTTATTTTTTGAAAGTTTATTTTCGTCATTCCATTGTTGGAACCAAGTGCCTTTTAATAATTCAAATTATATATTTGTATAGGATTTTTACACACTTGCAACTGCTTTAACAAAACTATTTATTGTTAAACAGATTGTTTGTTTCAGTGCAATCAACTTCTTGTTATATTGAACAGTATTTTTGTTGTTTTATGCTTAATCCACACACTTACTTTTAATAAAATAGTTGATAATTAGAGATATTTGAATTACATTTTTTCATGTTGGTACTGTAGGATTTTATATATTATTATAATTAGCATAATATATTATTAATTATTATTATATTATAAGTGTTATTTTATCATTTATTATTTTATCTATTTTAATGTTATATTCATGTTGCTTGTTGTTTATTCTTGGTTTTTCCACTACAGTTAGGACATCGTGTACATCGTTGGTTTTATCTGGTGATTTCAAATAAATCTTGATTGTAGCTTTACGTGTAGTTTTTACATCGTACCTTCGTTTCCGCTACAAATTGGTGACCCGACTATAGAAAATATGGAAGATTTCATTGATTTCACAAGTACGGACAGCACGCCGATGTCGAGCGATGATCCAGCACAATCGACACCATCACACGCAGGCATCTACGCTATGCTGCAACAGCTCACAACTATCATCTCTGCCCTAGAAGCCAACCAATCAGGTAGGAGCCGGTCAGGGAGTCGACAACCGTCGTCATTGCGACGCCGTTCTCGCAGTTCCGGTACAAAACCAGGCATGTGCTGGTACCATCAGACGTTTGGAGAAAAAGCCAAGAAGTGCATTCAGCCGTGCAGCTGGGATTTAAAAGACAGGGCCGGACAGTAGGGGCGACGTCTGTCCACGGCCAACAAAACGTGAGTCGCCTATTATTTATCAAAGACGCATTCAACAGCCTCACGTTCCTCATCGACACTGGTGCAGAAGTTAGCGTCATCCCTCCACCAGCCAAGCATTCTCTCACCCCATCATCATTCACTCTTCATGCAGCCAACAACTCCATCATCAAAACTTATGGGCAGAAATCCCTGATGGTTAACCTCGGTTTACGCAGGCAATACCCCTGGGTTTTTCTCGTAGCCGAGGTCCAGAAACCCATCATTGGAGCGGATTTTCTGTCTCATTTCAATCTGGTGGTGGACATGTCCAGTCAATGCTTGGTGGACAACACAACATCCTTGGCTGTCATCGGGTCAATCTCCAAGTCATTGCCGACTCAGATTCGGGTTGCAAGATCTTCTGTTGAGGCAGTAGCAAGACTTCTAGAAAGATACCCAACCATCAGCCGACCATCAAATTTCAACGAGGAAGTGCAACACAAGACAAGGCACAGTATCGTCACCAAGGGACCTCCAACATTTTCAAGGCCACGCCGTCTGCCACCGGAGAAGTTAAAGCTCGCAAAAGTGGAATTCGACCACATGATCCAACTAGGCATAATAAGACCCTCATCAAGTCCGTGGTCTTCGCCTCTTCATTTGGTACCAAAGGCATCTGGAGATTGGAGGCCATGCGGCGACTACCGTGCATTGAACAGCAACACAATTCCCGATAGATATCCAGTTCCTCACCTGCACGATTTTTCAAGCAACCTCATCAATTGCAAGATATTCTCAAGAATCGATTTGGTGAGAGCTTTCCACCATATTCCAATTGCAGAGGAAGACATCCAGAAAACCGCCATTACAACACCTTTCGGATTGTACGAATTCGTACGTCTTCCTTTCGATTTACAAGAGATTGCCGACTTACAAGCAGATGATCTCAATCTACAATTACAACACACCTCTCTACAGATCGAGAAAGTTCCTGTCCCCTCAGGCCGAGGATATATTTTTGTGGACACGTCCTTAGGAGAACCAAGACCAGTTGTTCCAGAACAACTCCGACACAAAATATTTTTGAACCTTCATTCTCTATCCCATCCAGGCGCAAGAGCCACATCTAGATTGGTTCGACAAAGATTTGTATGGCCAAACATGGATAGAGATGTCAGAACGTGGTGCCGAGAATGTCTGTCATGCCAAAAAAACAAAATACACAGACACACAGCCACGGCACTGACTAAGTTTCCGCTATCGAAAAGCCGTTTTCAACACGTCCACATTGACCTGGTAGGACCACTTCCTTCATCTAATGGTTGCTCGCACATTCTTACATGTGTGGATCGCTTTACCAGATGGCCGGTAGCCATTCCTTTAATTGACATTTCCACAGATACAGTAATACAGAATTTTATATCAGGATGGGTAGCAAATTTTGGAGTACCTGAGACACTTACGACGGACCGAGGCAGCCAATTTTCATCACACTTCTTTCAACAGATGAGCAAGCTGTTAGGCATCCATCATATTAGAACTACTGCCTACCACCCTGCGTCCAATGGAATGGTCGAACGTTTCCATCGTCAACTCAAGGCTTCACTGTCATCTCACACTTCAAAGTCAGGATGGACTGAAGCATTGCCAATAGTCCTCTTGGGTATCCGCTCGACAGTCAAAGAAGATCTCCAATGTTCACCAGCTGAACTGGTTTATGGCACGACACTTAGACTCCCAGGTGAATTTCCTTCGACATCCGCAGCCAACTCATATCTCAATACAACAGGCTACGTTGCTCGCTTGAAGGATCACATAAAACAGCATAAGGCACATCAACCTAGGCCACAGAAGAAAACGTCATATGTACCTAAAGCCCTGCACTCTACACCACAGGTATGGATTCGTGTGGACCATCATAGACATCCATTGCAACCTCGATATGACGGGCCATATGATGTAGTGGAACGCCATGAACAATATTTTGTAGTCAACAAGAATGGACGACGAGACACAGTTTCAGTGGAACGACTAAAGCCTGCATTCACCACGACTGCAACTCCAATCCCCACAGAAACGTCTAGAACGACTGTAACATCAACACCGATCACAGCAACGCCACCGACCTCAGTGAAGACGACCGGGACACACACGGACCACCAGCCCACTTCACTGCACTCTCCTGTCAAGACAAGGTCCGGCAGAAGAGTCCATTGGCCAAAAAGACTTGCTGATTATATGATGTGACATTTCAAATTTTATTTCTCATTTTTTTTCTCGTTCGCGTTGCTCTCTGGTGAGGGAGTATTTGTAGGATTTTATATATTATTATAATTAGCATAATATATTATTAATTATTATTATATTATAAGTGTTATTTTATCATTTATTATTTTATCTATTTTAATGTTATATTCATGTTGCTTGTTGTTTATTCTTGGTTTTTCCACTACAGTTAGGACATCGTGTACATCGTTGGTTTTATCTAGTGATTTCAAATAAATCTTGATTGTAGCTTTACGTGTAGTTTTTACATCGTACCTTCGTTTCCGCTACAGTACTAGAGTACTGCTCGGACTATTTTTTTGCGGCCCGGCCTTGGCCGTAATTACAGGTCTAAAATCCCTATGAAAGCTCCTCCTCTCTTGACCTATTTTTAATTTTAGCTAGTCAAAAAGCTGGTTAAATTTTACTTGTAAGATTTGTGTACAGAGAAAGACACAAACCCACAAACAGAGATTGTAGCTTGAATAAAAGTTTGTAAAAATACATTTTTTAAAAGCAACGTTTTTCTTGCGCCATAAAAAGTAAAAAATAATATTCCTATGAGCCTGACAGAATTTCTGAATAACTTGGTCACATTATGGTAGCATACTTTATAACAGTTTCTAATTCATAAACAACAAAAAACGTTGGGCGCATTATTTTTTATAAATGTTTGTTTGATAGAAGTTTTGATGTTGTATATGCGTCCAATGTTTTTCATTGTATTAGAAACTGTTATAAAGTATGTTACCATAATGTGAAACTGAAAATACTACATGCATTATAATCAAATCTCTTCCATGAACGTCCCCAAAAAGTGGCAACAGGCTTAGTTGGTTTTTGGATTGGAAGTCAAAACAATAGCATTAGATGATCAGATAAACCAGTTTCTTGCACAGAAACTTGAAGATTTACCACATCATCACGTGAAATCACGAGACCAAGCTGCCTCCAAACCGATGCGTTGGAATTGTCTCATGAATAATCAAATTGAAAGAAGTAAGTAATTCTCGCAGTTTCATTGCAATGTCAATAGACTGAGACGCAATCAGATCACAGATTCGAGACGATTTCTCCTTGATCGAACACACATTATGAAAAGTAACAGACAGGCCAGCAAAAACTTCCTTATTAAAAACTGTTTTTGAATTTTTGCAATTGATTACCCTGGATGCAGTACCGAAAGAGCGAATCTTTAGCTAAATTTGCATTTAATTTAATCTTCCATATATATATATATATATATATATATATATATATATATATATATATATATATATATATATATATATATATATATATATATATATATATATATATATATATATATATATATATATATATATATATATATATATATATATATATATATATATATATGTGTGTGTGTGTGTAAGATGAAGATGATTCATCTTACCTATTTTCATAGTATTTGTTTATTTTATTTTATTATGTGTGCATATTTTGGTTGTGTTGAAACAATAGTCATTTATGTATGAATGTATCTGTGTGTATATGTGTGTATATGTGTGTATATATATATGTATATATATATGTATATGTATGTATATGTGTATATTTGTGCTCAAACTTTGAGTGTATATATACATGGATGGATGTATGTATATGTATATATATATGTATATATATGTGTATATATATATAATTGGTATTGGTCTTTTTCCTTTTTGTGGTCCTCAATAAGAAAATGAGTTTTCTTGGCAGAGAAATTGGAATTATAAAAAGATTTGTAAGAACCGGGTTAACTTCCGCAAAGTGAGATAATTCAGTTTAGAGTCAAGAAAAGGATTATATTCAAGGAAGAATAATAAAGTTAAAATAAATTCGAGAAATATTGTGTTATAAATAACTTCGACTTTAACGTTACGAATCGCTAGAAAGCATATTCCTCTACGTTTACATTGGTGACCCCGACGTATTTACGCATTTTCATCCGTAAATATATTTTTCTGAAGTTATTTGATCACAAGTGACCGAATTTTTTTTGATTTGGTAAAGATGTCCACTGATGCTGAATATATAGCAAACGGAGAGAAGCTTGGCTTTTCTGGTGGGGCGCTGCTGAAGTATGTCGAAGACTGTCGAGAGCGGGCCGAGCGACAAAAAGAGCGGGAGGAAAAAAAGGCTCAGCAAGAGCGGGAACGGGAACGTGAACACGAAGAGAAGAAGACTCAAGAAGCTAAAGAAGAACGAGAACTCCAACTTCAACAAGCTAAAGAAGAACGAGAACTTCAACTTCTACGTGAGCGCGAACAACGCCAGCATGAATTGGAATTGAAAAAGCTGGAATTAGAGGCCCTAACGAAAAAAGAGCCAAAGGTAGAAGTAACAAAGATTCCATATCCAAAGTTCTCGGAAGGTGACGACGTGGACGCATTTCTGCTCCGTTTTGAGGCATTGGCCACGGCAAATGATCATCCAAAAAAGAGTTGGGGAATGCTTCTGGGTTCCCTACTCAGTGCTAAGACATTGGAAGTGTTTGGCCAACTCAGCGAGAGTCAGATGCAGGATTACGAGTCGGTAAAAGAGGCACTCCTTCGCCGTTTTGGGAAGTCGGCAGAAGACTACCGCATAAAGTTTCGAGAGTCAAAGCTTGAACCAGAAGAGACTTGGGAACAGTATCTGGTGCGACTAGATAGTTACCTCAGACGCTGGGTGGATCTCGCGGGTACAAAAAACTATTTGTTTTTGTTTCTAAAAGAGCAGTTCTTTGGAAAGTGTCCGTCGGGAATGGCTGAGTATTTGTTGGAGAAAGAAAGCGGTGACGTCAATGAGTTGAGTCGCTGGGTCAACAAGTACAATCAAGCTCACCCAGTCAAAAGCTTGGCAAAAGTCGAAAACGCAAGCAGGATTAGCGGAAATCGTGGTCAACCAGACTCTGACTCGGGAATGGTTGGACCACGCTATTACAATTGCAATAAGCTGGGCCATATGGCAAAGGATTGTCATCACGCTGGACAGATCGCGAGGGACTACAGTCAAGGCACTCAAGCAACTCCAGTCATGTGCCAAGCGCGTAGAGAGGCCAACTTGACACCACCATGCAAAGATTCTGGAGTAGTGAATGCATGCGCGGTCATGGTGTTGGATGGTAAATTGAATGAGGTCCAATTAAAATGTGGCTGCTTTTCACCGGTAATTGCGGATGGTTGTTTGCACTCAGGAGAAAAGTTTAATTTAACCAGAGGGTTTGTGAACAGAAAACCGGTAAAAGTTTTGAGGGACACTGGCTGTACTGCCATAATGGTAAAGGAATCATTAGTGCACCAGCGTCAGATGACCGGAAGAACAAGACCTTGTGTTTTGATCGACGGCACAGTTCGGGTAGCTCCAACAGCAGTGGTAAAAATCAAAACAGGCTGGTTCGGAGGAACTAGAGAGGTTGTGTACATGAAAAACCTACTTTGCGATCTCGTGCTGGGAAATGTTGAAGGGGTAAGGGGTTTTGATGCAATGGCAGCAGGAAAACGCTTTGGTCGGAAACCACAGAAATCCGCTTCCAACTACGACAGCACTCAGAGGAATGATCGGGTAAATTTTAGAAAATCGTCGGCTAACTCGGAGCTGTATCAAAGCAAGGAAAGAAACACGTCTGCCATTTCAAAGGTAGGAAATAAAGTTGAGGCAAAAGTTCAAGCTTTGAATTCGCCAAAAGAAAGACCAAGGCTCAATCTTCTGCCTAGAGGCCAAAATGGAGGGGTGGGGAAAGATGGAAAGTTGAATTCGGCAATCTTCGGAGATGCCCGCCCTGTTGACACAGCACGCAGAGAGATAGAGATTGAGAATAAGTTGAAAGTAAACTATTTCAAAGGCAAGGAGAACTTCGGTGCTGACTTTCTTAGTCGTAAAGAGAGTGACGATGTAATCAAGAAACACTGACGCGTTTCTTTTTTCGAAGAGGGGGGATACGTAAGATGAAGATGATTCATCTTACCTATTTTCATAGTATTTGTTTATTTTATTTTATTATGTGTGCATTTTTTGGTTGTGTTGAAACAATAGTCATTTATGTATGAATGTATCTGTGTATATATGTGTGTATATGTGTGTATATGTGTGTATATGTGTGTATATATATGTATATATATATATATATATATATGTATGTATATGTGTATATTTGTGCTCCTGTGACATTGTGTGTGCGTATAATTTTTGTATCATTAGTGTATATATGTGTATATGTGTGTTTGAGTGTATATATACATGGATGGATGTATGTATATGTATAACTACATGCTGAACAGGACTTTGAAGGACTTCATACCAATCCAGTGAATGTTTGCTCTTTCTAAATTTTAATTTTTTTTATAAATTTGTGTACAGGGTTACAGACTCGCAGGAACATTTGTTCTTTTTCTGTTGCCCTTAATTTGTTTTTGTGAAAATTGAATTGTGATTTTTTATGAATAAATTTGAAATATATATATATATATATATATATATATATATATATATATATATATATATATATATATATATATATATATATATATATATATATATATATATATATATATATATATATATATATATATATATATATATATATATATATATATATATATATATATATATATATATATATATATATATATATATATATATATATATATACTAGCAGTGCCCGTAGCGGCTTCGCTCGCATGAAATTAGAGAATTTGAACCGTGCATACATAATAAAGTACTGCACGGATCAATTTTTTAGGTCTCGGCTCGGCCCGTCGACAACTTGGCCCAGCCCGTTTCAAAAACCGAAATTCCTGGCCCGGCACGGCCCGTCTAATATGGGCCCGGTCCGTTTTTACAGGCCTAGAAGTTCCATATACTTGATGAAAAACTTCGGCCCGTCCCACCTTGACTTCAGGTTTAGCCCGGCCCGTCTGAACACCCTAAAATCACTAAAATGTCTATATACTTGGATAAAAATCACGGCCCGTCCCACCTTGATTTAAGGTTTGGGCAGGGTCGTATGAAGACCCTAAAATAACGGCTTGGCCCGTCCGTCCGGTGATAAACTGAACTCATCTACTTTTAACCGGCACAAAACCTCAAAATACTAATTTTCACATCTGTAGCACTTACAGTTTTTGAGTAGCAGTTATTTTAAAATCAAATAACCCTTTTGTAGCATTTACAGTTTTTGAGTAGCAGTTACTTTAAAAACCAAGTAACCCTATTTTCCACCCCATATTTGAAGTCCTGGAAACCAAATTTTCAAAAAATGGTAAAACATGTATATTATTATTTCTGGAGTAGAAACTAAATACAAATTTTTACTCCTGTATCATCTGCAGTTTTCGAGTAGCAGTTACATTAAAAACCAAATAACCTTATTTTCTACCCCAAATTTGAGGTCCTGAAAACCAAATTTAAAAGCAATGGTAAAACACGTATATCTTTATTTTTAGAATAGAAACTAAATATTAATTTTTACATCTGTGGTATTTACAGTTTTTCAGTAGCAGTTAATTCAAAAAACAAATAACCCTATTTTCCACCCCACATTTGAAGTCCTGGAAACCAAATTTTCAAAAAATGCTAAAACACGTATTTCATTATTCTTGAAGTAGAAACTAAATACTAATTTTTACTCCTGTAGCATTCACAGTTTTTGTGTAGCAGCTACTTTAAAAACCAAATAACCCAATTTTCCAGCCCACATTTGAGGTCCGGGAAACCGAATTTTCAAAAAATGTTGAAACACGTATCTTTTTATTTTTCAAGAAGAATCTATATACCAAATTTCAAAATCTCTTCATTTTTGGTTTTCGAGATATACATTGTTTTAGAAAAAAGTTTGTTTTTCAGTTTCTTCCCCTCAGGAGCAAAATTTTCAAAAATCCTTTTTTAGTGGATGCTTAGGCAATAAAAGTAATATAAGTTACAAATTTCACGTTCCTAGGATGAGGCGTTTGAGCTCGGCGTTGATTATCAGTCAGTCAGTCAGTCAGTCAGGACATGTTCTTTTATATATATATATATATATATATATATATATATATATATATATATATATATTTATATCTATTTATATGCATATTGTTCCCGCTCGCTCTCCCGTTCCGCTCATTTTGTGACCGATTTCAATTTTTTTTCACAAAACGTTTTTCCATTACCTCTCAAACTTGTGTAAAAATTGCATTACGATCGCATAAATGGTGGAGCAATGCATAAAAGACATCCGGACATACTTACATACATAATCTAATTTTTATATAAGTAGATTACCTTTTATGGTCGTACATAGGCACATTTGGCCTGGAAAGGTCTTTTGGTATATATATATATATATATATATATATATATATATATATATATATATATATATATATATATATATATATATATATATATGTATGTATATATATATATGTTTGTTTATGTATATGTATATATATATATATATATATATATATATATATATATATATATATATATATATATATATATATATATATATATATATATATATATATATATATATATATATATATATATATATATATCATTGTTTTTTAAATATTGTTGCAAAACCAGCTCACAAAATATTAATTTGTTAAAAATTAAACCTAATAACAAAATAGAAATGAGTCATTTTTTAAATGAACAACTTTCTTTGAAAGTCTTTTGCACAGATTTTATTCTGTTTAACTTCAAAAAAACTCTTCTTGAATCATCTTCTGAAGTGGAATGTCTTCCTTTTAAGGTTAAAGACAACGTGAAATTGTCATCAAATCTTTTTGAAAGTTTAATTTCAAGAGGTCAAGAAATAGGAATGGAATTACATCACGAATATATAATCCCAGTTTTCTTAAAGTTTAACTTTTTTCAAGAAATAGTAATTAAAGAAGTTGACATTAACAAGTTTTATCAACCCTTGCAAGCTATTCTGGCCAAAGGAAATTTTACTCGTATTGCGTTTGGTGGAAATTCAATTTTTAGCGAAATTAAAACAAGATTTAATCAGTCAGGAAAGTTTTACCATTATTTCTGCAAAAATCCATCTTTGTCTTTAAATTTGGAAGATTTGGAATTAGAAGTTTTTTGTCATGAAATCATATGTTACTACAAAAATGAAACGGACACTTCTACGTGGTTGTGTCCTAACTTAGTTCGACTATCATTGCGCTGTGTTTGTTTAAATGAATTCAACGCTAAAGAAGATCTAATTGATATTCTCAAAATTGAAATTCCTTGCAATAGTTTGAAAATGTTGCGTTTAAATGGTTGTGGATATGCAAGAAAAACCCTTAGCAAGTTCTCCCGTTTTTTTAGTCTTCAAAAGTTGGCTATAAGTTCATCTGTTCGTGAATCATTCGAAGATTTAGTTGACTCAATAATATGTTTTCCTAATTTAACTTGGCTTGATATGAGTGAAAACAACTGTTTCGAGAAGTATAATAGATTTATGATTTTAAAAGACTATCATCTAGAAACAATATACAAAATGATTGACAAATTACCTAATTTAGTTTATTTAGACCTAAGTAAACCAGGAGTATTGTTCAAAGGAAGTCTTGCGTGGACGCACTCAAGACGTTTTCAGTTTTTAGGATTGAGTTTTCATAGCTTCGCATATTTTGAAAATACTTCAGACATAAACTCCAAGGCTGTAAGTAACCTTTACACATCTGATGGTTGCGTAGAATCAATTAAAAAAGTATTTTGGAAACCAAGTTTTCCTACCTTTGTTGAAATCTTGACAGATGTTATAAGATGTAGCCAATTTGAAACAATAATTAAAGAAAATCTTCAAGTATTTTTAGAATACCTCCAAAGAGGACTTTACTATTACTGTTATAAAAAAGAGTATTTTAATTGTTTTTTAAATTTATTGTTTAACATGAAACGCTTAAAATTAAAAAACAATCTCTGTAAAAAATTTTTTAAGGTTATGATAAATTCTAGATCAAGTTACTATTGGTTATATTTACTAACAGAAGATTCCAATGAAGATTTTTTTTGGAAAGCGTTATTATCACCAGATCTCGGCTATATCTCACTCATTTTGTCACTAGATTTTGACTGTTTCAAGTTCCATAAATTTATTAAACAGTTAGTAAGTCATCTGATTGAAGGATATAATGAATATTACAAACTCTATGGTCGAATCATTCCAGAGGCTGATGCTATTGTGAAATTCGTCAAAAACGAATCAACAACGCCAGGCATTGTTCAGGAATTTGTTAAAAGACATGAACAATTAAACAGAGAAAACTAAAAGAAAATAGGATAAGGACAACCTTACGAAACATTATATCCTAAATATTTTCATAGTTTTTTTTCTATATTTGTCTTAATTTTTTCCAATATTTGTCTTAATTTTTTCTGTAAACGTTTTGAATTATTTTGTGTCATTTTTTTACATTGAAATTTATAAATTTATAGTTAGGATTCTTACTAATAAACAAAGACATAAAAATTTCAATTATTAAAAAGCTAGCTGACAGGTACATCCGGAGTTTTGCTTTCCGTTATTTTTTTTCACTTTTTTGACAAGGTTTTTAAAAATGTTAGTAAAAAAAGGCGCAGGACAAGTGTTCTCTGTCAAACAGCAGATAGTTCGTCAAAGCTTCAAAACCACACCCATAGGTATGCCACGCTTTTTGAATTTACAAAAATGCGTTATATAAGTTTATTTTGATTGATTGAGGAAGTTCCTTACTCAAACTCATCAGCGAAATCTTGGGGGGCGAAAATTTTTTAAATTCAACCTAGAGATTCTTCAAACTCAATATACGCTAGTCTGTTGTATTTTCATATAAAACATCATATTAATTAAATAAAACAGTATACAAAAATATTAACTTTTAGTTAATACTAGCGGTGTACCCGGCGTTGCCCGGGGTTTTTAGAGGTTTTTCTAATGCTTGTCTCTCTCGCTCCCGGTATCCTGTCAAATGAGTCCAAAACAAAAGGGCCCCGACATTACGGCCCCCAACAAATGGGCCCGTTAAAACGGCCCCGACAAAAAAGCCCCTGACATAATGGCCCGACAAAAGAACCCGCATTTTTTGCCGCATTGCTTAAAGCTTACTTTGTATAGCCGTGGTTTTTTGTATATCAGTGTACAAATTTATATCATATGTCAGGGGTCTCCAAACTGCGGCCCGCGAGGCCCTCTAATCCTGGAGACCTTTTATATTTAAAAACAAGTGAAGCAAAAACAAAGTTTTTTAAAAACACACTTTTATATTTTTGATACATAAACAACAAACATATTAGCATAGACAATAAATAGTTCGACGAAAATATCACAAATAATTTTTTAATTAAATTTTGTCCAATCGATTCGAAAGTTTGATAGAATACATTGTTAATCAGTTCGGAAAACTGTTTAAATTTTGAAATCTCTAGCTCATCGGGAAGTTAGTTCAAAATCGAATGCAAAATTTGACGACGGACAGATAAACAGACAGACAGATAGACAGATAGACAGACAGAGAAGTCAAGTTAAGTAAAAGTGTGTAAAAATAAAATTTGTATTAATTTTTCTAAAATATTATTTTTTTTAATACATATAACTTTTGAATTTTAACTACGAGAAATATTTTATTTTTGTAAACAATAAGCTTAGCTTTTCTTCTATAAGAATATGTACGCAACATTGCTGTAAGTGCTCTCCCAACTTATGAAATCCGCGTTTGAAATAAGACGGTATTGACGAACAAGTGAAGCAAAAAACAAAGTTTCTTAAAAACACACTTTTATATTTTTACACTATTCAAGTGATCATTTGACATCCTCTGGACGTTGATGTTGTCCAATCGATCCGAAAATTATATATGTTAAATAAACAACGAGCATATTAGCATAGATAATAAATAGTTCGACGAAAATATCACAGCTCATTATTTATTTAAATTTTGTCCAATCGATCCGAAAAGTTGATAGAATGCATTGTTAATCAGTTCGCAGGTATGTTTACATTTTTAAATCTCTAGCTCATCGGGAAACATAAGTTATAACTTAAATGACACGAATTTTTCATAATGTGCTCAACTTGTCAAAACTGAGGAATAAGTCCCGTGTTAAATAAACTATTTTAATTCATAATTTTTATTAATGCTAACACCTGTTCGGAGGATGATAACTTCATTATCTCATATATATATATACTAGCAGTGCCCGTAGCGGCTTCGCTCGCATGAAATTAGAGACTTTGAACAGTGCATCCATAGTAGAGATCAATTGTTTAGGTCTCGGCTAGGCCCGTCGACAACTTAGCCCAGCCCGTTTTAAAAACCCGAACTCCTGGCCCGGCACAGCCCGTCTGAATTAGGCCCGGCCCCTTTTTATAGGCCTAGAAGTTCTATATACTTGATGAAAAACTTCGGCCGTCCCACCTTGACTTCAGGTTTAGCCCGGCCCAAATAAAACCCTAAAATCACTAAAACATCTATATACTTGGTGAAAAATCTCGGCCCGTCCCACCTTGATTTAAGGTTTGGCCTGGCCGGTGATAAACTGGACTTAGCTACTTTTAACCGGCACAAAACTTCAAAATACTAATTTTTACATTTGTAGCACTTACAGTTTTTGAGTAGCAGTTATTTTGAAATCAAATAACCCTTATTTCTACCCCACATTTGAGGTCCTGGAAACCAAATTTTTAAAAAATGTTGAAACACTTATATCATTATTTTTTGAGTATATACTAAATACTAATTTTGACATCTGTAGCATTCACAGTTTTTGAGTAGCAGTTACTTTAAAAACCAAAGAAACCTTTTTTTCCACCCCACATTTGAGGTCCTGAAAACCGAAATTTCAAAAAATGGTGAAACACGTATATCATTATTTTTAGAGTAGAAACTAAATACTAATTTTTACTTTTGTAGCATTCACAGTTTTTGAGTAGCAGCAACTTTAAAAACCAAGTAATCCTATTGTCCACCCCACATTTAAGGTCTTATAACCAAATTTGTAAAAAAATGGTGAAACACGTATATCTTTATTTTTAGAATAGAAACTAAATACTAATTTTTACATCTGTGGTATTTACAGTTTTCGAGTAGCAGTAACTTTAAAAAACAAATAACCCTATTTTCCACCCCACATTTGAAGCCCTGGAAACCAAATTTTCAAAAAATGCTGAAACACGTATTTCATTATTTTTGAAGTAGAAACTAAATACTAATTTTTACTCCTGTAGCATTCACAGTTTTTGAGTAGCAGCTACTTTAAAAACCAAATAACCCAATTTTCCAACCCACATTTGAGGTCCGGGAAACCAAATTTGTGAAAAATGGTGAAACACGTATATCTTTATTTTTAGAAAAGAAACTAAATAATAATTTTTACATCTGTGGTATTTACTGTTTTTGAGTAGCAGTTACTATAAAGGACAAATAGCCCTATTTTCCACCCAACATTTGAAGTCCTGGAAACCAAATTTAAAAAAAATGCTTAAACACGTATTTCATTATTTTTGGAGTAGAAACTAAATACTAATTTTTACTCCTGTAGCATTAACAGTTTTTGAGTAGAAGCTACTTTAAAAACCAAATAACCCAATTTTCCAACCCACATTTGAGGTCCGGGAAACCGAATTTTCAAAAAATGGTGAAACATGTATCTTTTTATTTTTCAAAAAGAATCTATATACCAAATTTCAGAAAAAATTTTAGAAAAAATGTTTAGAAAAAAGTTTGTTTTCCAGTTTTTTTCCCTCAGGTGCAAAATTTTCAAAAATCCTTTCTTAGCGGATGTTTACGCTATAAAAGTAATATAAGTTCCAAATTTCACGTTCCTAGGATGAGGCGTTTGACCTCGGCGTTGATTATCAGTCAGTCATCTGTCAGTCAGTCAGGACATGTTCTTTTATATATATAGATATATATATATATATATATATATATATATATATATATATATGTGTGTGTGTGTGTGTGTGTGTGTGTGTGTGTGTGTGTGTGTGTGTGTGTGTGTGTGTGTGTGTGTGTGTGTGTGTGTGTGTGTGTGTGTGTGTGTGTGTGTGTGGGAGGTTGTCTGTATGTAACTTATGCATTGCTATACCATTCATCCGATCGTAATGAAATTTTCACACAACCTTGAGAGTCAATGTGGGGAGGTTTTTGTGAAAAAAATTAAAATCGGTCTCAAAATGAGTGAAGCGGGAGAGCGAGCCGAAACGGGAACTGGAAAATGAGCGGGAACGGGAAATCAAGAGGGAACGGAAAATAAACCAAGAGCGAAAGAGCGAGTGGGGAAAAGAAAGTGACCGGAAGCGGGAAAGCGACCGGGAACGGGAAAGCGACCGGGAGCGGGAAAGCGACCGGGAGCGGGAAAGCGACCGGGGAAGGAAACGGGAACGATTGGGAAAAACGATAGAAAGACCTCTAAAAACCCCGGCAACGCCGTGTACCATGCTGGTTTTATATATAAAACTAGCATTCCCGTCGCGGCTTCGTTTGCTTAAAAAGGAGAATACGCATCCACAGTAGCATACTGCACGGGGCGA
The DNA here is from genome assembly GCA_963978895.1 of Erpobdella octoculata. Taxonomy (NCBI): domain Eukaryota; kingdom Metazoa; phylum Annelida; class Clitellata; order Hirudinida; family Erpobdellidae; genus Erpobdella; species Erpobdella octoculata. The sequence goes on from OZ022239.1 coordinate 11,460,334, forward strand.
TATTTATATACTCGGTCCGGTCAGTCGACAACTTGGCCCGAACCGCTTTATAAGCCAAAATTTCAAGCCCTTTTTTACAGGCCTAAACATTTTATATACTTGGCGAAAAATCTCGGCCCGTCCCACCTTGACTTCAGGTTTGGCCCATCCGGTCTGAAGACCCTAAAATCACGGCCTGGCCCGGTTCGTGCAGCACTCTAATCCACAGTGCCCTACACGGATTTTTTAGACCCGGTCTGGCTTATTTCATAGACAGAAAACTTCAAGCCTGGCTTGTTACTTTGGCCCGAACTGTCCCATTGCATAAGCACAAAAATCAAGGCCTGCACTCAACCAGTTTTAACGGGCACAAAACCGCTACTTGGAAACTAATTTTTCGAAAAAATAATGAAACACGTATCTTATAATTTTGTTAAAAAAACCTTAATACTGAATTTTAATGTTTTTACATTTTCAGTTATTGAGTTTTCAAGTAAATACAATCTTTTTCTCCGCTTTACATTTGTAGCCCTGGGAGTCAGAACAAAAAAAAATGGTAAAACATTTGTAAGTTTATCTTCTAAGTAGTATCTAGTTAATAATTAGTATATCTGTAGTATTTTTAGTTTCAGAGTCGCAGTTATTTTACGAAAAATGTAACTCTATTTCCTCTCCACATTTGAAGTCCTGGAAACCTAATTTTCAAAAATTAATAAAACATGTAATTTGTTATTTTGTACAAATAATTTTGGTACTAAATTGCAAAACTTTAAAATTTTTAGTTTTTGGAGTTTTTGATCAAATTCTTATTTCCACCCTACATTTGAGGTCCTGGAAACTAAATTATCATAAAATGCTAAAATACGTATATCTTTATTTTTTGAGTAGATACTAATTACTCATTTTTACATGTGTAGCACTTACAGTTTTCGAGTAGCAGTTATTCAAAAAACAAATAACCCTATTTTCTACCCCACATTTGAGGTCCTGAAAACTAAATTTTTAACATTTGAGGTCCCAGAAACCAAATTTTCAAAAATGATGAAACATGTCTATCTTTATTTATTGAGTGAATACTAAAAACTAATTTTTACAACTGTAGCACTTACAGTTTTTGAGTAGCTGTTACTTTAAAAAACAAATAACCTTATATTCCACCCCACATTTGAGGTCCTGAAAATAAAATTTAAAAAAAATGGTGAAACACCTATTTTCTTATTTTTTAAGAAGAATCTATATACCAAATTTCAAAAGCCCTTCATTTTTTTGGTTTTCGAGATATACGTTGTTTTAGAAAAACATTTGTTTTCCCGTTTCATCCTCTCGGGAGCAAAATTTTCAAAAATCCTTTCTTATTGGGTGCTTGTGCTATAAAAGTAATATAATTTCCAAATTTCACATTTCTAGGATGAGGCGTTGATTATCAGTCAGTCAGAACATGTTCTTTTATATATATAGATAGATAGATAGATTGTTGATTTTTAAGTGGCAGTTACTCTAATAACCAATCAACCATGTTTTCCATTCCATATTTGAGGTCCCAGAAAATAAATTATTTAAATAAGGTTACTGTCACAGTCTTCCCTGCGGGAGTGACATGAACACCAGGAAGAAAAGACAACTCAGAACGACAACAAAAAACTTTATTAAAGCGCAGTTAATGACAAAAATCAAATACTAAACACGCAGGACTTCGCCTGATACTAAATAGTTAGCTCTCTCCATGCGGGGTTCAAATCGCTATATATATATAGTCTGAGAATTATTGTCTAGGTTCCTGTCTAAACTGAGAGTCTAGACAGGTCGACGGCTGCAAGATACACTTGTCAGGAGGTCCGGTAGAGCGACCCCTGACATAACTCCTCCTCAAAACGAAGATGTTAAACAGTCTTTCAATATCTTAAATGTTAGCTTTTACAGTACTGGATGAAGAATGGGTGTTCGTTCTTCGATGTATCGTGCCTACCAGGGCTTCAAGGTCGGGGACATCAAAGAGGACGACGAGGAAGATGAGGAGTGGGTGGAATCGGAGAAGCAGAACTTCGTAGATAATCTGGATGTAGAATGGGTGTTCGTTTGTCGATGTATCATGTCTACCATGTCTTCAAGGTCGACTTTAAACTGGAGATGTCCTTCCCGAAAGTAACGTTTACTCCCACCAGTAAAACCACCCATACAACCAGCTCGACCCATCCAAGTTTAATCCCATACCGGTCTGAATTGTATTAACGAAGAAATCATCATCACCTCATATCAAAGAAGTTCAACTACTTCAACAATATCATTAATTATTACAACGTTCTGCAACTAAGACAACAAAAGAGAAAACCTATGCCCCTAGAAATACAACTATTACAATGTGCCTCTGGGCTTATGCTAGAAAACCACATTTCAAAATTTATAACAGTAAATAATAAACATAATAATAAACATAATTACGACAAGTAAAAAAATGTCGTTCAGCTCTCCGTGTTGAGAGACTACTCCCCTATCGGGGAGAGGAAATCGGCGGCTCCGTGAGATAACAGAGGGGATTATGATCGGAATATATGGTCACCATGGAAAGCAGTATCCAAGAATTATATTTCTTACGGGTGTTATAATAACGCTCATAGATATCTTGTTCGTAGTCTCCATATAGAATTTTTCTGGCTCTATCTGAAGCTGCCAGATCTTTCTGAATTTGGAGTTCAGCTTCAAGCTGCTTGTATCTTTTGTCACTCTTTTTACTGTCATTTGACATTTCTTGTTTGGTAACATTGAAAAATTCTTTGAACTGAACCTGGTAACGTTTGAACTGCTTCACAGCTTCATCTTTGACTTTCAGAGCATCAGCAAGTTGTTCCTCAATAGTTCTGAAGTCAGCGTCAAGCTTGTTCCGAGCATTCGTTGCAAGCTGCCTCTGTCTCCTCTTTTCTTCAAGTTCAGCTTCCACGTCTCTTATCTTTTTAAGAAAACCCTTTCTATCTTCTTTATCCATTTCCTCTCTTGACTGAGCCTCTCTCATCGGCTGATCTTTCAAGGTTTGCATATTCACTTTCAATCTCAACTTGGCATCTTCGGTACCTTGAACTTCCTTTTCGAGCTCTTCGATCATCTGCTTCTGGGCTTCCACCTGAGTTTCAAGAGCTCTCTTGTCTTTTTCTAATTCGTGAACATTCTTTTCGACGTCATTTTTAGAAGAAACCAGGTCATCAAATTCTCTCTGCAGTTGACTTCTCGCTCTGTTTGATTCGGTCAAATCTTTGTTCAGCCCATCAACTTGTCGAGTCAGGTTGAGAATTTTTGTTTCTTTTTCTCTGAGATCCTTCTCCAAGTTATTTCTTGCAATTGTCAACCTCTCAGAGATGGCTTTTTCTTCGGTCAGGCTTTGATCGAATTTTTTTGGTTTTTGTCAATTACTGAGAACTTTGACCTTTCGTTGTCCAGAAGAACAGTGATGTCATCAAACTCATATTGCAGTTTCTTCTTAGATTTGTTGAGCTTATCGTTTTCTTCTACTAATTGTGCGATCCTCTCTTGAAAGGTTTCAACTTCTCGCGTTCATTTCTTTTTCGATTCTTCAAGGAAGTCGTTCAATACATTGTGTTTGTCAGCTTTAAGCTTGTATTCTTGCAGCTGTGTAGCCATGCTTCCCGATCGAGCTGCGACAGTTCTCTGAACTATCGTTCACGTTCTTCCATTCTCTATCGCTTTGTTTCTTCCCTGTCTCTTTCAGCTCGTTCCTCCCTCCTTCTCACCTCTTCTATTCTAGCCATCTGAGTCTTCTATTTTCTCGTTCTTCTTCTAACATCCTCTCTTTTAATTTCAACTTTCTTTCTCGAAACGATCTATCTATTAATTGATTCTCCAATTGTCTTTCTATTCCCAACATTTTCCTTCTTTCTTCGCAGTCCAACATACCACTACGTTTTTGTTTTTCGTGACGTTCTCCTTGTCGATCTCCCCATGTCGGATCTTCGCTAAACCCACGAGTCTTTCTTTTAAACGTTCCTTGCTTCCTTCCAATTTTCTGGATACACATTCCATCCCAGTAATTGCACTAGGTTTCCATAACCCTCAACACCGGACGACATACTATCCATCTTTAACCAGATAATTATTAAATAAAAGACCTACTTATCTAAACTCAGACCGGCGGGAAAACTCGAAAAGAAACTCAAACCTTGAGCACGGATGGGTCGGCCAATTCTAGCCACGGAAAGCCTCGTAACTGGTTAGCTGATCCGATGATGATCCCGAAAACGTCTGACGAGCCTTGGTCACAAGGAGAACTTCACCGGCAAGAGAGATTTTCTTCCCGAACTTGCTTGTCGAACTTTGCTGGAGAGCACTTTTTTCTTACTGATACTTGATCCCACCGCTGCCACCAAAATGTCACATTCTTCCCTGCAGGAATGACGCAAACACCAGAAAAAAAAGACAACTCAGAACGACAACAAAAAACTTTATTAAAGCGCAGTTAATAAGAAAAATCAAATACTAAACACGCAGGACTTCGCCTGATACTAAATAACTAGCTCTCTCCTGCCGGGTTCAAATCGCTATATATATAGTCTCAGAAAACGCGCAAAAGAACGTCTGAAAATTATTGTCTAGGTTCCTGTCTAGACTGAGAGTCTAGACAGGTCAACGGGTGCAAGACACACTTGTCAGGAGGTCCGGTAGAGCGACCCCTGAAAGTTACACATGTATAATTTAAATTTTTTAAAAGATCCCAAATACCAAATTTTAAAACCTTCACTTTTTAAGTTTTTTCCACCACACATTTGAGGTCCTGGAAACCAAATTTAAAAAAAAATGGTGAAATACGTATATCATTATTTTTTGAGTAGATACTAAATATTAATTTTTACATCTGTAGCATTTACAGTTTTTGAGTAGCTGTTACTTTAAAAAACAAATAACCCTATTTTCAACCCCACATTTGAGGTCCTGGAAACCAAATTTTCAAAAAATGGTGAAACACGTATATAATTATTTTTTGAAAAGATACTAACTTAATTTTTACATCTGTAGCATTTACAGTTTCTGAGTACTTTTACAGTAGCTGTTACTTTAAAAAACAAATAACCCTATTTTCCACGCCACATTTGAGGTCCTGGAAACCAAATTTTCAAAAAATGGTGAAACACGTATTTTCTCAAGTTTAAAAAAAATTCTAGATACCAAATTTCAAAAGCCGTTCGTTTTTGGTTTTCGAGATATACGTTGTTTTAAAAAAACAATTGTTTTCCAGTTTCATTCTCTCAGGAGCAAAATTTTCAAAATTTTTTTCTTAATGGGGGCTTACGCTATAAAAGCAATATAAGTTCCAAATTTCACGTTCATATGATGACGCGTTTGAGCTCGGCATTGATTATCAGTCAGTCAGTCAGGCTATTTATACCTTCTAATCTATTAATAATGTCTATAATGATTGTTCTAAATCCTTTAACCTTTAATCCTTTAATCAATGGGAAACTGATCGTAAAATCAGCGATTTTACATGATTACCCCCTTCTTAATTCTGTTCATCCCGAACAGCATAGTCGCTTTTGTGAAATGCGACTCGGCCACGAACACCAAAATACCTTGATCTTTACTCGTGGCTTTGACCGCAATTCGCAAACAACATGGTCAAGTCTCTTGACCGTTTGACGCAGTTTCTTCCAGTCTTTCTTTGGCTCATCGTCGCCATTTCTGCATGGTTCATCACAGCCTTTTTTGCATGCCTCGTCCTGAACATCTTTGCACGGTTTATCGGAACTGTCTGCTTTTTCTTCTTTCTTCACATCATTTTAGATCTTTCTCAAGAAACTCTTCAAAACGTTTTTCGAAAACACGTTCCATAAATTTAATAAATCCCTTTATCAAACGGTTATTTGATTTTAAAATGACTCTTAGTCTATCTGATCTAGAATCCTCTGTGGATTCATCTGATTTAGAATCCTCGGTACCGTTCTCTGTTCTTCGCTCATCTTTTTCAGAGTTTTTGCTGGCTGCATTGCTATTGTTGTTTTGGAGAAGTTCATTGCCGTCATATTTGTTTTCTTCCAAGCTACAATGGAACGTTTTCGTTTCACAATCCAACTCCGCTTTTTCATCGGTGTCAACTTTCGTATCGTCCAAATCATCGCCATCGTCCCTCAAATCAGTGTCTTCTTTTTTGTCAAGTTAGCTTTGACGTATTTCTCCATTGGAGTTTCGTACGTTTTTAAATCCTCGGCTGCTTCATCCGAGTCAGATTCGTCACTAAAATCTGACCCGGAATATTCGGTGCCGTTGTCTGTTATGGAAAGTTCCATTTCAGAAACGTCGCTGTATGGGTAAACGCCATCGGTTTTATTGCCATTATTATAATCATCATCGTCTCACTTTCATCCTCATCGTTTTGCATTTCGTTTTCAACATTCTTTTCATTTTCTTTAGATTTGTTGTCGACGTCCAAACCGACTGTATCATTGTCACCATCTTTCCCAGGCTCATCATCACCATTTTTGCATGGTTCATCTTGAACATCTTTGCAAGGTTCCTTATCATGACCGTCTTTGACAGGCTCATCATCATGACCCACCTGACCTGTGCAGTCTGTACGCTCGTCATCTGTCACATGCTCTAAGACACAGCTGGTGGACTCTAGTTCAAATTGGGTTTCGTCGCAGCAACCCACATCACCAGCAACCCGCTGGTCCAGAACCGTGTCCACCACTGCCTCAGCCAACCCTGCGACCAAACTCTCAACAGTTGTACCGGCTGCTGCTACTTTTTTTTTGTGGCCAAGAATCATTCCTTCTCCTGTCTTCCCCTGTGCTGCCATGTTTTCCCTCGCTTGTTGTCTTTCTTCCTCCAGCAATTTGTTTTTTAATTTTCTCCGCTTAACCACAGCACCCGGGGTTTTTAGAGGTTTTTCTATCGTTTTTCTTTCGCTCCTTTGACCAGGCTTGTAACTGGCATGAGTGACACACGGGCCACACGGCGAAGTTAAAGAATACTTATTTATTCGTTTTATAGACGCGCAAACTTTTAATAGAAATTTGCATATTTAATAGACAAACAAATAAGTTACACTAAGGTTTGTAAAAACAAACTTGGAGATCAACTAACAGGAAAAGATGAACACAGATATATATATATCTGTACATACGTACGATCTGTATATATATATATATATATATATATATATATATATATATATATATATATATGTCTCAACTTCAGACTCGAACCCACGACTGTCGGGATCGGCAACACCGCCTTGCATCATGCCAACTACCTTACCATCTGCGCCACTTCCACCGCCAAAAAACAGTGGTTGTTAAGCGCTTTTGTTGGGGTATGTTGAACACAACACTCGACTATGAATGGGTACGAATCAATGCTCGATAGTATATATAAGTTGGACGGCTAACATTCCGTCACTAGCTAATTTAATAGCTATCGAAGATATATGTTTTATGATATATATTATAAGGAAACATAGCGTTGATATGTTTTTACGAGCCACATATATCAGAAACTTGGATGGCTTGCAATCCACCACGAAATAACGCAAATATAAATGTCTCAACTTCAGACTCGAACCCACGACTGTCGGATCGGCAACACCGCCTTGCATCATGCCAACTACCTTACCATCTGCGCCACTTCCACCGCCAAAAAACAGTGGTTGTTTGCGTTATTTCGTGGTGGATTGCAAGCCATCCAAGTTTCTGATATATGTGGCTCGTAAAAACATATCAACGCTATGTTTCCTTATAATATATATATATATATATATATATATATATATATATATATATATATATATATATATATATATATATCTGTGTATATATATAAATTGTTATATCTTTATTATTCTAATTAAATGGTAATAATTATAATCTACCTAAGTGGCTGCTAAACACTTACTAGATCTTTTCTGATTATTAATTGTTAATATAAGTTTGTTTGTTCATGATATGTCTAAGTAGGAAATAGAATAAAACTTATATATATATATATATATATATATATATATATATATATATATATAAATATATATATATATATATATGTATATATATATATATATATATATATATATACATATATACAAACACATATATATATAACACCTCCCCCTCTTTATAGAAAATCATATGACCTAAACGTTATTGCAACGCTCCAAAACGGATAGTACTGGACCCCAGTACTATCCGTTTTGGAGGGTTGCAATAACGTTTAGGTCTTGCCTCCGGTTCTATTCCTGTTGGAATGTGTGTCAATTCCTCCGGATTGGCTTCATTATCCATATGCTCGGAACATGGTCTCCTTGTCTGTTCTCTCCATCCTCATTTTCCGTAACCCGAGGGGTTGCGTTTATGTCTGGTTCCAACATCTCTTCCCTTCCTGGGAACACAATTCTTACCGGGGCTTTCTCTCCATCACTTTTATCTTGAAGGGGTACTGGCATGTCGAATGTCTCAAACATTTCTTTAAGTGCCCAATCTAAATTCCTTGGTCTTAATTGATTTGTATGCCTTTTTGTAATCCTTCTGTCAATCTCGACTTCGTAAACAGTTTTTCCAATTCTTTTTAAAATCTTCCCTGGTATCCATCTGGGATGGTTTGGATTTTTATAATCTCTAGCGTACACCGCATCTTGTTCTTTAAAAACTCTCGGTCTTGCCCCATTCCTTTTGTCAAACTGTCTCTTCATGCAAGATTTTTTTTCTGAATACTTTTCGTCTTTTTTAGTTCTTAGTTGTAAGTCTGATAGTGGTGTTCTAATTTGTCTCCCCAAAAAATTTTCTGTGGGAGATTTTTGATGCGGACTAGATGGGCATGGTGTAGATCTATAACACAAGAAAAACTTTTGCACCAGTTCCTCAGTAATTCCTTCACTTTTTAGCTTTTGTTTGGTTCTTTTGAAAGTATCAACAAATCTTTCAAATTCCATAGAAGTAAATTGTGTTCCGTTATCTGATACCAATGTCTTGGGAAATCCATACCGAGCAAACATTCTGTTCAGCTCGCGAATTGTTGTTGTTGAGGTAGCCGCACTCCTTATTTCTGGCCATTTTGAATATGCGTCCACAACAACCAGAAACATTGAATTCTCCATTGGTCCCGCAAAATCAATGTGAATTCTCTCCCAGGCCTGTGATGGTTCAGGCCATGGTGACGTGTTTTTTATAGGCATTTTAGCTGCTTTTTGACATGCATCACAGGTTTTCACCATACTTTCAATATCTCTATCGATTCTATGCCAATACACCGACTGTCTGGCCAGCATTTCCATTCTCGTAATTCCTGGATGACCCTGATGTAGCATCCTCAATATGCACTGTTGCAGTTTTTTGAAATTACTGCTCTTACACCCATAAATAGAATGCCATCATGTAAAGTCAAATCAGTTGCTTTATTTTGGAATGCATTCCAGTTTGATCCAGGTTTAACTTTTGGCCAAAATTCTTTTTTAATGATCTCACTTAACTCTCTGAGTTCAGAGTCTTCTTCTGTCATAATTTGAATATCTTACTTCGGCTCGACAGCTTGTCTGCTGCCAGATATATAATTTATGAAGTGAAACATTGTGTTGAAATGTTTCGAGAGCCTACAAATAAGATGACTCACTGTCACCACAAATAACGCAAATATTTATACGACTCTACTAGGAATCGAACCCACGTGTCTACGGCAACACCGCCTTGCCTAAATGCAAGCGCTCTTACCAACTGAGCCACCGACCATCCCCAAAAAAGGATGGCTAGAAGTCCCAGTCTTTCGGAGCTACTTAACATTAGACTACGACTATGATAGGCTCAGAACTCCTTACTTCGGCTCGACAGCTTGTCTGCTGCCAGATATATAATTTATGAAGTGAAACATTGCGTTGAAATGTTTCGAGAGCCTACAAATAAGATGACTCACTGTCACCACAAATAACGCAAATATTTATACGACTCTACTAGGAATCGAACCCACGTGTCTACGGCAACACCGCCTTGCCTAAATGCAAGCGCTCTTACCAACTGAGCCACCGACCATCCCCAAAAAAGGATGGCTAGAAGTCCCAGTCTTTCGGAGCTACTTAACATTAGACTACGACTATGATAGGCTCAGATATATATATATATATATATATATATATATATATATATATATATATATATATATATATATATATATATATATATATATAAATATATATATATATATATATATATATATATATATATATATATTTATATATATATATATATATATATATATATATATATATATATATATATATATATATATATATATATATATATATATATTTATATCTATCTGTATATATATATGTTTAAATATATCTATATATATATAAAAGAACATGTCCTGACTGACTGACTGACTGATAATCAACGCCGAGCTCAAACGCCTCATCCTAGGAACGTGAAATTTGGAACTTTTATTACTTTTATTGCGTAAGCATCCACTAAGAAAGGATTTTTAAAAATTTTGCTCCTGAGGGGAAAAAACTGGAAAACAAACTTTTTTCTAAGACAATGTATATCTCGAAACCAAAAATGAAGCGATTTTGAAATTTGATATATGGATTCTTCTTGAAAAATAAAAAAATACGTATTTCACCATTTTTTGAAAATTCGGTTTTCCGGACCTCAAATTTGGGTTGGAAATTGGGTTATTTGGTTTTTAAAGTAGCTGCTACTCAAAAATGGTGAATGCTACAGGAGTAAAAATTAGTATTTAGTTTCTACTACAAAAATAATGAAATACGTGTTTTAGCATTTTTTGAAAATTTGGTATCCAGGACTTCAAATGTGGGATGGAAAATAGGGTTATTTGTTTTTTAAAGTAACTGCTACTCAAAAACTGTAAATACCACAGATGTAAAAATTAGTATTTAGTTTCTATTCTAAAAATAAAGATATACGTGTTTTACCATTTTTTTAAAATTTGGTTTCCAGGACCTCAAATGTGGGGTGGAAAATAAGGTTATTTGGTTTTTAATGTAACTGCTACTCGAAAACTGTAGATACTACATGAGTAAAAATCAGTATTTGGTTTCTACTCCAGAAATAATGATATACCTGTTTTACCATTTTTTGAAACTTTGGTTTCCAGGACTACAAATATGGGGTGGAAAATAGAGTTACTTAGTTTTTAAAGTAACTGCTGCTTAAAAACTGTAAATGCAACAAAAGTAAAGTTAGTATTTAGTTTCTACTCTAAAAATAATGATATACGTGTTTCACCATTTTTTGAAAATTTGGTTTCCAGGACCTCAAATGTGAAGTGGAAAAAGGGTTATTTGATTTTAAAATAACTGCTACTCAAAAACTGTAAGTGCTACAGTTGTGAAAATTAGTATTTTGAGGTTTTGTGCCAGTTAAAAGTAGATGAGTTCAGTTTATCACCGGACGGACAAGCCAAACCGTTATTTTAGGGTCTTCATACGGCCCTGCCCAAACCTTAAATCAAGGTAGGACGGGCCGAGATTTTTAACCAAGTATATAGACATTTTAGTGATTTTAGGGTGTTCAGATGGGCCGGCTAAACCTGAAGTCAAGGTGGGACGGGCCGAAGTTTTTCATCAAGTATATAGAACTTCTAGGCCTGTAAAAACGGGCCGGGCCCACATTAGACGGGCCGTGCGGACCAGGAATTTTGGTTTTTGAAACGGGCTGGGCCAAGTTGTCGACGGGCCGAGCCGAGACCTAAAAAATTGATCCGTGCAGTACTCTACTATGTATGCATGGTTCAAATTCTCTAATTTCATGCAAGCGAAGCCGTTACGGGCACTGCTAGTATATATATATATATATATATATATATATATATATATATATATATATATATATATATATATATATATATATATATATATATATATATATATATATATATATATATATATATATATATATATATATATATATATATATATATATATATATATATATATATATATATATATATATATATATATATATATATATATATATATATATATATATATATATATATATATATATGTATATATATGTATATATATATATATATATGTGTGTGTGTGTGTGTGTTTATATATAAATATTTATATCTATATGTATATATAAATATAGGTATATATATATTATTTTTATCTATGATTAAAATTGATTATTTCCTACAAAAGCAACTCACGAAATTTCAGAAAATTCTCTTTTTATATTTATTAAGATTACTAGCGGGGGCACCCGGCGTTGCCCGGGGTTTTTAGAGGTTTACCTAATGCGTTTCTCTTTCGCTCCCGTTTCCTTCCCGCTTGCGCTCCCGCTCCCGGTCGTTATCCGTTCCCTGTCGTTTTCCCGCTCATTTTTTCGCTCTCAGTTCCCCCCCCTGCATCCGATTCTACACACATACATACATACATACATACATACATACATACATACATACATACATACATACATACATACATACATACATACATACATACATACATACATACATACATACATACATACATACATACATACATCTATATATATAAAAGAACATGTCCTGACTGACAGATGACTGACTCATAATCAACGCCGAGCTCAAACGCCTCATCCTAGGAACGTGAAATTTGGAACTTATATTACTTTTATAGCGTAAACATCCGCTAAGAAAGGATTTTTGAAAATTTTGCTCATGAGGGGAAAAAACTGGAAAACAAACTTTTTTCTAAAAAATTTTTCTAAAATTTTTTTTTGAAATTTGGTATATAGATTCTTCTTGAAAAATAAAAAAATACGTGTTTCACCATTTTTTGAAAATTCGGTTTCCCGGACCTCAAATGTGGGTTGGAAAATTGGGTTATTTGGTTTTTAAAGTAGCTTCTACTCAAAAACTGTTAATGCTACAGGAGTAAAAATTAGTATTTAGTTTCTACTCCAACAATAATGAAATACGTGTTTTAGCATTTTTTCAAAATTTGGTTTCCAGGACTTCAAATGTGGGGTGGAAAATAGGGCTAATTGTCTTTTATAGTAACTGCTACTCAAAAACAGTAAATACCACAGATGTAAAAATTATTATTTAGTTTCTTTTCTAAAAATAAAGATATACGTGTTTCACCATTTTTTGAAAATTCGGTTTCCCGGACCTCAAATGTGGGTTGGAAAATTGGGTTATTTGGTTTTTAAAGTAGCTTCTACTCAAAAACTGTTAATGCTACAGGAGTAAAAATTAGTATTTAGCTTCTACTCCAACAATAATGAAATACGTGTTTTAGCATTTTTTGAAAATTTGGTTTCCAGGACTTCAAATGTGGGGTGGAAAATAGGGCTAATTGTCTTTTATAGTAACTGCTACTCAAAAACAGTAAATACCACAGATGTAAAAATTATTATTTAGTTTCTTTTCTAAAAATAAAGATATACGTGTTTCACCATTTTTTACAAATTTGGTTTCCCGGGCCTCAAATGTGGGTTGGAAAATTGGGTTATTTGGTTTTTAAAGTAGCTTCTACTCAAAAACTGTTAATGCTACAGGAGTAAAAATTAGTATTTAGTTTCTACTCCAAAAATAATGAAATACGTGTTTTAGCATTTTTTTAAAAATTTGGTTTCCAGGACATCAAATGTGGGGTGGAAAAAAGGGTTATTTGATTTCAAAATAACTGCTACTCAAAAACTGTAAGTGCTACAAATGTAAAAATTAGTATTTTGAAGTTTTGTGCCGGTTAAAAGTAGCTAAGTTCAGTTTATCACCGGCCGGGCCAAGCCGTTATTTTAGAGTCTTCACACGGGCCAGGCCAAACCTTAAATCAAAGTGGAACGGGCCGAGGTTTTTCACCAAGTATATAGATATTTTAGTGATTTTAGGGTCTTCAGTTGGGCCGGGCCAAACCTGAAGTCAAGGTGGGACGGGCCGAAGTTTTTCATCAAGTATATAGAACTTCTAAGCCTGTAAGAATGGGCCGGGCCTAATTCAGACGGGCTGTGCCGGGCCAGGAGTTTGGGTTTTTAAAACGGGCTGGGCTAAGTTGTCGACGGGCCGAGCTGAGACCTAAAAAATTGATCTCTACTATGGATTCACGGTTCAAACTCTCTAATTTCATGCGAGCGAAGCCGCTACGGGCACTGCTAGTACATACATACATACATACATACATACATACATACATACATACATACATACATACATACATACATACATACATACATACATACATACATACATACATACATACATACATACATACATACATACATACATACAAGTCGTTTTATATTCAACATGCAGGAAATCCTAGCTGCCTTTTTTATTTCTTAATAATTTTTTCCGCTTTGCATTTCTTTATATTTATTTATATCTACACGAAGATTATGTCGTCAAATAACTTTTCTTTATAAGTACCATTTGACTTCTTGCTAGAGAAGTAGAATCATCTTTTCTAGATCTAATGCTTCATTAATGCAAGAAAAATTTTAAATTTGACCACTTGACCTTCTCTACGTCAATAAGGGCTTTAATTGTAAATGTCAAACGTGGTAGAATATTGTGAATATAATGCGTTCTTCTCCTAGCTCGATATAAAATCTCTACGTCATATAATATGAGCACTGAGCACCGATACTGAACGATCGCCTACACTACAGTATCTGGTTTTGATTGATATCGGGGATTAAAAAGATTTCATTGTCATAAGAAATGTTAAAACGTGCTGGTACAAACTGGTGCAAAACAGAAGACAGGAAGGATGCTTGATTCGCCAAAAGGGTGCCGCGTTATATATCATCGTTAAGGGTTCCGCAGTATCTGTGGTTTGCAGAGGGACGCTGAGGTCAAGGGTATGCGGCTTTCTAGAGCTCCAACTTTGAAAGAGTGCTCGCCACTGGCTATGTGCCGTAAATGTTAACAATTGAACACATTATGAAACAAGTAAAGAAAAAAACGAGTTTTTTAACACAAACTTTGATTTCAAATACACTCGATGTGAGTCTGTGTGTATGTGTGTATGTATACGAAAAATGTTCAAATTACGTTTTTATTGTTTTTTTTTAATTGAATTATGTATTGTCATCCAATATAAAGATATGCTAAAAGTTTCAGCTTCCTAGCTAGTCAAAAAGCTGGTTATATTTTACTTGCAAGATTTGCGTACAGAGAAAGCCACACACACACGTACACACACAAACAGAGATTGCAACTTAAATAAAAGTTTGTAAGAAGGTTTGTCGTGTAGCCTACGTGGCAGTAAAATTTTAAATTTATATGTAAATGTAAAAATGTAATTTATAAAATAAAGCAATGTAGATAGAAATTGCAGGTGTTTGTTTTATTATTACCAATGCTTTTATAAACTCGTCGTCTCTGTTTCTCTGTCTGTCTGTTTCTCTGTCTGTTTCAAATCTTGCAATCAATTTTTGAGTCACTTCCTGATGATTGATTTTTTCAAATTTTGCATACATGCTCAAATTAGAAGACAATGCAATATTCAATTATTAGTTTTACAATAAGTCAATTAATTTAGTTAATTTTAATTAATTTATATATATTTATGTATATGTGTACGTGTGTGTGTTTATTATATTTTTTTATCTAGTTTAAGTTTAAGTTTAAGTTTATTTGGATTTCAAGTAGACCCCTCAGCCGCCGGTTTAGCCGGCCGAGCCGAGCCGTGAAAGTGCTAAGCCACCGCCGGCCGCGAAAATCG
Source organism: Erpobdella octoculata (assembly GCA_963978895.1). Taxonomy (NCBI): domain Eukaryota; kingdom Metazoa; phylum Annelida; class Clitellata; order Hirudinida; family Erpobdellidae; genus Erpobdella; species Erpobdella octoculata. The sequence continues at coordinate 11,475,977 of OZ022239.1, forward strand.
GGGCTTAGCTGCAAGCCGGCCACAAAAAAAATAAGCCTCGCCGGCCGAGAAAATCACGGCTAGCCGTGATTTAAAAAAATTTTTTAGTTATAAATCTAGCAAGCACTATAAGTGATGAAGATTAAATAGCAAAGTATTCAGCAAATCCACTCTCCTATTGGGCAGATAATGTTAAGACCTATCCCATACTGCAGCAACTTGCTTCTTTGTTTCTTGGCATGTCTTCAGGGTCAGTCCCAGTTGAATGTTTATTTTCAGTGGCAGGGTCAATCTGCAATGGGAAGCGATCAAGTCTTTGCCCTTCTAAGCTGAATAACATATGTTTTTTACATAACTTGCAATAAACTTACCACAATGATGCACATATATATATATATATATATATATATATATATATATATATATATATATATATATATATATATATATATATATATATATACACTAGCGGGGTTACCCGGCGTTGCCCGGGGTTTTTAGAGGTTTTTCTAATGTTTGTCTCTCTCGCTCCCGTTTCCTTCTCCACTTTCCCATTTTCGTCGCGTTCCCGGTCGCTTTTCCGCTCTCGGTCGTTTTCCAGCTCCCGGTCGCTTTCCCGCTCAGAAGTTTTGTTATCGATTTTTTCTCTTGCTCGCGTTTCCTTCCAGGCTTGCTCTCCCGATTCCAGTCGCTTTCCGCGTTCCCGGTCGCTTTCCGCGTTCCCGGTCGCTTTCCCGTTTCCGGTCGCTTTCCCGTTCCCGCTCACGCTTGCTCTCCCGTTCCCGGTCATGCTTGCTCTCCCATTCCCGGTCACGGTTGCTCTCCCGTTCCCGTTCCCGTTCACGCTCATTTTCTCTTTTACATTCTTTCATAATTTCTGTTAGCCTATGAAACGTAAAATAGATTTGCTAAGACTATATATATATGAATGTTTGTGGGTTAGTTTGTCTATTATAGAAACGGGAAAGCGACCCGGAACGGACAGCGAGCGGGAACGGAAAAGCAAGCGTGAGCGGGAATGAGAGAGCAAACTTGAGCGGGAACGGGACAGCGACCGGAAACGGGAAAACGACCGGGAGCGGGAAAGCAACCGGGAGCGGGAAAGCGACCGGCAGCGGGAAAGCGACCGGCAGCGGGAAAACGACCGAAAACGGGAAAGCGAACAGGAGTGGGAAAGGAAACGGGAGAGAAAGAGACAAACATTAGAAAAACCTCTAAAAAACCCGGGCAACGCCGGGTATCTCCGCTAGTACATACATAAACACACACACAGACACACATACATGCACATAAACATACATACATACATACGCACAAACATATATATATATATAGTTCCCGCTCGCTCACCCGCTCCGCTCCGCTCCGCTCCGCTCATTTTGTGACGGATTTCAAATTTTTTTTTCTATATTTGATTCCCCTTGACTCTCAAGGTTGTGTGAAAATTTCATTACGATCGGATGAATGGTGTAGCAATGCATAAAGGACAAATATATATACAAACATTCATTTATATATATATATATATATATATATATATATATATATATATATATATATATATATATATATATATATATATATATATATATATATATATATATATATATATATATATATATATATATATATATGTATATACTGTATATATGATTTAGAGTTCTGGTATTTGCCAGTTGGCATTAGGTGGAAAAATTTTTTAAAAAGTAGTGGGCAGGGGTGTGATTTATAATTTTAATGAGTTGAAAGCACAACTAATGATGGGTGATATTGAAACATCTTAGGAAAAATAGTGATTGAAAGTTTTTTTTAGGGCATCTCAAATTTTCACAATTTTGCGTTTTGAAACTTCTGATTTCCAAGTGGTAAATTAAATATAAGCCGAGAATTAAGCCGCCGCCGGCCACGAAAACAGTTAGCCGCCGCCGGCCGCAAAAACCTCGGCTCGCCGTAAATTAGGCCGCAAAACGTGCTAAGCCGGCCGTGAAACGGTTACTAATCCGGCTGAGGGGTCTAATTTCAAGCGCCCTTTTGTGTAACACCTCAGGGCTCCTTTTACATACATACATACATACATACATACATACATACATACATACATACATACATACATACATACATACATACATACATACACACCCATACATACTTTGAATGAGCATTTAGTGCCGAAATATTGTAAAAAAACACATACATACACATACATACATACATACATACATACATACATACATACATACATACATACATACATACATACATACATACATACATACATACATACATACATACATACATACATACATACATACATACATATATACATACATACATACATACATAAACACACACACAGACACACATACATGCACATACACATACATACATACGCACATACATACGCACATACATATCTATATATAGTTCCCGCTCGCTCATCCGCTCCGCTCCGCTCATCTGTTGACGGATTTCAAAAATTTTTCCTGTATATTTGATTCCCTTTGACTCTCAAGGTTGTGTGAAAATTTCATTACGATTGGATGAATGGTGTAGCAATGCATAAAGGACATGAATATATATATATATACATATATACATATATACTAACATTCATTTATATATATATACTAGCGGAGATACCCGGCGTTGCCCGGGTTTTTTAGAGGTTTTTCTAATGTTTGTCTCTTTCTCTCCCGTTTCCTTTCCCACTTGCTTTCCCACTCCTGCTCGCTTTCCCGTTTTCGGTAGTTTTCCGCTCCCAGTTGTTTTCCCGCTCCCGGTCGTTTTCCCGGTCGCTGTCCCGCTCACGCTTGCTCTCCTGTTCCCGCTCACGCTTGCTTTTCTGTTCCCGCTCGCTGTCCGTTCCGGGTCGCTTTCCCGTTTCTATAATAGACAAACTAACCCACAAACATTCATATATATATATAGTCTTAGCAAATCTATTTTACGTTTTATGGGCTAAAAGAAGTTATGAAAGACACAACCTTGAGAGTCAAGGGGAATTAAAAGAAAATGAGCGTGAACGGGAAAGGGAGAGCAACCGTGACCGGGAATGGGAGAGCAAGCGTGACCGGGAACGGGAAAGCGACCGGGAACGCGGAAAGCGACTGGAAGCGGGAGAGCAAACTTGGAAGGAAAATCGATAACAAAACTTCCGAAAACCCTGAGCAACGCCGGGTAACCCCGCTAGTAATTTATAAAGAAAAGTGTAAGGCTAGGTAAAACCTGGTGAATATTTTAAAAATAAAAACCTGGCGAATATTTTAAAAATTAAAAATCTTAAAAAAATCTTTCCAAGGATATTTATAAAAAATTTTGTGACGGATTTCAAAATTTTTTTCTCTATATTTGATTCCCCTTGACTCTCAAGGTTGTGTGAAAATTTCATTACGATCGGATGAATGGTGTAGCCATGCATAAAGGACATATATACATATATATATACATATATACATACAAACATTCATTTTTATATATATAGATAGTTGCCCGGGTTTTTTTAGAGGTTTTTCTAATGTTTGTCTCTTTCTCTCCCGTTTCCTTTCCCACTTGCTTTCCCACTCCTGTTCGCTTTCCCGTTTTCGGTCGTTTTCCCGCTGCCGGTCGCATTCCCGCTCCCGCTCGCTGTCCGTTCCGGGTCGCATTCCCGCTCCCACTCGCTGTCCGTTCCGGGTCGCTTTCCCGTTTCTATAATAGACAAACTAACCCACAAACATTCATATATATATATATATAGTCTTAGCAAATCTATTTTACGTTTTATAGGCTAACAGAAGTTATGAAAGAATGGAAAAGAGAAAATGAGCGTGAACGGGAACGGGAGAGCAACCGGGAATGGGAGAGCAAGCATGACCGGGAACGGGAGAGCAAGCGTGAGCGGGAACGGGAAAGCGACCGGGAACGGGAAAGCGACCGGGAACGGGAAAGCGACCGGGAACGGGAAAGCGACCGGGAACGGGAAAGCGACCGGGAACGGGAAAGCGACCGGGAACGCTGAAAGCGACCAGGAACGCGGAAAGCGACTGGAATCGGGAGAGCAAGCTTGGAAGGAAACGCGAGCAAGAGAGAAAATCGATAACAAAACTTCTGAGCGGGAAAGCGACCGGGAGCTGGAAAACGACCGAGAGCAGAAAAGCGACCGGGAACGCGACGAAAACGGGAAAGTGGAAACCGAAACGGGAGCGAGAGGGACAAACATTAGAAAAACCTCTAAAAACCCCGGGCAACGCCGGGTAACCCCGCTAGTATATATATATATATATATATATATATATATATATATATATATATATATATATATATATATATATATATATATATATATATATATATATATATATATATATATATATATATATATATATATATATATATATATATATATATATATATATATATATATATATATATATATATATATATATATATATATATTATAAGGAAACATAACGTTGATATGTTTTTACGAGCCACATATATCAGAAACTTGGATGGCGTACAATCCACCACGAAATAACGCAGAATATAAATGTCTCAACTTCAGACTCGAACCCACGACCGTCGGATCGGCAACACCGCCTTGCATCATGCCAACTACCTTACCATCTGCGCCACTTCCACCGCCAAAAAACAGTGGTTGTTAAGCGCTTTTGTTGGGGTATGTTGAACACAACACTCGACTATGAATGGGTACGAATCAATGCTCGATAGTATATAAGTTGTACGGCGTACAATCCGTCACTAGCTAATTTAATAGCCATCGAGATATATATGTTTTTAAGATATATATTATAAGGAAACATAACGTTGATATGTTTTTACGAGCCACATATATCAGAAACTTGGATGGCGTACAATCCACCACGAAATAACGCAGAATCAATGCTCGATAGTATATAAGTATATATATGTTTTTAAGATATATATTATAAGGAAACATAACCCACGACCGTCGGATCGGCAACACCGCCTTGCATCAACATACCCCAACAAAAGCGCTTAACAACCACTGTAGTTGGCAGACTGGTAGAGCGATAATGATAGCCTGACACACAACGACCGAAACAATTTACAATTTAATATATACACAACAATAATTAACAATTAAATAATATAAAAATAGTAGCCTAAGTAAATAATATAAGAATAGTAGCCTAAGTTTTTAAATTACTTTGATTTCGAGAAACCGAGACGATAAACAGCGAATGTAAACAAAACATAGCTCTGATACAATAGCGAAAATATTTAAAAAAATTAATTTTCTAAAACATTCAAAAACATTTGAACGATATACAGTAATTAAAAAAATAATAGTATAGTATATAGTATATTATATATTACTTTTGATATATTGATATAATTGATATAAGTAAAATAATACTCACTTTTGATTTTGAGAAATCGCGACAACCAACAACGACGGAACAGAAGTCGAAAGCAACCCTAAGCTCGTTAAGCCGCGATATAATTGCATAGATAAAATATTTCTAAAAATTAATTTTCTAAAATTGCATAGATAAAATATTTCTAAAAATTAATTTTCTAAAAACATTCAAAACAATTTTTTTAAATAAATGAGATTATTTGTTAGGTGGTAAATGTTTATTATGTAAAATTTCGTGCAAATCCCTTCATTGGTTTTGGCGTTATTAATGAACATACGTTGCCTTTTATATATATAGATATCTTAAAAACATATATATCTCGATAGCTATTAAATTAGCTAGTGACGGATTGTACGCCGTACAACTTATATACTATCGAGCATTGATTCGTACCCATTCATAGTCGAGTGTTGTGTTCAACATACCCCAACAAAAGCGCTTAACAACCACTGTTTTTTGGCGGTGGAAGTGGCGTATATATATATATATATATATATATATATATATATATATATATATATATATATATATATATATATATATATATATATATATATATACATACAAACATTCATTTTTATATATATAGATTAAGATATATATATATATTTTTATATCTACGGTTTATAATCAAGGCTGATAAACCTCAGAAGATTTTATAACTAAGAAAGACATAAATAAATAGAGTTGAGCGATTACATAACTTCAATCAACCAGTCTTAATTACAGTTACTAAGACACAAGTTTTTGATTAAGTGTGTATTTCTTCTAATAAATTTTGGACGATTTCTAAAGAACCTTAGTATAGTTATCGATATTACAACAACTGGTGTCAGAAGCGAGATAAATAAAAATGGTTCATCACAAATTATTGGAAGAACTCTCCCTGTTTGAGTTGAGGCGGGAACTAAAAAAACGAGAACTCAATGACAAAGGAAAAAAGTCTGAGCTCGTGGATCGCCTCCGAATGACATTAGAAAGCCAAGGTCTGGAGGCAGACGAATTCGAATTTGATATGGATGAGGAATTAACAAATTTTCTGAACAAGATGACGGAAGAAAACAGAGCAGCACAGGAGCAAAACAGAGCAACACAGGAGCAAAACAGAGCAGCACAGGAGCAAGACAGAGCAGCACAGGAGGAAAACAGAGCAGCACAGGAGGAAAACAGAGCAGCGCAAAAAGAAACCAAAGCCGTTATGGAAGGAATAAAAGAATTAATTCTCGAAGGTCAGCTTAAATTAACAGATGTGGAGAAAAGAGTTAATAACCTGGAAAAAATGGTAGAAGAGAATACCAAGGAAATCGAGAAGAGAATCGAGAGCAACCTGGAGATAAAATTGAACAATCTGGTCAAACAACGACAGACTGGTTGCCAAGCCCAAGAAAGAATTCATTCTGTTGAGCATGTCAAGACCCCGGCTTTTGATGGCACTGTGTCATGGTCCGTCTACAAAGCTCAATTTGAAATTGCTGCCAGGAAAAATAACTGGTTAACCAGCCATCAGTAGGCAGAAAATCTGGTATTTTCCTTGAGGGGAGAAGCTTTACAGCTTCTCGAGCTTATTGTAGATAGAGATGATTACGATGCGATCGTAAAGGTTCTCGAGAACAGATTCGGTAATCAACGCGCGCCCGAAATTTTTCGAGCTCAACTCAAGAGTCGACGCCAGAAACCCGAAGAAAGCATGCAACAGCTGGAAGCGGATATAGAACGGCTTGCTAATCTGGGATACCCCTTGTGCCCTCGAAATGTCCTCAACACAATTATTACGGATGGATTCATAGCGGCCTTGAAGAACTCTGAAACCTTAAAGGCTCTTAGGGTTGCCCGCGTAGCTAGTCCCAGCGAAGCTTTGGGATTTGCAATAAATTATGAAGCCTCTGTGGAGCCATCTGATAGGTCTCGTCACGTAAGAAAATTGGGAAGCGAGGACGAAGATGAACTGGATGATCGAGTCCGGAGAGTTATTAAGGAAAGAATTAACTGGAAAGGGAATAACTCACCACGCTGCTGGAGTTGTGGAATACCGGGACATCTACAAAAAGACTGTATAATTCAGATGTTTAGACCCGGGCAACAGGAGAAAATGGATCACTGTAGGCGTAATGATGTCAAACAAGGAAAACCCATAAAGGCCCAATCCAACAAGAAAAAATAAGATTCTGTGAAGGTAAAAGATAATTTGCCTTGCAGAGTTGTGCCAGTTACCGTTCTTGGGAAAGGAACTAGTTTATTTGTGGAAGGTAGATTAGGAATGAGAAACTGTAAGTTTATTATTGATACGGGAGCTTCTTGTTCAATCATAAAACCTTGTTTGGCGAAAGGAGAGGTTTTACAAAGTGGAAAGCACATCCGTTTAAAGACTGCAACAGGAGAGCTTGTTCCAGTAGTTGGTAAAATTCAAACTGAAATAAGGCTGGGAAATAAGACTTTTCAGCACCAGTTTCTGGTTGCTGATATAGAAGAAGAATGCCTACTTGGGCTTGACTTTATGAGAATTCAGGGGTTTGCAGTGGACTTAAAAATGGGAACATTCAGACAGGGAAATATGGAAATACCTGTTTACTATAAAGGCGAAACAAATTCGTAAAGCGAGTATTGGTAACAAAGAGCATCAGTGTACCTGCTCAGTCGGAATCTTTGGTTTGGGCAAGAATAGAGAATGAGAAAAACTTAAGAGTTGTTGGGTTCATCGAGCCCCTGAACGGAGTTGAAAAACATGGATTAATGATCGGAAAAACACTGGTACGGACGGAGTCAGGAAGCTACGTGCCAGTCAGAGTTATGAATGTGATAGAATGCGACATGCAAATAACAAAAGGTGATGAAATTGCGGTATGCAGCCCAGTCAATCACATAGTGGCATGTACCACAGTGGTTGGTAAAAATAATAATAAAAAGAAAATGAAGTACTCGCAAATTCAGGAACTGCTTGAAGCCGCTAAAACTTTATTAAAACCAATGGACTATGTCAAAGCGGAAAAGCTGATTGAAGAATATTGTGATATAATAGCTATTGACGAAGAAGACAATGGGAAAACAAAGATCGTTGAACACCGAATTCGAACTGGTAATACAGAGCCCATTCGTCAACTGAAGGCTTCTACTGGCAAAGCGAGAAGAAGCTAGAAAGATGCTAGAAAAGATGAAGAAACAAGAGCATCTACACTGGCAAAGCGAGAAGAAGCTAGAAAGATGCTAGAAAAGATGAAGAAACAAGAGCATCTACACTGGCAAAGCGAGAAGAAGCTAGAAAGATGCTAGAAAAGATGAAGAAACAAGGAGTTATTGAACCATCCAATAGTCCATGGAGTTCACCTGTAGTACTTGTTAGGAAGAAAGATAACTCGCTACGTTTTTGTGTCGACTACAGAATGTTAAACGAGGTCACACAAAAAGATAGTTACCCTTTGCCCAGAATCGATGAAACCATCGATACACTTGCGGGATCTCGAATGTTTTCTACTTTAGATCTTAAGAGCGGATATTGGCAGGTAGGAATACATCCCCAGGATCGCGAGAAAACTGCCTTTTCAATAGGGGAAGGATTGTGGCAATTTACAGTTATGCCATTTGGCTTGTGCAACGCACCCGCAACTTTCGAGCGACTTATGGAGTATGTGTTACAAGGATTAAATTGGAGAACGTGTCTTGTTTATTTGGACGACATTATTGTTGTTGGAAAGACGTTTGAAGAGCATCTACACAATCTTGGAGAAGTTTTCCAAAAGATCCGGGATGCTGGTATGAAGCTAAATCCGGCAAAGTGCACTTTTCAAAAGCAAGGTGAAATATCTTGGTCATATAGTTTCTGCCAAAGGGGTAGGAACCGATCCTGAGAAAATTGAAGCAGTTAACCATTGGCCTGTTCCGAGAAATTCTCAAGAATTAAGAAGCTTTCTTGGTTTGTGCACATATTATCGACGATTTGTAGCCAGCTTTTCCAGCATTGCAAAGGAACTATATAAGCTTACAGAAAAGAATGCACCGTTTCCTTTTTCGGTTCGCGTTGATGTTGTTGCCAGCTCTCGGAATCTCTTTTATCGTTAACTCACACGTGTTGTGAAATTTCGCTCAGTGCCATGGGGCCAAAAAAGAAGGCAAAGTTCAACAAGCCTTCGACGGACATCGTTGAAGAAGCATGGAGACAGGTTTCCGACAGTGAGGAAACCACTCCTCCACAACGAAAGACATACGCTTCAGAGCAACCGCCGATACCTGCCGTCAGGGGAACACAATCGATAGATATAGAGAAACTCATTGCCGAAACCCTTACTCCCGCCAAGATTCTAGCAAGTTTCAGGAGCATAGCCTCCGCCAAAACAGGACCCAGCCAACAGAACATGCAACAACAACCAGCGGCAGAACAAGAACCCAATGAACCGATCGAATTCCTAATCTTGACGGATATGACTAAGATAGATCCCTTCCAAATCGAAGGCAGCTTATCGAAATACCTGAACCGAAAGCCAGTGATTACCGGCAAGGGAAAGAAGCTTCGACTCCTTGTGTCAAGAGCCGAAAAAGAAAAAATGGAAAACATACAAGAAATTGCTGGATACCAGGTTAGAGTCTTAAATAAACCACTAATTAAGAAAACAAAAATGATTATTACCGGTGTTCCACTGGAAATTTCATTAGATATAATAACAAAAAACTCTGGATGTACCGCAGCAGTGCGGATAAAGAAAAAAATTGATGGAAGGTTTCAGGACACCATTGCGGTCATCCTTACCTACGAACCGGATCAGAATCCTCCAAATTACGTTAGAATATCTTTCTTGAATTTTCGGGTTAAGGAGTACCTCCCTAACCCAGTTAGATGTTATAACTGCAATCAATTCGGGCATGTGGCTAAGTATTGTAAGGCAAAAACCTCTTGCCCTAGGTGTGCCGGAGAGCACGAGCTAAAAAACTGCTCAACGCCACAACTAGAACCTTCTAAAAAGATGTGTGCCAGCTGCCAGTCTCCTGACCACAGGACAGGCAGCGAAGAATACCCCAAGTGGCAGAAAGCAAAAAAAAATATCGAGACTGCAACATCATGAAAAACTTACTCAGAAGCGCTGAAAAGCGGGTTTAAAAAAACTACAGAGACCGAGATCCAAGACAAAACACCTGAAATCCAAAAACAAGTAACCAGGATTGCCGAAAGGACTAACGCTCTGAAAAAGAAAGCCACAGAAAAAACACCAGAGGCAGACACGGTAGCCAAATTGCTAACCATGATTGATCAGATTTTGCAGGTGCTGTCCACGTTGGTCAACCAAAAAGACGAACACCACAACCAAGAAATTGCAGCTTCAAAGACTGCAGCAGCCATTCTCCCTGGCTCCGGGATTGAGGAATCAGCTGGAGAATGGCCACAATGATGTTCAACCAAAGAAAGAAAGGGAAGAAGAAGAAGATGAAGAATTTTTTAGATATATTTTCTGACATTTTTCTTTTTCCCTCTCTAAATGGACACATTTATTTTTATTGTATTTTTATTTTTATTGTATTTTTATTTTTATTGTATTTTTATTTTTATTGTATTTTTATTTTTATTGTATTTTTATTTTTATTGTATTTTTATTTTTATTGTATTTTTATTTTTATTGTATTTTTATTTTTATTGTATTTTTATTTTTATTGTATTTTTATTTTTATTGTATTTTTATTTTTATTGTATTTTTATTTTTATTGTATTTTTATTTTTATTGTATTTTTATTTTTATTGTATTTTTATTTTTATTGTATTTTTATTTTTATTGTATTTTTATTTTTATTGTATTTTTATTTTTATTGTATTTTTATTTTTATTGTATTTTTATTTTTATTGTATTTTTATTTTTATTGTATTTTTATTTTTATTGTATTTTTATTTTTATTGTATTTTTATTTTTATTGTATTTCTTTCTTTCTTTCTTTTTTTATGTTCCGTCTAAAAATACAATGTATAAAGAAGTTAAACAATAATAAAAAAAAATAAATAAATAAATAAAAATGCACCGTTTGATTGGTCAGAGAAATCAACAGGCGTTCGAACGGTTAAAAACAGCTTTGAGTTTGACGCCAGTTCTGTCGTATCCAATCCCTGGAAAAGATTTTGTATTAGACACAGATGCAAGTAATGAAGGAATAGGGGCAGTGCTTAGTCAAATTGTTGACGGCAATGAAAAGGTTATAGCTTATTATAGCAGAACTTTGTCGAAACCGGAGCGCAATTATTGCGTCACCAGACGTGAGTTATTAGCAATCGTTGATTCTATTAAGCACTTTCACAAGTATTTATATGGTCAAAAGTTTTTGTTGAGAACGGATCACGCTGCTTTGAAATGGCTTTTAAATTTTAAAAATCCAGAAGAACAAGTGGCTAGGTGGATCGAACGTTTACAATCATACGAGTTTGAAATTCAGCATCGGAAGGGTGAACAGTACAAAAATGCTGACGCACTGTCACGACGACCTTGCAATGATGAATGTAAGTATTGCATTCGCATGGAGGGGAATGAAATAAATAATCAGTGTTTTCAGATACGGTTTCAAATTGACGACACTTGGTCAGATGATGTGATTCGAGACGAACAATTAAAAGATGATGATATAGGGCCGATTTTGAGATAGATGGAAGAAGGGAAGAAACCTGACTGGCAAGAGATTTCTGAATTGTCTGAATTGAGTCCTGCTACTAAATTGTATTGGGCACAATGGGACTCTCTAAGGGTTGTGAACGGATCTCTAAAAAGAATTTGGGAAAGCACTTATGGTTCCACCAATGTTTTGCAATTAATCATTCCAAAAGTAAAAGTGCCAGAAGTGCTCCAACAAATGCACTCTGGAGTATCAGGGGGACATCTAGGGATGAATAAAACGTTGGACAAGATCCGCCAAAAATTTTATTGGGTATACTGTAAAATGGATGTAGAGGAATGGTGTAAAAAATGTGATACCTGTGCCGCTAGTAAAGGACCACACGCTAAAACAAAGGGCCATTTACAACAGTACAATGTAGGTTCCCCTTTTGAAAGAATTGCTATAGATTTAGCAGGTCATTTCCAGTGTCAAAATCTGGCAATAAGTACATTCTTGTGGTCATAGATTATTTTACAAAATGGCAAGAGGTTTTTGCTATACCTAATCAAGAAGCAGTGACAGTTGCCAACGTTGTTGTTGATTGCTGGGTTAGTCACTATGGAGTACCAATGGAGCTCCATTCAGATCAGGGCAGGAACTCTGATTCACAACTGTTTAGAAAAATGTGCCGTGTTTTAGGCATACATAAAACCCGCACAACTCCCCTTCATCCTCAGTCTGACGGTATGGTGGAACGATTTAATAGAACTATTCAACAGCACTTGTCTAAGATGGTCGGTGAAAACCAAGTTGATTGGGATAAACACATTCCGTTATTTTTGATGGCTTACAGAGGATCGGTTCACAACACGACGAAGGCCACCCCAAGTAAAATGTTATTTGGACGGGAGATGCAGCCAGCGAAAGAATGAAAACTCGGTATGATCTCCAATCAAATATGAAAGAGTTTAAAGAAAATGATTTGGTGTGGTTCTACAATCCACAACGTAAAATTGAGAAATCATCTAAACTTCAACAAGACTGGGAAGGACCATATAGAATTATTAAAAAGATCAATGATGTCATCTACCGGATTCAAAAGGGCCAACGTACTAAGATGAAAGTAATTCATGTTGACCGCCTTGCCAAATCATGGAGGCAATGAAACTGTTCGGGACGAACAGGATTAAGAAGGGGGTAGTTTTATATCTACGGTTTATAATCAAGGCTCATAAACCTCAGAAGATTTTATAACTAAGAAAGACATATAGTATATATATATATAAAAGAACATGTCCTGACTGACTGACTAATAATCAACGCCGAGCTCAAACGCCTCATCCTAGGAGCGTGAAATTTGGAACTTATTTTACATTTATTGCGTAAGCATCCACCTAAAAAGGATTTTTGAAAATTTTGCTCCTGAGAGAAAGAAACTGGAAAACAAACTTTTTTCTAAAACAATGTATATCTCGAAAACCGAAAATTAGGAGATTTTGAAATTTGGTATATGGATTCTTCTTGAAAAATAAAAAAATAAGTGTTTCACCATTTCTTGAAAATTCGGTTTCCCGGACCTCAAATGTGCGTTGCCCGGGGAATTAAAAGGTTTTTTATCGTTTTTCTCTCTGGCTCCCGTTTTCTTAACAGCTCGCTTTCCCGTTCAAGGTCGCTTTCTCACTCCTGGTCGCATTTCTGCTCACGGTCGCTTTTACGCTATACCGCTCCAGCTTGCTCTCTTTTCCTGCTCGCTCTTTTCGCTCCTCTATTAAATTTCAGAGCCTTCCCAATGTGGCTTAGATGGGCTGTAGCGGAATGCTGTGCACAGTCATCAAAATTGATCTGTTCTCTCGTTAACACTTTTTGTTGTTTGGTTTGCTCGTTTAGTTACGTCTGAACTTCCTCAATTTTAATTAGTGTTTTTTAATGTATTGGTTCCACTCTGCAAGTGTGATCTTCTGCAAAGGATTATTTTGATTGACTAAAGCTGAAAAAAAAAGAATTTATTAGTTAACGTTGCAATAATGTTAAAATCCGCTCATATATCTCAACAGGTTATATTTATTTTAAATAATTGTAAGATTATAAATGCTTACAATAGATTTATCACACACTGTTCAACAGCTGCTTTTCGAAAAATCGCTAATCTTACTTTTTGAGTTGTTCTTAGTTTTTAAGTGTCATGTCTACAGAAAGCATATAACGCTACATGTGACATTTTCGGAGATCATCAATTTGGAACAATGAAAGAGTAACACTTTAATCTAGCAAATGATGCAATTATAAATTGAACAAAACAGCAGCAGATTGATAGGCTGGCTTGAGAACTTTGTTCATGATTTTGTTGAAACACAAAAATACTGAGCTTGCTTTCATTTCTTTCAAATTTCATGCACCTCATATGTCAGTGAAACTTTTACAATAAATTGGTGTTGCATGTAAGAATTTCTTTAAAATGTAATTTTCTAATTTCCTCTGAAAAGTAAAAAATAAAATAAAACCGATAAATTAATTCATAATCTTATAGTCATAACTACTCGTCAATAATAATGGTTGTAATGCCATCACATAAAAAAACACTTACCTGCCCAAAAAAATTTCTCATTTACCGATAGGCTGATAGCAAGCTCGTCAGTTTAGGAAACTATGATGAACAGCGACCGGGAACGCGACGGGAACGGGAAAGCGGAGAAGGAAACGGGAGCGAGAGAGACAAACATTAGAAAAACCTCTAAAAAACCCCGGGCAACGCGGGTGCCCTCGCTAGTATATATATATACATATAACATAAATGATGATACTTCTGACTCGTCCTCTGACACAAATACTTTGGCTGTTGAGGCTGCTCCTGACGAATCTCATTGTAATGTATCTGAAGAAATTCTTGTCTCTTCTAATATAACACAGCGAAAGCGCAAAAATTGATTTCCAATAGTATAAATTTTATATTCTTTTGATTTGATAGGTAGAGTGTTTGTTCGTTTTTCTTTTGTTAGTGTGCTAATTCTTTGATAATTTCGGTTCTTTCTGTTTGTTTACTTTTCTCGTTTTACTTTTGACCCTGAGGATGGCTGACATAGCTGAAGCGGTCCGTCGGTCTGACAATAAAAGTTTAATGGAAAAGTTTTTGGCTAATTGTAGTCTCGAACAGAGAGTTTTGTGCCGAAAGGTCGAGAATTTGGCTCGAAAAGTTGTTTCTGCCAAATGGCGAGTTGTATTTCTTAGAGCATGTCTCAAAGACCAAAGATAAATTGATTCCACAGTTTATTCGCAATATATATATATACATATATCTATATATATATATATAAATGAATGTTTGTATATATGTATATATGTATATATATATGTATATATTCATGTCCTTTATGCATTGCTACACCATTCATCCGATCGTAATGAAATTTGCACACAACCTTGAGAGTCAAAGGGAATCAAACTTAAAAAAAAATTTTGAAATCCGTCACAAAATGAGCGGAGCGGAGCGGGTGAGCGAGCGGGAACTATATATATATGTATGTGCGTATGTATGTTTGTATGTATGTATGTATGTATGTATGTGTATGTGCATGTATGTGTGTCTGTGTTTATGTATGTATGTATGTATGTATGTAAGTATGTATGTATGTATGTATGTATGTATGTATGTATGTATGTATGTATGTATGTATGTATGTATGTATGTATGTATGTATGTAGAATCGGATCTAAGGGGGGGGGGGAAATGAGAGCGAAAAAATAAGCGGGAAAGCGACAGGGAACGGATAACGACCGGGAGCGGGAGTGTGTATGTATGTATCTATGTATGTATGTATGTATGTATGTATGTATGTATGTATGTATGTATGTATGTATGTGTGTATGTATGTATGTATGTATGTATGTATGTGTGTATGTATCTATGTATGTATGTATGTATGTATGTATGTATGTATGTATGTATGTATGTATGTATGTATGTATGTATGTATGTATGTATGTATGTATGTATGTATGTATGTATGTATGTATGTATGTATGTATGTATGTATGTATGTATGTATGTATGTATGTATGTATGTATGTATGTATGTATGTATGTATGTATGTATGTATGTATGTATGTATGTATGTATGTATGTATGTATGTATGTATGTATGTATGTATGTATGTATGTAGAATCGGATCTAGGGGGGGGAATGAGAGCGAAAAAATGAGCGGGAAAGCGACAGGGAACGGATAACGACCTGGAGCGGGAGCGCAAGCGGGAAGGAAATGGGAGCGAAAAAGAAACGCATTAGGTAAACCTCTCGCTCGCTCCCATTTCCTTCTCCGCTTTCCCGTTCCCGGTCGCTTTTCCGCTCCCGATTGCTTTCCCGCTCCCGGTAGCTTTCCCGTTCTCGGTCGCTTTCCCTTTCGATCGAGAACGGGAATGGGAGAGCAAGCATGAGCGAGAACGGGAGAGCAAGCGTGAGCGGGAACGGGAAAGGCGACCGGGAACGGGAGAGGAAACAGGAGCGGAAAAACGACCGGAAGCTAGAAAGCGGCCGGGAACGGGAAAGCGACCGAGAACGGGAAAGCAAACGGGAACGGGAAAGCAAGCGGGGAAGGAAACCTGAGCGAGAGAGACAAACATTAGAAAAACCTCTAAAAACCCCGGGCAACGCCGGGCACCCCCGCTAGTATATATATAAAGTTTGATCAATGATTTACATTGATACTGTTTCCTATAAAAGAGTATCTTGAACTGTCTGAGATTGAAAATATTTATCTTCTTGCATTTTGAGGTCAACAACATGGCAGATTCCTTTCAGGTGAACTGGGGTACAATACTGTAGAAATGGCAGCGTTTGTTATTCGCTATGTTCCACTAATGACTGATGAACAAAGAATGATTTACGGCCGCATTATACTGGCAGTTTTGGAAGAACAAGGTGGATTCTTTTTTTTTGGATACACCAGGTGGAACTTGGAATACATTTCTCATTTTTCTAATTCTCGCCGAAATACGATCAAATAATGGTATTGCTTTGGCCGTTGCATTGTCTGGCTTGCAGCAACTTTATTGGATGGAGGCAGAACAGCTCATTCAGCACTTAAGCAATGTGCAACATAAAAAAACAATCATCCATGGCCACAGTGCTGAATCATGAGTGGCTGGCAGAAAGAGTCATTTTGCAGCAAAAAATGTGGATGTCAATGATTTAAATTTTAAGATACAGCAGTTGTTGCCAGGAAACTATATCAACAATTAAACGGTGTTTTTCCAAAGATTGAAGATCAAGAAATTGAAAACGATCTTTATATAAGGGACCAGAGATCGAAGGGTTAAACCTGGTAAATGTTTTCTGAACCCTTTCAATTCTATCAACTAGGTATCTACAATGAGGGTTCCATATTCCAGTATAGGTCTGACGAAATTACAAAATGCCAGTTTGAGTATGCTCCAATCAGTAGAAACGATTGAAATTCTTAAGAGACGAGGTATTGCAGCAGCTTTATGGGTAATAATATTAACATGATCTTCGTATCTCAGACGTGAATCTAGATCAATACCAAGATCACGAATTGTTCGAACAGAATCCAATGTATGGTCGTTAATAGTGTACATGTTGGAGGATGGTGCTGTTCTTCTGTCATTGACTGTGAATACCAGACATTTTTGAGTCGCCAGTTTCAGTTGCCATCTTTCACTCCATCCAAAAACAAGATCAAGAGCATTCTGATGGCTCACAGTTGAGGACCCAAAAGATGGATAAGGCATAAAATATATTTTAACATCATCAGCAAATAATTTGCAAATTATATCTGGACTTTTTGGCAAGTCATTGATGAATAAAAGAAATAATGTAGGGCCCAGCACACTCTCTTGAGGAACACCACTGATCACTGAAATATCTTCGGATTGGAAATTTCCCACCTCAACTCGTTGAAATCTAGAGTCCAAAAAGTCAGTAAGCCAGCTCAGTAGGTCCCCCTTAACTCCATAGGCCTTTACTTTCTGCAGGAGTTTGAGATGAGATACGGAATCAAATGCTTTTTTGAAATCCAAGTATATGACATCTAGCAACTGTCTTGTCTGTATCACCTCACTCCACCGCTCAGCACATTCAAGGATGTTAGTAATTGTCGAGCAGCCAGGAGTAAATCCGTGTTGACTTCTATTAATTAAATTATTTTTCAAAAGAAACTGCATAAGAGATCGATTGATGATTCGCTCCATTGCTCGGCAGCTCGTAGAAGTGATAGAGATTGGTCTGTAATTCTCAGAAACTGACGTCAGCCCTTTTTTGCGAATAGGAATAACTATCGCAATTTTCCATTCCTGTGGCAACTTCCGCTCTCGAAACGACATCTCAAAAACGTGAGAAAGAGGTTGAGCTAATGATGCAGCACAATTCTTTAAAAATATATTGGGAATGCCGTCACATCCTGAACACAGAGATGGCTCAAGGTGAGACAAGGCGTCGAAAACAACCTCAAGCGAGAAGTTGATGTCATGCAACTCGGCCGATGTCTGAGAAGAAAAATCATGAGTTTGACCATCATCCAAAGTAAACACAGATGAAAAATAACGATTGAAGGTATCAGCAATACCTCCCTGATCTCGTGTAGTGGTTCCATCTGCTAGTAATATCTCATCAATACTTGTTCGAGAATAAATTTTCCTACCAATATAACGATAGAGGTTTCCAATTTTCTTGCTTTTCATTAAATTTAGTTCAATATTGTATTCATTACCAATAATGTGATACAATGTTAGTTTAAAATCGATTGCAAAATTTGACAACAGACAGACAGAGAAGTCAAGTTAATTAAAAGTGTGTAATAAATATTCAGAAAGTCGTCGAGGAGAATGCTGCAAAGTTGCTTCGGCATTCCATGCGTGTCACTTTAGACAGATCTCAGATCCGTTTGACTACCCAACACACTGCATCATTTCTGCAAAAAGGACAGACATAGATAAATACAATCGGAATCCAGCATTTATCCACAAGTTTGTAAGGTAGAGTTAATCGACAGTAACAAGAAGAGTATGGTACAAGATGCTATTTTATGTGCATGCCAGCAACGTGGAGATGACCTCTCAATTCAAGTGAGAGCTAGAATCGAATTTGTCCAGGACCTGCGAGCTGTTGAGGCAGTTTACCACAAAAAGCGTTCGTTTGGCTCTAGAGCTTGCAAGGCGACAAAAATTTCTGAAGACAGATATTCTGGTTTTATTGATCTATCATGTTTCCGAGAAACATCCTATTTTCATGAAAACCAAAACAAACACAATTAATATTGTTGAGATGACAAGATTTTGATACCCAAGTCTTGACGACAGAAAAAAAATAGTTAATAGTAAATTTGAAATAGTCATAAATAAAATTACGTGAAAAATACAAATTAATTTTAATTTCATTCAGGTAGATGATGATGTTAACGAAGTATGTACCACTGGAACGCCTTCCACCGACATCCAGGGCAGCATATTTCCATAGTTTGCGAGTTCATCTTCAGACAAATATATGGAAATCTTTGAGATCAGGTTTGCCAAAGGAAGAATATGGCTATACATGTACGAGTACGGAAATCCATCCAATTATTACAGGCATCAATCCGGCACCACCAGAACTTTTCCAGGAGATCAGTTGCTCCAAAGGTGCATTGTTATGTTCCAAATCATGCGGATGTTATAAAAAGCGATTGCCTTGCAGCATTCACTGCAAGTGGGGTGGACAGTGTGAAAATGCTCCCATTGTAACACCGGAACAAATTTCAGCAGTTGACGATGCAGCTGAGTAAAATCATTGAAATACATTTTTTGAAAAACTACTGTGGCCATTATCCTTTGAACAAATTGCAAGTTTCTATATCGTCTTGGTTAGACTGTGTTATTTAATGTCGTCTATCCATCCCTGATGTAGACCTTTGCATTTTTTTTTCTTCATAGCATTACAACACAGAACTATTTTGACGCTGGATTGAATAACTTAAATAAGTCATTTCAGACAGTATTGCATGGATATAGTTATTTTTCTTTGCTGTTATGTTAAACTTAATAATCTGCCATCTTCCAAATAACTTGTATAAGAAACTTCATAAGCAATAAAAAAAAATAAAAAGTAAATTGAACAATAAAAATCATGCATAACATTTAGACCAGCATACGATAATGCTTGCTTTCCCACTCCCAACGTTGCTCATTGTATATGAATTACAAACTGTTATAAAGTATGCTATCATAATGTGAAACTAAAAATACTATAGATTTAGATAATACGATACTACCGAGAAAATAAAGTTAGACATGTTTTACCAATTTGTTTATGTCTTTGTTGTCGCCATATGTAAACAAACTATCTTCCTTTTGAATTATCAACAATCCGATAAGTGCCATATAATATCGCGGCTTAGGACTTGACTTGGCAGAGTTAACATTTTTTAGTGGCTCGGCTTGTACCGGAATTGCCATATAATCATGGCTAGTATTTAAACTTTTCTTATCGTATGCTGGTCTATATGTTATACATGATTTTTATTGTACAATTTACTTTTTATTTTTTGTTATTGCTTATAAAATATAAATATTTTTATTCGGTATGAGGCGCTGATTTGATTGATTGTTGCTCAGTTTATTTAAATTTTTTGGTAATTATGGAGAATAGGTGCAGAAATTATTTTCGGTGTTTTTAATTATTTTTCCGTAATAATAATTATATATTTGTAATCACAATAATAACTCCAATTTAATGATCCAAGCAGTTTATTAATTTTTGATAATAAAATTCTCTCGGAAAACTCACGAAACGCGCAAGAGAACAGCAACAAAAACTATGAATAGTGAAGTCAAACAGAAATTACTATTTATAGCGCAGACAAGAAATATTTACAGCGCTTAAAAACAAATTATTAGCAAAAGTAACACAAAAATAGTATTCACGCAGTCAAAATAAGGATACTAGCCCATTCGTCGCAAAGCCGTTTCGTCGCAGGGTACATTTTCGTCGCGACATTGCGACGAAAATTCCCACTTTGCGACGAAACGGCCCAGAATGCGACGAAACGGCCGACCATTGCGACGAAAAGTCTAGCAATTTTGGTGGGCAGTATTCCGCTGTATGGCGAAACTGTTGGCCACCTTATTGCAAAAGACCACTAGACCGCCAAATGCAAGGGGAATTCCGCAATCTGCACGAGCCATGTCATTACAACAGGTTACTGCACGCTTACTACCGTTGCAACTGGGTTGTATTTATGCCATGTTGCATACCAGACAAAGGTGTCGGATTAAATGGAAGTCGTTTTGTTATATTCGCCAGGGGAATGTGATTTTTATCGCTACGCGGCACTATAATTCTAAAACGATATAAGTTGCTAATTAGCCTCAAATTTCTAGAGTACAGTCATAATTTAAATTAAATTGAGAATATTAAAAAGAAAACCAAATAAACAGCCCATTTAATGAAAACTTAGTAATTCAAATAACACAAAATCATAATAATAATCATAATCATTTATTGTTCAATTTTAACAAGTTCGTTAGCTGACTATGCAGCTGAATTGAATCAATTTTTTTTGTTGAAAAATTAAGATAGAGTTTGTTGAGTTCTTCTTCAAACTCTTTGGCAACTCTTCTTTGAGCCCTTTGAACCTGATACAAGCTCACAAATTGCTCGTTTAGAGCTATGGTGCGTGCCTCCTTTTCTAAGACTGAACACAAAGCATAAAGGCTTGTGTTGTGGTTGGCCATTTGCTTTAATCCATTGTTCCATCCTTCCAGGTCGTTGTTGGTCCTTATTTTCACATCAAAACAGGACCAGGTAGACACTGGATAGGAACCATTCAGCCACGTTTTTTGAAAGTATTTCATAAATTGCTAAATAAAAACATTGTTGTTAAAAAGTATGAACAGTAAACACTAATAATATAGTAGCACTTACTTTTATTTTTGGCATTATGTTCCAACAAGGATTCCATAACAATTTGTTTGGATCCTATGTGTGGTTGAGCTTTGCCTTTTTCGATAATAATCTGATGTTTTTCTGTTCTGGGATAGATAGGTTTGGTAGGCAGGTATGGAACTGTGAGCATTTGTAGTTGGAGCCAGTTTGAATAACTCTTCCTCTGCTCGCTGAGAAAATAATAATATTAATTAACATGTTCAGGGACTTACGCTGAGTTAATCATTGACTTACTTTCACTGTTTTTCGAAGATTTCGATCGATTGACACACGTCCAAAGCATCGTGTAGCGATACAAAATCACATTCCTCTGGCGAATATAACAAAACGACTTCCATTTAATCCGACACCTTTGTCTGGTATTGCAACATGGCATAAACACAACCCAGTTTGAACGGTAGTAAGCGTGCGCAACCTCTTGTAATGACATGGCTCGTGCAGATTGCGGAATTCACCTTGCATTTGGCGGTCTAGTGGTCTTTGGCAATAGGGTGGCCATCTGTTTCGCCATACATCGGAATACTGCCCACCGGAATTGTTAGACTTTTCGTCGCAAAGGTCGGCCGTTTCGTCGCATTCTGGGCCGTTTCGTCGCAAAGTGGGAATTTTCGTCGCAATGTCGCGACGAAAATGTACCCTGCGACGAAACGGCTTTGCGACGAATTGGCCTGCACCCCAAAATAACATTATTTACAGAAAAAATGTAAGTTTATTTAAGTCCGAACTGTTCTTCATAGAATGTTAAACGCGATAGTTTTCAATTAAGGCACACAAATTAATTCATACTTTTTTTTAAAAATAAGTAATTTTTTTAAAATTGTTTTATAAAAACTCGCACAATAAATTTATTTGACAACTAATTTATTTTACATTTCATTTCGCTTCACCTTTACTTAGCTCACTGTTTATGAACCTAGTTTTCCTACTACCTGGCGGTTTTCTGTCATTAACTTCTTCTTTAATTATATTTTCAATAAATTATTTGGATCAGTCGATTGGTAATTTAATTCTGTTTCTAATTATATTAATTTTATATTATAAAAATAATTAAAAACACCGAAAATAATTTCTGCACCTATTCTCCATAATTACCAATTTTTTATTGTTATGGTGCTCTATAGGTCTTGAGTAATCCGCGAAAAGCAAAACGCATTGACGAAAAGATAAACAGCGAAATTCCTGCGAATTTATTTGGTGCGAGACATGTAATAATTTGCATACACCTTTTCACATTAATGTGAAATTCAAAAGGTAAAGGTTGAGCATAGCATAATAAATTATTCTGTGTTATAATAATTATGTATTTATAAGCACAATAACATTACCAATTTAGTTTTTTTTGGAAATATTCTTTAGGGAACGTCCATAAATTACGTAAGGTAATTTTTCACTTTTTTTCGCTCCCTCCCCCGTTGTAAGATTTTGTAAAAATTCGTCGACCCCCCTGAATTTACGTAAGGTTTATCAATACCCCCTTCAACAAAAAAATGCAAAATAAGAATGATTAATGTCTGTATTGCAAAGTTTATAATAAACAAAAAAGAATGCAAAAACCTTCTAGGTATTTAAATTCAAGCATGAAGTATTAAAATTAGACATATAGAACAGAAGTAATAAGAACATTTTTGAAAATCAATGATAATAAAATGGATGATCCTATTTAAATGGCATTGAGCATTGATTTAAAAAATCAAAATTTATTTTTCTTCTTCCCACTGGCACGAGAAATGATTTTACAAGGAACAAATTGGAATGTAGAGATGATAAGCGTCGTCAGAAATATAGACTTACGTAAGAAAACGTTAGACCCCCCATAAGAAACTTATGGACGTCCCCTTATCCATACTGCCACCAAATGCCCAATAGCGGCGCTATCACACGCGCTAACACCGATAGCTCTAATATCTTAAAGCTTAATTATATCAATTGTATACTACTTCGAGTAAGAGATACTGGGATTAATACCGAGATTCAGTTAACTTCAAGCTCAGACCGTTTGAAAACCTTAAAATCAAGACCTAGCCGGGCCCCTGCAGTACTCTGGAAAAAATCTATTAGTCTCGCTATCTGAAATAAAATTTGTTACAGAAGAAATGATTGTTGATCTACTTCAGACAAAAAGTTTCTCAGAAAAAGTTTAATGTTTTTTCTTGTACATTTCATTTTATTCCACTTTACCTTTAGTTAGCATTTTGTTTATGAGTTTTTTAGATACTACCTGATGGTTTTCTGTCGTTAACTTGTTTTTTAAAATATAATTTTAAGAAAGTGATTACATAAGTCGTTTATTTTTTTTTTACTTTTATAATAAAAATATTATTAAAAACACTGGAATTAATTTATTACGCTATTCTCCACCTTTACTTTCTAATAATTATTAATTGCTGACATTATTCATTTCAATGGATTGGATTAATAATTTTAATAATATAGAGATGATCTGTAAACTGCGATCTTCTCTTTCATGTCATCATTGTCGGCAATCCAATCACACCAATTTTCTTGTTTACCTTTTTGTTCATTCACAGCTCGCTCGTATATTTTGTTTCATGGACTACGTATGACCTGTAATAGTATAACTATTCTTATTCTTGGCTCATTGCTTACATGTTTTGTGTTTTCTTCTGTTTTAATTGTTATAAATAACGGCTGTACTACTACTATCAGCTTGGACTGTTTTCTTATGTAGCAACGGTTTCAATTGCTTTTTAAATTGTTTTTTTTTAGTATTCCGTAGCCTACAAGGAAGAGAATGGTTTGTAGTATTTGTACAATTAATATGATTTTAAACTGTTATCTAAAATTTTCGTTTTACTTTATTCCACCTTACTGACTGACCTACTTAGTTTACTATCTTAAATAAATAACCAGCTCATGAAGATAGCATTTGGAGCTGTGCGTGGGGAGCCAAGTGTGGAGGTGACGAAAGTGAAAATTTGGTGACTGGCTCGATCGATGATGCTGTAAAAATTTGGAAATGGTAAAGTTTATTTATATTCTAAAAAGTCTTCTGATTGTTTATATTTAAAATTGTTCTAGTATTTTGTTTAAGTATAATAAGTTTTGAGTTATAATATGGTTTAAAATAGATTCATTATTGAAGTTTATTTGCAAATTTTATTTTAAACAGTCAATTTAAGGAAATCTGACAAAATTATAAACTTGCTCCTGTTTTAAGTTTGGGTAGAAACAGAAGTTCTTAAAAGGGCTTAGACCAAGAGTTGCAGTTAGAGCAATGAGTTATCAATAAAAAAATGTGCACTTTTTCAACCAGAGCTTAAAAGCAGCTTCCAAATTTGCTCTTTTTTTAAAACTTAACTATTTTTGGACTTAACTGAGTTACCAAAAATGAATTTCAAGGTCTGACAATCAACTGGAGATTAGAAATGTTTTGGAAGGTCATCAGTTAGGAGTTGGTTCAGTTGATGTTAGTAAAAATGGGGAGGTCATTGCTTCAAGTAGTCTTGATGGTCATATCAGATTGTGGGAAGCTGAATCTGGACAGCTTCTGAGAGTGATCAATGCCGGTCCGGGTAAGACGAGTTTTATTGTTCTTTTATTATTTGCAATGATTATGATTAGTTTGAATTAAGTGCGACAGTTCATTCGGTTTTCATGTTTGAAGATTTTTTTTTAATTTTTCAATTCATTTACATATTTTAATTTTTTTAAATGACTGATTTATGTAATGCAATGTTTAGTATAAAGTTATGATAGTTAAAAAATGAATATGGAATATGGAATGTATAGTACCTCTGGTGGACAAAAAACTGGTGTCTGTAAATCATTTTCTAATATCCTATTAAATGTATTGAACTGTCTTTAACTTCTAGTTGATGCATGGACAGTGAGATTTTCTCCGGATGGTCGTCACATAGCAACAGGAAGCAGTGGTGGAAAGATCAACTTGTTCAATGTTGAAACTGGTAGCCAGGAAACACAACTAGATACTCGAGGAAAATTTTCAATCAGTATCGCTTATGTGAGTATTTAGTATCATTTTGTGTTGTGTTTAGCTCTGCAACTGGTTGACTGGTAGTTAGTAAAAAATATGGTGAACAATTTTTAGCCCAATTTAGGGTTAAACATAAATATTCTTTACGAGAGTTCTTAGTCTTCACAACATAAAAATAATTTTCTTGTTTGAAGGTTTCTTGTATTTTATCTTGTTTTGTTTACGAGTTGGTTTTTCAATAAGGCTACTATTTAAAACTAATTGTTTTCAGATCCGACTTCTGACACCAATAAGTTTTAATTAGTAGCTTTATTAGTGAATTCGTAAGTGTTTAATCAAGCGAGTCTCAATAACAGGTATCAATATTACTACAATTGGTGCCAGAAGTGGGATCTGAAAGAAATGGTTTTAAAATTACTGTAAGAACTTTCTGTTCTTGAGTTGAGGTGGGAGCTAAAAAATGAGGGCTGAACAGTAAAATGGAGACAGCCCGAGCTCGTGGACCACCTCGAGACGGCATTGGAGAACAATGATTTTGACCCAGAAATATACGAGTTTGATTTGAATGAAGACTTTACTTTCTCTCTGCTTTTTCCTAGACAATTTTCCTATGAAGATTGATAGTAGGAAATTATATGAATATAATAAAAAATTCAAGGAAGATATACATAAGGAATTTTTTTTACTTTATAATTTTATTGCTTATTCCTTTTCCTAGAAATTTTAATTTTAACTTTTTTTATCTAATATTTTTAAGTTATAGATATATAGTACATAGTGTCAAGTTATTCATAGGAATGGAAATAGTATTAGTCTGTTGGATCCTGTTTCACTTGATGAAAATTTTATGTGACTGCAAAAGAAAGATTTAAAAAAAAAACTTATGTAACATTTAAAAGTTTTTATGTGAGTTTACATAAATTAAAACAAGTTTTTACATTTATTACATTTTCACCATATATTAAAACAAGTTTTCACATTTATTACATTTTCACCATATCAAATAAAGAAGAAGTGATTAATTAACACATGTAACTGAATTTGTTGCAGAGTCCTAACGGTCAATACATTGCATGCGGTGCAATCGATGGCATTATAAACATCTTTGACGTCACCACGGAAAAGTTGATTCACACTCTTGAAGGCCATGCAATGTCCATCAGAGGCCTTTGTTTTTCACCAGACTCCACCATGCTTATAACGGCATCAGACGATTGCCACATCAAGGTGTATGACGTGTAAGTTATCAAATAAAATCAATTAAAATTTTAACAAAAATTAAAACTTTTCTGTAGAAAAACAAACTATCAATTATTAGTTTACTTAAAAAAGCAATATTTATTTTTTTAATTTAAGAATTTATAATAAAAAATTTGTTTATTTCATATTGATTCGAAAGTTTCTTATATTTTCAATCCTCACATACTTTACATATTAAGTATTTAGAAGACTGTGGTCAATGTTTTCATATTTTATAGAGTTACTATCATTATAAAATACTTTGCAAAAAATTTTTAGTCAACGAATTACAAAATTATAAAGGATTTTTAAAAAACAAAGTTTTTAACGGTTCGCTTGTTTATCTTAGACATCAAGCCAATCTGATTGCTTCCTTGTGCGGGCACGGTTGCTGGGTGCTCGACGTTGATTTTTCTCCGGACAATGTCCACTTTGCATCTGGGTAAGCTATTCTGTGCAAGTAATTTCTCAAATTTTTCTATTTTTGTTCCATTAAATTCTATTTTAGTTCATCAGAAGCATTTTCTGTTACTTAATTCAATGAAGTTATCATTGTTACACTAAATTATGATTGACAATTTATATTTACAAAATTTTTTAGTTCCTCCGACAAAACAGTTAAAATTTGGGATATTGGCACAAGGCAGTGTGAACACACGTTTACTGAACACACAGATCAAGTACGTACTAACTTTACTACTTTGCAGCCATTTATTTATAAGAATGAAAGATTTTGGTAAATGTGTCTGCTAATAACCTAATAATCATCATTTTAAATGCCATATGCAATTTTAAGCTTGCATTTTGCTCATTAGAAAAAAAAACAACCAGGTTGTGGCATTAGTAGTCTTTGCTTTAAATCAGCTAAAACTTATGTTTGATAAGAAGTTTTTAGGACTGTTATTCAGAGTTGCATTAAGCAACTTTGAATATAGCCTATGGGTCTATGAATTGTAGGTTTCTCTGTGATTGTTAAAGTCGTCATGGTTGATTTATTGCATTGTTGAGATCTCAGGGTTTGGGGCTGTTAGATAAGCATTTCTTTATTGTCTCTATAATTATTTATTTTAATCATGTGAAGTTTCAATTAATAAGCTGATATGTTCTGATAAATTTCAGGTATGGAGTGTTCATTACAATAGAACTGGTGACAGACTTGCTTCTGTGTCAGAAGATAAATCAATTTTAGTTTATGACTGTCCTCTTTAGAACTCAATACATTTATCTTGTTTTTTTATTATTTCATTGTTCCAAGTTACTAAAAAATTGTATCTCAGTAATTTTTTTTCTCGAAATACTGTTTATTGTTGTTGGTACAGTTGCCAATGCTTGCAAAATATAATTAATTTTTGCAAGTGTTTTTATTACTATTGTATGTAAATAAGTGTATGGGTTATACCACCCTAAGGTCAAATTTCATTTGGTTGGTGCAGGCCAATACATGCGTTGTAGACACTAATGTTTGTCACTTACGATTTGGTCAATCACTAACGTTTTTTTCTAAAGTTCAAAAGCGCCCCTAATCAGAAGTACCTTAATGAGGTTGGTGCGTTTTCAGGTCTTACCAAAAAGCAGTAAGAATCGTGGGAAAGATTAATACCTAGAAAGAAATGTTCAGTACCGTTAAAATTAGATAATGGATTAAATGAAAACGGTCGGAGTTAGCTTTGAGCGAGGATATCTTGATAAAACAACTGGATCCACAACCTACTCTAGTAGGCCTAATGTTTTTTCGCTTCTTATATCATAATTATAAATAAATTGATGTAACAAACTACAAAAGCATAGTAGTTACATCATACTTCTACAAATTTTGATTAACTATGACGTAACTGTCTAAGCCTACTAGAGTAGGTTGTGGATCCAGTTGTTATATCAAGATATCCTTGGCTTTGAGGTCTGATTCCACCATAAAATAATTTCCCACTCAACATTCCCGAAATGTGTAAACGCATGTTGGCGCAGCAATCGGTAAATTAACTTTCAAACAGTTAAGAATCGCTTGCTGTTTTATTCAGACGTCAAACTTCATGTACAAACCATAAATATAATATTTGTGCTTCAACCAAAAAATGGTAAAAAAGCGTTAGCCACTGACTACTATTAATAGTTACACATTGTCTCCACCCACCGCTTCAAAGCAGACTGGGAAGTTAAGTAATTTACTTCCGATATGTACTGTGGCTCGTTTTGCTTGGTTCTTGTAAATTTAGCTTATTTTTGTAATTTTGGCTTACGGATTATATAATGAACACATTAGATTAATTAGATCACATTTGTTTAAGGAACGTTTTTTGAGGCGTAACGCCTATTTCAGTTTTAAAAGTCGATTGTTTATTTTTTTTTAGATGGGTACCAAATCGAAATGCATTTTTAGCAACTTTTGTTAATTTGTTAAGTTAGGTGTAGAAATGTTTCTTGCTTTGCTTGTGTTTCGGATTTTTTTTCAGTCTAGTTTGTCACTACCTGCTTGTTAATAATTATTAGTATATTATTAATAATCCATAATGAAACGGCCAAGAGGATTAGATAGATTTTTTGAATTCTTTAGAAATCTCTTCAAAGGGTGAGTTTTTGAATTTGTGTATTGTATGGGTAATCTTTCCTACGGACGGCCCGTGCCGAAAAAATAGTCGTATTATTTTTATTTTGTTACAATAACCTAAATAAACAAATTTAATACCAAATTTAATTTAAAAAAAAAACATTTATCGTAATTTGAGAGACTTTGAAAACGGTAAGTAGTACTTTTCCAAGCACTATTTACATCGTAGTTGTGAGTGGTGAGGTACGATGATCGTATGAATGAAATGAATAAAAAAAAATTACTTTATTAAAAAATTTTATTTAAAAAACAAACTCAGTAATAAAAAAAATTAAATTTTAATTTAAATTTTAAAACTTTTTCTATGTAAAACGATAAAGAAAAAGCGAGAGAAACAACGAAGTAAACCCCGCTAATCACTATATAAGCTGCTATTGCCCAGGCGGTTCGCCGTGATTGCAATCTGTAAAATTGCAATCCCGTATTAAAATGAAACTCTACCCCTACTCCTAACTTTACCCCTAACCTTACCCTACCCTACCCTTAACCCTACCCTACCCCTACTCCTAACTTTACCCCTAACCTTACCCTACCCTACCCTTAACCCTACCCTACCCCTTACCCTACTCCTAACCCTATCCCTACCCATAACCCTATCCCTACCCATAACCCTATCCTATCCTAGGTAGTCGCATAAAAAGTTTCAATATAATTTTTTTTTTAATTTTACTAATATTTTAAATAATGGTACAAATTCTGAGTTTGAATATACTATATAGTGTAAAAAATAAAATTAATAAAAAGATCGCATACCGGCGCCTACCGCCGTGGTAATAGTTATAATGTTATATAACACGCTACGCGATTCCTTCGTTTACACTTTTCCTTAAAACTCAAATTTTTTATATGTAAAATTTTTTAAATTATAATTACATTATTTATTTAATTAAAATAACTTTATATAACATTTTCCCATTTTAAATAAATTATTTATACTAATTATCATAATTTTTAAACTAGTGTTTACTTTTCGTCGTGTTTATAGTTAATTATAGCCGAGAATTATGTATTAATCCGCCACACGGGCCGTCCGTGGGAAAGATTACCTATTGTATGAATGGTGATTTTTTTAGGTAAAAGTTCCCTTTGACGGCCCGTGTGGCGGATTAATACATAATTCTCGGCTATAATTAACTATAAACACGATTAAAAGTAAACACTAGTTTAAAAATTATGATAATTAGTATAAGTAATTTATTTAAAATGGGAAAATGTCATATAAAAAAATAAATAATGTAATTATAATTTATGTACGTTTGAGTTTTAAGGAAAAGTTTAAACGAAGGATTTGAAGGAAAAGTTTAAACGACACAAATACACAATGTTCGCTTACAAATATTCAAATTTCGACATTGCTTCGAATAAACTACTTTTTTTAACATTTATTTTTTAGTTTTTCTTTATTAAAAATTTGAAATTTCGTTTATTTAAAGAAGTTAACTTAGTTTAATAATTTCCAATTTTCTTACTTCTTGCAAACCGTCCCGAGTTACCGGGCGGTGAGTTTTAAAATTTTAATGGAATTTTTATTTACAACTGATAGTTTGTTTTATAAATAAAATTTTATTATAAACTAATTTTATTTATTTTTTATTCATTTCATTCATACGATCATCGTACCTCACCACTCACAACTACGATGTAAATAGGGCTTGAAAGGGTACTACTTACGTTTTCAAAGTCTCTCAAATTACGATAAATGTTTTTTTTTAAATTAAAATTGGTATTAAATTTGTTTTTTTATGTTATTGTGACAAAATAAAAATAATACGATTATTTTTCGGCACGGGCCGTCAAAGGGAACCTTTACCTTTTTTTAAAGATAGCAAATGTTCTCTATTTATAAATATACAAAACGGTTGTGAGAAAATAGTTGTTTATTGTCAAAATTCAGGAATAAAGGAAGTCCTCAATCTGGAGTCGGGGGTTCTAATGAGAACATAATAGCAGAAGAGGTTTTGAGCTTTACAATTTAATTGAGTTTTTAAGTCACGTCGATAAGAAATACTTATTTGTGCTCTTATGTTATTAAATTCATTAAATTAAATTAAATTTGGATAAGTTTTGATTTTCTTATCATAGTGATTTGTCACATAAGCATTTTTTAATTCAATGAATTTTGCATACATTTAATCTAAATAGTTACTATTTGCTCAACTTATTAATAGCTGACCAGTTTATATTTTTAAACTGCTTTTTGTTGGAATTCTTTTGGCGCATGTAAACCAGGTATTATACCCAAAAAATATCAATTGATACTCTGGTGGGGGGATGCATCTCCCCACCAGATGTTTCATTGAGAAAAAAGAGAAAAAAACTAAGCAAAAAAACCTGGGCAACACCGGGTAACCCTGTCAGTAATCTATATAATGGGGGGAAAATTTTTGCCCCCCCCCTGGAAAATGCTGAATTTACGTCCCTGAGCTTAAAATAACTGATTGAGCCGGCCGGTGCTAAAATATTGTTTGAGATCCTATTTTCAACTGAAGTATTAATTGAGAATTATCTTGCTGAATAGGTTTTATAAATGATATATATATCATTACCAAATTAGTGATAGTTATTTATTTGCAATTTTACATAATATAGCAATGTTTTTGTTTTTATTAGCCTCCCCGTCCTAAACAAAGTGAGTGCCATTCTTTCTTAGCTAATTATCCAAAAGGATGTGATAAATATAAAATTACTAGTGCCATCAGTTGATAGGTGTACTGGTAGTTATTATGGGTCATTAGTTGTGCCAGGCAAATGATGGTTTATAATATGCTTATAACATATGATTACATGTTATAACATATGATTACATGTTATATCACAAATGATTATGTGTTATATCACAAATGATTATGTGTTATATCACAAATGATTATGTGTTATATCACAAATGATTATGTGTTATATCACAAATGATTATGTGTTTATGTGTTATATAACAAATGATTATGTGTTATATCACAAATGATATGGGTTATACATGGATATCTTGATATATCTTGTTATATCAAGATATCCATGGGTTATATCTCAAATGATTACGTGTTTCACCTAATGTATTTTCATAGAAATCTCCCAAGAAGATCTTGATGTCATGCCAACTACTAGCTTAGCACCAAATCTTAATTTAGCAAAACATCGAATAGAAATAAAGCCGAAAAGGAAAAATCGCTTACCTGCTGGTACAAAACCAATCCCGATTGAGGTAATAGTCTCTTGTTTGTAGATCTACTCAGGAATGCCCAGTTCACCACAAAACCATAGAAGAAATGTCTAAAATCATAGTTTCATTCCTAGTAAACCATCCCAAAAATTTTGTGTTCAACTTTTTTTCAATAAATTCATTGAACATAAGATAAAACTTGTTGTACATGATCTGGTCTGGTTTATGCAAATTAGCATTGTATTGGTTGAAATTGTAGATTCACTATAATGTTTTTATGAAAATTTTCTGTAAACTTCAATTTAGAAATCTTGCATTAGTATTTATATCAATTTGATAAAGTTCTGTTGGAGATGGCATCTAACTGTAACCCTTATATATTATTTATCGAGTATTCCACATTAATTTTATTTTTAATTATTATTTGACTTCAGTTGCTTATTTTTGTTTAACATTATAAAATTTGATAAAAGAGTTAAACATTATGAAGTTAATATTTGTTCATCAGCAGAACTCATCTGCTTTTACCACACCATCGTCAACTCCTCCAAAAAACAGTGAAGGTAATCATCATCACTGTCATTATTGAATGAATATTCTGTAGTTTTTTAAGGCAAAAGAGGCTGCTTAATTTCTTTTTAAAGACACTATGAGTTAAATTTAACTCATAATAGTGATGACAATATAATAAGATGATATTTAAACAGAAAATTTTTTATGTGACTTAACATTAGTTGGTTCTTGTAATGTTGTTCTGTAATCAATAAATATTATGATGGTGTTCAATTGTAATGCAGGAATGTAATCATTACTCATTTAATCTGATGGTCTCCATAGAGATTTTTCTATGTAACTCATTTAGAATAATAATAATAATAATTTTAAAGTTACAGTTGTACCTGAGAAGGTTGCAGTGCTTCCAAAACCAAAACAGCCTTCAGCTGTGGAAGAAATTGAAAGTGCCATTAAAAGTAAAGATGAGATAAAAGTGGTTCCTCCTATTGAATCTTCAACTATTAAAAAAACAGAAGAAAATGTTGAAATTACTCCAGCAACTGACAATGTTTCAGTTGGCTCTAATGAGTTGTTGAAAGACAAAGAAGGTTGTTGTTTTTTTCGTTATCTCTATTCAATTCAATTCAACTAAAATTTATTAGTCGCCTACAACAAAACAAGTTTTGCCCAGAGGCGACGGCGTGAAATAGTATAAATTTAAAAGTTTTAAACGTTAATAAGTAATAAAGTTTTTAAAGAGGTTTTAAGGTCAGTAGTTTCTAATATCCGGGTGCCAAATGAGAAACAGGAGTAGATGAAGATGAGGCTGGTAGTGCAAGATTGTCTTTAGAGGAAAGAGTCAGAAGTCCCGGAGTGAAAGAGCAAGAACGACGACCATCCCTTCGTCCCCTGTAATGGTATCTTCGAACGTCGTAACGCAACAGATGGATTTCTCGAAGGCTCTGAAGAAACGTTCCACTGGGAGAGCGGCAGTATTGAAAGTTGATCGAGATAAGTTCGTTCCGAGAATAGATTTGGCGAGTAGGCGTACACATTGCAGTCATGTTTATCAAGAGACTAGAAAGCAGTAAACGGCAAAAAAACGTCTGAAAAAGCAACGCAAAATGTTTCAAGTTGATAATAATCCATTGCTTAAGAGAAGAATTTTGAGTTTTTAATGTAATAATTATTAAATAAAACTGTTTTTAAGTATAAATATATACGAGGAGACGGGATGTATTGAAAAACAGCCACACACGAGGTGCCAATCCCCCCATATTTGTTTTTCTAACAAACTCAAAATGATGCAGAAACAGGCCGAAGAGCAACGCAAAATGTTTCAAATTGATATTAATCCATTATTAAAAAAGATTTTCGAATTTTGAAAGTAATAATGAAATAAAACTGTTTGAAAAATATATGATTAGATTGTCGTTGCATCAAGCATTATAAATGTTAGTAAAGAGATATTTTTATAAGAGTCTCCATGTCAATAAATGATATAATAAAAATGCAAAAATTTGTTCTTATTCAGTAAAACATGACAAATCTGTCAACATTTTAACTAATAATAATAATAATAATAATAATAATAATAATAATAATAATAATAATAATAATAATAATACAAATAGTAATAAAAAAATGATGATGATGGCAATGGTCTTTATAGTAATGATAGAAATATCAATGATGATTATGTGTAATAATAATTATGAACTTTTTATTTTAAAACTTATATCTTATGTGATACACTATATAATATCTCTTATGATACACCATTTAACACACTATATAATATCTCTTATAATACACCATATAACACACTAGATAATATCTCTTGTAATACACCATATAATATCTCTTATAATACTTCATATAATTATTTACTCTATAGTTTATGTATGTGATACTTCTTATAATACTTTCTATGATACTTCATATAGTATGTCATATAATATTCTATTAATTTTTCATTATTAAGATTTTATATAACACTTTATATTATAGCTTGTATAATACTTCATTCACATCACTTATCATTGCAGTAATTTTCTATGTAACTCATTAAATATTGTTTAAAAGTTTCAGTTGCACACGGGAAGAGTCCAGTTTTTCCACCAGTGAAACAAATTTCAGTTGTTGCAATAATAGAAAACGTTGATAAAAATAAAGATGAGACAAGCAATGTCTCTCGAAGCGAGTCCTTTACTCCTAGGAGCACAGAAAAAATTAATAAATTCCCATCAAAAAAGAAATTGATTTCCATTAGTGACAAAGATGCAGAGGTAGACAAAATTAATGTCGAAGATAGTGCGGATATAAATGATATTGTTGAACTCGGTGTGAATGAGAAAAAGCACTTATCACCTCAAATTCTTCCATCAAAGGCAAAACCACTTACGCCCACTCCGAGCATTAAAAGTGAAGATGGATCCAGTGATGGTAACAATAATGATCTGGAAGAAAATGCCACACTCAGTAAGAAAATTCCCAGTGTCGGTGCTTTATCAAGCAGTAGCAAGAAAAGCTTAGATTTTCAGGCTAAATTCCTGAAACCAGCATCGAGAGTACAGAGTGAAGAGGATGTTAAGAATAAAACTGATGATAATATTATATCTAAACTAGGTAAAGCTATATCAAGTAAAACTAGTTCTTCTTCAAATTCTGTGCACACTTCAATAACTGATTCAGATGAGATTTTTTTGAAAGATCTCCCAGAGGAGTCGAATAATTGTGAAATCTTTTCTGCAAGCAAAGAAAACAAGCCATCTTCCAGTGCATCAAAAGAAAACGTTAATAAAAGCCCTAAAGCACCAGTTCCAAAACCAAGATTTATTACAAAAAACTTACAAGCCTCAAAAAGTTTTGAAAGTTCTACACTTCCCAAATCAAAAACTCTTATCGTCAAAGATTCCAAAGTATCTGAAAGTAGCGATTCAGTTTCTCCTTCTATTCCAACTGATGCTTTGAAAAGTTTTGAAAGTTCCACACTTCCCAAATCAAAAACTCTCATTGTCAAGGATTCCAAAGTATCTGAAAGTAGCAATCCAGTTTCTCCGTTGATTCCAAACGATGCTTTGAAAAGTTTTGAAAGTTCCACACTTCCCAAATCAAAAACTCGTGTTGTCAAAGATTCTAAGGTATCTGAAAGTAGCAATCCAGTTTCTCCTTTGATTCCAAATGATGCTTTGAAAAGTTTTGAAAATTCTACGCTTCCCAAATCGAAAACTCCCAGCGCCAAGGTATCTGAAGATAACAGTTCAGTTTCTCCTTCGATTCTGCATGATATTCATGATTATAAGAAGTCAAAAAGTGTTGTAAGTGCAACTTCATCAAAAGATGAAAAAGAAGTTTTTATTGGAAAATCAAAATCTGTATCAGATACCTGTTCTGTGGACTCAAAGAAGGCTTCAGAAAGTTCTTGCATCTCTAAAGAGAGTAATTTTGAAAACAAAGTTGGCAAATTTTCAATTAAGCCAGCAGATAGAACTCTGCAGTTTGAACATGACATCAATCAATCAGTTACTTCAGATGTTGTAAAGAGTGATGACAACATCCAACAGAAAAAAACACCTCAATCTGACACTGTCACGAAATCTAACATAAAAGATTATGCTAATATAAAAACAAAACCTTTGTCTCCAGAAATTAAACCAAGACAATTGTTAAATAATAAAACCCAGCCAAAGTCTCAAAGTTCAGAAGATGCCTTAAAAGCTTCAAATCCACTTGAAAAGGTGAACGATCAGCCTCCTTCTGGAGAGAAACAAAGTAATTCTCCGGTATCAAAAGATGATAACAGTAACGAAGATGCTACGGATTCAAAACAACCTAAAATTGCACCTGTTGTTCCAAAGAAACCTCAACGGCTAGCAAAAGTGTGAATGGAGAAAAAAAATGACTGCAGGTACCATGTAATTTTCAGTGTAGAATAAATTATTATAGTTAAGATTATTTGCAATTCAATATCTCTCGGATGACATTGTAAGGATGAGTATTTCGCCGAAGACTTTTTTTATTTTTTTTTTCAGATTAATAATTTAAAAAACAGATGTATTGGTGTGTGCATCATCATGACACTGACCATGTTTATACAAAAGCATACAAGACATTTTGACATATATATATATATATATATATATATATATATATATATATATATATATATATATATATATATATATATATATATATATATATATATATATATATATATATATATATATATATATATATATATATATATATATATATATATATATATATATATATATATATATATATATATATATATATATATATATATATATATATATACTTGTTGCTGCTTTTTAAAGAATTGCTGGCCTGTTTTTTTTATATTTTTGCTTTTCTTGAAATTTGTTGTAGAAAGTGCCTTGAATGTTGAATTTGGTTATATATTTTGTTGTTGAATATTTAAATTTTTTTATAACTTTGTATTTCTCCAGTAAATTTATAAATCTGTTGAAGTATTTGTAAATACTAAATCATATTTTTGCATGTAATATTCTAGACCAACTGTGATCATTTGAATTCATTTGTTGTTGGAATTATTTAAAATTCAAGACTTGTGGAATGTGGCAGTGACTGGACAGATGTATACATGTGGAATGTGACTCACAGACTTGTGAATGTTACTCACAGACTTGTGAATGTGGAATGTAACTTGGGAATGTAACTCATGGGAATGTTGAATTGGAATGTAACTCATGTAAATGTGGAATGTTACTAGTGTGATTGAGGAATATTACTCGTGTGAATGTGGAATGTAACTCCACAAATGTTGTGAATGTTTTTAAGAGATCTAGATGAAATGTGCCTTTTTTAATGTTTTCAGGTGTTTTTATATTCACATTTATGCTGTTCAATAATTTGAATGTGTTGTTATTAATACAAGCTAGTTCAAAAATTATGTATCTTACAGTAGCTCCCCATTGAATCCAACAGATACGAATCTCAATTCACAATTCATTGCATGCATGCAAATGCTCTTTGTGGTATAAGAACCCCCTCAAGTTTTATGACAAGCTTTTGACAAGTGGTTTTTAGAATAAATTTGTTTTTATACAAGAAAAAATCTTTGACTTTTTACTTGAATAAAAACTTTTGAAATCATTAAATGCATCTGTTCCTGTGTCACAATTGGCTTACTAGAAGAACTCAATTTATTAATCCAACCTGTTTATCAGACTACTGAGTAGGTACTTAGCTGATGCTGGTAGCTTATCTCATAATGTTGTTCTGGGAGTTGGTGTAATTAGTAATTATTATCACAAAGCCTGTGCTTCTTAATTTCTGTAAGAAAGGATTCTCATCAAAACAACTTCACCTTGTATCTTCTCTTCAATACATCAACGAAAGAGGCCTATATAGCAAAGCTTGTTTCCAGTTAGAAAGCCCATCATAAAGCAATTTCTACTAATCTGGAATCATTCCTTATACATTTTCAGACTAAAGCATCCACGGGTTTCTGAATTTGAATGTCTTCATTGAGACATGTTTTCCACATTGAATAGTATGCTTGCTCATTATAATTATCGTTCACATGTAATTAATGGTAATAGCTTAATTGTTGTGAACAATGTAATTAAAATAGCTTCTTTATTAATAGAATAGAACACATGTTTTGTGTTGGACTACTTCCTTCATTCTTGTGTCGATGATGATTCGTAATTTCTGATGAAGTGTTACATTCTATAAATACTCAACAAATTAATGATAAGCTACAAAGTGATCAAACAGAACTGTGGATAAAGTGGTAAATTATTCATTAGGAACCACAAAAAAAAGATAAAACAATCTATAATACAATCAGTACATCAACTTGAGCTAGGCTTAAAACCAAATAAGAAAGAAAAACTGCACAGCAACTGTGTTCAAGAAAGACTAATTAATATGTAGCTCATAATGGATATTAGCATTAATGATTTCATAAATTATACTAATCAACATCACAAATAAGTTCATTCTATAATCCTAAGATCGCTGACAGTTACAAGTGATGGAGGTGGGCGAAGTTGAGCATGAGAAATAAGTTCACCAGAACAGAATTTGGAGAAAGCTTTTCCAAGGTGATCAGAATCATTGAAATCCGGTTCGTATGGAGAAGCGAATGTTCTAATACAGCTCAAATCACATATTCCGGGCTCGAGAATCTTTGCTTTCAGATTAATCGTCATGCTCTGATTCGATGAGACAACGTGAAAAGTTGTTGCTTGACCAATCCAGAGGTGACGCGATATCGTGCACTGATTGGCAGAGAGATGTGCTTCATCATCATGCCGAGATCTGTAACACGTTGAAACCGCTGATAAGTTTTAACACGAAAGGAATGGTTTTTATTTAATATTTTTCATACTTGGCAGTGGATCCAAATGTTTCTAATTTGACAAAAACATCAATGTTGGAGCAATTGGAAACTATGACTTTAACTGGTATAATACATATCCTGGATATACAAATTTGAATTAATAGAACTATTTTTTAATTATTAATAATAAAATTAATATATAAAAATGTTGTTAATGAAATTATCTTAAAATCAAAACCTTTTAGATGAAAAATCATGAGAAAATTTCAATGGAAATATGATTAATGTTTTAACAAGTTGTGAGAGAATCTTTTCGTGAATGTTAAAACTTTCAGATTCACAACTCTCCAGTGGTTGAGTCGTAAACTTTATTTGTGGCACCAATGGTGAATCCTGGTAAAAAAAAATGGAAGTCATTGATGAAATGCTTTAAATTAATTTAAAATTTCTATCTGGAAGATGATACTGAACAATATAACATTTATTGTAAAATAATTCAACTTTCACAGATGCATAACTTAGTTTTCAAACAAACCCTTGGAACTGGAAGACTTTCAGCTTTTTCATTCAGCTTGTTGAATGCAATAATGTGATGGCCAAACCTTGAAAATTTTGATGGATCAGAAATGGAAATGGCCTATATATATAGAAAATTTGAGACGGTGTTAAAATCTTTTAATTTATAAAAATTAAATTATTTCAATGGAGGAAATAATAAAGCAGCAACACCATCTTACTTTCCATATGATGACAAGATCAAGTTTCATTTCAAACATTTTATTATAAGAATTACTAATTTCACATTCGTTATTGGGACGTAATTTCAAAATTTGTACAAGAGAATCATAGTTTTCAATAAGGATCTGAAAAATATATTAATATATTTATATTTCATTTCATCTTCTAATTTACTGATTTAATATTTTCATTTATAAATAAAGTTGAAAACCACATATAAATTATGACCCACATTTTCATCCGAAAAAGAAATCTTTGACAACGAATAATCTGCTTAAAAAGAAAAACGAGCAAGTTCACTAAATGTTAAACAATTCTTAAAAAATTAACTTTTTCTTTTTAACTCTAACTAATTCAAACACAAACAAAACAATTTTATTAAATGATTGCACAAACATAATGTGATTTTAAACTATTTTCTTAAACTTAACTAATTTAATAAATCTAACTGATAATTGAATAAAAGATAATTAATATATATATATATATATATATATATATATATATATATATCTGGAATGATGTTACTTGAAATTCTTCCACTTTGAAGATAAATGAACTACAACCATTATAACATCAAACAAATCCTCAATTGCAACAATTATTTTAAATTACTTTTTTGAAGTCGTCGAGATGCTTGAAGCGTCAGCAGGTGTGACTCTCCAGGTTTAATATTCAACTCAGCTACGAAAAACAAATTACTAAAGATATTTATTCGAAACCAATTTGGTACTTCTAATTGCATATAACAAACAACATCAACAATTCAAGCAACTAGGTACATCTAACAACCAACAAAACAATTTAATACAAACCTCCTTTTCGTTTACTTTCATTCACTTTTTTCTGCATGCACAAAGACCAATTTGTGCTCATGCAGAGAAGCTTCACAATTGAGATGTCATAATCCTAGAAGAAAAACAAATACTTTTCAATATAAATATTTACAAACAATTTTTAAATGTTCATAAATATTTATAAAATATTCAAAACTATTAATTTATAATTTTAAATAATAAATCATCGAAATAAATTATAAACATATAAATTAAATCTTAAAAAAGAATTTTTTTTCAAATCTATATATATAAAAATGAATGTTTGTATATATGTATGTATATATGTATGTATGTATGTATGTATGTATATAGGTATGTTATTTATGCATTGCTACACCATTCATCCGATCGTAATGAAATTTTCACACAACCTTGAGAGTCAAGGGGAATCAAATATAGAGAAAAAAAGTTTGAAATCCGTCACAAAATGAGCAGAGCGGAAACTATATATATCTTTGTATGTGCGTATGTATGTGTGTATGTATGTATGTGTATGAGCATGTATGTGGTTCTGTGTGTGTGTTTATGTATGTATGTGTTTTTTACAATATTTTGGCACTAATTGCTCATTCAAAGTATGTATGTGTGTGTATGTATGTATGTATGTATGAATGTACATATGTATGTATGTATGTATGTATGTATGTATGTATGTATGTATGTAGAATCGGATCTAGGGGGGTCAACTGAGAGCGAAAGAATGAGCAGGAAAGCGGCAGGGAACGGATAACGATCGGGAGCGGTAGCGCAAGCGGGAAGGAAACGGGAGCGAAAAAGAAACGCATTAGGTAAACCTCTAAAAACCCCGGGCAACGCCGGGTGCCCCCGCCAGTAAGAAATAAAATAAAAATGCTAACCATGTTAATATTATCAACTTGAAGAGATATATTTATATTGTTATCTACTATTGATGTATCAGCATCCAAATTCGGTGACAAGTGCGACGGAAAGCAGTGAGAAGCTATTATGACTGATGACTCACTTTTAATGGAGGTGGAATGTCTAATAAGTCTATACCTGTTTAAATGAAATTAATGCAACATTCAGGTGAGCTAAAATAATTATTTCTTCCATATGATCTGAAAAGTCCAGAAGCTTGAAAAAACTAACTTGAATTTTGAGCATGGTTTGTCGCCATCACTTGTGTAATACACCAGGATGTTGACATCATGTAAACCTGACCTTTCAGGGCATTGAACTTTCAAGGCCGTCATCACTTTCTGACCAGGAACAAGGCCACCTACTGGCAAAGGTATCTCTACAATACCCTTAAAAAGGATGAAAATTTCTTTCATAGTGAAAAATGGAAATTTCCTGATGTAAAATCTAGTTTTTTTTTATAATCCATTAAGTTAATTTTGTTGATTATTGTGATCTTCAGTAGCACAGGAAATCAGCACAATTCCATACAAGTGCTTTCTCTCCATAAGTGAGATGTAAGGAAAATAAGAACCTTAAGATACAGCTATCATCTAGCAATCCAATCTGGCTAATCTAATTAATACTTTTAAAGCAATCAGTTTAAATTCTGATATTAAAAAAAACACCTTTTTGTTGTTTATATTTCCAGAAAATGACATAATTTCATGAGGAGTGCAAATCATAAGCAAACTAGTTACGTGTTGTTGACCACAGTTGGAAAATTCAATCATGCATTCTACCACTTCACCACAAAGTAAAGACGTTGGAAAGTTGTGCAGAAACATCTGGAAAAAAATTACAAATAAATCTATAAAACATACATTTATAATCCACAATTCAGGAATTAAACCAAATATAACAGATACAATTTCAAATCATAAAGCAAAAAACTACACAAGAACGTACGCAAACAAACACTTGCTCTCAATCACATGCAGCCACGTACATAAATAATGCATGAAACAAACCTCCATCCTGAAACCAACAGGAAAAACTTCAATATGAAGCCTCCTATCGATTGCATATCGTACATTCATTTTATCCTCTTTCGTTACGTTCAGTCTATTCCCTCGAGCAACAAGCTCAACCATGCCTGGCACGGAATGATTGAAACTGTGGCTTAAAGTTCCGCTCGATGCATTCGATTGAATGTTGTGGTGTTGATCTTCAATTGTAGATGTCACCGTGGAAATATTCTCTTCATTTGTTACGACACCGTTGGCCATGCTTGATGACAATAACTGTCCAGTCAACTGGAATGCAAGGCCTGTTATCTGAACTACTCCTTGCTTCTTACAAGTCAGTGACAGTTGAAGCTAATAAATTAAATTATTAACAATTTATATGTAGTGATGTGGAAAATTAACAGCAGCCATATTATTTAATTCCAATTAATAGAAATATTTCAGAATCAAATAAATATTTTAGAAATAATAAACATTAAACAACCTTCTTAATTTCTGAGCCATTTAAATGAAATTCAGATAAAGTTTGAAACTCAATGAATTCATGCAGTTCCATATCCACCTGATATCAAAAACAACAAAAAACTAAGCTCAGTATAATATTTTATGTAAATACT
The DNA here is from genome assembly GCA_963978895.1 of Erpobdella octoculata. Classification (NCBI taxonomy): domain Eukaryota; kingdom Metazoa; phylum Annelida; class Clitellata; order Hirudinida; family Erpobdellidae; genus Erpobdella; species Erpobdella octoculata. The sequence continues at coordinate 11,519,693 of OZ022239.1, forward strand.
AGAAATACCCTGTCGAAAATGACGTTTTTTTTTGTTTTCATTGAACTGTCCGATAAAAAATAAAGAACGTTTTCCATCTCTACCATTATTAAATGAAGTTCAATCAAGTCAGCACCTCAATCGTTATATATATATAATTAAATGTGGTAATTAGACAATATGTAATCATATATCGATTACAAACCAAAGTTGTCCTCCTGTTTTAAAACTGAACAAGTGAGTTTTGCTTGCTCTTTGTCAGATGTCAGAATCATTAACAGCTGCAACCACTTGATGACATGTGGTTACTTTCGACTAGCAGCCATATTGCTTTTTCCTTAAGCAAATCTTATAAATTTCAACTTAAAATCAGTCATATATGATTTTACTTTAGGCATTTTAAGAATCAAATACGAGATTTCATCTGTTTTTAGATCAAATGCTAGAGAACCACGTTGAAAAAGTGCAGTTTGTGAAAGTGTGAAATTATTTACTTATCCAAACATGAAATGTGATTATTCCAAATCACTGATGCGACAAAAAAACACACTACACGTTGACTTAGAAACAATTTAAACTAGTGACCCCGTTTAGTTGCGTATTATCACTACTATTATTATTATTAAACAGTTGATAATGCAACAACATAGTCTATGCAGATGGCTTTTTAAATAGAGATCAGCAATCAGTTAGTTATGTTCCAAGAATTAAAACTTCAAAACCCTTAGATGGTCATTAAGGATGTCACAGGCACCCGAACGCGAAGTTCAGTACTAACCCCTTTTTTGGATACCCATAATCAAACTTATGAAAACCTGAAACCCAAACCTGAAGTTCGGTACTATCCGTTTTTTTGGATACTTATACCCAAACTTTTAAAAACGTGAAACCCAAACTCGAACACGGTTTTTGAAAAATCGTAAACCAGAACCCTAAAATTCAAAATCCATGACCCCGAACCCGAAAAAGCCAAAACGCCAAACCTGTGACATCCCTAATGGTCATTATATTCATTCATGTCAACTGACTGCAGACATAGCTTTGGTGAGTTTTCATTGAACTCTAGAGAATCTATAACTCGTGTATATACTATGATGGTCCCTAGGATGTCTGCATGGCACTTGGATGGCGAGCAATCGCTTGCAACTCAATCCTTCTAAGACCGAAGTGATCTGGTTGGGCTCGCCTGGTCGACTCAGCTTCTCTCCGAAGGGGGATCTGGTCATCGCTGGTGTCTCAGTCAGGCCCTCCACTTATGTTCGTAATCTTGGCGTGATGGTCGACAGTAGCTTGTCTATGGAAGCACACATCTCTCATCTTACTCGTTCATGCTTCTATCATCTCCGTCAACTGCGCGTCGTCCGCCGTAGCCTCACCACGGACTCCGCCCATTCACTCATCAGAGCACTCGTGCACAGCCGGCTTGATTACTGTAATGGTGTCATGGCCGGACTTAGACAGTTTCAAATCAACAGGCTCCAATCCATTCTCCGAGCAGCCGCTCGTCTTGTTCTTCAGCTGCCCGGCTGGTCTCCCGTATCAGATCTCATGCGGACGCAACTTCACTGGTTTCCTTTCCCGCAGAGAATTCAGTTCAAGTTGGGTCTGATGGTATACAAGTGCCTCCACCACACGGCTCCGGTCTACCTGCAGCAATTGTGTGTACCGATCTCAACGCTTGCTGGTCGGTCCCACCTTCGATCGGCGGCGGCTGGCGACTTGTTCGTTCCATCGTCAAAGACAACGACTCTCGGCAGGCGCGGATTCTCCACTGCTGGTCCAGTTGTTTGGAACAGCCTATCTGCTGACCTGAGGAATCCAGCTTTGGACCTCGGCGGTTTCAGGAAGCTGCTTAAGACCGAACTTTATTCCTAAATTTATGATTTGACGCGACGCGCTTTTGTGACTTTTTAAAAAAAGCGCATTATAAATTTACATTTAATAATAATAATAATAATAATAATAATAATAATAATATGAGTATTCAAACTCAAGCAATATTCCAGAAGTGGTCTTCTTATGTATACATGGAATGTTTTTTTATATAAAGTTTGAATTTAAGGTTGAAGTGGATGATAATTCCAGGATCTCTCATGTGATTCACCAATTTAAGTGAGGTGCAAAAAATTTAATTCATTTAAAAAATTGTTAATATGCACATTATAGGCACTAAAAATGATAAAAAGGTATCATTATCAAGACTAAAATTAACCACAAATACAAACCTTAAAAAAATGTATTCCCCTTTTTGATTAATAAAATAAAGTAATAATTCAGAGAAATTTTATAAATGCATTTGACAAAATTATAAACCTTCTCCAAGAATGCAGATTCATTAGAAACAAAACTACAATCCTCATTTCTTTCTACGAAAGCATCAACATCTGTATTAGATGAAGGTGCAAATCTCCATAGCAAATGAACCTTGTGGAAAAGCAATGGAATTTTCAGGGGATTCTCCAACTTAACTTCAATAAGCAACGGCTCTACATAAGAAAGAGTCAAGTTTACTTTAGAGTCTTCAAAACTAATAAGAAAACATAAGAAAGTAAATGTTTTGAACAGAAAGTTTAAAAATTCCATACCATTAACGATGGCCAGCACATTTGCAGAGTTGTCAGTATGTTGAGTGTGGCAAAATATTGTAGGCTTGAAGAATGTCGATGTTGAAATGTCATGATTGGGAAAACCAACCAGTTTTTCTTCCAACAGACTGAACGTTAATGATTTATCTTCGTCATCATCGTCCAATGACACACCAGATGCAGCAACTCGTCCATCTGTTTTTGTATTTTTTTTAATTTAACAAACTTTACAAAATATTTTTTGCACACTTTTTATAATAGTTTTACATCTACAGCTAATAATTTTGATTTGTGGCCCCATGGCTGAGCCATTTTGCTTAGTCTGAGTTTACAGGAAGGGCAAATATTTTGAAAGATGAGCTTAGAAGAAAAAACATACCCTGAAGGACATTATAGTCGACTGGATAAAAGTGGTTGAACACTTTTATAGACTTTCTATCAACAACTGGAAATGGAAGCATCTCCATTTGACGTTTGCGTTCATCCTCAGCTGGTATCATGGACATTTGTTGCTGAAAGTTAGGAGTAAATTAGTAACCATGAATTTTTATTACTTCAGAAACATTGATGGATATATTTAAGATTGCAAATGTGCTGAAGCTGATACTAAAATAACATTATTCTCCTTAGTACGACTAACCTAGGTTGATATTTACCATGTAATTGTTCTAAATACTGCATATTATTTGTTAGAATATTCACCTTATGAATGTTGAGGTATTGAGTGAAAAAAGCAGCTTGCTGAATGGCCGTTTGCTTGCTGCGAGGAGTGAGAATATGAAGGAAGGCCGATATTGCAAGTGGTAGTTGTCTGATGTTGTACGCAAGCGATCCAATTGTTAAGTTAATGTGGTCCTGCAATTGTTTTTTTCAGATAAAATTTTATTTTATTTTCAACAGCTATCTTAGATTTTCTTTCTAATAATCCTAATTAATAAATCTTTAATGTAAAGAAAAAGTAATTGATGACTATAATTTCAAATAAATAAATAAAAATTATTAATATATAGCTTCTTATATATATATATATATATATATATATATATATATATATATATATATATATATATATATATATATATATATATATCCCCACCTCTATCAAATTATAAATACAACTATAATTAAACAATTACAACTAATATCGCATCAACTAAAACTACAACTACAACTAATTATAACTAATATGACATCTACTACAACTAATTATAACGAATATCACATCTACTACTATTAATTCAACTTACTTCAGCCATGCTCCATTCCTTCTCATGAAAAACATCCAATGCCTGAGCATAACATCTCAATGCATGTTTCTTCTGAAATATTGTTCATAATAAGATTTCAATATATTTTTATTTACTGAAAAATTAAAATTAAATAAAGCATTTAATTGAGAGAATATGGCAACAAATGAGTCCAAACAAACCTGTCCACATTTGTTAAACCTGTGCCCACCAAGTACCATGTGGAAAGCATATTTCCTAACCATTCGAACTTTCATGTTTAACGAACAATGAGCAGTTTGCTCCAAAAAGAGAGCACTCAACAAATCTGAATCCTACAAACAGATAATAAAGAATTAAAACATTAGATCAAACAAATTCATTGCAATTATAATGAATCTAGAAATTATCACAAAGTATTTTTAAACTATTCAAAAAAACATTACTTTCATGACTGAAACAACAAATGTGGATTCGAAAATTTTCACCAACTTGCAGATACCCCCCTGCCTGCCCACACACTTACTTCGCTTGTGATTGTCATGAACTGATTAGCAGCTTCCAAGTAAAGATTCTTTGATTTTAGAATTTCCGTGCTCAGCATGGTTGCTCTAGTTGCAAAGTTCATTGAACGAGAATTGGAAAAGTAATGTTTAATGGAGCTCTCCATGTAATGGGAAGGGTAAGGTCGGGAACTTGATGAACCTTGCAGGTAAACAGACAAACAAGCAATTTCCTGGAGAATTTGACATTTGATCAATAAAACATCAATTTAATATTCTATGGTAAGAAATTGTTTTTTATATATATTATATATTATATATGGTATTATTGTTTCATATTAATATATTCTATAGCACTTGTAACAGTAGAATATCCGGTGCATAGTGGAATTCTGGATGCTAAGAGCAGAACTTGTGCATAAAATAGAATTCCCCACTCAGAGTGGAGTTCTCCTACTGGACAGTGGAGGATGGACAATATTAACAGAAGTTAAAATCTTCTTCTTTTACAATGCTTATGTCAACTCACAAAGTGCAAGATAGAATGTAATGCTCTTAACCTATAATTTTGCTGTTTGCGGAGTTGTTTATAGTTTTGTTGTACACATTCCTTGTTTACTGTAAAAATATAGACAAAGTACTTTTCATACAACTTTAACCTCACTTGCTTCTTTTGCTCATTAATATTTCCTATTTACTTGCATTCTTTCTTTAATCACAGAGTCCTTTAGTTTGTCTTAAACCTGAGTAAAGTACTAAATAATAATTAACTGAAAACATAAAAGCAACTAACAAGAGCTCCAGCATGATGCATCCATGCTCCATCATTGTTAAAGTCTTTTTTGATGGTATGATACGTTTGGTATGCAAGTTCATACAGTTGGAATAGAAAGGAAAGATCTGCCAGACGTCGCAACTGCATCTCCGGAGAGTCAGAGGAGTAGCTGATTGGTCAAAACAAATTTTACTTAACAGACGACTGTCACACAGGAAACATGTCTCTTTGTTAGCAGTTGTCAAATATTCATAACAGTTAAATTAAATTAAAAAAAGTACTATAATAGATAGAAAAAAATATATATAAATAAATAAAAAACTTAAATAACTCACACAACACTTGAGCTGTTAACACTCTGATTTGCAGGCCTCGTACGGCCAAACCACCTACTGGCACTGAATAAAGATCCTTTGATGCCCTTCCTAGCTGATGACTGAATTATTAAAATCAAAAAGTTATAAATTGGCTGATGACTGAATAAATTAGTATAATATAGAAACATTTCTTTTTCATTTTAATAAGAGAATAAGTAGCCACAATAATTGCGTTCAATAAATGAATCAAAAATGTATTGATCTAACCTGATCGTTCAAGGTTTTAAGAGTTTTTTCCACCCATGGAAACAATGCATGGACAACATATTCTCCGACAAATATTTTTAATCTATCTACATCACTCAACGTCAGACAGCACCCCAGGGATTTACTGGGCTCACTGACAAATGTTGTTGAAGATGAATGCGAGAACGTGAGCAACTGAGGCAAATCGGAAGACCGAGTTTTTATGGCATCATCATCCTCATCGTTGACTGAAAGATGATCGAGGGCCAAGGGATGGTCAAAACTTGTTTGTGAAATGGTTGAAATGCTTCCTGCCATGACTGTCAAATAAAAAAAATAATAAGCAAATATAAATGTGCTAAACCTTAAAAAAACAAATATAATTCAAAATTATTTTCTTGAAACAAACCTGAATCAAGTGAACTTGCTGTCTGACTTGTATTTATTCTTGGAGTCTGAAAATAAAATAAAAACTTGAAACTAAGAATATTTATCAAACATAATTTTAACATACTTTGTCTCTAATTTACTATAAGATATTAAAACTATTGAATCTCCTTTTTGTTAAAATGATTTCGCAAGCAAGAAAATGCAAACAGAAGATTTGAAAAATGGTGCACTAGAATCTCTATACGACGGTGATCTTTGGTTGTCGATTAAAATAAAATAACGGATGCCTAATCAATCTAACAACCTGTTTCAATTTGTCTAGATCTTGCTGATTGGCAGCATATCTCAGCCAAGGATTTTCTACCCCAACATTATCACTGTCCTTGGCAAAACTGTTTTCCGTGTGATCATTACTTCTAGCATGCTGATGAGAGTTGATATGCAGAAGATGACAAAATTGAATACCATATTTTTCTTTGATGGATTGATAGACAGACTCTGCCCTGAAAAAATTATATTTTAACATTAATTGCAAAAGGATATATAATGATCCTTCTAAAAAATCCATCATTTTGACGAATTATATCTAGTAATAAATATGTTCAGATCATTTTTATCTCAAATTGAGCTTGAAAGAGGGATAAATGGCCAAAAAAGCCTACATAAGTACCAAAATAAAGCTTCCTAGATGCATAAATACTAAACATGCTGACAAAATATTTAGTCTAAAACAATTCCATCAATAATCACTGCGAAACAACCCACTTTCTGTCATCTTGTTCTGATACATCATGAACAAGTACATAAAACTTCAAAAAGTTTGGGATGAACCATTTTGCATCCTGGAGAAGCGTTGATGACGATAAATTGGATGGTGCCAGAGAAGTTCCATGAGGCTGTTGTAAAGACTGAACCATTCTATTCAATCTTTCCATAGGGTCAGGTTCAGAAGTCGAAACAGCAATGATGCCTTTGAATTAATTAATTCATATAGAAAATAATTGTCATCTATTAATAAAGATAACAAATTCAAAAACCCACAGGAAACATAATGTCTCAAATATTCATGATCAGAGAGAGGCATGGATTCTAAGAAATATTTTCTATAAGATTCATACCATGGCGTTTTCCCTGGATAAGGAAAAAAATAACATTAGCAAGACTTCATTGCAAAAATATGGATAATTGGGTAATCCCAATATAGGCTGCAACAAAAGATAAATATGGTTAAAAATTTTATCCACAGTTTTGATTGACAAGCAAGTTAGTGTTGTCATTCATTATTTACTTTTAAAATATAAAAATAAACACTGGTAGCATAAATAATAGCATTTTGTTTTCTGCATACAAAGAAATATTCTGAAAACAAATTTGGTTTCTTACTTGGTGACTGAGATGCCAGCTGCAGTATGCTGTTATAATTTAATGGAATGTTTTGCTGAATGCCATGCTGTTGGTTGTCAAGTAAATAACTGTTAGAGACAATGTCACTGAGCTTTTTCTTAGAATGAAGACTAGAAACAGAAGACTCATTTAAATCATGACATATAATCTTAAGATTCTTAACTGGCTGGAGAGCATTGTTGACATCTTTAATATGAGCTGAAAATGAAACAAAAATAGATTTTTAGCTCTAAACTTAGAACCTATATACATGAAGTATTTTAATTTATTTAAGGAAAATGATAAAACTTTAACCAGTTAACTAAACTACTAAATAGCTAAAAAGTAAATTGTAAAAGTAAAGTAAATAAACCTTCAGAGTTTATGGTACAAAAAGGTTGGATAAGTTTGACAAAAGACAAATTATTTTTCAAACAATGTTTCTCTACTTGTTCACTACACAGTATTGCAACGAGCGGCCGAAATGTGTCTTGAATGAATTCGGAGACAGACTCCTTCGAGCTTGACATGATTCCAGCTGATCAGGGATTCTTCATCAATTTCGAGAAAATAAACAAAATAAACTAGCAGCCGTTTGGTTTAACTATATTAACTATATATAAATATAGATAAATCGGGTAATCTTTCCTGCGGAGGGCCCGTGCCGAAAAAATAGTCGTATTTTTATTATTTTGTTACAATAACATAAAAAAAACAAATTTTATACCAAATTGAATTTAACAAAAAACATTTATCATAATATGAGAGACTTTGAAAACGGTAAGTAGTACCCTTCCAAGCACTATTTACATCGTAGTTGTGAGTGGTGAGGTACGATGATCGTATGAATAAAATGAATAAAAAAGAAATAAAATTAGTTTATAATAAAATTTTATTTAAAAAACAAACTATCAGTTATAAAAAAATTAATCCAAAATTTTTTTTTAAGTTATAATTAAATTATTTAATTAATTAAAATTATTGTATATAACATTTTCCCATTCTAAATAAATTATTTATACTAATTATCATAATGTTTAAACTCGTGGTTACTTTTCATCGTGTTTATAGTTAATTATAGCCGAGAATTATGTATTAATTCGTGGGAAAGATTACCATTTTTTCAATTCAATTTGGTATAAAATTTGATGTTAATGTAACAAAAAACGACTATTTTTTTGGAAGATTCGGCACGGGCTGTTTATAGGAAAGATAACCTATATATATATATATATATATATACGCCTAAATTTCACAAACCCGTCTCCATTGGCTCGATCCCATAGTTTCAGACTTCTGACTCAAGAAACTCACTTCGCACCTCTCTCTACAAAGATGATCAACGCTCATTCCCTTGAGATCATCGAAGAACTCCTTGGATCGTCGCTCGCTTCCTTGGTTGCTAGATTTTTCCCATGTTGCTGGCACTTCAACAAGTTAAATAGCCGACGTTTCTCTTTTACAAGGGCTGCAACCTCTTCATTCCACCACCATGTTTCCTTATGCCTACTAATACCTTTTGTAACCTCACACACGGCTACTGCTTCCTCAAGCAAACACTGCTTCAGATCATTCCAGACTTTCTCAACATCACCAAGACCATTCATCACCACAGCAGCTTTAGCTTGCACTCTTTCTTTGAAGATGCATTCCGTCTCTGTCTCTTTCAGCTTCCAAACCTTACATCTTTCTACAAATTTCACATTACATTTCTTCACTCTCTCATTCAGCTCCATAACACAAATAAGCAATTTGTGCTGTGGGATACATGCTTCACTTCGGATAATCTTAACGTCCCTAATAAATTTTCTCTCAGACTTTCTGACTAAAATGTAATCAACAACAGTCAGACACCCACCAGACTCATATGTTATCAACTTGTTATCCTCCTTTTTAAACCAAGTGTTGACGACAGCAAGGTTCAATGAATCAGCAAATTCTAATATCATCTCACCTTCCAGATTTCGCTTACCAAACCAACAACCCCCATGAACACCTTCAAATCCATCAATTCCAGTTCCCACATGTCCGTTAAAATCACCACAGATCAACAAATTCTCATCAACATTTATATCAGACAACCTTAACCATCATAGCAAGAAATTCCTCTTTCTCCTCCATCGGCCGACCTACTTGCGGAGCATATATAGACAACAAGTTCAGCACCGACTTACCCACAATTACACGAAGCAGTAACAATCTCTCACTCACACGCTTGACCTCCAACACTTTCTCAACCCATCTATCTGCTACCAGCATTCCCACACCATGAATTCCTTTCTCAGAACCCATTCAGAAAAACTTATACTCACCAAGTTTTCTGGCACCTTCACCTTTCCAGCCAGTCTCCTGAAGACAACAAAAATCTAAACATCGTCTTGCTGCCATATCAGCAACCTCACCATCTCTTCCCCTCATCGTTCCAACATTCACAGAACCAATTCTCAAACAAACACTTGAACCCTCTAAATTCTTCTTCAAGCCCATATCTAACTTTTCACTTCCGTCTAGGCCCAGAAAAGGAAGCGCGGACATTGTTTGACCGGGCGACGTCCGAGCCGGCAGGAAATTCTTTGTTTTATAACCCATATGGAATTTGGAGCAAAGTTTTACCCGGATGCCCTTCCTGCGAACCTCCCTTTAGTCGCCTTTTACGACACGCATAGGAGGATACACGGTGGTTCTATTTTATCGGCCCGAACCACTGATTGCACTGAAATAACACTAAATGTGATTAACAGAAATGGATTTTTATTATTTATGATTCTCTCCAAAGTGTCATTGTGAATGTGAATTGTGACAAGTTCAATATGTGTCATGTGTGAAAAATTAATACAAAATATAATATAAAGTCACTAGATGTAATAAATTCAGAGAAAAATTGTAAAGGGACTAGATGTGAAATTAACAGAAAAATTGTAGATGTGACAAATTCGCAGAAACATTGTATAGGGAATAAGGACTAGATGTCAAATTTACAGAAAAATAGATTGTGAAAGCACTAGATTATTTTATGCAATTCTTAGAAAAATGATTTTATGCAATTCTTAGAAAAATTATTTTATTTAATTCTTAAAAAAAATGATTTTATGTCCAAAATCATTTCTTAAAAAATGATTTTATGCAATTCTTAGAAAAATTATTTTATTTATTTCTTAAAAAAATGATTTTATGTAATTCTTAAAAAATAGTTTTATGCAATTCTTAAAAATATGATTTTATGCAATTCTTTAAAAAATGATTTTTTCAATAATGCTCTAAATAACAGTTTTTTGTACAAAACTGTATCATATTTAGAATCTTAGTCTGATTTTAATATTATTATAACATTAATTTTAAAATATTATTTTTTTAACAACTTTGTAATATATGAAAAATTAAAATATTGAACCAAATTTAAATTTCAGCTTTAATGTCACATTAGTTTGAGAATTTTTATTAGTTAGTAGGAAGTTTAAAACACATTGTAGTTTGAATTGTAAGAGTTGTTTGGATTGTTAGATTTTCTTTTTCTGTTATCTTCTGGATTTTTTTTGCCATCCACATAAATTAAGGTTAAAATTGCATATGTACATAATTAATTGTAGCTAATAATTTAATTGTTATTAAAACAATCAGTGGTTGGAGGTAAAACAAAGAAGCCAGATTTTGTTTTAAAGATTATTTCTGCTTTAGCACAATGCATTTTTTATATAAATCATTAGATGATTTATACGAAAATTTAATTTTAGTCACTCAACATTCCTTCCTTTCTTGGTGGCATGACCAGAGGATTGTTGGGCAGGGACAGTCCAATCCAGTTCAGACATTGTAGAAAAGCAGCTCTCAAGGAAGCTGACTGTGTTATATTAGCAGGCATGAAATCTTCTCAATTCACATGATCAAAAATATTGTTTACATTTTTAGATGTAATCTTAGAACTGAAAAATGTTGTTCTTTGTAGGAACCGTTTGTGACTTCCGTCTCAGTTACGGTCGGATCTTAAATCGCAAGTCAAAGATACTCGCCATCAATAGAGATAACCAACAACTTTTCAAGGTCATCTTTATATTTTTATTAAATGGTGATGATTATTTTTTTTTCATTTGTGTCCTTGTCACTTTTTCAGCGGCTAGAACCAAAAAATGGTGATGGACCTAGTAATGATATACTTAGTGTTAAAATGCTGATCATGTTTTGTTTGTTTACTTTAGAATTCTGATCTCTTTTGGTGCCCAACTCTCTGCTTGAAATGTGACGTCGCAAGTACTCTGGTGAAGATTGCTGAAAATCTGAAAGGTTACCAGTGCGACCCAGAGTGGATGTCGCAACTGAGGAAAATGGATGATGAAAAAGAGTTTCATAATTTGTTGGTTTTAATTTTTTATTGCCTAACTGTTATGATTAAAAAATTGTATTTTAAGACAAATTTTTATCTTTGATTTTCAGGGAAATGAGCATGCAGCCAACAGATCATCATCTCAACCCAATAAAAGTCCTTCATCTTTTGGATAAAATCCTACCTGAAAAATCTATTCTGGTTGCTGATGGAGGGGATTTTGTAGGAACTGCTGCCTATGTTCTCAAGTAAATTTTGTAATTCTTCATAAATCCAAAAAAAAATGTTTGTTAATTGTTTATTTTCTCACTAAGACCTCGTGGAGCTTTTTCCTGGCTTGACCCTGGAGCTTTTGGGACTCTTGGAGTGGGTGGTGGTTTTGCTCTGGGTGCAAAGTTATGCAGGCCCGACCATGATGTCTGGATTCTGTATGGTGATGGATCTCTAGGCTTCAGTGCTGCTGAGTTTGACACATTTACCAGGCACAAGGTTATTATTCTTGTTTATTAACAAATGAGTTATTAATTATTTAATATTGGAAGCTTCTATGCGCAGGTTCCAGTAATAGCTCTGGTTGGAAATGATGCCTGTTGGTCGCAAATTGCTCGTGATCAAATCAGAATTCTTGGTCTTCCCACTGCTTGTAATCTGGCTGTTAGTTGGTTTTCTTGTTACTTTTGTGATGAAAGAATTACTCAAAATTTAAAAGCATTTTGTGTTCTTGTATAAAGTTTTTTTTAAAACTTCAATGCTATCTATTTCCAGCTGGTTGAATTACCTTGCTCAGTGATATTTTAGGGATGTGCCTATGTTTTATTATTATTATTATTGCTCATAAGTTTTCTGAAGATTTGCAGTTATGCTCAATAATTTTTTTTACTCCTGTTTCTTTAGTTTTGCAAATATGAACTGGTCGCCGAAGGATACGGAGGACTCGGACAAGTCGTAGATAGGAGCAGTGAAAATCAAATTGAAGAAATTTTCCACAAGGCTCAAGAAAAATCAAGGACAGGTCACAGTATTCTTCTGAACTGCTTCATCGGGAAGACCGTTTTTCGAGAAGGGAGCATAAGCGTCTAACGTCAACAAGCTGTTTTGCCTCTCACTAATACTTCTGATATGTCAAAACTATTTGCAGTTTATTATTTTTTTTATAAAGGTTAAACTGTTCCATTGATCATTTTCCTTGAAATTGGTGATTTAATATATTTTTGCATTTTCTTTACATTTCATTTTACGGCTAATTACGAACAGATCGTTGAGATCCACACAATATTGTCAAAGTAATTAATTGTTACTTGTTTTATTAATATCTCGTCTCGTGTCAAATTTGTTGCTTTTCAAATTTGTTTATTGATTTTCTCAATTGAAGTAAACGATAACATAAAATTATAGTGCTGATCTTTTTTGGGTCAAGGTCAGTTTTTCTCTTATCTCCAAATGGATCTTCCATAAGTTTTTTGTCTGAGCGCCATAAAATACAAATGATATTTGCTAATGAAATGTCCTAATGAAAACAAGTCTTTCGCAAAGACAAATGAATTCGAGTTGAAAATAAGTGACGTCTAGTTTTAAACATGTATTTAGAGTTTACAGCACTCTAACGTCAAAAGGACGTCAATTAATGAATAAAATGAAATGCTATGTCTGCTGCTCATAAGCTTAGGCAACAACACACTCGTTTAGTTAAAAAATAACTAGGTTAGAATACTAACAAATCTAAGTGCTTTGATAATCATAATTATTAGTTCAGGTAAGCCCTGCTAAGCTAAGCGCTTAAAAAATCTTGCCACCTTTAAACGTAATTAATTAATTTCCTCACAGCTGAACAGAAATGGATTTTTTTTTATTTATGATTCTCTCCAAAGTGTGACAAGTTCAATATGTGTCATGTGTGAAAAATTAACACAAAATATAATATAAAGTCAATAAAGTCACTAGATGTGATAAATTCAGAGAAAAATTGTAAAGGGACTAGATGTGATATTAACAAAAAAATTGTAAGGCACTAGATGTAAAACTTCAAACAAAAAAAACAATACTGTAAGCCCAAACTATCAATCTTGATCTTCAGTTAATGGTTGTCCGTCTCGTGCCTATCTGCTTGGCTCTGAACTTCAGTACCGAGTCCACAGGTAGAACAGGCACCGGCTGCAAGGATATATTTTCCGATGTCGTTGTCCTCGACTTCAGCGAAAGGAGAGCCATGATTATTCTTATTGAAGAACACATAAGCAAATGCCTGGGTCGCACGAGCCACGTTGTTGTAATCTGTCCAATTGGCGTTGACTCTTCCATCGTTCATTGGTAAGAAGGTAATCTCACGACCCCCATCTAAAATTAAAATCATTAGGTATCTTAGTGACTTGTTTTTTTTTAAAGTAAATTTGGGTAATCCTCCAGTACTGATAATGTTCTATGCTTATTCTAATAAACAGTTTTTATAGAAATCGGTTCGGGGCGCTATACTTGAGGATTACCGTAAATTTGTTTTAAGTAAATAGACTTACAGTATTGTGGTATGGGCTGGTTGTTCGGTGGAATGAGAATGTCCTTGAGGTTGGTATCGATGGCCAGCCTACCAGTTCCTGTAAGAACTTCCACTGCCTTGTATACCATCTTCTTCTTTTTTCCTAGCTGCAGTGCTTGTAGGAAAGTTGGGGACGTTTTGTCTCTTCTAACACATCGTATAAGGAAAAGGCTTTTATTTCCTGCGACTTAATTTAAAAAAATTAGAAATGAAATTGCAAATGTGGTGTAGATGAGTTTAATTACAATTATTATTTATAACTAAACATTAATATTCACCGTTCATTGTTTTGGCTCTAAAAGACTATAACTATAATACTGCACAGTAATAAGACAGCAAAGCGTGCGAAAACACCTGACGATGTGGTGTAAATAAATGGAATGGTTAAAAGCCGCGCTAACCTGGATTTCCTAGCGCACAATATTTGTAGTTAGAAATCAGGCGTATTTTTTTATCTAAAATAAAATAAAAAACCAATTTTCCGAATAGTTGAAAATTATTAATTAATTTTGTTATAAATCAAATCAACGAATCATTTGATTAGGTGATATATATCAAAAGTGTGAAATCCCTGAGAAAATTTAAAAAGTGACGTAGGCCCATAGACTTTTAATATAATATAATATAGTATAATATAATATATTATATTATATTATAAGTCTATGAGCTGGAGAAAAGTCAAAACGTCGAATCGAGCCAACGATGCGTCGACCCCGGAAACACATCTGGTACGTTAAAAAATCTTCTATTATATTAAAATCTTCACAAACGCTGTTAGTTTATTTACGAAGTCATAATTCATGGAATAGATCTTAAAAGTTTAAAGGGTAACTTTGCATAGAAGAACTATGAACTAAGCTGTACAATTTCTCTAACGCCGCATATAGATATAGTTCTTGGGTGTTCTGCTAATAAAGTGCAACAACGCTTTCATGTCCCATGGGAAAGCAGCGTGACAACAAAGTTGTGATGGAAGAAAAATATAGATATACAAACTTTATACGTTTTGACAATTTCTAAAAACTTCTTTAAGGCTACTGAACAAACTCGTTTTTAGTTTTCTGTCTGCAGTTTGTAATTGTCACATTCTAGCCGAGAAACCGCAAAACTGAAAATTTATCTCCAGCATTCTTGAGTCTCCCAATTCATAGCCTTTAGGTTACACAAGGAGTCTGCGACACGTGCTGAGGAAAAAATTTTAGTCTTTTTCAAGCCGACATCCTGCAATTGTTTATTACTCGATACAGTATGTGGTAATGTAAGGGAAGCCATGACTATCTCGTTGACAGATGAATGCCATAAAGCGGTACCTTAAAGCTAATTCGTTAAGTTGTTCTTTTTTTAATGGATGAAAGTTAAATAAAAAGAGAAGATTTTTAGGAGCAGTGAAAATTTTTGTGAAAAAAAGAATAAAAAAATAGCCAAAATACACCATTTATGATACTCTCCTTCTTTGATGAAGTCACTATATCAGTTTCTCCTAAAATACTGAAACCCTTCTCATTAATCTTGATGAAAAAGATAATCCAATTAAAAAAAGTTAACTTAATATGCTTTGCTGGTTTTTTACTAATTTTCCATAAATAATTCAAAATAGTGAGCAAACAATATTTTTTTACATTTATTCCCATGATAAAGACAGTGTCTTTCTGTTTATTATTACTCGGCCTTTAATCATGAAAGTGAAGTGTCACATTGTTTTTACAAAAAGATATGTGGTGAAATGCTGAAATTTACACAACAGAACTGCAAAGAAATAATCCATGCACCTCAACAAAGCCGTGCAAAATTTACAAACATTTTATCTGAACACAGATAAAAACAATCACGTCATTATTTATCATAAGAATTTGAACAGCACGAGGCTTTCCAGATGTCGTCCAAGCAAAGCCTTCTACTTGTCGAATCCGGCTGCACCGAAATCAATCAAGTGGGGATAGCTGACTTTCTTACTGTCGAGTTCTTCCTGAGCCCACCTAATCAATTGAATTAGACTGGTCAATTTCGGTCGAGGCTCCTGACCATTAATGGCCAAGAGGGCTGAATTCACCTCGGATGCAACCTGAAATATGGTAATAAAATCTATATGAAAGAACCATGATAAAAACAAATGTATTTCACAACTATTTGATATAACTACTTAGTAATAAAATCTATATGAAGGAACCATAATAAAAATAAATATTTTTAACAACTATTTTATATAACTTTGCTCAGAACCGAATTGCTGGAAACGGGAAGTAACATTCATAAATAACAATACTATTTGAAAAACACCAGAACAAAATCATACTTGCAGCAACATTGCTAAAACAAGCCCACCTTCTGCCTATGAGTCATCTGAAGCAGCTCCCCGAAAGGAGAATTTTCCGGGTTCGGGAAGGCCAACAGGGCGAGGGTACATTCAATTTCGGGCAACATCTCCAAGTTCTCGAGACCTCGCTCGGCCAGATGCGTCTGTGCGAAACTAAGTGCTTCCTGTACCTTGTCCTCTCTTATCAGTTCTATCGTGTGTTGTTGCTGATGATGATTTAAATGAAATATCTATTTATTTTAAGGAAACTACATTTAATAAAATAACTTCCTACATAATTCTAACAAAAAGTGAAAAATAGCAAGGTAATATAAAAAGGTCAACAATATTGTTTTTGACAGCCAGTGAAGGCTTCATTACCAGTAGTCGACTCATATCTTAGTCCACTGCTTTGGGGAGAAATTAAAGTAGAATTTTATGAGAATAAAATTTAAGACTCTGTGGCACATAAAATTTACTGATTAAAATAAAATCTAAATAATATCACATTTAATTTCACTGGTTGAATTAAGAACTGATAAAAAGAGGAACTTTGTCTTTTGACAAACTTTTTATTTATTCTCCAACTTGTTAAGCTCTATGAGGCGCTGGTGGCAGAGCGGTAGAGCGTTCGCCTGTCGATCGTTAGGTCGGCAGTTCAAGCCTCACCGGCGTCACCAGCGTAACTCCCTTAAGCAAGGAGTTCACTCGCATTTGCTAAAGGGGTAGGCGCCTATAAATGGCTGCCTCTGCAAAGAACCCTTCAGTGGCTTTGAAATCCTTTAGGATTTACGCCACTCTAAATATTGTCAAACAAACAAACAAAAAAAAACAAAAAAAAAAAAAAAAAAAATTGCTCTCTATGCGATTCTCATTTTAGCAAAATGATTTATGGCTGATTAGATCTCAATGTTCTAAGCAAGATTAAATTAAACATAAATTGAGATTACCACCAAACTCTTTAACCATTTTAACGATTATCTTAAAATTATTTAAAAAAGTTTATAATCCAAAATTTATGAGCAATTGAAGAGAAAAAAAAGAAATGATGATTTTTCTAAAACATATAAACAGAAAACGTAGAATAAGAAAATGAAGATGAGATTTTAAAACTTTAATTTTAAGTAGACTTGGCTTGGCTTAAAAAGTTAAGCAATTTATAGATTAAAAACAAAATAAGAACTAAAGTTTGATAGGTGCAATGAATGACACATGAAAATAAAACTTCAAGAAATATTAATTTTGAAAAGATCTTAGAACTAATTACAATATTTTCATTTTAAAAAAACTCACAAGAAGATGGAAGAAGAGAATTTTATTTGTATCAAGAAGATCGGGACGCAACCCGTTTATCAGATCGATGGCTTCTAGAATTTTTCCATTCAAAATGGCATCTTTGATTCTAATCCTTTCATCAAGGTTGCTTGAGTTTCCTTGCATCTCGACTCCTGATTCGTCACGAAACTTCTCTGCAGCCTCTTTATAACCTTCTAAAATTATTTACAAAAAACTGTCATTAATTAAAAATGATTGTATAATGTTATTGTAAATCAAACACACACTACACTAACCAGTAACGAGATAATTCATGATAAGTCTGTTCATGTCAGCTCTTGGGACAGGCACCATCTGGAGTTTTTGCATCCAGTCAGTTCGGGACACATCAACAACTTTATCAAGCCCATTAGTACTGTTAGAGTTCTGTAAAAAATACAACTCTAGCTTTAGGATTACTTTAAATTAGATCGACAATAATAACTATATATAACTAAAAATTAATTAACTGAGACAATGAACAAAATATTTAATGAAACTAATGCAGGGGCAGATATAGAGGGGAGTCCTCAGGGTCCAGACCCCCATCCCTTTCATTGGTTAAAACTCAAGTCATTTAGCACAAAACTAATAAATCTGGCACAATACTGAAAAAAAATAGGTAAAGGTTCACATTAACGGCACCCTAGTTTTGAGAATTGGCGGACAGAGTAATACGATCTCAGGAGTCGCGTGTTCGTTCGCATGTTAAAAACTTTTCATTAAAATGGAGCAAATGAAGAATAATTTTATGTTAAAAAAATTTATTTAAAAAAGTTAAATTTTAATAAAATATTTGCTAAGTTGGTGACTTCATGTTAACCACTCTGAGTCACCGAGCTGTGAGAGGAAAATTTATGCTGTGCTAGAGGTTAAAATTATTATTTTTATAATTCATCCTTTTTTATTAAAATAAATTTAAAATAAAAGCTTTTTCTTAGTTCTTTATTTCAATTCATTCATATCCTCAGCATACCTTGACACTCACATCTTCAATGTATATATAGTTCTTCGAAGGATACGGTAAAGGTGGAGAATAACGTCATAAATTATTTCTGGTGTTTTTAATTATTTTTCCGTTATAATATATATATATTTATAATCACAATAATAATTCCAATTTAATGATCCGATCCAAGCAGTTTATTAATTTTTGAAAAAAAATCTCTAAAAAAATTAACGAAATGCGCAAGAGAACCACAACAAAAACTATTAATAGCGCAGTCAAACAGAAACTGTTTAAAGCGTAGTCAAAAATAAAGTTATTTGCAAAAAAACGTAACCATCACAAGATAAAATATTAATCACGCAGTCAGAATAACATTATTTACAGAAAAAATGATAGTTTATTTAAGTCCGAGCAGTTTTTCAGAGAAAAATAAAACTGGATAGTTTTCAATTAAAGAAACACAGAGTTTCAGCAAAGATGTTGCCACCTGGTTTGAGACTATGGAACTCAAAATCACTTAGACTTAAATAAATAATTTATTTCTTTACAAATATTTTATTAAACCTCGCAATAATATTTTCGTTTACATTTTATTTCACTTCACTTCACCTTTAGTTAGTTTTTTGTTTATGAGATTTTTCTTTTTGCTACTACCTGACGGTTTCTGGCGTAAACTTCTTTTTTAATTATAATTTTAAGAAATTAATTGAATCAGTCAATTGGTAATTTATTTCTATTCTAATTATATTAATTTTATAATAGAAAAATAATTAAAAACGCCGAAAATAAATTATGACGCTATTCTCCACCTTTACCGAGGATACGGTAATCTTTCCTACGGACGGCCCATGCCGAAAAAATAGTAGTATTTTTATTATTTTGTTACAACAACATAAAAAAACAAATTTTATACCAAATTGAATATAAAAAAAAATATTTATCGTAATTTGAGATACTTTGAAAACATTAAGTAGTACCCTTCCAAGCACTATTTACATCGTAGTTGTGAGTGGTGAGGTACGATGATCGTATGAATGAAATGAATAAAAAAGAAATAAAATTAGTTTATAATAAAATTTTATTTAAAAAACAAACTATCAGTTATAAATAAAATTAATTTAAAATTTTTAAACTTTTTCTATGTAAAACGATAAAGAACAAAAATCGAGAGAAACAACGAAGTAAACCCCGCTAATCACTTTATATAAGGTCGCTGCTATTGCCCCGGCGGTTCGCCGTGATTGCAATCTGTAAAACTGCAATCCCGTATTAAAATGAAACCCTAACCCTACCCCTAACTTTATCCCTAACCCTAACCTTACCTCTAACCCTACCCTTACCATACCCTTAACCCTACCCTAACCTTACCCATAACCCTATCCCTACCCCTATCCTAGGTAGTCGCATAAGAAGTTTCAAAATAATTTTTTTTTAATTTCACTAATATTTTAAATAAAGGTACAAATTCTGAGTTTGAATATTCTATACCGGCGCCAGGGCCGTAGCCAGGGGGGCCAGGGTGGGCTTTGCCCACCCTGGGCTAGCAGTTTGACCACCCTGAGGCGGTATGAGGTTTTTGAAAAAATATTACTGAATTTTCTAAAAACAGTCGAAAATTATTTAAACTAATTATTTAAATTAAATAAGTAAAAAAAGCATAATTTTTTTCCGAAAATTGATCCACGAAGTTCAAATTTTTATAACTATTTTATATATATATATATGGGGCTATCTTGTAATCTTATCTCTTTTTAATTTTTTCAACTCCGATGGTTGTTTTTTTAATTAATTTTCAGTGTTTTTTCTTTTGGATATATATACAGTAGCGGATCCAGGGGCCGGGGAAAGCCATGGCCGTCCCCGTGGATTCCAAAATTAACTTTTTTTTAAATACTAAAAAAAATTTGTTATATATATATATATATGGGGCTATCTTGTAATCTTATCTCTTTTTAATTTTTTCAACTCCGATGGTTGTTTTTTTAATTAATTTGAGACCCCCTGCTTTTGCTAATCCTATATCCAGCCCTGTAATGATACTATACTTCCATACTAATAATGAATAATGAAACGAATCAACCAAACGAGATAGCAGACTTCACTACTTCACTGATACAGAAATAAAATGCTTAAAAGTCGGAGTTGCAATTCTTAATTAACTTTATTCTTTATCAAGTTTATATAAAACATAGCCTTTCTTAAATTTGAAATCTGTTAATTGTTAATCAGTTAATGAAAATTAATTATTGAAGATTATTTTTAGAATGAAGCAGTCGCAGAAAAACTTGCTGGAAGAATAGGACTGACGGTCATAGATTCCATTTGTGGTCTAAATTCTAAAATATTTAGCGTCTATTTCTTTTCTAAATTAATCCATTTATGAACGTTTACTTTAAACGAGGAAGTCGAGAAAAAAACAAAAAAGTAAACAAAGAAAAAAATTGAGCACATAAGCCAAAACTAAAGATTTTGCAGTATACTTCTAAAGCGTTTTTTGCTGAAAAAACTAGTTGGATTTTATTTAATAAAAACAATAACATTTGTACATATATTTTAAACATTAAACTATAAGTATACTAGTAATAATTAAATAATAGTTGTGATTTGCAAAAAACTTATTTCTGTAGTTACTATGGAGGTGTTCAGGCTGCTATTGATTTGTTACTATAAATATTAGTCAAAAAAATATCTTTTCAGCCATTGGCTTGGGATGACATCATGTTTAAAAATAACCCAACACATTGCACAACACGGTTCGTAAATTTCAGACGTTTTCTTGTCAGGCAGGCAGGGTCGGTACCTGTCTCTTCTTGGGAGTGTTGGTTGAAGGTATATTTAACGAGTGTTTCAATTCGTTTCGTCATTTATTAATTTAATATTTGTCTGTAAGGTTGTTATTAGAAATGTAATTTGCTAAGATAAGAAGTTTCACTACTTTATATTTAGTATGTGAAAGAGCTTTTGTCACTGATTTGTAAAAAAAACTAAAAAATTGGCTAATGTAGTCGCTATCAGGTGACTTTCGGAAAAATGTAATCGATAAAATAGTTATCACTTTTAGATTTTGTTTTATGAATAAATAATAGGTAATGGTAATGGCCGTTCCATTATGCACCTTTCATTTCAAGTTCAAGTGCTCTCGTCATTCAGCCAAAGTGCTGAAGAGCTTTCGTGCTGTAATTGACTTTTTGTAGCTTATGTGGGCTGTGAAACTCTGATCTAGTGTTAATCTTTTAACGGTGCATTTTTAATGCATTTTTAGTTCTTAAATTATTTTAATTAAAAGGTTAACATCAAGGATCGAGCAGTCATTGGTCATCAGTCTGTTGGCAGGACAATCTCACCATTACAGGAAATTTGTTAAAGCTAACAAAACGGACGGCAAGGAGGTTCTATTCACTGCCTGGGAAAGCTTACAGCCTGCTTCAAGAATGTACCAAAATCCAAAAGATTTAAAGAAATTAGAAGAAACTTGCGAGAGTATTGTAGACTCATATGAAAAATTTGATGATTTTACTGATTCAGGTGGTTTGGACTTTGCTTTTTTGGACAATGACTCTTCTTTCAGTGCTGATGGAATCCATGGCTGCTCTACCTTTGGAATGGAAGACAGGTGGCCTATTTAACAATGTAGAATTAGGTTAGGACCATTTTTTTTTATATTTGGGAATTACCTAAGAAAGTTGTCAGTAGTTATATGACATATTATTTTTCTATTCAACCAAATAAAAATTTTCAGGATTTGAGGATCTGCTATCACCAAATATCTCAAAAGTTTTTGCTCTGTCAGATAATTGGGCACAAGGATTGAACAGCTCAAAGTGCAGCAGTCTTCTCTTTCCAGACCAAACAAAACAATGCAGCATTTTCAGTAACAGTGTACAGGACAAAAATTCTGCTATGGATTTCATTGTCGATTCTCAAAGTTTTTCAACTGTTTCTTCTCTTCCACTCAGTGCTGTTTCATCCATGTTGCCCTTGGGTGTGTTGAATGAGGTTGACACCTGTGATTTAGATCACACTGATGATTGCCAGATTTCTATTGACGATTTGATTACTTTCTCACCTGACACCTCACTGCCAGCATACAAGACAGCAGGAAACTTAATTTCGTCATCCGATCTCCCAACATCGTCTGTATCAACAAAGTTTTCAAATGTTATTTTTTACATCCCTGAGTTTTCTACTATTGATTTATCTGGCATTTCTGAGGTGAGGGAGCATTTTACTTGAGAATTTGTTTTTTGTTCTATAATTTTTATTTTATGTTAATTTTCTTAATCTGTTATGCTATTCAGAATCCGACAGTCTGTTCTTCAATTGCAGAAGTTTTCAATTCAAGCAGCATTGTTTCAAGCGATAATTTAACAGAATCCAGCAGATCGAACTTGCCGTCCAGTGTGGAGAATTTGGATACAGATCATTGTGATTTCAAGACATCTGAAGATGAAATTGAAATTAGGTTAACAGACATTTATAACTGTTCTGACCACAACTATGCTTTAAGGTCTCCTCCAACTGCAGAACCTCAGACTGTTCGCCAAAAAACTAAGAAAGCAGGCAGTTCATCAGTGCTCGCGAAAGAAAATTGCTTTGAAACGACCCAAAAAAGCATAAGTGACAGTTGTATTATGACAAAAGATATTAATCAAACATCTGGAGATTTCTCATCAGCATTTGACTTTTCTAACATGGACCCAATAAATCTCAAGATTATTGAAGAAATATTTGGAGGCAGTGGGATGTTGGATGGAATTGTTGATAGCGGAAACATCAGTGATGACTTGGTTACTGCCAGAGACAGTACAGGTGGTGTTAAGAAAAAGGCAAAGGTCTCTAAGAGAGCTCAGTCCACTTCGAATATTCAAACATTTGACGATGAATCTATTGACGATGACGAAGAAGGAGATGAGGAAGAAGAAGAAGAAGGAGATATCGATGAAGCTAGACGGAAATACCTGGAAAGGAGGAAGAAAAACAATTTTGCTTCAAGAAGATCGAGACAGATCAGGAAAATGAAATACACCGAGATGGAGGAGAGAGCCATCATGTTGGAAAAAGAAAACGAAGAACTGAAAGTGAAGATTGCAAAACTTGAACTTTTAACCTCTCAGATGAAAGAAACACTCATAAAAAAACTCAAAGGCTCCTGATGAGTTTTAAGCTTTAATTTATTTATAAAAGAAGAACATTTCTCTGGTTACCTTGGTTAGCATACTGATTGACCCGTATCATGAGTTGAGCGTGGTTTTCGGGCACTCTGACTCACTAAAATGCCCATGGAATGTACTATAGAAACTTCAAACTGCACAGTCATGAAATTGCAATGGCCTGCTGATGTAGTTATTACGCCATGCTTATTTTTAATTGATGTGTCTGTTCAATAATAATATTTGTATGGCACTCGTGATGCACGTTTCTATATTTTAAATAGAACATAATTAAAAATGGATTCAAGGCAACATCAGTTTACATCTGCTGTTTAAAAACATGACCCAACTGCTGATTGCCCAGCAACAAATGCTTTTATTCAGGATTCTGTATACTAGAAAGCATACCATACTACGAGGTTTATTGTTAATGTTATATGCTTTTGTATCTGTCTGTTTTTTCAAGTGGTCAAAGAGGATCCTCTCTACTTTTCTTGTGCTTCACATTTGTACAGTTAATGTGTTGACGTGTTTTAGACTGAAGATTTTTCACATAGTTCAAATATGAAAAGATTCCTTGTAAATAAATAATAAATAGCTACAATTCATTGCTATTTTGATGATTATTGGTGTCATGTTTCAGATGACAAAATTGTTTTTTGTTTGCAGTTTTAATAGCAATTGTGATACATATTTAAATGTTGATTTTTAAAAGTTTTTTGCATTTTGAATTTGTCAACTGTTTCAACTACTTTTGGCTCTGTAACATGTTTCAATGATGTATAGTGCCTGAATTTTTTATTTGATAATCCACTGTCAATTACCTAAACAATTTTCATCGACAAAAATAAACATGTAAATAGAAATCTCTTCTGGTCAATTATTTTGTTGTGGTTGTGGACGTGCCTTGACTAAAAACTAGGAGCGAATGCTATCAATAATATTATCATATGTGTACGTGGAGATGCTACAATAATAAAGGGTAGCAGTCTGAATCTGTATCGACTGTTGATCATCAGCAATGGGAGGGAGTTTATGTTGCTGAATACGCGTTTCCGGTGTTTTGCGAGAGGCGTGAGCTGAAATCAGGACGCTTGCATGAGCTGAATATATATTATAAGTGTTTCATGTTTTCTTCACGTGAGTCTGAGATCGATCAAAGCTTAAGTAGGTACTTCTGTTTGATATTGAGGCTAATAATGATCTTAAATCATTGAATAGTGTACGTTCTCGATGTATGCACCATAATAAGCTTTAAATGTGAAGCCTGTGCAAAGGGCGTCGCCATATAGCGAAACACTGTTTTACCTGCTAATTGAGCGTTTGCGTTCTTGGATACCGTGTTACTTCTTCAGTTTTTTGGCACATTTAGAAGGAATTTAAGATTTGGATCCCCACTCCAATTGAAAACTACCAGCTGTTTCATTTGTGAGACTAGTGAGACTTCACTTTAGTACATAGGTACACCCGAACTGCTAGTGATAGGGACCGTCCATAAATGACGTCACACGATTAAGAGGGAAGCAGGGACGTAAATTCAGCATTTTTCAGGGGTGCAAAGTTTTCACGTCATTATATAGCTTACGGGTTACAGATGTTGCCCGGGTTTTTTGCTTAATTTTTTTCTCTTTTTTGCCAATGAAACATCAAATAAATAACTTTTTTTAATTTTTCAAAATTTTCTCATCATTAAAGTGTACCTGCACGCCAAATGTTGTTTAAATTGCTCACGCGGTTTGGATGTGATAAGCAAATGCTCTCTTCACACACACTACCTTTTAAATCTATATAAATACGTAGGGTATAAGGTACCTACAAGCAGGGAGGGGATGCATCCTTCACCAGAGTATTAATTGAAATTTGTTTGGGTTTAATACCTGGTTTTTGGAAAATGACCGTGGCTTTTTTGGGAGGAGAAAGTGGATGTCTTTGAAAAAAATTTGGAAAAATACTTACGGCTACCCCTCACCGGTGATCTTCTTTTTTGAAGAGAATGTGAAAATTTCTGAAGTGCATCCACCACCATGAATTTCTGGATCCGCCACTGGGTATAAGGGAGATGAATGATTTAATCATATTGCAGAGTCAATTACGCGATTAGTAAAAAAGGATGCTCAAAATGGGATGGGTATAATTTTGTTTAATTGTTGTGTAATAAATAATAATAACTTTGATGCAGACAACTGTGAGGGAATCAACATTGTATCAATACCACAATACCACTAATAGGGTAAAGTTCCACGAGTTTGCTGATTGCATTTTGGCACAGCTAAACTTTGGATCAGGCCTGTAGCCAGGTTTTCATGAGTGGGGGAGGGCAAAATATTTTAAGGGGGAAATGCTCGATGAAGTTTTTAAAGTGTTTATGTATGCTAAAAAGATACACAGCTAACTGACAATTTGGACTGTGGTGGTTCATTTATTCCCAAATCATTCCTGGATGACAAAGAGTCGTTTTCTTTCTTTTTGTGTCATTTAGATGCATTGTATTTGTAAGTAACTTTTAAAAATAATTATATGATTTGCTAAAAATTGCTTAAGTAGTGTTTGCTTGATTGCTTTGTAATTTATTTTAAATATATTTTAAGTTAATATACAAATTTTGTTTAAAGCAACTCCTGAACTAATGTAAATTAGCACGTACATAAAAATTTAAAGAAGGACCAAATAGAGACGTTTTTCAAGCGAATGAATTCTAGAAGAAGTTGAAGAGCTTTATTAAGAGGGGAAGAGGGGAAGAGAAGGTTGAAAGATTTTTTCGCCAAAAGCATAATGTTTTGTATAAATTACTCAAATATATATATATATATATATATATATATATATATATATATATATATATATATATATATATATATATATATATATATATATATATATATATATATATATATATATATATATATATATATATATATATATATATATATATATATATATATATATAGCTGTGCGGAGTCTCGCTAAAACTCAAAAACCGCCGAACAGATTTCATTGAAATTTAGTACACTTAAGTAAAACATTTAGCAGGTGGTATAAATCAATTTTTGAAAAAGTACTTAATCTGTTGGTGTTTTATGGTTTTAACCCTTTTCAGGCCAAAAGTGCCTATGTATGACCATCAAAAGTAAATGCATAATAAAATTCAAATTTAGTAACGTAACAAAGTTTGAAAGCTTCAAACAACTTTTAGCAAATCTATTTTACGTTTTATGGGCTAAAGGAAGTTAGGAAAGAGTGGAAAAGAAAAAATGAGCAGGAACGGGAAAGCAAACGTGAGCGGGAACGGGAAAGCATCCGGAAGCGGGAGAACAAGCGGGGAAGGAAAGGGGAGCAAGAAAAAAAACGATAAAAAAACCTTTGAAAACCTCGAGCAACGCCGGGTAACCCCGCTAGTTTTTTAATATATTTTGATATCAAACTGGCCAGCCACTATTTTTATCTTTCGCAAATGTCCTCGCTCGTTTTGAACTCATGCTTATATTGCGTCAGCGTGGTGGTAGCGCTCTTGGCTAAAACATTTACAGTTTTCACGGTTCAAAAATGCGCTATGAAAAATGGGGGCATCGCAAGATGGCTTAGGTAAAGATACCACTGCTGATGTATGAGTTCATACTATGGTGCATGTGGTGTATTTGAAACAATTTTTAAAACAACATTTGGGGTGCATTCCCCACCAGAGTATCAATTAAACATTTTTTTGATAGAATACCCGGTGTCTGAAAAATGCCCGTAGTTGAAAGTAAAATATGGACAAAAATACTAAAAATTGGAGAAAAAAAGTGATTCTTTTATAAAAAAATATTTAAAAAATACCTGCGACTAACTCCGCACCAGTCGTCAGTTTTTTTCTGAAGGGGAAAGTGTGAAAATTTCTGGTAATTTACCTGCATCTTCCCACCAGGAGTTTCTGGATCCGTCACTGGGTGTATTTAGTAGGGGCAAAGCATCGCGCACCATGAAAATCATTTAGATTGTAAAATGTTAATGTAATAAAGTGCCAGCATGTAGACGCAAAATACACTGGAATTTTTAATTTTAACTTCTTTTTTTCTTCTTGATTTTTCAGTAATCGTCTCATCAACATGTTTTTTAGGTTAGTTAACCCCGCGAGATACTCAACCTGAGCAATGCGTGTTAATTCCTTGCTTCGATGGTGACGCCGGTAAGATTCGAACCGCCGACAGGCGAACGCTTTACCGCTTTGCCGCCACCATCACGCATGTTCGATCAATTCAGTTGGATTTTGGCCAGCAATTAAATCAGTCGTATCATTCTAGGGAACTAGAATGTTAAGACTGATTGGAGATCTCATCTTTTTTTAACTTTGTTGAAAATATCAAAATACTTTACCGATTTCGAACTATTTATAGCTCTAATTACTCTGCAGGTATTTGTAAATCTAGCATCGAGCTCAGATATAAAATTGTCTACACAAGCAAAAAGGATTCCAATATAATATCTTTGGATAAAAAAAATTAAATTTTGGAAATCAGGGGGGAGGAACTGTCTACACACTGCAGAAAGATTCCAATACGCATTGAACCATTACTAGGTTAAATAAAGTTAAAATTAAAAAATATACAGTAAATTCTAGATAAAAAAAATTTCAAATTTCGAAAATCCAGAACAGACAATAGATGGAGCGTCGCAGAAATTCCCATTTCTGCAGCTCAAAGTCTGAATGTGGATGATATGAAATGATATCCTTATTCGGTCATTAAATTCTTACCGTTCAAGATTTTTGGAAAATTTTGGAATGTGTGGGTTTTGAAATATTTATTTTTGAAGAAATGTTTAGAAAAGTACCTCCAATTACTCCCCGTTCCCTTCCTGTCAGCAGCTATTTGTGGAGAAAAAGTTAAGCATTTAGTAGGACAATTTTATAATGTTTAGGTGCTTTAAAAACTTTGCCCCGCCAAAATTTTGTAAATATTTTCCTCCTTATGAATTTCTTGAAACGACGCCTTTGGTTCAGGGTTTCTTTCAGGCATACCCCACGAAGCTAAGCTATCGCCCCTCCTCGAAAATAAAAATCAACTTTGAATAAATTCATAGAGTAACATACATTATAATTTGAAGAGATACATTTTTTAAAAGGTTCGTCCGAAGTCCGAAGGGAAATAAATCCCGCTAACTGGGTAACCTATATAATTATGAAAGAGAACCCAAGATTTAGCAAATGAAATCAAATCGGAACTGAGGAATGCACATAAAATAGAAAAACTGAACATTAGCGCAAAATATAGATACTTTCTAACGAGTCTAACAGTAATAAAAATGTTTTTAAAGATTTTTTAAATAATGATATAGGTACTTTCCAACGATAAGATTGAGAGCGGTATATAATATACTTGAATAAATGCGAGGACCAGAACGTTTAATAGAAAAAGTTGTGTTGTTTGTGAGGGCAACATCCGCCCTAAAGCCAGTAGCGGATTTAGCATCAGGCCGGGGGGGGCGGGTCACCCTCACCCCGCGCTCATGTCCGTCGATTGGTCAGTAAGTCAATATATGTTCTTTTATTTATTCCTATATATCCTCATCAAAAAATGATATGCAAACAAAATTAGAAGCTGATGAACGAAGTTTTTAAGGTTCAGTTGTTTTTATCAAAAAATGTTGATGCGGTCATGCGGTCCAGTTAACGCATTTCCTTATTCTTGTTTGTATTACAAACTGGCGTAAGCGGTCTATTGAATCCTTCAAATCGAGAATAAATAAAAATATATGAATTTAACGTAGGAATTTTAATTTTAGTTTAATTTTGCGAATGTTGCCACTTGCCACACAAACTGCATGCTTTGAATGCCGATGTGTTATTCAGGCACAGGCAACTCTTACTTTAACTCAGCAGTATACAAAAAGGCTAACATAATATTTTTCAATCTAAGCTAACTAGCTGATCTGCCGTTTCAAGTTCTTGTTCAGCTGTTTTTACGACTTCCATGAACAAGGGCACTGATTTAAATTTACGGGATTGAATAAATTTGATATGATCGATCAAAGCCAGAACCTTGATATTTGTAACAGAAGCAAGTAAAACGATAGCCATTTTGTCTGAAGGTTGAAGAAAAAATAGTTGGGTAATGTTTACTGCCATGTTTTGAAACAAGATGCAAATTAATCAAATTAATGTTTGTGTCAATTTGTGAAATAAGATCAAAATATGAAAATGGCATAAGCTTTTTAAATTGTATTAGTTTGCATAGAAAAAACTTACTCATAGTACTTAAGAAGGACGCAACACCAGCGTACTAATAATTGGTGTCATTTCAAGCATTGAAAACTCAAATTAAGATGATGGATGGCATGCTCAAAAGTGCCTGCTCTGATTGGCTCTGATCCTCCATTATGGATGGCATTATCAAAAGTGCAACCTCTTATCCTCCATTATAAGAACAGACTGTGGAAGTTGCATTATAAATAGCGATGTGCAACTGTTAGGAATGACATGTGCGAACATGGAAGGTTATAGACTTTATTGTTAATAAACTTTGAGTAATCTGAGTTGTATTTGCATTTTTAGGAACAAATTTAGATAATTGACACAAAATTTGTTTATTCAAGTAATTTTTTACCACATTTAAAATGCCAGCCTTTGTCAATAAGAATCTCCAATTAGAACAGACTGCTAAGGTTTCAGAAATCAACTGCCTTTCAAACTTTCTTAAAACAGTCGGATGCCCAACGGATCTCGGATTCTTTCCAAGCATCTTCCACACTAATGATGCTCGAAGCTCTTTGAAAGTTTCTGCAGCCTTGACATTCCTCGCCGAACTACATTTATAGTTTTTTCCAGATCTTCCACATTATAACTTTTGTAAGAATTTGACCCTGGAGTTTTCTGAAGTGTGCGCAACATTTGGAGATATTGACAACCTGTAACAACACGAAACTAAACAATACAGAAAAAAAAGTTAATTTGATATATGTGACTGGCACGGTAACTCGAATGAATGTGCCGCTTTGTGTTCACGTAGCCCGGTGTGTTCATGTAGTCCCAGTGTGTTCATGTAGACCCGGTGTGTTCATGTAGCCCCGGTGTGTTCATGTAGGCCCGGTTTACCGCATGCGTAACGTATCCAATGTTGCATAAATTTACGTATGCGCTAATTACCGATGATGTAAATCGTGTAACAAACCCCATGAAAAAAAACCACTGACAAGTTTAAAAAAAAACAAGACAAGTCCCCTTTCGAAAAGCATTAAAATCTTATTTCACACATCCATTTATGCTCCGCCTGTCGACCGTTGTGTTATGCAAACTTACGTTTCATTACGATTTGCAGACTCGATGGTTTCATGGTTACGTAAGTTTCATTTAATTGAACTTCATCTGTGTTGTTGTGCACACTTCTTCATTAGTAAATATAACGACGTACACTGCTAATATACTTCATTGTAAACCCTCATCATCCGCTCTATATGCATGTGTGCGTTCCTCGCTGTTCACTATATGACACTTATTATGCCTCTTTCTTCCTACCCTCAAAGCCACATCTCTCTCACTTTTCTCATAATTAGTATGCGTAAACATGTGCGTGCGTGTAATCCAGGTAGGCAGCAAGGTAAGTTAACGGGCGAGTGGACCATTTGCATGCATGCTCTTATTATACTCTTATATACCCTTGTACAAGTCTTTTCGAGATTCTAAATTTCTAAAACGTCGAGTTGTTCGTGTGTGTACGTTAGGTTTCGTTGGATGGCTGTTTGTTATTTTCTGATGGAGTAGATTGAGTAGAAGTAGAATATAGAAGAGAGATGGTATGTTATTGGTACTGTATTGCACAATTAGTTTATTTGTTTTCAAGTTATTATTATTATTATTATTTTATAAAGTTATTTACTATTTAATTTTATAAAGGTTACATTTTAGGCTATCTATGTTATGTTTGTCTGTAAGAACTGAATTAAAAATTTCAAATGTTTTTACTTTTTCAGAAAGATGATCAACATTCATTTTACCAAAAGAAAATTTGCAACTTTTGTTTTTGAAACTCTTCAAGTGGATTAAAAAATAAATTCAGAAAAATAAAATTATTTAATTGGAAAATCAGACTGCACTTTTAGAATAGAATTACAACAAATCAATTTTTATCCAATCAACAAAAGATATGAGCCGTTTTATGAGGTTGTTCAGTGGCAGGTGGACTGTACCAAATCAGAACCAACAGGAATCTGGAAAATATGGTCCTTCATTGAACTGTAAAGTACATTTTCTAGATGGAACCGACTTCAATTTTGAAGTACCTGTTAGTACAAACTAAAATTTTATTAGAATTATAAAAATCAAGTGAAAAAACATCCAAAGTGATAAGCGATTTGAAGTTTAATAAAAAAAATGTTTTTACTCTTATTATTGAAATCATTGATATTTAAACTATTTCTAAAAATGCCAGAGATTATAATTTCAACCACACATTACAATTACAACCACACATTATAATTACAACCACACATTACAATTACAACCACACGTTATAATTACAAGCACACATTTCAATTACAACTACACATTACAATTACAACCACATATGACAACTACATCCACAATTACAGTTAGATATTACAATTATAACCTTACAGTACAATTACAACTACACATTTAAGTTACAATCACAACTACACATTACAATTACATCCCCAAATTACAATTACATCCCCAAATTACAATTACATCCCCAAATTACAATTATAACAACATATAATTTGTCAGGTTAACCGTTCCATAAATGCAAAATTTAAATATTTACAAGACTTAATTTCTTATTCAATATGTTATACGCGAGCATACCTTGCTATTGTATGTTTCTAACATCTTAACAATTTACGATTTGCAACTGAGTATGTGTACATATTTCATTTATTGGTTTTTTTTGTTTCGTTTGTACTGTCCGAACGGTATTAGAGACCTATTGGCCCTTCTGTTTGAGAATAAATAAATAAAAAATATTATATTTAAATCCACACATTACAATTAAAGAGATACAATTACAACCACATATTATAATTACGACCACATATTGAAATTACAACCACACATTACGATGAAAACCACAATTACAATGACATCTACACACTGCAACACTACACTTACAATTTTGAAAGATTTAAAACATTCTCAGCTATTCTTTAAATATAAATTTTCTACGCAAACATTAATTGTACTCCTGAATTAACTTTTATAAATTTTGTCTTAACACCATTTTTTGTTTCCATCATTTGACTTATAATTTAAATTCAGCATGCTATTTTACTTTAATTTATGGAAACACCATAAATACTGGTACCTATGTAAATAAACATTATTACCATATCGTATTGCACGCTCTAATAAATTTCCACTTTTGTCAATAACGGTTTAGGACAACTTTATTTATTAAGAAATCAAAACTAATTGATTGTGATAAAAGTAATGAATAATAAAAATGTTAGCAACGATTTGGTTATTAAAAAGCATTCGATTGATATCATTAAAGTTCCTAATAGCATCACGAATCATATAATTTTTGCAAACATACACGAAATTATAACACAGGATAGAGACAAATTCTTCATTAGATAAATAATTTAAATAAGCATATCGAGCTACAGATGATACATATCAATATCAATTAGTTTTAGAGAAGATATACTCATAAGTAAACTACAGTGAATGTAAGCACATATTCATTTACTCGAAGTACGCCTTGTAACATAATATTATTTCAAGTCAATTCGATCTGGATATTTATTTATTTATTTATTCATGCTAGACATTCATAAAGCTATCACGTGACTTATGCTCTCTAAACATTTCGAATTGACTGAATAATATCAGATTCAAGGACAAAAATGATTGATGATTTTTAACAGGAAAGAGGACCGTTTCCCGGTTGCGATGCCGTTGTTATTAATTATTACAAATTACAACAGCTGGGAATTAGTGTTATTGTAGTGTTATTTCTTATTTGTAAAAGATATCTGTGATTTCGTTGTAAACTGCAGACTTTTTTTTGTCAACTTTTCCACGTTTAGCCTAACATATGCGATGATTTTCAAGTGACTTTTTTTATTCCTCGTCCCTCAACATTTAAACATGCGAAATTAATTAAAAGTTTCAATTTTATGGTGATTTATTAGTATACAATGCTGTGATGAATACGTATTTCCTTTCACCTTTCATTCGAGTCATTTCGTTTCTTCTTCTTCTGTCAAAAGAAGTTGAATGCACTCGATGATGGTCCTCACATGATCTGCCTGTCCTGGCCTGCCCCATCATCCACCACGACAACAAAATATCTTCTCTTCGGCGCCGTCAGTCGAGTAATCAAATATTAATCTTCGAGCCTCTGTTTGACCTCGATCACAAGCACTTGACCATCAGCTCACATCTTGACTAATTAAATTAGACTTTCTAGATCGCTTGGCACTTCATAGTCTTCAAGGTTGTTTAACGACAAATAAAATTGCTGTGAAACCAATTGTTTAACTTGAAAGAAAGTATTGTTGATTATAAGAATGTTTATTTTGCCGCATATTTATTAGCTAAATAAATAAAGAAATGCAATGTTTAATTGATTGACTTATTGACTAAATGTCACTAAATGACCAAATCTGATGTTTAGTTGATTAATTTATTAAGGGCATAACATAAGTTTTAATATGCTTATGAGCAACTTTATTTGTCTGCTTGTATGTATGTATGTATGTATGTACGTATGTGTGTACGTGTGTACGTGTGTACGTATGTACGTATGTACGTATGCACGTATGCACATACATACATAAGTACGTCGTACGTATGTAATGTATGTAAAGTCATATAATAGAATGTAAAGTCTGCAGCGACAAATAAACTCACCAAGTTTCAACTCGATTGGATAACGGTAAGTTGGTTTTTTTAAATTGTAATGGTCCCCAAGCAAACAAACACGGTGAAGTTAATATAAATGATTTAAAAATCCAATCTCCACGGGTCAGTTCGTGGGATCAAGCGGAAGAGACTGATTCTAAATAACTAAATACAACTTACATAAGCAGCTACTAATATGTCTCGCGGTAATTAATTTGATCTTCGCTATCATCATCATAATCGTCATCATAATCGTCATCATCATCAACAACATCATCATCATCGTCGTCGTCTTATCTTCATCATCATACTACTACCGCCATTAATTATCGTCATCATGTTAACGTTGGTTCTACATCTGTTTTCCGGTTATGTTTGTTATAACGAGAAACAGGTCAACGGCTACGAACCAGTTTAGTTTATATTACATTAATTACATTTAAAACCCAAAACCATCCCTGTATCTCAGATCACCGTCGCGAGAGTGATGACGGTCATGATGATGGTGATGATGGTGGTGGTGGTGATGGTGGTGGTGGTGATGGTGATGGTGGTGATGATGACGACGACGATGATGGTGATGATGATGATTGTGGTGGTAGTGGTGATGATGATGATGATGATGGCGTAGGAAGTTGGCCGTTGAGGTAAGGGATTCGGTTTGAGCTTTGAACGTGAATTGAATTGAAGCGAAGTGAATGAATGAATCATCACTAAATTTACTATACCTACCTACCTACCTACCTACCTACCTACCTACCTACTGTTTATTTAAAATGCCACTTTTGTTTTTCTTACACTTCATTCTGTTATTTTATAAGACTCGTTCTCCATCTTTCTGATGATACTCTTAATAGTGCTTGATTTCATATCAGTTCAACATGGCCTTCGCCTTCATCGAACGAATTCAATAACATAAGTTTCAGCGCATGCGAGGTTTTGCAGCAATTGAATAATTCTTTAACCCTGATGCGGATTTAACGGGCTATGAATATTCATTGACTGAATTGCCCAACGTGCCATACTCCGGTCATGAATAATTTATTTTGAATTAATAATTAATTATTCTTAAGATGTGGTAATGACTCATACGTTGTTTACATTTCTGTGTTAATCAAATTCTACGATACGTCAGACGACCTGATTCATTCATTCATTCATTCATTCTTTCACTCATTCGTTGATCAGGAGGTAACCACAACCACACCACATGGACTCCTAAATAATAGCTTTTATTTAGGAGTCCACCACCAAGAACAACAAACTTGTTTCATTTCATCGTTATAATTATTATCATTATTGTATGATTCAGTTTCTTCTTATTATCATCATTTTTATTAGTACTTCAGTGAATAATTAAATTTGAAAGCGTTTCTGAATAATGAATTTGTGTGAATCCACTATAGTTCTGCACCGAACCTATTTTTAAACTGTTTTTATTCATGTTCAATTTTTATTCTTTATTATTTTGTGTTGCTCCATGTCATCCAGTACCATTCCATATCGTTCCATATAATAAAATAGCCCAAATAGCCGCACGAAAGCAACTTATTACTGCTTTACTGGCACGTCGGCCATCTAGTTGTTTAGTTATTCTATATTATTTCATTCTATTTCATATTTTCCCATGTCATTCTGTTTCATTCCATGTCATTCTGTTTCATTCCATGTCATTCTGTTTCATTCCATGTCATTCTGTTTCATTCCATGTCATTCTGTTTCATTCCATGTCATTCTGTTTCATTCCATGTCATTCTGTTTCATTCCATGTCATTCTGTTTCATTCCATGTCATTCTGTTTCATTCCATGTCATTCTGTTTCATTCCATGTCATTCTGTTTCATTCCATGTCATTCTGTTTCATTCCATGTCATTCTGTTTCATTCCATGTCATTCTGTTTCATTCCATGTCATTCTGTTTCATTCCATGTCATTCTGTTTCATTCCATGTCATTCTGTTTCATTCCATGTCATTCTGTTTCATTCCATGTCATTCTGTTTCATTCCATGTCATTCTGTTTCATTCCATGTCATTCTGTTTCATTCCATGTCATTCTGTTTCATTCCATGTCATTCTGTTTCATTTCATGTCATTCTGTTTCATTCCATATCATTCTGTTTCATTCCATATCATTCTGTTTCATTCCATATCATTCCATACCATTCCATATCATTCCATGTCATTCCATATCATTCCATATCATTCTGTTTCATTCCATATCATTCCATGTCATTCTGTTTCATTCCATATCATTCTGTTTCATTCCATGTCATTCTGTTTTATTCCATACCATTCCATATCATTCCATATCATTCCATACCATCCCATATCATTCATATCATTCCATACCATTCCATACCATTCCATATCATTCCATATCATTCCATGTCATTCCATGTCATTCCATGTCATTCCATATCATTCCATGTCATTCCATATCATAACATACCATTCGGAATCCTTATATACCATTCCATGTCATTCTCTGTCATTTCATTTGATATATTTTGCACGTTTGAAACCTTGCAAAACTTTCATCTAGTACCAGCAAACATCAACGAACTTCACTGCATTTGAAAACCTGCCGCATTATTATTATTATTACCTGTCCTGTCCTGTTTGTTACCTGCTAAAAGGCATCGATTTTTTTTGCGCGTCATTACGACCAGGTAACCAGACGGTTGATTCTGAAATAAAGGACAACTCCATTATAACAGCTGATCATTTCACAGCTGATTATTTTTGCAATATTTATTAATAGTTCTGGGTGTTTTGATTAGAATTTTGTCTGTGTAGAACACATAGGTAGGACTAATAGTTTAATAATGTTTAGTTTAGTTTTGTGTCGGCAAAAAATCGATTCGATATTTTTGTTTTGGAGTAAATAATAAATATTAAAGCTATGTATAACATTTAATAACCCACATAACTCAACACAATTAGATTTCCTTGAATTAATAACATCCGAAATGGCGCACCAGCATTTCAAGGCAACTCTATTGTTATCAAAAGGCTAGGTTAGTATTTGTGTTAATTAGCAATGCTAATTTCATCTGCCAAGTGAAGTGGAGTGTGTCGGTACATCTACGATTGATTTGAGGAAGCAATGGAAGCATGTGATTGTGATTAAATTACTTGTAACCTAACGAGAAGCTTTTCATGCAAAATCTTCAGAGAACGTGAGTCGTCGCAACCAGTTGTTGCCCGATAAGATGTATTTTATTTTCCAATTACGTACCACATAAATGAAGCAGTAGATCTTTGTGTATTGTATACCATATCTGTGCGTAATCCAAAATTACGTGGCTAGGTTATTCGCCATCGTCGTCGTTATTATTATGAGAAAGTGAGACATGTTCGTGAGAATGTCGTGCGAATTGCGTTGTAAACCATATCTTATTAATTTATTTTATTGGCCATTGTGGCAGTAACCTCGAAGTAAATAATAATAAAAATAATAATACATAAGTAGGATGACATCGAGTATAAGTAGTGACATTCCGCTCTATGCATGGTTTTCATGATATTACGAAGCAATTCATGTGCCATCCATTCGTATCCATCACGTCGACTCTTGCTTGTAACGACAGAAAAAAGGAAAGAATGGAAGACTCTCAGGAGAAAGAGAGGGAGGAGGGAGTAGAATAACACAATCAAACACAAACAAATGATCATTGATCAGTTGGGGTTATTAAACATAAATTTCATTCTATTTTCTTTAACCTTCCAATCAATCAATTAATCAATCAATCGATGAGTAAATCGATCGATCAATCAATCAATCAATCAATCAATCAATCAATCAATCAATCAATCAATCAATCAATCAATCAATCAATCAATCAATCAATCAATCAATCAATCAATCAATCAATCAATCAATCAATCAATCAATCAATCAATCAATCAATCAATCAATCAATCAATCAATCAATCAATCAATCAATCAATCAATCAATCAATCAATCAATCAATCAATCAATCAATCAATCAATCAATCAATCAATCAATCAATCAATCAATCAATCAATCAATCAATCAATCAATCAATCAATCAATCAATCAATCAATCAATCAATCAATCAATCAATCAATCAATCAATCAATCAATCAATCAATCAATCAATCAATCAATCAATCAATCAATCAATCAATCAATCAATCAATCAATCAATCAATCAATCAATCAATCAATCAATCAATCAATCAATCAATCAATCAATCAATCAATCAATCAATCAATCAATCAATCAATCAATCAATCAATCAATCAATCAATCAATCAATCAATCAATCAATCAATCAATCAATCAATCAATCAATCAATCAATCAATCAATCAATCAATCAATCAATCAATCAATCAATCAATCAATCAATCAATCAATCAATCAATCAATCAATCAATCAATCAATCAATCAATCAATCAATCAATCAATCAATCAATCAATCAATCAATCAATCAATCAATCAATCAATCAATCAATCAATCAATCAATCAATCAATCAATCAATCAATCAATCAATCAATCAATCAATCAATCAATCAATCAATCAATCAATCAATCAATCAATCAATCAATCAATCAATCAATCAATCAATCAATCAATCAATCAATCAATCAATCAATCAATCAATCAATCAATCAATCAATCAATCAATCAATCAATCAATCAATCAATCAATCAATCAATCAATCAATCAATCAATCAATCAATCAATCAATCAATCAATCAATCAATCAATCAATCAATCAATCAATCAATCAATCAATCAATCAATCAATCAATCAATCAATCAATCAATCAATCAATCAATCAATCAATCAATCAATCAATCAATCAATCAATCAATCAATCAATCAATCAATCAATCAATCAATCAATCAATCAATCAATCAATCAATCAATCGGTCAGTAAGTAAGTCAGTCAGTCAGTGAGTCATCCAGAAAATATATTCAATAACTCGATCTTTCTACGGTAAATTAGTATTTCTCCCAGTCTTCCTGTTGCTTTGCATTTATATCAAACATTTAAACATACCTGCATCGTAATTTAAAACAAAGAAATCAATCAATCATTAAAACGAATTCCTGTTTTGTAACAAATAAAATATTATAAGAAGAGGAATTTTTCATAAAAGTAGTTTATAGGCTCATGAAATCAGGATTATAAAATTATACTTTAATTGCAGAAGATTGATAACAAGCAAAAATCTGTGAAAGCTCTTAATCAGGGGCTTCATTTCAACAAATACATCGTGGGGGCAAAATATCTAGAAAACCTTGAAGCAAAGGTTTTATTAAGACCCGAACATTACAAATATTTTCACTTAAAAAATAGCTGATCATCGGGGGGGGATAATT
Source organism: Erpobdella octoculata (assembly GCA_963978895.1). NCBI lineage: Eukaryota > Metazoa > Annelida > Clitellata > Hirudinida > Erpobdellidae > Erpobdella > Erpobdella octoculata. The sequence continues at coordinate 11,559,856 of OZ022239.1, forward strand.
AGAGGTTTTTTCAAAAAAAAAGTTCTAGAACCCTATGAACTTTTCACTCCAAAAATATCTGATGATCGAGGTGATAACCCGCCCAAATGACGCCCCTGTTCTTAATTAGTACTCAATCAATGTCATGGTAGTTTTTCATTTGTCAAACATTTTTTCGTAAAATTTATAGAAAAAATAATATTTTGTAATTTACAGAAAAGAGCTTACGGAAGTGTTCTTTACCAAAAAGTCTTCAATTACATGGATCTCATTGAAACCGATTACTTCGGACTTCAGTTTACGGACGAAGAAGGTCTTGAAGTTAGTTGGTTGTTCTTTTATTCATTCTAATGAAGGCATAAGGCGTTTTTTTCTTCAATAAGGCGAGTTATCAGAAATTTGGAAAAAGAGGAAAGATATCAATATTTCAAATCGTGATCCATTGCTTTAAACTGTAAACTCCTAGATATATAACTATACCTAGGTGTCCTCCTAGATATATAGCTATACCTAGGTGTCCTCCTAGATATATAACTATACCTAGGTGTCCTCCTAGATATATAACTATACCTAGGTGTCCTCCTAGATATATAGCTATACCTAGGTGTCCTCCTAGATATATAACTATACCTAGGTGTCCTCCTAGATATATAGCTATACCTAGGTGTCCGTACGAAAGTCATTTTCCCACGCTCTGTATGTGGTGAATGCATTGCATTGCATTGTTGTAAGCCCCGTTGATCGCCCTCAGTTACAAAAGAAATAATTGTTTTGTCCCCTCCTCCTCCCTCCATCCTGCACGGAGTTCTTATTTGTTTACACATTTTTGAAATAATTTCACTTGACGAGTTGACGTTAACTAATAATTACGAAATTCAGAATCGTCGTCATCAGTTCAGAGAATGAATAATGACTGGTAGATGACTTTCGTCGCCTCCGTCAAGATAATTACTAATAGTTGTAGTCAATTATTAATATTAGACCACTGTTATAATCTATCACTGAATGAGACAAAAGCATTGATTAATGACTTAATGCAGGGGTCTCCAAACTGCGGCCCGCGAGGCCCTCACATGTGGCCCGCGGAGACTTTTTATATTAAAAAAAAATAATTGTATTAATTTTTTTAAATATTATATTTTTCTAATTTATCTTAAACAAATCGTACAATTTAATTTTTACTTTTATTTTATATTCTACTTCACTTAGTTTGTTGTCAGCCTGCGTACTCGAGTTTTTATCGCTGCCTGACGGTATTTTCCAAATAATTTCGATTTTTCTTTTAATTTATAGAGATTCTTCTTCAATCAAAAAATTAGTAACTTTTTTTTATTGGTATAAAATTAAAAAAATGTTTGAAAAATACACGAAAATAATTTATTACGCTTTTCTCCATGATTACCATTGTTTTGTACTGTTATATAATTGGGAAATGTGTAGCAATCTATTTTAATTAGTGATAATTACTTGCCAGTGTGCCTTTTTTGAGCCATATTGTGATATTGTGCGCAAGATACAGTTTCACTATTTATTCATGTTGAAATAACTATTTGTACATAACATTAACTATAATATTAAAATTATAAATATATAATTAAAAACAACATCTATGTTTTGATTCTTTCTTATATTAACCTCTAGTGTGTAATCGGCCCCCCAAACTGCTGTTGACAGTTAATGCGGCCCTCCGGCCGTAAAGTTTGGAGACCCCTGACTTAATGGATGAAGCGTTTGCATCTCTAACAATATTTGTTATTTATACACGAAAATGCGCCGAAATTAGCGGGGAGAGGAAAAAAGGACCTAATTTGCTTTTTTCTCAAACTACATTACACATCATTTATATAAGTTTTGTTTCGTTGAAATTGTTTATTTCATTCACTGTCGTTCAACATCTTTTTCCACCATCTTGCCCGCACAAACATGAAGTCTGACGAGCTCATGGAAAATGATTAAGTCTTGTACTTAGTCAAAATGTAAAATTAATCGCTAAATTTTCTCTCTGGCTGTTCAGTTTGAAATTAATTGTATTTCCTTTTTTTACAATTTCTATCTTTGTGGCATGACCCATATATCACTCAGTGCGTCAAAAGAAAAGATGTTGCGACCAGAGTTGAACATTTTCCATGGTCAACTTTTGCCGACCCGACACCTGACCTGACACACAAAACGTTTACTGACTTGACCCACACACTCCTAAGAAAGTGACCCGACCTGACTCGCACCAAATGAATAATAAATAGAATGTTTGATTTAATTTTTTTGCTATATATATATATAATAAAATAAAACAAATATAATTATTATTTCTCATATTAATTCTTAAAAAATTTACTATTTTTTTGTCTCGACCCGATTCGTCGTTGGTTTTAAACTTTCAGACCCGATACGTGTACATCATGTACAGTAAATGTACAACTCTGGTTGTGACGTCATTCTAGATGTTTCCTTTTTTCTTTTTATGAGATGTGGCTACTGGCTGTGAAGAGAGGAGAGTCGAAGTGTGATGTCATTAATTACGTCTTATTAGATGTAAATTATATTTAAACTCTGTAGTGCAAAATACTTTTTTTTAGAAGCAAATTCTTAAGCTAAAGAAACTTTAAATATTAGTTACAATTTTACCTGAAAGATCTTGTGCCATTACATCTTTTAATTCATTTTGATCTAACTTTCAGAGATGGTTAGAGATCAACAAGTCAATACGTAAACAAGTTTTCAGAAACGACAAATCAGGTAAGAAATTATTACATCTGCAGGAAATTTTTTGTTTAAATATATTTATTATTATTTTAAGTAATTAATTAATTTGTTTGTTTTTTTATTTCATTTTCAGTCACCAAAGTCATCCCAGTTTTTCGACTTAGAGTTAAATTTTATTCTTCCCAACCAAGCAATCTTAAAGAAGAAATTACAAGGCAAGATTTAAAAAATCATTTTGTAGTCCTTCTTTTATTACAAGCGTTTATTATCTTTCACTTGTCCGGATGTCCATGGGATGTCTGCGGACGTTTTGAAGTTTGGAAGATCATTATAAAATTCACTCACTTCAAACAAATTTATTGTTTAATTAAATACAAATACAATTTGAAAATTAAATTAAAGAAGCATATTGATAGCGAGGACAAAAATTTCATCGTCATAGTGTCGTAGTAACAATAAACATCTTTTGTTTACTATTCACCGGGGTAATATTTTATAATACGATGTCGGTTGGAAATTTTATAACTTGTCTTGACAGCATGTTTTTAAATTGATTTATCTGTAAACCTAAATAATTGTGTAAAATTTATTCTACACAATTATCCAAATGATGTTCCTTAAAGTCAAAGTGAAGGAACTAACATTTCTATCACGATGTATTAATGTATAATGTATATTGTATACTGTTAAAGTCACATAGGTAATATAGTGTCTTTATGATAGGCACGTTACTTAGCTACGGGACAAATGATCACATCACAATTAATCTCAACATTGTAATCAACAATAATCGAAACTTTCTAAAAATAACCATAATGTATAATTATAAACCCATCAAATCGTTTACATATTATTAGCTAAAAATTAGCTTTCCGAGTTTACAATTTCCTGATTGCGATCAATTGTCTAGTAATTGTTAAGTATATTTTGTTATGTTATTAATTCTCCATATCTGTATAATATCTGTATAGTATCTGTATGATACCTGTATAATACCTGTATAATATCTGTATAACACACAAAGAATTTTTTGAATGTATCTTTTAACCAGATGGTATCCTTGGTTGTTCTGTTTGTTTTTTATTAGCACCATTTAGTAAATACGACATTATTTTCATGTTTTGTCGCTGTTTAGTTAAAAAATCTATTTAATCTGACAATAATTTCTTTGTCAATTGAAGATTTTAAAACACAAACGTGAACAAATTCCTATGAAATTAATCCGAGCACATCTTTCTCTTTAATGTTCTGAATAAGTCTTTTTATGCCATGCTGAGTTGCAGTTGATTATATCTGTAGACAGAGAGATTAGCACATTAAGCTTGCTTCATTCTATTTATGGTGCAGACAAATTGTCAGTTACGTGACTGCTCGCTGAGTCAGCCTATCAAAAGAAAATGTTAATTGAACGCAAATTCCTGTTTGTTTTAATTTTAATTGTTTTTAGTTGACAGTTTAAATGAAGTTTTTAAAAATAGAACGAGTTTGTCGCACAATCTTATTTTTAGAGTTTCGATGTATTGAAATGTGTTTCTTTGTTCGTGGTGAAGAAATGAATGAATCACGTGACAACATTGACTTCAAAGTCGCGTGCCAAAAATACCTATAATTATTAACTTTGATGCTTCGACACACTCAGTTAAGAAAAAGTTAAATTTGTCGAAATGAACAAACGCCCCTAAGGTTTGCATCTTCTTGATCCAACAAGCTTACCTGTTTTATCAGTTCTACCTGAATTGCTATTGTACACCTGAGTTGTTATTGTACACCTGAACCTAGGTACACCTGTTCTGTTTTTTGTCTCTTCATTTTTTTCTATGTTCGCTTGTCCCGGGCATAAAATCCCCTGCGTTGCGTGGAAGTGTTTGATTAAAGGGCTTGAAAATGGCAGATGGGCAGGTGCGCTGAAAGGTAGGTAGGTAAGTTATAAATCTTATGATTCATCGCTCTGATGGAAACTGAAAGAATTAAATGATCGACGAAACATTTGAATTTTTGAGGGTTTTGTTGTTGATCTTTGTAGCGACGCTATTTTGTGGTAATTTCATATTTGTTATGATATCGCCGTTGATTATCATCATCATCATCATCGTCACCACCACCACTGTTATCATCGCCATTACACATGTCTTCCGTGTTACATTGCAAACACTCACGCAGGTATATTTTTGTAAGTTCAATTTATCGTGTTGTCCCTCGTGCCTTCCCTGACTTTCCCACGTGAAACGGAGATGTCGTGATGTTTATTTGAAATTTGAATGTAAATACCTGCATCTAATATGGAGGAGGTCACGTGTTAAGTAATGTATGTGAATTTTAAAGACACTTGTTGGCATGTGAAGTTCAGCAAACCGATGGCTAACAATTAGTAATAATATTAATAATTGCTATTATTAATTATTATTAACTAATTCTGAAAAATATAAAATAAATAAATTTAATTTCGTTAACTTCATTTTCAAGCAGCTGCTGTAAAACAAACGTACAAGGAAAGCAAGCAGCTGCTATATAAATATTCAAGAATAATAAACAGCTGCTATATAACTATTTAAGAATAATAAACAGCTGCTATATAAATATTCAAGAATAATAAACATCTATATAATTCTACATATAAAGCGAGTAGCTGCTTTATACGTATATATACAAACATGAAAATCAAACTGCTGTTTTATCTTAAATTCTTTCTAAAATATTATTCCATTTGTCGTTAATTTCATCCGTTAATGGAAGTAGGTACTTTACACGAAGTATAGAATATATCGTTTCTTATTCATTTATCAAATTCATCGGGAATAACTTGAGTAAAAATTCTCAGTCCCACGTTTGATTTTCAACATTTATTATGTCATCTGTCAAACCGCATTCATTATAATTCAGAACCTTGGCAGTTTGACTCAGCGCAAGTGAATGAATGATGTATTTCAGTGCAAAAACTAACATATGAATTTATACATCCATTCAACTCTTTGCTTTAGATTAATTAAGTATAATACCTACATCTGCTTTTTATAAAAATATTTCAAATCGATCTCATTTGAAGATCGTACGACAGCCTACCTACTTTAGCGTGTACAAAAATTATTTTTCTAGCAGCTTAACATAGAGTGAACAAACAAATTTCAACAACGATTAACCTCGATTTAATATAATTAATTTAAAAATTAAATAAAAAGCCAAAAAACAACATGAATGTCAATGGTTGTGCTGTCTTTTATGCCATTTATATTAAAATGATAAAAATGTTAGTAATATGTTATTTATATTAAAATGATAAAAATGTTAGTAATATGTTATTTATATTAAAATGATAAAAATGTTATTAATATGTTATTTATATTAAACTTATAGAAATGTTATTATTATACTTTATTTTTATATTTTGCTGTGATAACTTATTCATCTATGTATATATTTTACCAGATTACTTTTTTCATGAAAAAATCTAAAAAAAAACTAAACAGGTATCAAGTTTTTCTACAAGTGAAACAAGACGTTCTCGCTGGAAGACTTCCTTGTCCATATGAAACAGCTGTTGAACTTGCTGCTCTGGTTCTTCAGTGTTAGTTCTTTAAATGCTATATATATATAGTTGTTCAGTTGTTTCCTATTTCTCTCCATCCATCATTTCGTGAACCCACACGTACGCCTGTTCGGGATTGAAATATAGCCGTGTGTTCTCTTTCTTCATTTCTTGTAAATCAATCGATTTATTTATTGATATTTGTTGCAGCTGAATTGGGTGATTACGACTCAACAGAACACAAAGCAGACGTCGTTTCAGAATTTCGTTTCATACCAGGACAAACGCAGGAATTTGATGCAGAAACCTTTGAAAAGTTCAAGAGTTGCAAGTAAGCAGGCTACAACGAAAGTTCAACTTCTTTTTTTTTAACTTAAAGAAAAATATTTTCCCGAACCAGAATCTCTTATGAGATGTACTTGAAGACTTCCTTGTGCATATGAAACTGAATAGTCCCTTTCTTAAACTTTTCTTAAACCAAGTTTATTTGATTTATTATAACTGCTAGTTAAATTTAGTTGTATAATCAAATATAAACTGAAATTATTTGTTAAAGTAAAAATTATTACTATAAGAAAAACTAAATATTTAAATAAACCTATTTCACTCAGTCATGATTTTGATCATTCAGAGGTATGTCACCTGGATTAGCAGAACTAACCTACCTGAACAAAGCAAGATGGCTGGAGATGTATGGAGTTGACTTTCACACAGTTCAGGTTTCATTATCGAGTTTATTTTTAGACGTTTTTCCCAATTAAGGGATAATTAAAGTTAATGAAATTTTTATTTCATACTTTCAGTATTCATTAATCTTAAATAACTTTATAATTAAAATTGATTTTTCTGGGTTTTTTTTCAATAAATATGAAATTGTGTCAAGTCCTGAAAAGCTTGTAATTTATGGAAAAGAATATTAATTTTTTTATTAGGGGAATGTGGATTTGCTGGTATAAAGAAATATATTATTATTATTAATATTATTTATTTATTATGAAAAATATAAATGTATTTTATTCATTCTAATATTATCTACTGAATTTTGTTTATCCAATACAGGGAAGAGATGGTAATGATTACAGTTTAGGATTGGTTCCTGCTGGTATTTTGGTTTTCGAACGACTTCAAAAAATCGGTCTTTTTTATTGGTCAGTTTTTTTTCTTTTAATTTTCATCTGGATTTAATTATTCTCTTGGAAGAATTAGGCATTGATCTTGAAGTTATGCATAACATGGGAAACCAATTTGTCACTTGGTTGTTAGATTTGTAGGCAATGAATTTCTATGAAGGAGTCATTCAAGAAATGTTTTTTAAACTTGTTTTCAAGGCCAAAGATTACTAAACTTCAATTCAAAAAAAGGAAGTTGGTTCTTCAAGTCGTTGAAAGTGATGACAAGGTGAGTTGTTTTGTTCTTCAACTCAACAAAATATCTTATTTTGTTTTGTCTTAAAAAACCTGATGTAAAGGTCTATAAACTTAATCAACTATAATAAAGGTAGACAAGAAATATTTTAGAATAACCAGCTATCGCCAATGATTTAAAAGTAAAATGTTACTCTCAGTTGAGTGCTTTTAAAAAATTACTATATAATACTATAATATAAAAGGTTCTAGTGATTAAACATTTATTTAAGTCTGCCTCGCTTAATGCAAACCAATTCCAGCCTGAATAAAAGAGTTGAAAAAAGACAATTAGATAAAATTATGATATGCAGCAGGAAACACTTTGTTACTTCCTGTCTAGAGCTAGTTAGTTCAATCTTAAATCACCTGTTACAGAAGACTACAAACTATTTTAATAGAGTTTGTTTTGCAGTTGTCAAAACAAACTGTTTTTGTTTTAAATTTTTCTTCACTTTTTTGGACACATTAAATAACTAAACAATAAACAATAGTTTGTATTGTTTCGATTCACGTGCTTGTGTGCTAAGTAAATGAAAGTAAATAATGTGCAAGTATTGATTCATCCTAATCAGGATGGGATGAGAAAAAAGTCTATCGTGAGAATTTTTTAATTTCTTCCCAGACTGGTGATATTTAATATTATTCACCAGAAGACAAATTCAACCAATCACACAATCATAACAAACTTTGATGTTTTAACATTTTTCGATCATCAATTCATCCATCACAGCAAACTGAGTTATTTATGTAATATGTATATATATATATATATATATATATATATATATATATATATATATATATATATATATATATATATATATATATATATATATATATATATATATATATATATATATATATATATATATATATATATATATATATATATATATGTGTGTGTGTGTGTGTGTGTGTATGTATGTATGTATGTATGTGTGTATATATATTCATATTTATTCATTATTCACCCACAACTCCGCCTCGCTAGTTGCGAGCCAGTCCCAAGCCTGGAGAAAGGAGGAGGGAAAAGTACAAAGGAGCAAATTATGATCCACGACAGGAAGTACTTAAGTGCTTCCTACATACAGCCATTATTGTCTTAAAACACCTGGTGTAAAGGACTATAAACTGTTATAAAAAAAAACATTATTCACACATTATGTTATGTTACCGATTATAATGAATAAACTAGGCTAAACACTGAAAAATGTCTGAATAATTACAACAGGGTGTCGATCAGGAGCACACATTCATATTTCGTTGTCTGAGTGAGAGGGCTTGCAAGCAGCTATGGAAATGTGCTGTGGAACATCACGCATTTTTCAGACTCAGTGGTCCTTCAAAACCTCTCGGAATGAAGCATTCTTTCTTGAGAATGGGGTCAAGGTTCAGATACAGGTAGGTTACCCTTATAAACATCTTTCTTTGATTTTTTTCAAACTCCTCTTTTGTGGCAAACTAAAATCAATTTTTTTTTCAAGTGGAAACACAGAACTGCAGTCATTGACATCTGTAAGAGCTCGAAAAAGTGTAGTGTTTGAGAGGAAACAAAGTGAAAGAATTTCTAAAAATGGAGATGCTTCAAAAAATATATTGGGACATCAGGGATCGTACAGAAAAAACAAGGGTCGACCTGAACATACAAACACTTACAATGGGACAAACAACAATTTAGATAACTCGGTGAAGAGGTGGATTAATTTCATTCTGAAATTATATTGTTGTTGAAAATTATGTTTTTTACAGTGATTTTAATTTTTAGACCTCCGGCTGAAATAAATAATGGCACATTGAACAGAAGAAGAGACTCTTTTAAAAAAGGGAATGGTACAAATGATTCTGTTACTACTGATATTCATCAGCAACAAAAGCCACACCAACTATCCCCATTTCAACAACATAACAATCAGAGTAATAGACAGCAACAGTACTACAAACTACCAGACAGTCTTCAGCAGTCTGCGCCTGATCACAGTCGCCAAATACCACGAAAAGGTAGTTTGAAACACAGCAGTTCAGTTTCCCAAAACCTTAAACAACAGCCAGGAAACCGTCCTAGAACAAAGTCAGCTGATCCACAAAGAGCCAGAAGTTACACTCAAGTATCTCTCCCAGCTCCTGAACTGAGTACATTTACTTTTTCACCAGCTTCAACACTTGCGACAAAAGATCATAGTTACAAGCTAGATGAAACTACAAACTCGTTCCAAACAAACAACCACATCCCAAACAATAATCACAACGACTACTCAACAGCTCAAACAATTGAAGTTACAAATAAAAGAACTATGGATACACTAAAATCATCAAATACATCTAACTTCAATCGGGTATGTTATGTTGCCTTACCAGATGTTTTTAAAAGAGGCGTTCTGATTATCAAATTCATTCACTCATCAGCCATTATTACTATACTGCCACTTTTTTCATTTTGGCAAAGCTTGAGTTTTAAATGCTCTTTTCCAAGAATGCTTTGACTGGTTTAGTATTGGTGATAGGATAAAGTGGGGTATTAACGCCACCCTAACGTTTCTTTTTAATTCTGAGAAAACTCATTGAAGAATAAGATCACTGTATTCATTAAACACCACATTTGAAATTTTTTAAATTATTATATATATATATATATATATATATATATATATATATATATATATATATATATATATATATATATATATATATATATATATATATATATATATATATTGACAATATTTGGGTATCAAATTCTCGCATAAACACGCTCTATTAAATGCTACGGCCCATTTTCTACAACACCATTTCTTTACTGCTGCTTCAAACCGTCTAAATTTTCTTCCCGAATTAACTACACAGTCAACAGTACACAAAACTTTATTGTCACAAGGGGTTGACCGGCCGGTTTCGGCTTTATCCATCTTCAGAACCCCTATAATAATGTAAGGAAAATCAATGTATAGAATATTAGACGAAAGCCGAATATATAAAGATAGAGAAACACTAATAAAACCATTCGAATATAAAACTAAAAACATAAAATTCTAAACACATACCAGCGATACAACTTTCATTAAAACCAACGCTACGACACTACAACAGCTAACGAAACTGTTTACGTATAACTCACCTGGGAACAGGTGCACAGAATTTACAGGTACATTATTTATATTTAAACTTACTAAAAGACAATACGGTAATTTCGACAGCAAATCAAAGTAGCAAAAATAAAGTTTCATCCCGTGACCATAAAACGAGGGAATAAAGTAAACCAGAATTAAATTAAAACAGAAATGAAATAAACCAGAAATAAAATTAAAATAAATTAAGAATTAAAAAATAAAAAAATAAAAATAAAAAGATAAAATAAAAAGAAATGATTAAACCAAAATTAAAATAAACAAGAAATAAAATTAAAATATAATAGCTGAAAAGGTCGTTAGAACTAGCGTCGGACACGACGCACCGTTATATTACCATGATCCACCAAATGTGCAAACGGCAAAACCACATCACCACCATCATCATTCGCCAACCCACCAACATCAACACAAACCTCACCATGGCGGTTAATACAAAAATCACCAACATCGACGTCAAGTCTCGCAACCCCTTCAAAGACATCATCAGACTCAGCAACACAACACTCACAAGAAGCATTGTCTACAACAATACCACAGCCTGCATCTCCATCACCACCCCCCTCATCACCACACTCACGACCATCAAGACAATCAACATAAGCACAATTAACGCTATCATCATCACCAAAATCATCAGAATCAACAGTGATATGCGAAGGCATAAGTTTTTTAGCCTGCTGATGACGATCATTATCAAGATTTTCTGAGCTCCGCGGAAATTCAACGGTTGAATTCTGAATCGGAAGAACTGAAACTTCCACCCGCGACGACAGATATTCCTCCGCCGAACTTCGAATCGGAAGAACTGAAACTCCCACCGGCGACATCAGATTTTCCTCCGTTGAGATAACCACTTCTGTGAGATCTTTGGTAGTGAAGACATCGGTACCACCTGTTCTTGGTATGTCTTTATCTATTAGGACAAACTGTGGAGGGATACAAGACCTGGCCGCCGAGCACGTGCTTTGACAACGCGTACGCATTTCTGATGAGACCTCAGGTTTAGAACTCTTAACACAGAGAACATATGTTGTTACTGGAGAGGATCTCTCATTTGCTGTACTGGATTTTCTTGCTATGCACAGGCTTTGACTACGTTTATTTTTATCCGATGAGACTTTGAGTTTCGAACTTTTTACACAAGGATTAGATGCCACCACCGAAGAGGACCCCGCATCTGTTGTACCGTCAGAGTTTGGTAGATTACAATCACCCGTTTCAGGATATTCATCATTGGCTGGTAAACGCGACACATGCCCTAAGATAGCGGGATGCATATAAACTTTGAAAGGAGTACGAATGTGTTGTAAACAGGCTGGTGTCTTTCCCATCAAGCCACCTCCAAACAAATGTAAAGTACGTCCAAAACAGTCATCTTGTATATTAAGTGTAGGTCGTTTGGAGATAATATGGAGGGCTTCGCGAATCTTTAGACGACTAGCATCATTTTCACGATCAATGACAATTGTATTGTCAAGTAAGGTTTTTCTGGACAACCATATCTTATGAACCTTTAGAAAGTGAGAAGCAATATTTCCGCCTTGAATATGCATTGTGAGACGCCTAGATAATGTCGTTTGTGTCTGCCCAATGTAAACTTCTGGTGTACTATGATGATATGGGCATGTAAATTGATAGATAACATTGGTAAGATGTAAGAAATCGGGACATCGACAGCTGTTGCGAATGATCATGTTATGGGATTTTTTATTCTTGTAATAAATGTTGAAGTTAAATTTGTTTTTAATGGCATCCGCAACTTTCACATTTTCTGTGATAATTGATCGAATGATGTCTTCATCCAGTTTATAGCGGTCATGCATTTGGGCGCAATACAACAAGGAAATATCCTTAGTATTCTCACCAGCATCCGAAGGGTGTGCATTGGAAACCTTCCTGTCTAGGAAAGCCTTTAAAATGTCGTCAAACATAGTGTTTGTGTAGTTATTATTGACGAGGAGAGCTTTAATGCGTTTAATATCGGCATGAAACATCTCCCACGTAGCTGAGATCTCATAAGCTCTAGATATGAAATTAAAGACAACACTCCTCTTGTATCTGTCAGGACAGAAACCAGCGCCATTCATACATGTGTCTTCTTTGGAAGGTTTGACAAAGACCTCATGTGTAAGACCTGATGAAGTTTGCGTGACAAGAACGTCTAGAAACGCAAGGCGTTGCTGAAAGTCACTCAGCTCAACAGTGAAGTTCAACACAGAGTTTTTATGGAGCGTATCCTTTATCTCATCCAACTGAGTCGTATCACGGCAGACAAGAAAAATATCATCGACGTATCGAACGTATAATGGAGGCTTTTCTATTATACCGAAAGTTATTTCTTCCAGATGTCCCATATAAAAGTTGGCGAAAAGTGGACCAAGAGGAGAACCCATTGCAACCCCATCAATCTGGACAAATAGTTGACCTCTAGGATTTTGAAAAGGTAATTCCTTTGTACACAGTCGAAGCAACTGTGCTAAAGTTCCCTCTGGAATCAAAAGTGTATGTGGAATATTGTTATGGTATACCCGTTGAAGAATTATATTAATTGTGGCATCAACTGGAACAGACGTAAACAGACTGGTGACGTCAAGAGAAGCAAGAACGCCTTGCAACTGCCGGTGTCCTTTAATAAGGTTGACAAATTCAAATGACGACTTGACGGTGTATGTATTTGGACAATATGGAGATAAGATAGACACCAGAAATTTAGCTATACTGTACGTGGGTGTCGGACATTGTGAAATGATCGGCCTGAGGGGACATCCTTCTTTATGCGTTTTAATATTTCCATAAATGTACCCAGGGGAGAAATCACCAATGATCTGCTTGAGGCCGCTATGTGGGTCATTAGCGACAACCTCTGCAATGAGACGATTAGCTTTCACTTTAATATCTTGTGTAGGATTCTTGGAGATTTTCTGAAACTTTGTATTGTCTGCGAGGATTTCGTCTAGCTTGTGCAAATAATCCAGTGTGTCGAGAATGACGTACGAGTTGGATTTATCAGATTTTTTAATTACTATATCTGAGTTCTTTCTCAATGAAGCAGCTGCACGAACCAAATCAGTAGCCATCTTTTTACGTGTATTTCGATGTTTGCAGCCTTCTGCCTTCAGTAAAGTACCTAATCTGTCTGTAACTTTCAATTTGCCATTCATCACATATGATTCAATCTGACGATATAACACCTCTAGTTCGACCTGTTTCTTTAAAGGGTCATATTTATCTGGTACATGGCAGTTATAACCCAACTCTAAAAATTTAACTTCGTTTTCGGTGGGAACATATTTTGACAAGTTTTCATTATATATATATATATATATATATATATATATATATATATATATATATATATATATATATATATATATATATATATATATATATATATATATATAATGAATAAACTGTAAGCTGCTAGTGTAGGCTATTAGGTGGGAAGTTTAACTACAAAACTCCCCTTTGATGGTAAACAAACAAACTTAAATATTTTTACAACAATCTTTTTTTTTAATTTTCACTAAATCAAGCCAAGTAAATTTTCCCAAAAACATTAATTATTACTTTTGAGGGCAACAAATGAATTTTCCTGAACATGGTGAAAATTCCCACTCCAGCAGAGATACTCCATCTTACCCAGCAAAATGTCACGCACCAATGAATCTCTATTCCATTATGACATATAATAATAATAATTTGGACAATGTTTAACGTGGCGTTAGGCCACGTAACGTAGGCTTCTAGGCCACGCGGAGGCAGAAGAGGCAGCCGTTTATAGGCGCCTACCCCCTAGCGAATGCGAGTGAACTGGTTACGCTGGTGACGCCGGTGAGGCTCGAACTGCCGACCTAACGATCGACAGGCGAACGCTATACCGCTCTGCCACCAGCGCCTCAAATAGTACTTTAGATGTCATTAAATATATATATATACATAAATGTGAAATGCTCATTGTTATCATGTATTACTAGTAATGTTTTGTTGCAGAGAGGAAATCCTATGTTTCAATCTACAAATGTCGGGTTGAGTCCTGCTGTGTATAATCCTGGTTAGAGTTGTTTTCAGTATTTTTGTCACTTACAAGTTCGCAAGTGATGTTAATTCTACAAAATTTCTATTCAATTAACAGACGGAACTCTGAAGAGAGCAAGAAAAACAGTTTCAACGAGCAATATGATGGAGCAGCCACCCTCAAATATGAATAAAACACCACTCAGTTGGTCTAAAGCAGCAGCAGGTCGCAATCTTTCTCCGGCAGTCGCAAATCCGGAAAACCCATATTATTATAATTACAAAGAAAATTATAATGAAACTATTGAGTCAACTCCAATAGATAACTGTGAGTTTTTTTAATTAATTATCCATTTAACCTTTTAAATAAATGCTGCATCTTTGAATCTTGATGTTTACCAGAAATATTTTTTTATATCTGTTTTCATATATTTACAGCTTTCCATTCTAGCCTTCAAAAGAGAAAAAAACTTCACACACCTGTTGTGGCTCAGTCCCAAATATCTCAACAACAACAGCAACAATATAATCATTCTGCAACAACTCAAAGTTCAGACTTCAAGTTAACTAACAAGTCAATCACTAAATATCAAGACCACCCATCAGTTATCCAATATAATTCAGACAAACCATATAACCAGGTCAAACTACCACTTACCTCATCTTCCAGTCACAACCAGTATCTCAACCACCCTTCAGACGATTATTCCCGGAGTAATTCAGGTCAACGTATTGGAAGAGATGCCAACCAATCATCTAATTACCGCCATCAAGAACCGTCTTACCCTGCCCAAACATCTTACAAAAACACAGACCCAAGAAATCGTGGACCAGCACCTCAGATCAACCATCACTTGCAAAGTCCGTACGGCTTCAACGTTTACAACAACTCTGGGCAGGTGGTTGCCAGGCAACAGACTGACAAAACCCAAATGAAATCCAAAAAGTATTCAGCTGATTATCCGAAAAGTGTTGTCATTTTAACAACAGATGTTTAGCTTTTGTTAATGAATTGTTAATGTTGTACAAATGCACAAGAATTTAAATAACATCTAACAATATTTTTTAATTAGAGAATATTTTATTAAACTACACATCTCAAATACACTGTAAAAGAAAGTATGGAAACAACATGTTATAAAAAGATAGCTTAAAAGATATTACTTTTTACTATCTTCCCTCTATAAAAACTTTCAGTAGTTACTAAGTTCTTTTATTATAAAAGCATGCTTTCGTTGTATGAGCACTTACCTGGTAGCTTGTCATTTGTTACTCGTTTGATCCTTTTGTTTGAAAGGTTTTATTGAATCTTATTTGAATGGCTGTAGAAAGACAATTTCAAAGATTTTTGTAATTAGTCGTATTGTACGAATTTGAGAGTATTTAATCGAAACTTGATCTGAACGGTGCTTACTGTTTCTTGTGTCATGAATTTTTTTTAATATCAAATTCATTTTAATTGTAAATTGTTAAGGATGTTCAGAATTTTATTATGCAAAATGATTTTATTCAATGTAATAAAAATATACATACAAATACAAAAAAGGGAAATAATTAAAAATAAAACTAGCTCAAGCGGAAAATGTAAGCAACAAAACCAATAATAATATTTGATGCAACAAAGACTGCTATATGTTATTGTGGAACACAATACTGGACATGATTCTGTAAATACAATCAAAATATGAGAAGGTAATTTAAAGCAAACTGAGGTTAAAACTTCTACCCTATAAAACAGTCAGTCTTGTGGAATATTTTCACCACGTAAAAGTAGGCGAATGTGGAGGCTTTTGGATGAGGAATCGTAGAATGTCTGACAGTGCGATGATGCCAACAAGTCTGTCTTCATCATCCACCACTATTAATCTGTGAACCTAAATGAAATATTCTCTTTAAATAAATTGGAAAAGTCACTTATGGGGGTTTAAGATGCTGTATCCTGTGAGGTTTTAGGACAAAAAGTTTAAAATAGAATCAAAATATTCAAGAAGGTGAAACCAACAGACCTCTGCAGATGCAATCTTCTCCATTACTGATTTAAGAGTAGAAGATTTCTTGCAGGTCTGGACCGAGGCAAAAGTCTGATATAAAATATGACAACATTCAAAACATTGGAGATCTAATTATTCTCTGGACATCAACAACTTACTCGCTTCTTGTTTTCAACTGATTTTGAAATGCTGATACTCAGATCGGTGTACGCTTTATTTGGAGCAACATTCTGAACAGAAACAGAACAAATTTCATTTCAAAAGAATTTTTAACAAAATGATTCTTTTTAGCAAATAGTTCTTGAAAAGTATAAGCTTCAACACTTCAACGGTAACTGAAAACACTGGCTTAAAAACCTATAAGTGCATATAAATCTTATATATATATAATTTGTTAATGCTAAGAATAAGTAAAAATATCCCAGCCACCATTTTGGAAACAACAACATTGATTTGTGCTAATTTGAAAGTTAGTAAAAAAGTTTTTGAATGACTCACAATGACATCAAACTTGGCATAAATGTCAATGACTTTCATGTTGGAATCAACAACTGGAAGTGCAGATATGTTTCTTGTGAGCAAAAGATGGATTGCATCTATAACAGGTGTTTCAGGTGTGGCCTAGTTATAAAATAACTTCTATATTATGATAAATTCTGATAATTAAAATTAATTGAATTCATTTTAAACGTAACTACTGAAACCCATAATTTGATATAACATAAATTAATGAAAAAATACTAATAAAAAGAATCTTACGTAAACTAAATCTGTATAGGAGCCAAGTTTTAGTTCCTCCAATGTACATCGCATGAAGTTTGGTTCTGGAAGGTCATAAATCTTAATAAAAATATTCAAGTTGTTACAAAATGACAGAATTTCAAAATAAACTTTCACTATTATTTTTCAGCAAGAGTAGAAGATAGAAGTAACAATGAATAAATATTATTGTAGAAAGAAGAAGTAAAAACGAATAAATATTTTGAAAGATAACAAACAAAATACAGTAAAAAAACTTGCATAGATAAAAAAGAATCTCAAAATCCGTTTGTGAGTGACAATGAAGAGAGCATCTCCGGTGATCGGATCAATGACTGGCAATCTGTGCACTTGTTCTTTGTGTAAAATTTTTATGGCATCCAACAGCGTCACATCGGGACTAACTTGAATCAACGGCTTCTTGTAATCCTCCAAAACGTCTGCATGGATGAACCACATAAACTGATATTTAATAAGCCATAAATAAGCAACAAAATATTTTTGGGGGTTGAATAATTTTATTTATACAATTAGTTTCGAATCTGGGCTGAATAGCATGAGTTGGTGATATTGATGCCCTAAAAGTAACTCTGCCTCGCTTAATGCACGCCAGTCCCAAGCCTGGATAAAGAAGGAGGGATCAATTTATGATATCTAACAGGAAATATTTTAAACTCTTGTATTTCCTATCTAGTCCAATTCTGTCTTAAACAACTGGTGACTATAAACTAGTAAAAAAAATTATTATGATTTTCTTTACCTCTCCAAGTGTTAATCTGATGGCTTTCAAGTTCTGTAAGATCTCCCTAAAGAATTAAAACTATTTAATAGAATAAACAGTTGCTAATCAATAGTTGACCTGAGGTTTATGAGATAGCACTTACTCCGGGTCCTTTGTAATACTTGAGCAGAATTTTAATGAAGTCAGTAATAGTAAGCATGCCTGTATTAATTGAAATATAACAAAAATAATGTTTTATAGAAAAATTACTTTTGTATGTTTGAAAAATAACATAAAATAACAAACTTGAGCAGCTGAACCATTTTCAAAGCTTAGTTTTTTGAATAATTGGTTTTTCTACTAATAAACAAAAAGGAGAAGCATACCGACATAACATTTTTTGTCCGCATCCCACAGTGGAGCTGCTCGTACACCTGTGTACATCAAAGCTAAGAAGGCCTTTTTAATCTAAAAAAATATTTGTTCAAAATTTTGGCCTAAAGCTCTAAATATCGACGTATTTTTTTTAATGTTTTCAAAAATTATACAAAACACTCAATAAATGTCAGATACATTAAAAATAATTGTTTAAATGCCAACACTTATTTTAGTATCAAAAACAACTAGTTTAGAGCTTGTAGGAATAAGGTCATAGCAGTGGTAAGCAGACAAAGCTTTGGCATAAACTAATTCTGGCTCATCATCTGGAAAAATTATAAAACAATTTTGTACAGGCCAAAATGTATTGTACTTTTATCATCATAAAAGTACAATACATTAAAAAATACCTAAAAAATCCATCACCATATCATCCTCTTCTGCCATAACCTAAATAATAATATTTTTTAAGTAAAATGGTGTATTTAATTTAATTTATATTTGTACAAACAGTTGAGACTACTCACATTTAGAAATTGAGAACTTTTATTTCTTTCTTTCCATATTAAAACTTGATGAGATCGAGGGCTCAGGTTAGAAATGTCTGCTGATTAAAATAATAAGACATTGTGATTGATTGATTTAACAAGGCATGTTTGTTGTCTATTTTTTCTAAGAAGAAAGAAACCTTTTTCTGCAAAGGGTACTTGCAGTAAATTGGGAAGTCGTTGCATTTCGAAACTTGGCTCAAACAATTATTAATGAGTAAATTACAGGATAAACATTCCACAGAATTGAATAAGCCCCTTGCTAGAATCTACCTTCTTAGAGTCACTACTAGACGTAACGCAGGGGCTCGTGCGGCAAATGTTTACATTTTTTTGACTTTTAAACTTCCAGCCAAGGTCGATTTTGTTTTCATACGTTAAAGTCTTAAATAATAGCTTATCTTGAATTAAAAATAAAATTTAGAAATGACTTTTTCGATATCATGTGCCAACAGTCTATCCTGTTTTCCTTATAGCTTTTTTACTGTGAAATATAAACCTCAAGCTTCTCAAGCACTTGTGTATATAATATAGGATACCTAACTATAGATATGACATCAGGGACAGAGACGTCATTTCAGCAAAACCATGAGGGTGGGGCAAGATGTTGAAAGCGAACACACTTCAGACATTTTATTCTCATAATCTTAAATGTTTCTCCCAAACAAGCTGATGATGACCCGGGGGGAGAGGGTGGTAGTCGCCGCTTGTAGCTACTTTTTCTAACATTTTTCCAACAGCAGTGGATCCAGAAATTTCGTAAAGGAGGACCGAAATTATCAATTTTTATAGAAAAGCAGCTTATCTGTAGACCACGTCTGAGATGAAATTAAACAAGTAAAGGAAAAAACAAGTTTTTCAATGCACACTTTTTATTTCAAATTTAGAAATACGAAAAATATTAAAATTAAGTTTTCCGGTTGTTTTCGTAAATAACACTAAATTTATTATTTGTAAATACGTTAAGCACCACTAAATCTATCTATATATATAAAAGAACATGTCCTGACTGACTGACTGACTGACTGACTGACTGACAGATGACTGACTGATAATCAACGCCGAGCTCAAACGCCTCATCCTAGGAACGTGAAATTTGGAATTTATATTACTTTTATAGCGTAAACATCCGCTAAGAAAGGATTTTTAAAAATTTTGCTCCTGAGGGGAAAAAACTGGAAAACAAACTTTTTTCTAAAACAATGTATATCTCGAAAACCAAAAATGAGGAGATTTTGAAATTTGGTATATAGATTCTTTTTGAAAAATAAAAAAATACATGTTTCACCATTTTTTGAAAATTCGGTTTCCCGGACCTCAAATGTGGGTTGGAAAATTGGGTTATTTGGTTTTTAAAGTAGCTTCTACTCAAAAACTGTTACTGCTACAGGAGTAAAAATTAGTATTTAGTTTCTACTCCAAAAATTATGAAACACGTGTTTTAGCATTTTTTGAAAATTTGGTTTCCAGGACTTCAAATGTGGGGTGGAAAATAGGGCTAATTGTCTTTTATAGTAACTGCTAATCAAAAACAGTAAATACCACAGATGTAAAAATTATTATTTAGTTTCTTTTCTAAAAATAAAGATATACGTGCTTCACCATTTTTTCCCGGACCTCAAATGTGGGTTGGAAAATTGGGTTATTTGGTTTTTAAAGTAGCTTCTACTCAAAAACTGTTAATGTTACAAAGTAAAAATTAGTATTTAGTTTCTACTCTAAAAATAATGATATACGGGTTTCACAATTTATTGAAAATTTGGTTTCCAGGACTTCATATGTGGGGTGGAAAATAGGGTTATTTGGTTTTTAAAGTAACTGCTACTCAACAACTGTAAATGCCACAGATGTAAAAATTAATACTTAGTATCTACTCAAAAAAAAAGATATACGTGTTTCATCATTTTTTGGGTTATTTGGTTTTTAAAGTAGCTGCTACTCAAAAACTGTTAATGCTACAGAAGTAAAAATTAGTATTTAGTTTCTACTCCAAAAATAATGAAATACGTGTTTTAGCATTTTTTGAAAATTTGGTTTCCAGGACCTCAAATGTGGGGTGGAAATAAGGGTTATTTGATTTCAAAATAACTGCTACTCACAAACTGTAAGTGCTACAAATGTAAAAATTAGTATTTTGAAGTTTTGTGCCGGTTAAAAGTAGTAAAGTCTTTATCATCGGCCGGGCCAAGCCGTTATTTTAGAGTCTTCACACGGGCCAGGCCAAACCTTAAATCAAAGTGGGACGGGCCGAGGCTTTTCACTAAGTATATAGATATTTTAGTGATTTTAGGGTCTTCAGTTTGGCCGGGCCAAACCTGAGGTCAAGGTGGGACGGGCCGTAGTTTTTCATCAAGTATATAGAACTTCTAGGCCTGTAAAAATAGGCCGGGCCTAATTCAGACGGGCTGTGCCGGGCCAGGAATTTGGGTTTTTAAAACGGGCTGGGCTAATTTGTCGACGGGCCGAGCCGAGACCTAAAAAAATGATCTCTACTATGGATGCACGGTTCAAACTCTCTAATTTCATGCGAGCGAAGCCGCTACGGGCACTGCTAGTATATATATAAATGAATGTATGTATGTATGTATGTATGTATGTATGTATGTATGTATGTATGTATGTATGTATGTATGTATGTATGTATGTATGTATGTATGTATGTATGTATGTATGTATGTATGTATGTATGTATGTATGTATGTATGTATGTATGTATGTATGTATGTATGTATGTATGTATGTATGTATGTATGTATGTAAGTATGTATATATGTATGTATATATGTATGTTATTTATGCATTGCTACACCATTCATCCGATCGTAATGAAATTTTCACACAACCTTGAGAGTCAAGGGGAATCAAATATAGAGAAAAAAAATTGAAATCCGTCACAAAATGAGCGGAGCGGGTGAGCAAGCGGGAACTTTATATATATATATATATATATATATATATATATATATATATATATATATATGTATATATATATGTATATATATATATATATATATATATATATATATATATATATATATATAAATGAATGTTTGTATGTATGTATGTATGTATGTATGTATGTCCTTAGAGAAAAAAATTGAAATCAGTCACAAAATGAGCGGAGCGAGCGGGAACTATATATATATATATATATATATATATATATATATATATATATATATATATATATATATATATATATATATATATATATATATATATATATATATATATATATATATATATATATATATATATATATATATATATATATATATATATATATATATATATATATATATATATATATATATATATATATATATATATATATATATATATACTAGCGGGATCAATTGAATCATGTATTGTCATCCAATATAAAGCTATGCTAAAAGTTACAGCTTCCTAGCTAGTCAAAAAGCTGGTTAAATTTTACTTGCAAGATTTGCGTACAAAGAAACACACCCACAAACAAAGAATAGAAGTTGAATAAAAGTGTGTTAAAAAGGGTCCAGTACCAGTAGTCCAGGGGCGCAGTCAGAATTTTTCGGGGGCCCGGCAGGCCCGCAACTACGGGGGGGCGAGGAGGGGCAAAGCCCCCCTATAAGATATTTCGCCCCCTCTGGAAAATTTTAAGATATGTAGTTTTTTGAAATTTATAAACCTGTTAACCGTTACACAAGTAAATAGCTGGATAAAACAGCGTATTTCGCCCCCCCAATTCTAAGATATGTACTTACTTTTTCGAACTTTATAAACCTGTTAACCGTTATAAAAGTTCATAACTGGATAAGGCAGCGGATTTCGCCCCCCCCCAAATTCAAGATATGTACCTATTTTTTCGAACCTGTATACAAGTTCATAGCTCGATAATAAGGCAGCGGATTTCGCTCCCCCTGAAAAATTCTAAGACATGTACTTTTTTGAACTTTATAAACCTGTTATGTAGCTGGATAAAACAGCGTATTTTGCCCCCCCCCCCCTTCTAAGATATGTACCTACTTTTTCGAACTTTATAAACCTGTAAACTGTTATAAAAGTTCATAACTGGATAAGGCAGCGGATTTCGCCCCCCTCCCAAATTCTATGATATGTACCTACTTTTTCAAACCTGTTAACCATTATACAAGTTCATAACTGGATAAGGCAGCAGATTTCGCCCCCCCCCCCCCAAATTCTAAGATACGTACCAATTTTTTCGAACCTGTGTACAAGTTCATAGCTCGATAAGGCAGGAGTTTTGCCCCCCTCTGAAAAATTCTAAGACATGTACTTTTTTGAACTTTATAAACCTGTTATGTAGTGTTTAGCTAGATAAGGCAGCGTATTTCGCCCTTCCCCCTTACTGAAAAATTCTAAGTTATGTACCTTTTTGAATTTTATAAGCCTGTAAACCGTTATACAGGTACATAACTGGCTAAAGCAGCGTATTAAGGAATAGTCACAAAATTTGGATTGTTGGGTATCTATCTACACACCAGCAACATAGTGTATTGTATACGGTTAACTTATTAACGCATCACTGCAAACATCTCAGCAAAACTTTGGGATGCAACTTTTTCTCACGGCCCACTTATATTTGAAAAAAAATCTAAAACTTTTTAAAGCCTTTCTTTAATTTTTCCTCCAAAAAACTGATGACCGGGGGGTTAGTCGGAGCTGCTTTTTCAAAATATTTTCAAAGCCACTTTTTTATTTTTTCTGTATAAAAACTGATAGCTGATGACCGGGAGAGGGGGCTATCCGGAAGTAGTTTATCCATACATGTTAAACCACTTCAGAGGGGCCAACTAGTTGGCCTATCCAACCTCAAAAACCTAAAATATCAGAATAGAAGCTTGAAGTGTACCTATATAAAATTACAGATGGTGTTTAAATTAAAAAACAAAACAGAAAATTAATTCTGTAATGCAAAGATTTACGATAAATATTGATTATTTTTATTTATTGCACTTTTTGTCATTTTATTTTTATAAACTATTCCAGCAAATCCAAAATGAAGTCATAAAAATAATAAACGATATGGGTGTTGCTGACGCACCTTGGTTTTACATATAATATTTACATTGTCTTTTTAACTCCCGATATAATTTTAGTGGTTTTTTGGCCATTTTCATTTTTCGCCCCCCTTTAGAGATAGCTCGCCCCCCCAGAGCATGACGTCTAGTTGCGGGGCTGGGGCCCGATGGGAATTGATTAGTAAGGAGTTTTACTGAGAAATTAGCGACCTACAAAAATCAAGGCTAAACGACAGTTTC
This sequence comes from Erpobdella octoculata, assembly GCA_963978895.1. Lineage (NCBI taxonomy): Eukaryota > Metazoa > Annelida > Clitellata > Hirudinida > Erpobdellidae > Erpobdella > Erpobdella octoculata. Next base: position 11,584,264 of record OZ022239.1, read on the forward strand.
AGCAATAATTAATTAGTAATAACAAACCATAAGATATTTAATTTAGAGCAGTAAATTAAATATGAAATTCAGCCGACGTTTTTTCTGCGAAAAATGTCAATGACGGTTTCTTCATTAATGTTAATGTCGCGATTGATAGTCATCTGGGCAAGCCCATTCAGTCTTGTCTGGCCCATTGTGGTGCGTAGATAAAATTTGTGTCTGCGCATAGTTGAGAAGGATCTCTCGGCTGTCGCGGAAGAAAGGGGCAAGTGGTGAAGAGTTTCAGCAGCGTAGGTATTTATCTGTGGGTAGATGGAATATTAACAATGTTGCAGAACATAAATTGCGGTATGGGGTCCTAGCCAAAATGGGTCGGGTCGAGTCGAAAACAGGTAGGTCGGGTCACAAAAGAAAAAAAAAAATAGGCTGGGTCGGGTCAGATTTTCTGGCGGGTCGGATTTTCAAAAATAGACCCATGGACAACTCTCACACTAACAAAATAATTTGTATTTCAAATATGTCTCGAAAACACGGGCACGCGCGTCACTTCAACATCGACATTGGCAAGCTTTCGGGGGGGGGGGGGGGTCTCCCGCGCCTTCCCCTGGCTGCGACCCTGCCGTAGTCTGGGGTATTTCGGAGGAGGGATCGTTGGATTTTTGGGAGAAATTGAGCCCAGCTGTCTGGGGGGATAAAAACTCCTGAATATAAATATAACCAGATGGGCAAACGCACATACACATAACTAAACCTGCTGTCTAGCAATGGTTTTCGACATTTTAAAATATTTAATCACATGCCCATCCTATTTTTCTTCATAAGGCATCGTATTCACACATGGCGGATATAAGATTAGCAAAAAAAAGAAGTTCAAAACGGGTTGGGTAGGATTTCTTTTCATAATTGTGTCACGTTTCTAGGTTTTGACATATACTTTTGGTCAGTATATAGTCATTCAAAAAGTGAGTGTCTGTAACAGTTATTAGCAAAATAACATAGTTAAGTTTATCAAAACAATTTTTTGAAATGATGCTACAAATTTTACAGGAAAATATCAATAAACTTAAAATTTTTATTTATTCATTCTGTAAAATTTAAATATCAGTGTCATAAAAAAGTAAAACAGAATAACTTTGTTTAAGACCTAGATGTACTCAAAGTGATGTGATTCCAAATCAATGTAGAGAGATAAAACAAACTAAAAATGCAAGATGAAGGAGCGTTATGACAACTCTCTAGCTTAGGCTAATCGCTGAACCTAGGCTTTTGGATCATATAACTGCGTATAAAGTGTTAAGTAATTTTAGTTTTTTGCAACGAAAGTGGGATCCATATATATAGAATATATATGGTGGGGTCCGAACCCACAGGACTTCCTCCTATATCCTTCCTTGATTCACACGATAAACATGTGTGTGTGGAAGCTTTATCTGTTGATTATTGGTTAGATTCGAGGAGACAGCATAGGTTTTATTTGAGTACTTTATAATTATGTAACTAGAATTTTAAAAGAGCTTGCCGCCGATCAAACTCTGGCGGACAATGCCGATGAAAACAAATACAATCCCAACCGCAGACCCAGTTGCCAGTGCTTACGCTTATTTAGTTGTCAACAGTGATCGAGTTTAAATTGTGAGAGTTGACGTTAATCCTGTTGTAGTTCATGATCCTGGACCGTCATCTGCAGTTAGAATTGAAGTGCCTCGTGATCCCAGCCGCATTGAAACATACTCACGCCGTATGAGGTAATCGCGACATTAAAAAAAAAATGAAGATGCCGAAGGAATTAATGGTTAGAAACGTATTACACAAAATTACAAAGTTTTAGAAGAATTTGTTCTGAGCATTTACAAGCTAATATAATACTAAAATTGCACTAAATTATTCCTAGATGGCTAGGTTGAGGGAAACTTATTGGCTTATAATATAACCATCACGTTGCAAAACGTCATTAAGTAAGTTTTTTAAATAAGAAAAGTAATTAAAAAACATTACATTAATATTCAAGAAAATATTACAACTTCGTGTAATTTAAACAACCTATCACAGGAGGATTTGACTCAGTGTTTTCTTTTCCTCTGTTGTCTATTCGCGATGCTACCTAACAGAAAAAACCGTCTACTTGGTTTCTATTAAGCATTAATTTTTATTGAACATTTTTTAACTAAATTGGAGGCATGTTTGTGCCGCATTTGATAAGTCTGCACTTGGAACCTCTGTGACCTCTGAATCCGGTCCAGAACTTCAATTTTACTGCCTCAATATATTTTATTTTTTAAACACTAGTGTCAACACCACAAATATAAATAAGCCATTGTTATTTCTTGCTAAAAAGTTATTTCATCAAACGTGTAATCACAGTTATTAAAAGTTACATCGTAGTTAATTTGGCTAAATTCTCTCAAGTTGTTGAACTTGTTTTTCTCTGAAAGGCTAACATGAGGTTTTTTATTTGCGATTTCTGTTGATCTTATTATATTTTCATTAAAAGGTATGTCGCCTTTGTTGTTGTTTTCTTCTTCGGACATAACCAAAGATGGCGTTTCAGTTGAATCGGAGGATTCAATGTAGTTAAAGCAATTATTTGATATCTGGTTGAAGTCGTAGAGGTTCTCATCAATAAATTTGTTCTCGATGTCGACTTCTTCGTGAAGCAAGGTTTTTAGAAAAGAAATATAATCCGCAGCCAAGCGCAATGTGTCGATTCTCGACAGTTTTTTCTCGTATTCGAAGCGAGGAACGTGAGTCCTAAGAATGTCGAAGGCTCGATTCAGTTGATTCATCCGCCGTCTCTCTCGAACGTTGGCGGCCCGTCTTTGATCCGAGTTTATGACTCGTCGCCGTTTCTTCTGGTGAGCTGTTAATGTTGCAGATGATAAAACCTCTCCATCTTCAGAATTTATAGTCAGATCCTCGTAAAAAACCGACTGAGGCAAAGATTCGATGCAATCGGAAAAAACAGAATCTTTATGCTGACAAAGTTTTTCTTCAGCCAACATCATTGAATAAGAAACTGGCTCCCTCTCTAAGACATCATCTTTTAAATTTCTTAAGTATTTTGGAGTTTTTTGGTCTAAATTTAAAAGATTTTTTGTGTAAACGTTTGAAGCAACATGATCTGAAATGACTTTTTGAGATGAACATATTTTCATGAAATCTAACGGTGGCGTGCTTCCAAAATGCGTCAGACTTGTTTGTTCTAAGGAATCGGTTTTGAATATGAACTGCGACCGCTCTGTTGAGTTCACGCTTTGTTCAACATAAATTGGATATCTGGAAGCATTCTTTGTTCCTGTAAAGTCTACCTTGTCTTGTTGAGAAGCATCCCGGTTGATGGATGTTGAATAAATACTGTTTTCGAGGACTAGAGGAGGGAACTGGAATGACTTGAGTTTATCAGGGTTCATTGATTCAAAATTTTCTTCGATAACTTCTGTTTCAAAACATACTAAAGACGAAACTGGTGGAAGTCCGGTGTTCTCCATTTTTTGTACAACCAATAAAACGTTTCCTATCAAACATATGATTATTTTAATTTTTAAAAGCTCAGCGATAAGAGTTTGAAGTATAATAAACAGTTGACTGAAGTTTCTAGCTTATATAAGATATCACGTAGAGTCACTACCAATATGCAACAGCTGTTCCTCTTAACCAATCCCAGCAGGTAAGAAAGGTACATAGCAGTGATATTTTCAAACAATATGGCGTCAAACGCTACAGCTAAAGAAAAGAGTAAATAACCACTAGATGAATTAAATATTCAGCGTGTTAAAAGCTTATATAAACTAGCATTTTTTTTCAATCAGCTATAATTTATGTACCTAGTGACCAAAATGAGGACATGTTTTCAAACCAGTTTTGTACGAATGGGAGTAGCTTCTATTTCCTGAGATTCATATCAGCGCATTTTAATCAATGAATTAAAAACAAAAACTAGACCTAGACACCTTATGGTGCAGTCCATTACAGCCTAGAGCTATGAAAAGTCTTTCACTCACAATCAATGATGATATCAACTTCTAATAATAAAAAAATACATCTTTTTTGAGTACAAAACGATTTCAATTTAGTATTGCTCTTCTTGGTACAATAGTTCTCTAGGAATAGTAAAGTTTTATGGTTACAAAAAAGTAAATGATTATTTGTATTAACCGTTATTTTAAAGTTTAATAAAAAAATAAATACATCACATAACATACTATAATTTTTTACCGGAAGTGTTTCAAAACAAGATACGTTTAAAAACATAAATTTAAGAATCTATGAACAATGCGTACCTCAAGAACAATACAAATTTGATTTTTGCACTTTTTCCATTATGACTAATCAAGTACAGCAATCGATGAGGTTCGTTTACGTGAAATTATACTGTCACCTTTATTTCAAAGTCATATAAAATTATTACATACCAAGCGGACAAATTAATTTGAAATGTTAGATAAGATACTACATTACAATATTATTATTAATAATAATATAAAGGGTAAAGTAACGTACTATACAATACAATAATTTGACATGTAAAATAAAATACCACATTACAATTTATTGAAAAACGTCAAAGGTCAATTCGCTAAAAATTCTCATTTTTGTCAGGTAATTTATTTAAGCAAGAAAATCTTTTTTTCTTCTACACTACAGTCAAACAAATTATTAGCATATGTTTATATCAATACAACATCTATTATACTTTTTTTTGCTGCCACGAACACACTACATATGGACAGTAATAAATGGCTTATACTAAAAAAATTATGGTGCATCAAGTGTAGTGACATCCATCTCCATCAGTTTGCCAACACATTAGTCAATACAGCCATTGTCGAAACTTAAGAGTTAAATGTTAGGTCGTTTAAAATAAAAAACCCACGTAGAATTAATATTATATGGTTTGCTTCGCTTGCGCTTAGACGTAGACTGATTCCCTGCACCTGAATTCATAAGACCATGGACGACTTTTTATTGTTTTTATTTCTAAGGCGCCAGGTCTTTGTTTTTAATGTTTCCCGCCGCTTTATCGGCGATAAAGTCACTAATCCAGCTATCTCTATACATTGATCACTTGCTTTGATCTGATCCCGGAAAATCGATGCAGCATTCATATCAAACTTACTGAAAATAAACCATTTTTCAACTGCAAAAAAACTACTAAACGGTTTATTTAATCGAAATATATAGTTTGTAATTTAAAAAAATTTGTTCAATTAGTAAGTAAGAAATCAAGAGAAATATTTTTCCTATATAGTAAGCAATATTTATCTTAACCGAACAGTCTTTGCGTCTTATTTGAACGTGACGTAAGGCTACACTGGAAATCAACGGGACATCCTTTTATACTGTTAAATGTCAAGCAAAGAATAACAAACTTGGATTATCTTTTGTGCTTTTGACATCTGTTTCTTTGAATGAAGTCGATGACTTATTTCAGAACTTTTAAGCAAATCCAGTGCTGTTTGAAAACTTGCACTAAACTTTTCTTTGCATTTATGTATATTTGAATTCAAGCTAAAAAAAAGTACAAAAAATTCGAATGATATTCTATGAAACGTGTAGTACTTGCTGAAAAACTTTATTTGGTTACCAATATTTTGGTTGTTTTCGCTGAAAAACTTTATTTCGTTACCAATATTTTGGTTGGAAGTCTCCAAATTTAAAAAAAATGTTGTTTTAAAAGAAAAATTTTCAATAAAGAAAAAGCCGGCAAATTTTGAAATATATGGAATTTCTGAAATAATTTTACATCATAACAAGTAAAGGAAAAAACGAGTTTTTCAACACAAACTTATATATATATATATATATATATATATATATATATATATATATATATATATATATATATATATATATATATATATATATATATATATATATATATATATATATATATATATATATATATATATATATATATATATATATATATATATATATATATATATATATGATACTTCTGACTCGTCCTCTGACACAAATACTTTGGCTGTTGAGGCTGCTCCTGACGAATCTCATTGTAATGTATCTGAGGAAATTCTTGTCTCTTCTAATATAACTCAGCGAAAACGCAAAAATTGATTTCCAATAGTATAAATTTTATATTCTTTTGATTTGATAGGTAGAGTGTTTTTTCGTTTTTTCTTTTGTTAGTGTGCTAATTCTTTGACAATTTCGGTTCTTTCTGTTTGTTTACTTTTCTCGTTTTACTTTTGACCCTGAGGATGGCTGACATATCTGAAACGGTCCGTCGGTCTGACAATAAAAGTTTAATGGAAAAGTTTTTGGCTAATTGTAGTCTCGAACAGAGAGTTTTGTGCCGAAAGGTCGAGAATTTGGCTCGAAAAGTTGTTTCTGCCAAATGGCGAGTTGTGTTTCTTAGAGCGTGTCTCAAAGATATATATATAATATATATATAATATATATATATATATATATATATATATATATATATATATATATATATATATATATATATATATATATATATAAACATCATATGCGTTACCAGGTTACAATCTTTGTTTGTGTGTGTGTGGCTTTCTCTGTACGCAAATCTTTTATTTATTTATTTATTTTATTTATTTTATTACAACTCGAACAGAGAGACCCAACGGGCCACTGAGACTGTTCGGACAGAATACAGTTAAGTGAAACGTAATCAGAAACAAGTAAATTAAAAACGAATTTTTAAAACCCAATGCTTTTATATGTAATTAAAACACAAATTTTGCAATCAATTTTTTCTTATATTACTCTTTTATTTTATATTAAAGTCGAAATATCTTAATTATATCGAAATATCGAAATTAATTAAAATTAACTAAATTAATTGACTTATTGTAAAACTAATAATTGAATATTGCATTGTCTTCTATTTTGAGCATGTATGCAAAATTTGAAAAAAATCTATCACCAGGAAGTGACTCAAAAATTGATTGCAAGATTTGAAACAGACAGAGAAACAAACAGACAGACAGAGAAACAAACAGAGACGACGAGTTAATAAAAGCATTGGTAAAAAAAGAAAAAAGAAAAACGTCAAGTCATACAGTTAAAACAAAATGCAATTAAAATAACCAGTTCGGTTGGACAATATGTCATAAAGAAAATTCTCAGAAGAAAACCTGATATTAGTATCATATTAGCACTAAATTTAGTATAATTCAGGATAGTCACAAAAAGCAAACATCATTCAAATTTCTGATAAGAATAATGTGGCAAACAGTATGACTATTTATAAACGAGAAATTTCGTGAGGTCAACCGTCACAATTAAGCTCTTGAACCTACTGTACGTAGTTGAGCTAACAATATCATTAGGCAGGTGGTTCCATATAACAATGATACGATTAGAGTAGAAAAACGATTAGAGTAGAAAAACTTCGTAATATCGACTCTATTCAAAACAGAACTTAACTTAAGTTGGTGGCCTCTAGTTGAGGAGTATGCAAAAAATTTGAGTTGATGCCTTAAATCAGAATCGGTTAGGCCATGCAAAAGTTTATTGCATAAACAAAGGTCATTGATGATTTGTCTATGTTCGAGTGATTGGATGCCAAGAGTTTTTAGTTTTGCCATGTACGGAAGATTCCTGAGAGTTGGGACTGTCTTGGTGAACTTCTTTTGAACCATTTCGATGTTGTCAATGAGGTATTGGTGATGGGGGCTCCATACTTGAGAGCAGTATTCCAGAAGGGGTCGGATGTATGTACAAAAAGCCTGTTTGAGCAGAGCAGGATCTTTAGATAGAAATGATTTCGTGATAAGTCGCGATCTCAGGGACGCAACACGAATAATATTGTCAATATAATGTCTGAATTTGAGGTTGGTGTCGATGACTACTCCCAAGTAAACTGGCGCTGTCAGTGTTCTTCAGTTTGTGAGAGCCGATGGTATAATTGGGTGGTTCAAATATCTTACTTGTAATGCCAGAAGTAGTTGATTTTAACTGATGTGATTTAGGAGAAGAGGATGTCGATGGATCGTTATCAGAAGAGCTCCTGATTGTGCATATAAAGCACTTTTCCTTGGCTAATTGCAACTGCCATTCCTTGGCATTCCTTGACAGATTCCTGAAGTTCCCGACTGTTGTTACTTTTGGAGTAGAGCTTAATGTCATCCGCAAATAGTTTGTGAGAGATTGGAAGGTTGTTAAATCTATCGGTAATACTATTAATGTATAATAGAAAAAGGGTGGGTCCTAGTACGCTCCCCTGTGGTACTCAACTAGTAACATGTTTGATATCAGATTGTTGTCCTTCGATCCTTACAATCTGTACTCTGTCGCTCAAGAAGTTTTTTAACCACTTTGATAAACTCCCGCTCACTCCGTAGGACTCTAGTTTGGTCAATAGTTTTGGATGTGATACTGAAATCTTGCAAGTAAAATTTAACCAGCTTTTCAACTAGCTAGAAAGCTGAAACTTTCAGCATAGCTTTATATTAAATGACAATACATGATTCAATTAAAAAAATTAATTTGAACATTTTTCGTATTTCTAAATCGAGTGTATTTGAAGTTAAAATTTGTGTTAAAAACTCGTTTTTTCCTTTACTTGTTAATTGTACTCTTTAAAGACGCTCACACACTCACGGCACAACAAGCAGACTGCTTTGTCTCTTGTGAAGCAGTACTAGAAGTCCATTCTTCATTAAAAACACGACATTCGTCCTCAATTTTTCTTTTCTTCACAGCACTCATTGTTAAATCAACGTTTATTCACTTTCAAATTACAATTTTTTAAACCTTTAGAAATTCAAACAAAACTAACTTTTTGTTAAACGCGAACCTAGTTTCGAATAGGAATGTTGTGAGTTTTATGTAAAAAGAACCAACAAGAAAAACGTTAATATAATTTATTTAAATCGAAACCGATAATCAAAATAACAATTTCAAAGATTTAGCGAAAATTCTAAACGGGCCGCATAAAATACTTTGGCGGGTCGCATTTTGGTTTAAAATATATTTGAAAAAATAGATAAAATAAAAACGTTTTGCGGATGATAAAAACCTGTCTAACCTTCCACTTCTAATTAAGCAATATAGTCTGTACCATATATATCTATGGTCTGTACAGAAAATCATCCGTCCTCAAGACCCTCAATTTGGCTCCCCGGCTCTCCTTTAACTTTTTCTGCATACGCCAGTGTTCACGACAAACGTTCTAACGAATTAGCATTCAGTGAAATGCATGTACAAGCCGCAACCATATCTCGCCTCATTGGAGTTGAACCAGCAGGATCACTGCAAAACAGAGGAATCGCATGAATGCTCCAACAGTCTCTATTGAAAATCTCTTCTGACATGTTTCATCCGTTCATTGACCATGTGTTACAGGAATTGAATGAACGATTGTCAGATGATCGAGTTCAATTGTTTAAAGTTACTTTTTTGCTGCCAACTACCAGGCAAAGAAAAAACCTGAAAGAGTTGGTTGATCGGTTGGCAGACTCGTTTTGGCTTTTCAAGAGAAATGGTCACAATCACAAGAACTGGAAAAGCGGTACAAAAAGTGGCCTAAAGACGTCTAAAGTAGTGGTTGGATTGCTAATATCACTACAAAAAACCTATAGATTTATTAATCCAGACTTTTTTTCAAACTTGAGAACGGTGTTTCATCTGTTGTCACGCTTCCTGTTTCTTCCTGTTCCTGCGAGCGGTCATTCTCCGCACTATAAGGCACCTTAAGACACTGTTGCGAAGCACTTGCGATCAAGATCGCCTTTCTGGATTTGATTTACTGCAAATCAACCGCAAGATTCAAGTGGACTCTGAAGATTTTGGAGCGATGGGACAAGAGCGTAGCAAAGGTGGGGCAGGGAGGAGCATCTTCCCCCGGGCGCCAGGCTTTGGGGGCGCCAAAAAGCAAAAGGAAAAAACAATTTCACCAAAGTTTAGCCATTTTCGAACATGTAAAACAAGTAAAATTAACAAATTCTATTTTTGCACTATTTCACACTAGTAATTTCAAAAATTTTCTTGGGGAGGGGCTCACCGAGCCTCGATTATAGTTCGGGCGCCTTCGGTTTCCTCGGTTTTAGTCGTCCAATTGGGATTACAGTGGAAGATGGGGGCGCATTTTTATACCTTGCCCATGGGCGCTAGATACACTCGCTACGCCACTGCGATGGGATGCATCAGGACATCGACGAATTAATTTAACATTTAAATGAATAAAGTTTTCAAGTCATTTCAATACCCTATTATTACTTTTAAATGTATAGTTGTTGGTGGGATAGGTTATACTTGAAACGAGGGTAAAACAAGCGTGAAATCAAAATAAGCTTTAGAAAATATTAATTTTTGGGGGCTAGCGTCTAGGGGGCTGTTTACAGTCGAAGATATGTCTGGGTGTCTAGTTGTTTTTAGGCTGGGTTATCAGGGACGTTATTAGACCCCAACGTGGAAACGCCCTTAGAAATACAGCGGTATAGTAGGTTTCTAGCTCCTATAGCAATAGATTAGTTTGGTCCTCGGTAGATTTTTGTCTCTGGCTACGGCCCTGCCCCGAGGTAGATTTTCTAAAGCTTCGTCTTTATTTATTTTATATAGAAAAGTCTATACACTTTTGCTTCCCAAAATGGCTGATGACCGAGGGGGCGGTTTCCTATGAGCCTGGCAGAATTTAGGAATAAATCTTTCACATTTTGTTGAGAGACTTTATAACAATTTCTAATTCTTATAAATGTATGAAGTACATTTTCCAAAAAAAAATTGAAAGCCAAAATCTATACTTTTAGCTTCGCCTTTATTATCGTGCGCTCTTTTTAGCATTCGCCCCATTCGCCCTTTTTAGTTTTGCTCTTTTGTTTTCGCCCTTTTGTTTTCGCCCTTATGTTTTCGCCCTTTTGATACTATTTGATAGTAAATTAGTAAACCTCTCGAGCGGTACTACATCATTGGGCTTATAATATAAATAAGCTTTACATTAGACTAACCCTTAACTTTTACTAAGTTGCGATAAAATTTCATTTTAATTTCCGGTCAAAGCCTACTAGTCATAGTGAGATGAAAGACTGCGGTAAAGCTAGCAGACACTCGTAACACGGTGAAAAGCTTATGAAATGCACGGGGAAAGCTAGCAGACACTCAAATTATTTCATTTAAATATAAAAAAGAAATATCGGTAATGTTAGACAATTAAATTTTAAAACTGATATGGTTGAAATAAAAAACCGACAACAACAATTTGAAAAGATATTTGAGATTTAATTTGCATTTACCATAAAGTAAACAAAAATGTACGGAACCACCAATGTTTTAGGAACTCATTTTCAGTTACTAAAACGTTTTATAAATAATTTTAAGCTTCTATTTTAACTTTATTTGTATTCTTACAACATATACAAAATTCAAAACTTAGAACCAAAGCGGACTCCTTACTGATTTACAACCGATGTTCCAGAACTTATATCTCGGTAACTATTATTGTCAAATTTTTTATTTAAATTTTAAAATTCAGTGTAATCATGTATCAACAACGTATCAAAAATTCAGAAGCCGACAATTACTTTTACTACCTAGCAGACACTCAGGTAGTAGACCCCTCTCTGATTTACGCTTTAACAACACCGATGTTGCAGAGCTAATATCTCGGTAACTATTATTGTGAAAATTTTTATTTAATTTTATAATTTAGTTCAATCATATTTTTACAAAATATCAAAAATTCAGAAGCCGACAATTACTTTTACTACCTAGCAGACACTCAGTTAGTAGACCCCTCTCTGATTTACGCTTTAACAACACCGATGTTGCAGAGCTAATATCTCGGTAACTATTATTGTGAAATTTTTTATTTAATTTTATAATTTAGTTCAATCATATTTTTACATAATATCAAAAATTCAGAAGCCGACAATTACTTTTACTACCTAGCAGACACTCAGGTAGTAGACCCCTCTCTGATTTACGCTTTAACAACACCGATGTTGCAGAGCTAATATCTCGGTAACTATTATTGTGAAAATTTTTATTTAATTTTATAATTTAGTTCAATCATATTTTTACAAAATATTAAAAATTCAGAAGCCGACAATTACTTTTACTACCTAGCAGACACTCAGTTAGTAGACCCCTCTCTGATTTACGCTTTAACAACACCAATGTTGCAGAGCTAATATCTCGGTAACCATTATTGTGAAAATTTTTATTTAATTTTATAATTTAGTTCAATCATATTTTTACATAATATCAAAAATTCAGAAGCCGACAATTACTTTTACTACCTAGCAGACACTCAGGTAGTAGACCCCTCTCTGATTTACGCTTTAACAACACCGATGTTGCAGAGCTAATATCTCGGTAACTATTATTGTGAAAATTTTATTTAATTTTATAATTTAGTTCAATCATATTTTTACAAAATATCAAAAATTCAGAAGCCGACAATTACTTTTACTACCTAGCAGACACTCAGTTAGTAGACCCATCTCTGATTTACGCTTTAACAACACCGATGTTGCAGAGCTAATATCTCGGTAACTATTATTGTGAAATTTTTTATTTAATTTTATAATTTAGTTCAATCATATTTTTACATAATATCAAAAATTCAGAAGCCGACAATTACTTTTACTACCTAGCAGACACTCAGTTAGTAGACCCCTCTCTGATTTACGCTTTAACAACACCGATGTTGCAGAGCTAATATCTCGGTAACTATTATTGTGAAAATTTTTATTTAATTTTATAATTTAGATCAATCATATTTTTACAAAATATCAAAAATTCAGAAGCCGACAATTACTTTTACTACCTAGCAGACACTCAGTTAGTAGACCCCTCTCTGATTTACGCTTTAACAACACCGATGTTGTAGAGCTAATATCTCGGTAACTATTATTGTGAAATTTTTTATTTAATTTTATAATTTAGTCCAATCATATTTTTACATAATATCAAAAATTCAGAAGCCGACAATTACTTTTACTACCTAGCAGACACTCAGGTAGTAGACCCCTCTCTGATTTACGCTTTAACAACACCGATGTTGCAGAGCTAATATCTCGGTAACTATTATTGTGAAAATTTTTATTTAATTTTATAATTTAGTTCAATCATGTTGCTACAAAATATCAAATATTCAGAAGCCGACAATTAATAATAATAAATAATAATAACATGGTTTAAAGTGGTCCAGAAGACTAAAGAGCCTGTGTGATAACCAATACTGGTTAAAAACCAATTTGTCCAAGCATCACTTTAAAATGTTTAATCGACTCAACAGAAACTGCTTCTTCACTCAGCTGGTTCCAGGCATTGATGACTCTGCTGCTGAAGAATCTCTGCTTAAATTTCCCCTCCGATTGTTCGAAGATCTTGTACCTGTGACCCCGTAGTCCTACTCTATTCGCTGTCTGGAAGTATCTTGATGCTGGAAAATCTTCTTTGTTTTTCCTCAGCAGAATAAGGTGTGTGTCGTCAAGGCATATTTATGGAATTTTCAATGCCTTCCCGGCGAATACCCTCTTCCCCGGTGTTTAGTAATTTGTTTCAAATGTTGGTGTTTTGATTTGGGTAGTGTCCTGAAAATGTTGCCTAAAACCAAATCTGGTAAGACTCATTAAAACATATTTATAAAGTTCATAATGTGCACAATATTTCTAACCAGTCTGGCAATTTTAAATAATGTTCAAAAATAGGCTACTATGTATGTAGCAAAAAATTGTACCAAATTATTGTCATTTTTGTTTTCCATGGAAAAACAGAAAACAATATTTTTTAATAATTTAGTGAAAACGTTTTTGTACTTTGGAGGTATTTTTATAAACAAACAAGTAAAGGAATAAACGAGTTTTTCAACACAAACTTTTATTTTAATAGGGTTAGAAAAACGAAAGATATTCAAATTAGGTTTTACGGTGTTTTTTTCAATTTAATCATGCATTTTCATCCAATATAAATAAAGCTATGCTAAAAGTTTCAGCTTCCTAACTAATCAAAAAACTTGTTAAATTTTACTTGCAAGATTTGCGTACAGAGATTGAATAAAAGTTTGTAAATCTAATGCTGTTGAAATCTGGGGTAGTATAATCTTTCAATCCTTTAAAATAATTCAACTGTGTTTGTCAAATCCCTTATATTATTTTCACTGTGTTCAATCAATCAATAAAAATAAACTTTACTATGATTCAGCTACCCGTTCTCCGTGCCCCACGCAACTCTATTTATTTTAATGGTTCCATCATCTGCCATTTTAGTACAAAGCGATTTTTTCCAATTTAATCTCTAACGCAGTCGTCATTCTTCAACCTTATATCCTTTATATTTATTAGATCGACCTGAAAACTGAGAGACGACTGACTTTTTTCCCAATGCTTTTATCTACTCGTCGTCTCTGTTTGTTTCTCTGTCTGTTTGTTTCTCTGTCTGTTTCAAATCTTGCAATCAATTTTTGAGTCATTCCCAATGCTTTTATCTACTCGTCGTCTCTGTTTGTTTCTCTGTCTGTCTGTTTGTTTCTCTGTCTGTTTCAAATCTTGCAATCAATTTTTGAGTCACTTCCTGATGATAGATTTTTTCAAATTTTGCATACATGCTCAAAATACTAAATAGAAGACAATGCAATATTCAATTATTAGTTTTACAATAAGTCAATTAATTTAGTTAATAAGCAGTTTGTTTATTTAACAGTCTACAAGAAACCGCAATTTGAATAAAATTTGTCTCATGGGAAGCTAGCTAAGTTGTTTATTTAACATGATGTGGTACTCTGGAAGTTTGCCAAGGTTTGCGACTTTAATATAAAATAAAAGAGTAATATAAGAAAAAATTGATTGCAAAATTTGTGTTTTAATTACATATAAAAGCATTGGGTTTTAAAAATTCGTTTTTAATTTACTTGTTTATTTATTATTGAATCTAAGATAGCATGCAAGCGTAAAGTTTTTCATTATCCGTTATTTCCGACCTACAAGTCAGTTCGATCTGTGAAGGAAACCACATACTATTTCAGTTTCTATTTATTTCTATCTTCCTATTATAAGTATGTTAAACCTCGTCGCTCTCAATTTTATGTCTTAAATTTATATTTTTACAAACAACAACTAAATTTTACGGGAACGGATTCTAAGGAAAAACGATGTTTTTTACACACTTTTACTTAACTTGACTTCTCTGTCTGTCTGTCTGTCAGTCTGTCTATCTATCTCTCTTTCGTTAAAATTTGCAATCGATTTTAAATAAACTGCCCAATGAGCTAGAGACTTCAAAATTTAAACATACCTCCGAACTGATTAACAATGCATTCTATCAAATTTTCGGATCGATTGGACAAAATGTAATGAAATAATTATTTGTGATATGCTAATATACTCGTTGTTTAATAAAAATATAAAAGTGTGTCTTTAAAAAACTTTGTTTTTGCTTCATTTGTTCATAATCTGGTATTAATAGCTCCAATATTTACATACATAGTTTCCAATGTATGTATGTATGTATGTATGTATGTATGTATGTATGTATGTATGTATGTATGTATGTATGTATGTATGTATGTATGTATGTATGTATGTATGTATGTATGTATGTATGTATGTATGTATGTATGTATGTATGTATGTATGTATGTCGTCCAATCTCCTTGTTGAGATAACTGAACAAACTTAATCATTCTCTGGGACTCGACGGCTTTCTTTCTTTCCTGAATGACCAGACAATAAATAGTTCGACGAAAATATCACAAATAATTATTTGATTAAATTTTGTCCAATCGGTCCGAAAATTTGATAGAATGCATTGTTAATCAGTTCGGAGGTATGTTTACAATTTTAAGTCTCTAGCTCATTGGGAAGTTAGTTTAAAATCGATTGCAAAGTTTGACGACAGACATACATACATACATACAGACAGACAGAGAAATCAAGTTAAGTAATAAAAGTGTGTAAAAACCGTCACTTTTAACAAAAGAAAACATAGAACCTAAAATATTAAGTTTTTGGAGTTAAAATACAAATTTAGCTTATCTATTAATACTATGACAACAATTTAAAGAAAAACAGAAACATGTTTATATTATGATCATATTAGTAAGCAGTGGCGTATTTAATGGGGTTTCCGCGGCTCGCGTCCCCTGTAATGCCCATCAGTCAAAACTGTATATATATATACATACATACATATATATATATATATATATATATATATATATATATATATATATATATATATATATATATATATATATATATATACTAGCGGGGGCACTCGGCGTTGCCCGGGATTTTTAGAGGTTTTTCTAATGTTTGTCTCTCTCGCTACCGTTTCCTTCTCCGCTTTCCCATCGCGTTCCCGGCCCCTTCCCGCTACCGGTCGCTTTCCCGCTCTTGGTCGTTTCCCGTTCTCGGTCGCTTTCCCTTTTCTGCTCTATCTTTCGCTCTCAATTGGCTTCCCGTTCCCATTTATGTATGTATATGTATGTATATATATATATGTATATAGTTCCCGCTCACTCACCCGCTCCGCTCATTTTGTGACGGATTTCAAATTTTTTTTCTCTATATTTGATTCCACTTGATTCTCAAGGTTTTGTGAAAATTTCATTACGATCGGAGGAATGGTGTAGCAAAGCATAAAGGACATACATACATAAAGGACATACATACATACATACATACATACATACATACATACATACATACATACATACAAACATTCATATATATATATATATATGTATATATACATATATATATATATATATATATATATATATATATATATATATATATATATATATATATATATATATATATATATATATATATATATATATATATATATATATATATATATATATATATATATGTATATATACATATATATATATATATATATATATATATATATATATATATATATATATATACGTGGATATTTTGATATAGCTTTACGCATCTTTGACACTGCAATAACAACTGTGAATTGCGGCAAGTCGGAAAAATGAACATTCTATTTGGAAGAAATTTTTGATTCGAATCGCATTGAAGAAGAGGCCCTGAATGTCCATCAATCACAATTTTTATATAGCACGTCTGGTATTAATAAGAAAAGAGTGGAACCGATGATTAATATTATGAAATATTATACAGTCACTATCTCATTTCATTTTCCAATCTGATCTGTGACCTTTGTTAGGTCAACGTCTTACACAGCGTGAGAACAACGTGTGTTAATGTTTAATTCTACTGGTGTGGATAACTATAATTTTTGTTAAATTTTGTTATATATAAGAATTATTATATTTTCAGCTCATCTTCATCCATATCTAAATTTTTACGTAAATAGTTTTTCGACCTTCACTGTCCAATGTTAACAGTTTGTAGCATATGATTATCAGTCACTATTTGAAACGGCTGAACCGATTTGTATGAAAGTTTTTGTGTACATTTGGTATGTTTGAGGATAGGTCCTAAGCTATTTAGAATATTTTTTTTAATTATTTAAAAAAGTTATTTTGAAAAAACAATAAGGTGCAATTATGTCCTTTTTATATGAAAATGGAACAGACAAACACACACACACACACACACACACACACACTAACACTAACACTAACACTAACACTAACACACACACACACACACACACACATATATATATATATATATATATATATATATATATATATATATGTGTGTGTTATATATATATATATATATATATATATATATATATATATATATATATATAAATGATAATGATAATGATAATGAATCCGAGTTTTATTAAAGTGGCGTATGTTCTTCAAAAGAACTTCAAGACCACTGTAGACGTTAGGGAAAAGATTTAGTAAACAGAAATGTTTTTATTCCTGTGTGGAAACTGGCTGAACTGGATGTAGAGATAATGTGGAAAGTGAGTTTGTTCCACATTTCAGGCCCAATCACGTCGATGGATCTTCCATCGAGCGTCGTGCGATGAACCGGCGGTGTAGTGAGGAGGCCCCTGGATGCTGATCTGAGCCTCTGCCGACCCGTTACATTGAGCAAAAGACAGGTATGGAGGAGCTTGGCCGTGCAAAGATTTGTGTACTATTGTGGAAATCTTGTACTCAATTCGTTGCCGAATGCGAAGCCAGTGGAGATCTTTGAGAAGTGGGGTGACATGGTCATATGTATATATATATATATATATATATATATATATATATATATATATATATATATATATATACATACATACATACATACATACATACATACATACATACATACATACATACATACATACATACATACATACATACATACATACATCTTGCAATACACGGGTCAATTCCGTCGATTCCACTGCTGTGTGAGATTTTTAATCGTGTCGATATATAAAAATCACTCTACCTACATGCCGCTCGTTCTGTTGCACTCGAGGGTTGCGGAGGCTATGGATCGAGGAGACTACATCATCGGCGTGTTTCTGGATCTGGCCAAGGCTTTTGATACAGTGAATCACAAAGTCTTGCTAAAAAAACTTGAACACTATGGGGTCCGAGGGATTCCATTAATGTGGTTTGAAGATTATTTGAGCGGTAGAACTCAACAGGTACACTACAACGAAGTTACTTCATCAACGCGGCGGGTAACTTGTGGTGTGCCTCAGGGGTCGGTGCTAGGCCCTCTCTTATTTCTTGTCTACATTAATGATTTGTGCACTGTTTCGCATCGTCTCGAATTTGTCTTGTTCGCCGATGATACCAACCTTTTTGCTTCTGGTGAAAACCTAAAAGATTTATATGATGTTACTAATCATGAACTACTTTCCGTTTATAAATGGTTTTGTGCGAATAAACTTTCGTTAAATATAAGTAAAACCAACTATATTCTATTCCACCATAGAAATAAATTAATTTGTTCTGATTATCAACTTCTTATTGACGATAAACCTATTGCGCGAGTTTCCTCGTGTAAATTTCTTGGAATGTTGCTTGATGAGCACCTCTCACTGATTGACCATATTAGTTACGTCACCTCTAAAGTTGCAAAAAATTGTGGAATTCTATCTCGCGTGAGTCGATTTGTGGATAAAAATATTTCTATGATGTTGTATTACGCTCTCGTTTACCCTTACTTGTCCTATTGTAATATTGTTTGGGCTTCAAATTATCCTACACGTCTAAAGTCTCTCCACATCTTACAGAAAAGAATCATCCGAATATTATTTAACTTGCCCTTTACATCATCTTGTAAAATGAAAATGATCGAGAACAACCTACTGAATGTATATCAAATTAATTTTTTTCTTGTTAGTATTTTCATGTACAAATATGACAACCATATGTTACCGTCGTCATTTGATAACCTTTTCACAAAATCGTCTCATGTACATTCTCATGATGTGCGTTCTTTGCATTGCTTTCGGTCCGATTTTGCTCGAACAACTCTCAAAACATTCTCCATAAAGTGTTATGGTCCGCGGTTGTATTCAAGTATTCCAATAACAATATCCTCATTGAAAAGCATTTCGCTATTTAAAAAATCGTTGAAATCTTACATATTACAGCTAGATTCATAATTTCAATATCTATATACTTATGTTAACTTCGATACAGATATGTTAACTTATATATACTTATGTTTACTCCTATACACTTATGTTAACTTTTATTTCTCTGTCTCGGTTCGTATCTAAATTTTCGTTTATAGGTCGTCCAGTTAGCGGGAAGTAATTCCCTTTGGATGAACCTTTTGAGCACTTGATTTTTTTTTCCTTATTTATAACTTCACTGTTGTTTTGTTTCGTGCTCAATAAATGTTCAAAAAAAAAAAAAAAAAAAAAATATACATATACATATACATATACATATACATATACATATACATATACATATACATATACATATACATATACATATACATATACATATACATATACATATACATATACATATACATATACATATACATATACATATACATATACATATACATATACATATACATATACATATACATATACATATACATATACATATACATATACACACATATATATATATACATATATATATATATATATATATGTGTATGTGTGTGTGTGTGTGTGTGTGTGTGTTATTTTTATCTTTGTTACAAATGTACCGTTTCCTTTAAAAGTAACTTTATCAAATGTCATAACCTAAATTACTTTCATCATATATCAACTTAGCTGTCGTCACTTGCCAAATAAAACTTTACATTAAGGATAAATTGACGGGAGAGCAACTAGAGCAAGCTGAACGTGAAAACAAGCGGAAACGGGATAGTAAACAGGAACGGGAGAGCAAACGAGAAGGGTAGAGCAAGCAGGGAAGGAAACAGGAGCTAGAGAGAAGAACGATAGAAAAACTTTCAAAAACCCCGGGCATTGTGTGTGTGTGTGTGTGTGTGTGTGTGTGTGTGTGTGTGTGTGTGTGTGTGTGTGTGTGTGTGTGTGTGTGTGTGTGTGTGTGTGTGTGTGTGTGTGTGTGTGTGTGTGTGTGTGTGTGTGTGTGTGTGTGTGTGTGTGTTATTTTTATCTTTGTTACAAATGTACCGTTTCCTTTAAAAGTAACTTTATCAAATGTCATAACCTAAATTACTTTCATCATATATCAACTTAGCTGTCGTCACTTGCCAAATAAAACTTTACATTAAGGATAAATTGACGGAAGAGCAACTAGAGCAAGCTGAACGTGAAAACAAGCGGAAACGGGATAGTAAACAGGAACGGGAGAGCAAACGAGAAGGGTAGAGCAAGCAGGGAAGGAAACAGGAGCTAGAGAGAAGAACGATAGAAAAACTTTCAAAAACCCCGGGCATTGTACACTCGATTGCTTTTCGAGAATGATTTTTTTTAATTGTCGTAATTTTGTACATTAAACTCTTAGTAAAAAAACCTAAATAATTTAAAAGGCAAAACAACGTTTGCTGGGTCAGCTAGTATCTTAATAATTTTAAATTAAACAGTCGACGTGACTTGAAACTTCACTTTGAAATGAAAGGTGCCTTTATCTGAAACATGCTCAAACTGCACACAAACTCAACAATTTTAAAGACAGAAATAACTGAAAAGATGTCTTTCACTATCCAAATAAAACTTTTTATTATCAAAATGGGATCAATAGTTATTTTTGAAAAGTTGTTTAGTAAAATAAATTTGCCTATCGGCGGAAATCATCTTGATGTATATGTTATAATAAAATGATTGTGTAAATGTAAAATGATGTGTTGAAGGAAAATCTTAAGAACAAAACAAATTGCAATCCATTGATAGAGAACACGTCGGATTAAAATTAGGTTCATTGAAGCATTATACAACGCTATTCAATTTCAAAAAACACTCGATAACTTTGAAAGCCGATACTGACCAGCTGACACGCTACACATGTTACATTTTGAATAGAGATACTGTTCAGTAGCTGCTGGTACAAAACTGACCGTCTTTGAAGTGGCGCGTATCAGATCTACTTGCATGATCTCACACATTCGGTTTTATTTTTCAATTTCAAACTAAGTCGATCGTTCCTTTCTGTCTATCGTGAAAATAAATCTAACGTGTATCTTTCACCCTTTTAGGACTAAAACTCTAATAATGAGATTTCTATCAATTTTTGTTATATCTAAGTTACTTGCTTATGATTTACCTTTAACAGATTTTTTATTTATTTTTTATTTGAAAAAAACCTTTAAACTTCTCCAAGCTCGTTTTTCGAACGAACTACTGAAAACGACGGCATTTTCAAACGTCAATTTTTTTTGTTCTCAACGCAAACCATTATAAAATAAATGTTAGGCTATAAACAGAAATGCTAAAAATACATGTCTGACTTTCTCAATTACACAGTTAAATAAAATCTAAAATTTTAACATTCAATAAATCAGTCAAGCAGTTCATTATAGTCGTTTCAGGACTGGAGTGTGTGGAAAACACGAAAACATTTCTGATGAAGTCTTTTGACCCACTTGGCACACATGTACATAGTGTTTTTGCTACAATTTTCCAGCTTGTAGCGACCTACTGTTTTCACCTTTTTCAGATTGTGACCTTGGCCATCATAACGAATGTCGGGTAAAACACTTTTTTATGCAACAACCCGACAGTTGCTGAATCTTCCTTATCGTTTTGTTTGTTCAACCATGCATGAATTCATTTAATTTGTATAAAACAATTTAAATAGCTCATAGGGTTTTTTTCAAACAAAGCACTATTGTGGTGTTTCAAACTCGTTATTAACTGTTTTAAAAGTGGCGATTCAAATGACTCTTTTATCCAAGTGCATTTCAATCGTTTTTGGCGTTTTCGTTGCGTGGCATGGAACTGACCGTATTCGCGACCTCCATTTCTTCACCCAAAGAACTGACACAGTCTAATCCTATCTCATCATTAGTGTAATCAACTTCTACATTCCCGGACATATCACAAGGAATAACATTTCCTTCTTTCTTTTGCTCTTCATGAGTCACGTGTTCTGATGCGTCGGGTGGAAGAATGACAAGTATATCAACCTCAATGCTATCATCATCAAGAATTAGTTCCATAGCTTCTTTCAACGTGAAAAAACTTTCTGTTTGATGCTTTTCATTGTTAAACGTTTCAAACATCTCATTTTGAAATTTACAAAAAAAACACTATCACCAATTCAACTACTGCACAACTATAAGCTGAATGCTGAATAAACAAACTTCGACTCGTTCGCATAAACGATCGGAAAATGAGCATAAATGGGTTAGTGTAAACACAATTAAATTTAATTAACGTTTTTGTTATCTTTTGAGTACATTCCCTTTCCATATTTCAAACTTTTGTTATGATAACTTTGATTAAATTAGCACATTAAATTTTTAAATTAATATCGGTCGAAAACCTTAAAAATGCTCACATTCTAACCCAGATTAAACTACTTAATAAAAAAAAAAAATTATTTAAAACATTTTATACAGAGTATTGAAGCTTTCTTAATATAAAAAATCTTTTAACACAAAAGAAATTATAGCTTAATTTTAGGCAACGCCAAGAATAAGTGTGTTCGTAAAACATACGATGGTCTAAAACGGGTTCAACCTGCAATTACATTATAGTTAGGATTATTTCAAAACACATATATGTGATATCCAGCAAGCCAGTTTCGGGCAAATTTTGGAAAAAAGTATCTACGATTACCACCCTCACTCCCCAGTCATCAGCTATTATAGGAAGAAAAAGTGTTTAAGATTCTCGAAATATTATCAAATGGGTGGGATTTTTAAACATAGCCCCAAGGTCGGAGCAAATTTTCTCAACGGCAAAAAAACCGGAGGCGAACTTTCCGTAAACCGTGTACCTCATCCTCCCATGCAGAGAACTGTTTCAAGCTCCTGCTAGTTTTAGTCCCGCCCTACGCTATGTCACTGTAAAGAGCTGGACTTTATATGATGAGCGGTTATATAAACCGCAATTTTGAAGCCATTTTACCTAGTTGCATCCATCTTTATATTTCAGCACGTTTGTTATATTATTCAAAAAATTATATTTGAAAAATTTATTTTTGGCTAGAGCGATTTATAAGGTTTTTCTTTAAAAAAAATGGTTTCTAAGTGTCGGTCAAAATCGGCAAAATTTGCTCTTGGTAAACTGGTAAGTGAAATTTGTATTTTTTATATAACAAATGTAAAATATAAACACCCAGCCTAGACTAAGATGTTTAATATTTTTAAATGGTTTTATTTAACTTAACTGTGTGTTGTCGCTGGCGCATGCAGACAACAATAGATAAAAGTGGGCAGAGGGATAACTTTCAGAACAGGTTGTCTTGCCTCATTAGGAGTGGATGTGTTGAAAAGCTTTGTTATCATAGGCAAAGCGTTTTTAAAAATAATTTTTCTAAGTCTGTCATGTTTTTTTATCCTAAATTGTTTATAAAAATAAGTTGGTGGTTACTTGGTTTACTGGGTTGAGTCTAACAAATTGATTTTCCGAGGTTGCAATTGTTATAATTTCATGTAGAAACTGTAATTTTATTTTTATAAGCTTATTTAAAATTTTTATTATTTAATAATTGACAATAATTGTAAATGAAATCGAACGACAATTAATATTTTTATTTAAAATGAATGAATGAATGTATGTATGTGTGTGTATGTATGTATGTGTATGTTTGTGTGTGTATGCGTGCGTGTTTGCGTGTGTGTATGCGTGCGTGTATGCGTGTGTGTGTGAGTGCGTGTATGTATCTATGCGTGTATGTATGCGTGTGTGTATGAGTATGTATGCGTGTATGTGTGTGTATGTATGTATGTATGTGTGTGTATATGTGTGTATGTTTGTATGTATGTATGTGTGTATGTGTGTATGTATGTGTGTATGTATGTGTATATGTATGTGTGTGTATGTGTGTATGCATGTGTGTATGCATGTTAAAATTGTTTGTGGTATTTATATACTTTGGTATTTCAAAGGTTCGTCATTGTGATGGGATATCTTATATAATAATAAAATGAAATCTAATAATACAGTTAATTATTTGAATTAATTTAAATTTATATTGCTTTTTGCAGAAATATCCTATGAAATGGCGGTCAAACTCAAGATCGCTCTCCTTTTGCCTTATGACATAGAAGTCTGAAGTTGACGCTATAAAACTGATAAAAACTGTGTTGTTCTTTTGCAGTTTCAAATTGTTTGGTACATATTTGCCTAGTATATCCTTTTCTGAATCACAACTATTTTGGCTCAGACCTTTCTGAAAATTCCTAGAGTTTTCACAAAAAGCTAACATATCCAATTTCACTGATGACTCATTATTAATGACCAGTCATGCTAAACAGCCGTTCAACAGGAGCACTTGATGGAAGAGAAGTATTATATCTTTTGTTTGAACAATTTCAAGGTACATGGAATATCAATTTATTCAATATCACGAGAAATATCGCTAAGATACATATCCACCTCCGCAGTTTCATCAGTTTGCTTAAATGTACCTGTAACAAATATAAAAAAATCATCATCTGGCTGAGGTATCTCAGCTGAACCATTTTGTTGTTCAGCCTGCATTTCAACCTGCTGTACTGTACTGCAAGCACTTATATAACAAATTGCGGGCGTAATATCTTCTATCGTTATCATCGAGCTGATGCACCCATCCGATTTCATTACCAGTTTCTTCATAATTTAACTCTTTATTAACTTCATGATCCCAAAACACGATCTGTGAACTCGCAAACGTTTCCGAAAGAGTAAACAATAATAAAAAGGAAGTTTGTTTACCTTGATATGGCGCGTTGTTAAAATGAACGCGATCATGAATCCAGTGACACACTTTGCTCCTATTGGTCCAGACTCGAGCCATCTTAACGCTTGATCCAATGCTCGAAAATAAAAAGTAACAATTTTTAAAAATCCGTTACTGTTACTTTAAAAAAGTAATTTGTTATTGTTACTTTGTTACAATTTTGAAAAGTAATCTGTTACGTTACTTGTTACTGAAAAAAGTAATTTGTTACTGTAATTCCGTTACTTGTAATTTGTTACTGTAATTCCGTTACTTGTAATTTGTTACTGTAATTCCGTTACTTGTAATTTGTTACTGTAATTCCGTTACTTGTAATTTGTTACTGTAATTCCGTTACTTGTAATTTGTTACTACCCATCACTGGTCATTAAAGATGTATCGCTTAGTAATAATTTTTAAACTCCATGCAACAGATTGTAAAGTCTCGTTCTTCTTTTTATACATTTATTTGGTTCAACTTTTTTTTTATAACTAAATAACTGTAAATATTTTTTAGGGTTCTACACAATCTATCATAAATATCAACTTGCAAATATTTTTTGTAAATATCCTAACTGTAAATAACTCTTAAGTATTTTTGTTAATAATTTTGTAAATATTTTTTAGGGTTCTACACAATCTAACATAAATATCAACTTGGTAATATTTTTTTTTAATATCCTAACTGTAAATAAAAGTATTTTTGTTAATAATTTTGTAAATATTTTTGTAAATGTTTTTGTAAATATTTTTGTAAATATTTTTGTAAATATTTTTGTTAATAATATTTTCTTATTTCATATTATTTTTGAATTTGTGCGTCTTATTGATACAAAACTTTTATCATTCAGAACAATTTTCTTGTTATTGTCATAAAACATCTTCAAGTTTATTTTTTAAAAGAAATTCACAACTTTTTGCATGGTGTACAATGTCTTATTGTTTGAGAAATAATGCAATTGAGCTTTGGTATTCGTAGTTCGTAGGCAGTGGAGGTAAGCGACCGAGAACGAGAGAGCAAGCGAGAGCGGAAAAGCGACCGGGGGCGGGAAAGCGACCGGGACCGGAAAGCAAGCGAGGAAGGAAATGGGAGCGAGTTAGAAAAACAATAGAAAAACATAAAAACCCCGGCTAACGCAGGGATACCCCGCTAGTGTTATAAATAAATAAATAAATATTTAATTAGCATATTATTCCAAGAAATATATCTAGTGTTCATCGTAATGTTAAACATCCGTCCATGGGATAGGCAAAACCAGATGTAATAAATGAAACGTTCTGTCTCCCACACTCGAAGATAACATTCATTGCTACCAAAATATACTTGAAGTTTAAATGTTTTTGCTGTAGAAACATGTAAGAGCTAAAGTTTAAAATTTAAATAAAAAACCTCACAACAATAATTACAGTATATATATATATATATATATATATATATATATATATATATATATATATATATATATATATATATATATATATATATATATATATATATATATATATATATATATATATATATATATAAGTTTTGCGACAACGAATGTGTCAGAAATGGGGTCTATTACCAGAGTGTCTGCTAGGTAGTAAAAGTAATTGTCGGCTTATGAATTTTTGATATTTTGTAAAAATATGATGGAAATAAATTATAAAATTAAATAAAAATTTTCACAATAATAGTTACCGAGATATTAGCTCTGCAACATCGGTGTTGTTAAAGCGTAAATCAGAGAGGTGTCTACTAACTGAGTGTCTGCTAGGTAGTAAAAGTAATTGTCGGCTTCTGAATTTTTGATATTTTGTAAAAATATGATTGATCTAAATTATAAAATTAAATAAAAATTTTCACAATAATAGTTACCGAGATATTAGCTCTGCAACATCGGTGTTGTTAAAGCGTAAATCAGAGAGGGGTCTACTAACTGAGTGTCTGCTAGGTAGTAAAAGTAATTGTCGGCTTCTGAATTTTTGATATTTTGTAAAAATATGATTGAACTAAATTATAAAATTAAATAAAAATTTTCACAATAATAGTTACCGAGATATTAGCTCTGCAACATCGGTGTTGTTAAAGCGTAAATCAGAGAGGGGTCTACTACCTGAGTGTCTGCTAGGTAGTAAAAGTAATTGTCGGCTTCTGAATTTTTGATATTTTGTAAAAATATGATTGAACTAAATTATAAAATTAAATAAAAAATTTGACAATAATAGTTACCGAGATATTAGCTCTGCAACATTGGTGTTGTTAAAGCGTAAATCAGAGAAGGGTCAACTAACTGAGTGTCTGCTAGGTAGTAAAAGTAATTGTCGGCTTCTGAATTTTTGATATTTTGTAGAAACATGATTGAACTAAATTATAAAATTAAATAAAAATTTTCACAATAATAGTTACCGAGATATTAGCTCTGCAACATCGGTGTTGTTAAAGCGTAAATCAGAGAGGGGTCTACTACCTGAGTGTCTGCTAGGTAGTAAAAGTAATTGTCGGCTTCTGAATTTTTGATATTTTGTAAAAATATGATTGAACTAAATTATAAAATTAAATGAAAAATTTGACAATAATAGTTACCGAGATATTAGCTCTGCAACATTGGTGTTGTTAAAGCGTAAATCAGAGAAGGGTCTACTAACTGAGTGTCTGCTAGGTAGTAAAAGTAATTGTCGGCTTCTGAATTTTTGATATTTTGTAAAAATATGATTGATCTAAATTACAAAATTAAATAAAAATTTTCACAATAATAGTTACCGAGATATTAGCTCTGCAACATCGGTGTTGTTAAAGCGTAAATCAGAGAGGGGTCTACTAACTGAGTGTCTGCTAGGTAGTAAAAGTAATTGTCGGCTTCTGAATTTTTGATATTTTGTAGAAACATGATTGAACTAAATTATAAAATTAAATAAAAATTTTCACAATAATAGTTACCGAGATATTAGCTCTGCAACATCGGTGTTGTTAAAGCGTAGAGTGTCTGCTAGGTAGTAAAAGTAATTGTCGGCTTCTGAATTTTTGATATTTTGTAAAAATATGATTGAACTAAATTATAAAATTAAATAAAAATTTTCACAATAATAGTTACCGAGATATTAGCTCTGCAACATCGGTGTTGTTAAAGCGTAAATCAGAGAGGGGTCTACTACCTGAGTGTCTGCTAGGTAGTAAAAGTAATTGTCGGCTTCTGAATTTTTGATATTTTGTAGAAACATGATTGAACTAAATTATAAAATTAAATAAAAATTTTCACAATAATAGTTACCGAGATATTAGCTCTGCAACATCGGTGTTGTTAAAGCGTAAATCAGAGAGGGGTCTACTACCTGAGTGTCTGCTAGGTAGTAAAAGTAATTGTCGGCTTCTGAATTTTTGATACATTGTTGATACATGATTAAACTGAATTTTAAAATTTAAATAAAAAATTTGACAATAATAGTTACCGAGATATAAGTTCTGGAACATCGGTTGTAAATCAGTAAGGAGTCCGCTTTGGTTCTAAGTTTTGAATTTTGTATATGTTGTAAGAATACAAATAAAGTTAAAATAGAAGCTTAAAATTATTTATAAAACGTTTTAGTAACTGAAAATGAGTTCCTAAAACATTGGTGGTTCCGTACATTTTTGTTTACTTTATGGTAAATGCAAATTAAATCTCAAATATCTTTTCAAATTGTTGTTGTCGGTTTTTTATTTCAACCCTATCAGTTTTAAAATTTAATTGTCTAACATTACCGATATTTCTTTTTTATATTTAAATAAAATAATTTGAGTGTGTGCTAGCTTTCCCCGTGCATTTCATAAGCTTTTCACCGTGTTACGAGTGTCTGCTAGCTTTACCGCAGTAGATGAAAGTAACTAGTTTAGTTTAGTTATTAGTTTTAGTTAGTTTAAGTTTAGTAATTAGTTGGTGGGGATTTACTTTTACAATAATGACCGCAACGATTAAAGTATTGCGTCCGTACAAATGCTTAAACTACATTTTTTTAACACAGTGCCAATTTGTTGGCTCCTCTTCCTCTTCAGTTGCGCAAAAAGCAGTATTGCTTAAAAGCTACTATAAGCTATTGAATGTGCGTGAAGCCTGTTCAAATCAAGAACTGAAAGATAGTTATTACAAGTTGATTAAAAATTTGCACCCTGACAGGGACTCTCAATCACAAAATACTGTTGGCAAGTTTTTTGAAATTCAAAATGCATATACAGAAATAATTGTAAGTTATCTAAAGCAATCCATTTGTGACCATACTATTCAATACTATTGCTTATTAAATATATTGTCATAAAAGATTTTTTTGGGAGGTAGAAGTACAGACAAACTGTTGAAAAACCAGAAGAAACTGAGGACGAAACTTTAGATTTTACTCACAAAACTCCTCAAAATCGTCATTACCTTGAATACAGTGTAACTTTTATTATAATGTTTAATTTAATAATATTTAGTATAATAAGAAAATTTTGAATTCTGGATTAGGGTGACCGATTTGGGCCGCTGAGCCAGAGGTACAAGCAGCACCAACAGAAAAAAGTTGAAGATGCTCTCGAGAATCTGGTCAATTACCAGATAAAGAAAGATACATTACATTCCGAAAACTCTCTCATTGAAATCGACAAGAAAAAATCAAAGAAAAATTTAGTTAGGTAATGTGCCAGAGATAATACTTTTATTTATTTTTGATAGCAGTGTTTGTGCCAGAATTTGCCTAGTCAGTTGAGCTTTCTGTGACTTAAATTATACCACTTTAGAAGTATGGCTTAACTGTGGTCAATTTTGAGGATAACTCCACTAGTCTGCTGGTTGAACAGCAAACTAGCAACTGGGTCTTTAAAGAAAATGTTGGAACAATGTTAGTTAAAAATAATTTTTTTTATGTTTCTCTTTTTTTAGGAATGCTATAGATAGGTTAGTGGAAGATTTGATTTCTGAATCAATGAGCAGGGGGGATTTCGACAACCTACCAGGTTCAGGAAAACCACTGGAAAAAAGATACATTTGTGAAAATCCACACATTGACACCACAACTTACAACCTGAATAGGATATTGATTAACAATGGTTATGTTCCTAAATGGGTGACTTTAGAAAAGGAAATAAGGTAAATGGTGTGTTGAGAGACTGCCAGTATAACGGAAATTTATAATTGTTTAGATTAAAGTTGTTAGATACTTTAATACAGTGTAATCCTGCTATAACGTATTTCAAGGGACCATAGAAATCGGTGTGTTATATTCAAAGTCGGTTATATCTGAAGTGTGTAAGATGAACATTAATTGGATACTTTGTAGAAACAAATAATATTGTTCACAAAACATCAGTGAGACAGTAAAAATTGCATTACTTTGCTCTAAAATAGTTTGTTCTATGGTGGCATCCAGCTTATTCTTATTCAACCATGTGAATTACTAAGATTGTAAGATTAGGTATATTGCCAAAATATTTCAACCTGTAGAAAATTTTTATTTTCTAATTACTCAAACATCTTTTTTGTTTCCAGTGTGATTGTTTTACATTTTTGAGACATGTTTTAAAACTCATACGTTATGAAGTAAAATACGAGCTTGTGTCTTTCACTGTTTCAAACTCATTGCAATCTGAAACAGCCGTCAATGCCATGCTGGCTTGCTGTTAATAAATGTACGTATGAGAGTGACACTTTTTTCAAACAGTTGCAATAAACATTTATCATGCCTGTTACATAATCTGTTATGGGAAATATTATAATTGGGATAAAAATTTTGTTACGATATAACCAGATGTCAGTCATATTACATGCAATTATGACGGGGCCAAAAGTTTAGTGTGTTTTAGTGGGATTTTACTGTTTTGCTTAAATTTAAATGTTTTTTTATTTTGAAAAAAAGTTTTTTAAAATTTCCCAAAGTTTTTTATATTTTATATTCTTTTCCGTGGCATAACTGGGTCTACGACAGTGGGGTGTCCATATCCAGAAAAATAAAGAAAATTATGTATTTCCTAATTTTGTATTACTTAGTTGGTTAGTCAATAATAAGTAATGGTTGTAGTTGGGTAATTAGGCCCGATAACTTTGAAACTAGTTTCATTGAGATTAACTACTTTTTAACTTTAGGCTAATTCATTTATTGTTGGTAAATTGCTTAGATAATTAATTCATTAATAGACCAGTGATATTCCAGTTCAGATTTTTCAGTAGAGTTCAATTTAAAATTATGAAAATATCAATTTTCAGTTAGAGTTCAAGTTCATGTTATACAAATTCACATTTTTCAGTCCCAGTTCTTTATTTCAGTTACAGTTAAAAACAGTGTTTTTAAGTTTAACAGATTTTTCAAGTTTTACAAGTGGGGTCTATTTTTATGAAGTAGCCTGTCGTTTAAAGTTATGCTACTGCATATTTTGTTATTTTATTTATAATTGTATTTATTTACATGTAATAAGCTTAATATTTTATACTTTTAAGAAATTCATATGAAGATGCAAAATTAGAATTGCTTTTGAAGAGGCAGAAGATGCTGAAAACCAACGAATCTTCCAACTCGAACGCATGGAAAAAATCCGTCGACAATTTCAATAAAAGTATTCGATCAATCAATAAAAGTATTGATAGATTCAACATTATGGCACCTTCTATGGTTCAACAGTTGTTTCATTACAATGCAGAACGCGAGTTGAAAGCCATAGCAGACACAGCATCGGTAGATGAAGATATTTCATTACTTCGAAACAAAAACACAACCAATAATGCAGCTGAAATGTATGATAAACGGTATGTAATTAATGGCAGTGAGTTAAATATCAAAATGACTTCAATAAGTTTCAAAGAAGTTTGGAAAGAATGGAAAGCATTGTTCAAAAAATCATCATAACTTTGTTGTTGAAGATCTTCTATTGCTTGTTTTGAAAATGCTGATTGAAAAATTATCAAAATAATAAATGTAATGAATCAATTTTTAAATTTATGTCATAATATACTCATGAATGCATTCTTCTTAGATCAAATTAAACTGTAATTTACATCTTTAAGCAATATAATTTGTATTGTTTCAATTTTCGGCAGTGGTATAGCGGCCCGGGGCTGATAGGTCAAACTTGCCATTAAGGTGTCGAGAAAATCCATTTAATGGTGGATAAAACCTAATCAGATTTTTCAATAAAAAAGTTAATGACTGGGGAAGGGGTAAAATCTAAATATTTTTCTATTTATTTTGCTGTTCCTTCAAAAGTGCCCCCTATGCTATTCCACTGATTTTTAGTATGTAAAAAGATTTTTATTTTTTCAATACCAAATGTTTTATGATTAAAGCGAACATAGTGCTTAGACTGCAAGTTAAATAAATTATGTTATCGTTCACCTGTGAATTTCTGAATTCCAAATAAAGAGAGAACAACAGGTGTATCGATTGAATCCTGTTGTGTACTGGAATATCGAGTAGACCTGCAAGAACAACTTTCAAATCAATAATGATTTTATTTGATTAAGTATTTTTAATCAGTTTATTATGGCTGTTAATTTACAATTACTTTTAGAACAAGTATATTAGACTTTTCAAGTTAATGAACAATTCATTAAGCCAACTATGTCAAGCATCTAAACCAGTTTTTTTAACCTGGAGAGTCAAAAAGAAAAGAAAACATTATTTTTGGAGTGGCAACAATAGGTTTTCAAAATTTAAGACTTTATGCTGTGTAACTGAAGAAGCCACTCTCATGAATATTCATGATATTGATTAACCGACACGAAAATGAATTGAAATATAATTATAATTTTTGCATTTACTTTAAAATCTTGAGAATAGTCATGTTTTTATCTCATCTTAGAGCAGTGAAGGGCAACATACGCCCGCGGGCCGGGTCTGGCCCGCGACAGGATTTTAGCAGGCCTGCAGACTGTTTCCGGTCGTACATGATAATGTGGCCCGTGGCCACATTCTGCCGCATGAACATATGAATGAATTAAACACCAGACTTCAAAGGAAAGGCACTTTTGCTCACGAAATGTACTCAATAGTGAAGGCATTCGGGGTGAAGCTAAAACTGCTTTCTCGACAGCTCAGTCAGAATATCACAAACACTTTTCAACACTCGAAACTATGGCACCCCAGATGATGTCAACTGAGAAGTACACCAATATGATATCTGCACTATACAATGAATTTGCTCGTTGTTTTGCAGACTTCTAAAAACTTGCTGCTGAGTTTGATATCTTGTCATCACCGTTTACAACTGACTTTTAAAAGGTGCCGGATGCTCTACGGCTGAAAAAGAAACTCCAATCTGAAAGCATTGACAAATTTTATGCGTCACTGAATGAGTCCAAGTTTGCCAACCTGAGAAAGATGGCCATGAAACTACTTGTTCTGTTCTGGTCTACATACATTTGTGAGCAAACATTTTTGAAAATGAACATTAACAAGACAAAGCTGCTTTCCAATCTAACTGACATTCACGTGCAGTCTTTACTGAGGATTTCTACGTCCGACATGCAGCCAGAGTTCAAACAACTTGTTGACAACTTGGATCGACCACAGATGTCTCATTGACTTCAGCAGCTATTGAAGTACATTACGTTAAATTCATTAAATACTTTTTTTTGGTCTCTATGCTTTAAACTTAAAGTTTAAAGTTTATATTAAATATTATTTATTCCTTGCATAGGTGGATAAATACGCGATTAAGGTATCAATTCAGTAATCCGGCCCGCCAAGGACTTCATTTTTCCATATCCGGCCCGCCGACTTAAGAAGTTGCCCACCCCTGTCTTAGAGGTTGCTGATGAACCTACTTAAGTTTTTTATCACAATAAAATAACATATTTCTACTAAAATAATTAAAAAAAATACACTGGATGAATTCTTTACTTAAATTTTATTGATGACTTTTTAATAAAAGATGATCTTGTTTAAGTGCACTCCAATGAAGTTCCACAAATTTGACTCGAGACATTTCTGGCAAGCTCTGTCAAAATTATAACTACGACCGGCTAAAGCAGCATTGCCATAATCTACCAGTGTGGAATGAAATTTTTATTAGTTTTGCATATAAAAACAAAATGCATTATAGTGATTAGGCAGCAACGACTGAGGTATTCAAGTTCATTTGTATTGTTTGTTTATTTAAAATATGTGTATATTTTTCAATTAATAAAGTATTTTACATTATCAATTTATTTAAAATAAATTTTTAGGAGGCACAAGAACAAATTTTGATATTCAAAAAGAGTTTGGGATACTTGAATGGTTAAGAAAAATTGCTCCAAACATTATTTCTTTTACATCCATGTATTATTCAAATTAATTCTAAATTAATAAATATATTTGGAAAAGATACCACAAGTGAGGTCAATCATCTGTGTAAGGTCGCATTCAAGGTCAGAAGGTAATGTCATCTGAAGAAAGTTTTAAGAATAATTTTACTAAAATAAATGCTTATGAATTTGATCGAACGACTTACATCGTTTATTATTTCTTCCAACTCGGGTGGCCATTCCTGCATTAGCTCATCAATTTCAGGCATTTTTCTGTGAATTTTTAGTTTAATTAAAATTATTATGTAATAAAGATCAGAACAAATTAATCTTTAAAACCTTAAGTTAAAAGTCTTTTCAGGAACTTTTGTAGTATCTTGCACTGATTAAAAAAACGGAAGATGTTCCTAATGTAGGTGTTTTAAATTTTAACAAACTTTGAATAGTTGACTGCTGGCAGTGGTTTAGATCTGTGCAGGTTGTCAATATTGGATATCCATGAGTCTATGTGCTTGCTACTTTCTGGTCCCATTTCTATGCTTTTAACACTCTGAATTTTTTAATTATATTCATTTTAGAACTTAGTAGAACAGTTTAAACTTATTTGGAGAAAATAATCTTAAATATAAATATGTCCTCAGGCATGGTTTATTAAGGTTTTAGTATATATTAGTGCACTGTAGTGGCACATGGGGTCTGGGTCTGAGGAGGCTTTCAATACTTGATAAGTACTCATTTTCTATATTTCTTTTTACTGTACCTATGTACAGTTAAATTTTTTTCCAGCTAACTAAACTAAGACATACTTACAATTTTCGATGGAACATTTGATTCTTTTGAAAGTGACCTTAACATGAGATCAAGAACAACAGGGTCAGACTGTTTCATGCATGGCTCATCGAGAACTGTCAATCCGAGAGTGTCTGGCTTGCCATCCAGTCGAGGAATCTAGAATAAAAATTTATCAACAATTATTAATCGATTTTTTCAAATTATTTTATTTTTAGGATTTTGTTATTGTCACCTTCACAGTGACAGTTGTATTAAATATCATTTAAAATTTGACAGAAATACCTTAAGGAAGGCATCAATGTCCCCAACGGCAGGAATGTAATCAGGAATAAATGGTTCAAGTCGAAACTCAAGATCAATGCTTTGTGGAACATATCTAAAATTAGCATAAGTTCTGAAAATTTTCAACTATGTTACAAACAAGTTATGTTTAATGTCTTTATATATTGTACAGAACAACCCAAATAGTTATTGGTATAATATTAACAACCCAAATAGTTATTGGTATAATATTAACAACCCAAACAGTTATTGGTATAATATTAACCAAATAAACTAATTTCACATAATATTCTATTGTGGTATAGAATAATGACAACAACAAACACATTTAAAGTTAAATGTTTCAATGATATCATAGATTTAAATTTTTGAGTAAGATATAAAGAAAAAAAAATGTATTCATATAGCAACAACGTACATTAAATAAATATTCAATTTTGAAACTCAAAAATTTTTTTTTTATAACACCCTTTTCCCCATTTCCCCTGTTACAGCCATTTGCAGTCTGCTCTTTATATGTTTACACCATTTATGCACAACTCCTAAAATACAAATATTTTATATTAAATTCTCATCAAGCCTCATAATCTTCTACTAAATAATTAAAACAAAGACTAAACATCGGAAATAATGATACAAAACTGCACAAAATTTATTTAAAAAAAACAGGATTGTAATCCATTTCCAGCTAAAAAAATTGAATAAAGATGTTTAAAACTCTTCAAAGAAAATAAAACTGTTGATTCAATTCTGAATAGCATGTAGAAGAAATTTTTTAATTTAAAGATGGAAATTATAAACTTAGAATGGAAGTGTATCTTAATTTTTATACAGTGATTCAATTCAACTTGCAGATCTCAAAGATAATTTATTTTACAGATGTTAACATTCCTGCAAGAATTTAATTTTATTGCTTGGAGTTTTGCATTTAGATTTTTATATGAAAAAAAATAGAAGTGACAACTGACCATTGTGATAAAAAGGTTAAATTAACATAATAGTTGTGAGGGGAAATTAAACTAAATTATAACTATATGGAAGTGGTTTTTTAGTGTTGCCCATTGCAGTCCAAACTCTAATGGTGATCCCACTCATTTGAATATAAGTTATGAAAATGATGGCAGTCAGTTGGGTTGCCAAAAGGCTAATAAAGTTAATAAGGTTAATATACTTGACCTTGAACCACAGATAAAAAGTTTGATTTCTGGTTTAACATGCATCTACCCTTTTTGTGTTGATCAAATGAGAACCAGCCCTGATCCATTCCATTATTTTTTTACATAAAACGCAGATGGCAAGCAAATTTGTGTAAAGCCCTAAGCATGAGCTGTTTCGTGCTTTGCTAAAGTGTTTTTTTCATGATAATGGCACTTTAATGCTAAAATTCTTTCTTAAACCCTAAAAAGTAACAACTAAATAACCTGTTCACATATTGGAATAACTCTTTGATTTCAGAGGATACAGGTAGATTATCAAAATCTGCAGGATTATAACCTCTGAAACAAGAAATATATTTATTTTTAGCAATGACATATTTTAATGTTATAACAAAAAAAATGTATAATAAATTACCCTTCTACTGCCTTGCTGCTTTCATCATCATCTTCTTCTTCATCTTCTTCATCATTTTCATCATCTTCATCATCATCATTTTCTGACTCCTCTTGACTTTCACTTGTCAGATTTCTTGCGCTCGGTTTTGGAACTGTTAAGTGCTGTGGAAATATTAAAGCATTTTTTTTACAAAATATGTTATGTAAAACACATTTCTGTAATTGTAACAAGTAAAGATAAAAAATTAATTAAAAAAAAAGCTTTTATTTTGCCTCTTTATCTGAGTCAACGAACTAAAATTTTTAATCTTAAACAACTATTACACTCAATCTTGTACTTTTTATTTAATTTTTTATTATTAATTTTGTTTATTACAACAACACTAACTTTCATATAAAATCGATTTTGATTAATTTCAATTGATTTAAGGTAGGCAGTCGCACAATTAAAAATCGCATGAAGAAGTACGAGTTTGAGTTGAGCCGTTTATATCTCGATAATTCAGGCGTCTATATAGTCTTGGGTTAAAAAATGCGGGCATTGAACGAGGCCAATGAATACACTTGGCCACGCCTACTAACCTAGATTTGATCTCCACAGACAAACTAACTAACCAGCAAACAGAGAGACAAGTGAAGTTAAATAAAAGCATTTAAAAATTACTGTCTGTGTGTCTGTCCTTAATACAAATTCGAACTGCTAGAGCAATCTGAAAGAAATCTGGCAAAAAAGTAGCTCTATTAGTAGAAAAAAAAGAGGTTAAAAATGCTGCTTATTTTTTGCATTTTATGGTCAAACTACCTCTGTTTCGCCTTATTGCATAAATAAATAATTTAACTTATTAATTATAAAGAAATCATCTCACTTTTGGACCAGGGTGCGAAGAATCCTTGAAATTCAGTGGCTGGTCTTCTTCATCTTCATTTAAATCGTTTTTCTTACTTTTCAGATAAGCTGCAAATTTTTAAAAAATCAATAATTGCATTTGACATTGAGGTATTACTTACTCTATCAATTTTGTCAAATTGTTGGTATAATGGCATATGCCTATTACAGTAATGTTTATAATGGGTGGGTTTAAAATTGAATCTATTACCTCCCCTAAGCTCTTATTAAACATCATCTTTTTACCCTTAGTATTAACATCCAACTCTATAAAAAATGTTAACCGAAAAGTTATTCCCATTAGTGTATTGGTATTTTTGGCCAATACCAATCTTAACTCCCTGATTTACATATATATGAATAGACATAAAATTTTAAAAAATAGCTCAGAATGCTTTCTCGAAATTAGTTTTGACCATAATTGTCAAATTTACCCCTGAATATCTTTACTCCCTCTTTACAAAAAAGTTCAGATAAATCCCTGCCTATACAATTTATAGGCAGGGATTTATCTGAATTTTTTTGTTAATAATAAATAATGATCAACCTACCTGATCTATTAAAAACGCGAGGTGTGGGAGAATATTGACTGGCAATTTCTTCAGAATCGTTGAGATCTACCGATTCGTCGTAATGTTGATTTGGATGGAGTTTACCCACCTAAAAAAATATTAAATGTTACGCTCATATTTCAAATTAAAAAATATAACACTTAATACATTTTTTGCTTCCGAGTCTGAATCCTCTGCCATATTTTGTTAATTTTGTTCAAAACAAAAACCAATTGCGGGGAGTTGGTAGTGTCAACATAGCAACGCGGTGTGTAAAAATGAGAAGGTTTAGAAATTTGGTATCTAGCGTATCTAGATTCTTCTTAACAAATAAAAAAAAACAATTGTTTCACTATTTAAAACAAGTAAAGAAAAAACGAGTTTTTCAACACAAACTTTGATTTCAAATACACTCGATTTAGAAATACGAAAAATGTTCAAAAAATTTTTTTTAATCGAATCATGTATTGTATTCCAATATAAAGCTATGCTGAAAGTTTCATCTTCCTAGCTAGTTAAAAAGCTGGTTAAATTTTACTTTTAAGAATTGCGTACACACACAAACAGAGATTGTAACCTAAATAAAAGTTTGTACAAAAATGGTTTCCGGGACCTCCACTGTGGGGTGGAGACATAGGATTATTTGGTTTTTTAGCATAGTAACTGCTACTCAAAAACACTATGCGCTACAGATGTAAAAATTAGTATTTAGTATTTACCTGAAAAATAACAATATACATGCAGGCAAATGTTCTTCAAAGTTGCGCACTTTTCAGTGGCGTAGCGAAGGTATCTGGCGCCCGGAGGAAAGGTATGAAAAAGGGTCCCCTCTTCCACTGTTCTCCCAATTGGACGACCAAAACTAAAAGAGCCCGAGCCATATCCGAAGCTCGGTAAGCCCCCTTCCCAAATTTTTTTTAAAATCCCTTGTGTAAAATAGTGCAAAAATACAATTTGTTAATTTTAAATGTTTTACGTGTTCAAAAATGACTAAACTTTGGTGAAATTGTTTTTGGCGCCCCAAAGCATGGCGCTCGGGGGCAGATGCTCCTTCCTTCCCCCCTTCGCTACGCCACTGGCACTTTTGTAAAACAGCACAGGGCTTGAGAATTGTTAAAAAGCACTCATTCTGCTACAAAACAATGCAAAAAACTTCTTGATACAGTACTAGTTATTCGACTTTTTAGCGAAACTACGAATCTTCTATTTGATTTATATTGTTTTATAAAAGCTAGAATCATCCATAACAAATTTGCTTTTGTTGATTTCAAATTTCATACACCTAAAATATTAGAAATAAAACCATATTTTGTTTCAAAGTATAACAAGTAAAGGTAAAAACGAGTTTTTCGACACAAACTTTTATTGTCATCCAATATAAAGATATGCTGAAAGTTTCAGCTTCCTAGCTAGCAAAAAGCTGGTTAAATGTTACTTGTAAAATTTGCGTACAGAGAAAGCCACACACACACACACACATACACAAACACTCCCATAAACAGAGATTATAACCTAAATAAAAGTTTGTAAAAAAGTAGTTTTTGGAAAGCTATGTTTACGTTGCGCATCCAGCCTTAAATTTTGCTCCCTTTAAAGTCGGCTGGATCCATCCTTGGCGATTCCTAAACAATTTTTATTTTAATTATTTTTAGTTTGCAGCCTCTTTTTATCTATTTACAAATCGAACTTCAAAGATAGAGCAATTCTGTAACAGTTATCGCTGAATGAGATGTTAAAATATGTTTCGTTACAATACATTTCATTACATAAATCATCATAAATAGATATGCTAGTACTAGTACTACGCCCAGATTAGCTACTCTCTGTCTAGTGTCTAGCAGCCCGCTAAAGTTTGTATGCATTTTTATTTTGTGCGCATGCGAAAGGTGTCTTTCAGAGTCGATCGTAGCAAAATTTGACGTTCTCACATGTTAATTTTAATATTTAATACATAAAATACGGTATAATAAATCTCGTATACTCAACAGAAACATGAAAGCGGCAAACAAGCGTACAAGGAAAGCAAATTTTACTGATGAAGAGATACGTCGCTTGTTGTGGGGTATAGCGCGTGAGAAGGAAGCTATTCAGTGCAAATTGAATAATTCGTTAACTTTTCGTCGCAAGAAAGAGGCGTGGGTAAGGGTGTCTAAGGCGGTTAACGGGTGTAACAACGGTATTAGTGTTCGGACCGTAGATGAATTAAGGAAGAAATGGAAGGATCTTAAGGCGGTTGCGATGCGAGAACAGGCAGATCTAAATCCAAAGAAGGCTGGGGGAGGGTTGTTATCAAAGGAAAACACATTCAAAGACCTTATATTTTTTATTCTTAAGGATAGCAACGATTTGGTCTCCGGGATGGAAGGTGAAAAGTGAAATATACTTAAAAAAAACTGACTTTATTTTGACAGAATCTATATCAAAATAAACGTGGTTCCACAGCTGTTGCTATTTAAATAAATAAAAAAAGTATGGTATTATTTATTGATGTTTATTGGGTGTGGTTTCTTTCAGAGAATGGTACAGACAGTTTTACAGCTTCAGAGTCAGTAGAATTGTCAAATGTGGGAAAGGACTTCCAATCTCCCAACTCACTACCAGGTAAGTTAAATTTAAATTAAAAAAATTATGGTTTACTTGTTTTATTTGGTTTGTCATTAAGATATTCGGTTGAGTTTTTAGTTAGAATATATAGATGATATAGTGTAAAACTCATGTAGCTGTGATGTGTTTTAGAGAACCATACAGACAGTTTTGAAGTTTTTGAACCACCAGCAACAGTAAAGGTTGAAGAAAATGTCCAATCTCCCAAAGTCATTTCAGGTTTAATTTTTCCATTGTTGATGCTGTTATACTAATTTAATTTGTAGTAATTTGCATTTTTAGCACGTTTGAGTTACATAGCATGCTAAATAATTTCATTGGAAATTTAGTTTTAAATTTATTTAATGTAATTTCAATGTAATTAAGTAGATTGTATGATCTACATACAGACAGTTTTACAGCTGAGGAACCTACAGCATTGTTAAAAGTAGAAGATAACATTAAATCTTCTTGCCAACTTTCAGGTAAGTTAAACTTGATAGAGTGTTGTTTTATTAAGGATTGTAGTCTTTAACATAGCCAAATGAAAGATTTTGGGTTTTAATCCCTCTGAAATGAAAATTTCAAAAACTTTCATTAATGTTTTAAAATAATGTAGCGGGGTGCAGCCTTTCAAATCTGATAATTACAGCTCTCAAAGAGCATGGACTTAAATGTTTACTCGTGGTTGGTCAAGGCATGGCAGGGCAGCAGCTAGAGCAATGCTGTCCAACCTGCGGTCCGCTAGGATGCGTGCTCTTGTCCAGTAAAAAACAACATCCAAATGCATTCAGATACGATCAGCAGAAAGCGAAAAGTTATGGAAGAAAATCGTATATTTAATTCATCCTGGGAACTTGATTTTTTGTTTACAATGCCTGTTTGCTTGTTTGTTGTGCCAAAATTCCATCACAGTTTTGAAAAAGGCTAATCTACAAAGACACTACACGTCCATGCATAGCGATTTTGAAAAAAGTGTCATTAAAAGTGAGCAATTTGACCGATCACTGGAAAAAATAAAATTAGATTTCTCAACTCGTTTTAAGGACATTTGTAATTTGACTCTTCTCTTGCTTTTTATTGACAATCCATTCACTTGTGACATATCAGTTGTATCAACAAAGATTGAGTTATTTGGAGGAGATGATGGTGAAGGTTAGCTCGAAATTATTGCTCTTAAGGATAAACACAAGGAAACGACCCCAATTGAGTTCTGGATGATGTATGTTCCTTCAGATCAGTTTCCACACATACATACATGTTGCAGGAAAGTATTGACCATGTTTGGAAGCACTTATGTATGTGAAACTAGATTTTCAGTAATGATTAACATCAAGTCAAAAAGGAGAAACTGTTTGACTGACAAACATTTAAAAACTTAATGAGAGCAGCTGTTACTCAATACCAGCCACAAATTTAAAAAAAAATAGCAAACTCAATTCAAAGTCAAATTGCTCATTAAACACACTCTTATTTTTAAAGTTGATAAGCATATTCTGATTTTTATTTAAAAGTATAATAAAGTAAGTAAGTTAGTTGAATTTTTAAACCAAAGAAAAAAATGAAATAACAGTTTAAAATGTGTTGTATTATATTCTGTACATTATTGTGCGGCCCTTGGCATCTTGGAAATTATTTGAGTGGCCCATTGTGTCAAAATGGTTGTATAGCACTGAGCTAGAGTATTATAATGCACTTGCACAGTTTTAAGGCTTATGCTCATCGGTAATGTGCTCTTTATATTCACTGTGAGTATCATATGCTCAAACTTGCTATTGCTGGCTCAAATGAATAAACAAAGAGAATTTTTTAAGGGCGCCTGAGGAACTGTCCCTTTTAGTGATTGGGTTGATTTAGATATAACTTTATGGTGTGTCAACACATTTTAGACCCCCATTCATCAATAACTTCTCAACTTGCTAATATATTTGAACTGCCTCAATTTGTCCAATTTTATTTCTCATCTAAACGTACAAATAATTTACAGAACCAAAAAGAAACAATTTTGTTTGAAATTCTTTTAATAATTAGGACTGAATTTTCTGTCACTATCCATGCTGGATATTGATCCAGATAAAAAGATAAAAACAGAATATAACTGTTTTGATTTATAAATGAACTGAGTATTTTTATTACATATTTTTTCATTTTATTTTTTTGTTAAACGCTCTTTTTCCAACATCAAAACATGACTGTGATCATAGTTGTACATTATAATGGTTTTTCACCAAGTGTAGAGGCTGTACAAATAAACAGCAATGTTATTTTTGCTGTTTTTCTGTTTTAAAAATATTCATGTTTAAATCGATTTTGTTGTATCCCTACAAAATAACTTGTTAATTTTTCTACATCAAAAGTTTTTATGCTATTTATGTTAATCTTTTAAAATTAGTACCATCCGATCAACTATATGCTGTCATTGTAATTATTTAAATTTATATTTTAAGGTGAAGGCAGCAGTAACCATGTGCGAATGAGAATGTCCAACGGGCATCGGTTTGCTAGTCAGGTATCAAAAAGTCAGTCTGCCATATCTGGGACTGACAGTGATGGCACAGACAGTGATTTTCCAGCAAATATACAGTTTGTCATGAACACTAAAGCCAGGAAAAGGTTAAAAGTTAAGCTGAAAGATGATGAAAGTCAGCTCTTTGATAGTTGGTTGTCATCTGAAATTGAAAAAAATGACTTAAAGAAAGAACTGATGAGAAGAGAAATAGAGTTGATTAAGCTTAAAAAGCAAAAACTTGAACTAGAATTACGGAATATTCATTGTTCAATTTAAATAAAAATTGTCTCTTTGATATGTTTAATATAATTTTTTACACAACATTGTCATGGCAATGAGAGTCATCTAATTGTCTTGTTTTGAGTTGTTCTTTCCATTTTAGTATGTTTTACTTTTGGTAGCCATAGTGCATAAGTTAGTTTGAGTTTAAGGTGTCTCGTTATTGATTGTATAACCTTAGACCTAGTTAGTCATACCTGTGGATGCCATTATGGAAATTGGTAAGTCATGGTCTAATTAATTGCTCGTAGGGCCAGCATGAACAAATACAAGTTAAGCGTGGTGAGATTTATTTCCAGTTCCTAGAATTTCCATTGCAGTGTCTTATTTTACTGCTTGATTATTTTGTTTTCAGTGCTCACACCCCCATGTGGGCGGGCACTGGTGGTATAGCGGGGAATTAACCTGTGGACCTAAGAGACCATACTCTTGGGATATCCTGACATTGAATTCCACCCAAGTACATTTTAAGTCCCCAATAAAAATACATATCAAAGACGATAAAAACAAGAACCCAGTTCACTGATTTCTTTGTGGTTCATAAGAGCAAACAGATTTCAATTGAAAATTAACTCAGCAATTGATAAGATATAATCTTGTACGAGGACAAAAAGTAATTAAAATAACTTCTATAATTGTCTACGAATTTCTGGCAAAGAGCATATAGCCTTTGAAGCATATGCACTTCATCTAATGGCATAGTAACATATAAAGCACAGCCATGAT
The DNA here is from genome assembly GCA_963978895.1 of Erpobdella octoculata. NCBI lineage: Eukaryota > Metazoa > Annelida > Clitellata > Hirudinida > Erpobdellidae > Erpobdella > Erpobdella octoculata. The sequence continues at coordinate 11,628,817 of OZ022239.1, forward strand.
AAAGAAACCAGAAAACTTAAGGCGCTAAAATAATTTGCCGGACAAACATGTAAGTTCAGACGCACCGAAGCGAGCTGCACGTTTTTAAATAACTAAAATCTTTGTTTAAAATAAAAGCAAAGCAAAGTCAATAAACACGAAATGAAACACTTTAACCACTTTGAAAAATTAAAAAATGGAACGGATGGAGTTGGTCGACAGGCAGAAAATAGAAAAAATATTCTAAAAAACATCGAAACTTCTTTCTTTCTATAACGGGAAGCATAATCTCATTTAGATGGGTTATTCGGTTATTATAATTTAATATATGTAATTAACACCGTCATCAGATTTTGACAATCTCATGATCACCAAAATTGCTAATTTTTTTAAAAACTAATTACTTAATAAGAAGACTACTGTACCAGTAACATACCTCAACAGAGTTATTACGACAATAAAATATTAACTCTGCAATGCAACACGTAAATGGCAACCTCCAACTAATTGTCACTCACTTCTGAAAAAATTCTTTTTCATCAATAATGAACAGTGTAATAGAACTTCAGCACTTACGAATATTTACAAACGAATCTGCAAAACATCGAAACAAACTCAACCATACTTTCACATTGCCAGAAATCATCCAAAAGAAACCATCGTGGTTCTTCATTTGTAAAGCAAAGAAACGGAGGGAAAGTTCACCAAACACGCAAATCAAAATCGTTCCTGGACAAATGCAAATGAGAGTCTCCAACATGTTACCAGTCTTATCGGTCATAGGGGAAGTAATTTCTAACTAACTTCTAACATCTTTAAAATTATTATGAGGTTAATAAAAAGCATCAATATTTAAATTTATAATTATTCATTTATATGGAAACCAGATGTTGTTTTACAAACCACGCAAAAAGTTAAAAATAGTAAAAACACAATAGGCATGTGTGTAAACCTTTTTCTAGTTAAAAATTTGTCTTGTGTTTATACTTCACATAGTAAACTCATTAATTCTTTTTTTCCTTTCTCACTTTTGTTCTTGTCTTTCCGTACGAATCTCAATCTTCTCAACAGAAAGGTCAGGATTCATATCTGTCACTGCAAAGATTGCATCCCGAAGTGCCTGTAAATCAAATATGACCAACATTAAACTGTAGAAATGCATATTTAAGCAACTATTTTTCCTCTTTCTTCATCCTTCCATTGTACTTTTTTAATTATTAACTCATCATTAAAACAATATAAGGAATAGCTCTGAACTAATTCTATAATTAGTTTATAACAAAAGTGGAATAAATTACCAGTTAATAACTATATTTAATAAATCACAATTAAGCAATAATTAATTAAAAACTCCTGATTATAATATAATTAACATACCATTTCTATAAAAAAATTCAAAAAATATTAGAACAAGAAGAAAACTATAATAAATTGTTTCATCTGACTATTTTAAATTTTAATTATAAAACTGTTAGTTCAGTGGAAACTATTATCAGGATTTTGAAATTAATTTTAGTTAACTCAAAAGAACCTTGTCGTGATCAAAATCATCTTCTTCAGCAGTAATAACAGTTGTCTTCTTCTCAATTCTGGTCTCTACAACTCCATCCTTTTCTGTTTTATGCTATAAAATTATTTTTATATTTAACCAAGTTATTCGATAAAAAATATCACCAAAACAACAGCCAACAAATATGCATATATACACACACATATATATATATATATATATATATATATATATATATATATATATATATATATATATATATATATATATATATATATATATATATATATATATATAAAAGTTGAGCGTGCCATGAAACGACGGTTGTACCAACCTCAGTGATTGTGGTGCCATCAGTACCACGGTAGGTTCTTGTGGTGGTCTTGGTTGTGGTAGAACTGCTGTACTGACCTCCCATTTTATCTCTACCACCTGGATATCCACCCCGCGTAAGATGATGATCTTCTTGGTATGGAGGAAGATCATCATCATGATCGCCACCATTCTGAAAATTCATAATATGAACATCCTAGCATAAAAATTTAATCAAATATGATTTTAATATTTTTTAAACTTGAAAAACCCATCGATAACTTCGCATGAAGAAAGCCATAACAATGAAAATAAAAACTTAACTTAATAAAAATCCCCAATCATGTCATATATATGCAAGTTATATATGATAAAACGCAGAAATCCACTCAAACTTCTTCAAGAGAAAAAAAATTCTTGACAGAAAAAGTATAATAAAGAACTTCCAGATCGTTATATTTATAAACATAAAATATTATTTATATAGCAATCTGATATATGCAAACATATATCATTTAGTTTTATATAATGCTCATATAATTATTATAACAAATAAATAAAAAATTATTTTTGTTAGAAATAATAATAACAATAATAATAATCAACAATTGAGAGAAAGCAGGATCTCAATCCAATGAGATCAAATAATTTAAAAAAGCAAAAAATAAGAAAAAGCATAAAAGATTAAGCTTCAAGGAGGATTATATGAAAATATGAAATTTATGTCCTGTGAACTTGGAAAACATATTTTATCCCTAAAATCTTTATAATATACATCATCATAAATCAAAACACCATTTTTCTACAAATTTAAAAATAAGTACAACACACCTATACTAAAACACACAGTGAGTTTAAACTCCTACACTAGAACATTAGAACAACCACACCACAAAGAATTTAAAGTTATCCACACACTTCTGTGAAATAATAACTGATAAAAATGAAAGGAATATTAAAATAAACAACACTATGAGGGAATTAAGTAAAAGATTTAGCCAACTAGCCAATCTGAAATGTTCAAAATGTAATGTAGAATTAAAAAGCTCGACTCTGCAATAAAGCACAACAAATTTGGAACAAACAGCAAGTTTTCCTTTGATGTTTTCCGTTTTGTCTGCCGCAGCTGATTTCAAATTCTCACCTTCCTATATTATTATATTTTAATAAATGTATGCACAAATATTCTCACCATCATATATTATTATATTTTAATAAATGTACACCTAAATATTTTTACCATCCTATATTGTATTTTAATAAATTTACGCCTAAATATTTTCACCATCCTATATTGTATTTTAATAAATTTACGTATAAATATTCACATCATCCTATATTATTATATTTTAATAAATGTACGCCTAAATATTCTCACCATCCTATATTATATTTTAATAAATTTACGCACAAAATAACACCACTCTTCAACCTCTTGTGGTTATTTGTTTGTTTAATTTATACTGACATATTTAAAAATAAATAAAAATGACAGAAGAAACTATATATCAGCTATGACCACCACAATATATCACCAATAACCAGCACAATATATCAAAGATGACCACCACAATATATCACCAATAACAACCCCAATATATCACCAATAACCATCACAATATATAACTAATATCCACCAGAATGTATCACCAACAACTAGAGCTAGACCGAAACCGAGCTTACAATTCAGCCAAGCTACACTGTCTTCAACAACACAGTGTGTTGAACACACACACAGATCAACCGAAACCTAACCAAAACCGATTTTAAGCCTGGTTTCAGTGCCGAAACCGGTTTCGGTCTAGCTCTACCAACAACTACCCCAATATATCTGCAATAACCACATCAATATATCACACATAACCAACACAACAAAATAAGAACAATCTTTTAACAAAAAATGAATAACTTGAATGAACAATTGAAAATAAAAGACAAACAAAAAAGATTAACTCACCATTCCATATGGACCCTCGAGTCCACTGCGGGAATAAGGAATGGGATTTCCGAACTGATCAAATCTCGGATCTTGTCCTTGGTAACCACCTGTTCCTGCATTGTACTGTCTCGAATAACTCGCAGTTGAATAATTTGTTCCAGGAAAGGAGACTGACCCATCCTAGAAATTTAACACAATCAACCATTTTAAAAGTCAACCATAACTAAACAAACAATAAAAAATTAAATATGATTTTCCTTTTAATTTATGAAATTCTCTTACAACATGGAGCTTTAATAAAATATTAAATGACCATTAATTATTTTAAGTATAACAATTCACAACAAGGATCTTAAACGAAGCACTGGATAATGAATTTTTCAAAAAAGAATTCAAAACCACAAACATTAAAGCTGGCATTTCTATCCATGTCATCAACACTCGGTGTGACAGCACCTGCCTTGTTCTTCCTGATGCTCTTGATGTCCAGAGTAGTCGTATGGTATTCACCAGGTATTATCACTTCTTCCACGCGATCAGTACTGTAAGTCGGTCCTTTGTTCAAGTAAAATAATACATATAGAATCTATATGTAATATATTTTGTTAGAATAAAATATGACAAAGCCTTGATGCATTAAATTAAATTATTAGATAATTTTATAGAGTTGACAGAAACAAAAATTCCTTTTAGGAATTCAATTAAACAAAATCTTGACGATGCTTCATATCTACTCATCTCAATCCACGTTCAACCCCCCTAAAACTGTGATAATATTCAATACCAAGCGAAATTTCAAGATAATAATAAACCATGCTATCCAATTCCACCCACAAATTATTTAAAAAATTCACAACTTCACTTCTTCTATCAGTGATTGTATACCAAGGTTGTATCAAATTTAAATAAATTAATAAAATATAAATTTCAGTGCAAGATGAGGTCACGTGATGCACACACACATGCATGACATTGACAACAAGGTTTGTGAAGTGGTAGAACTGAACAACAACGAAAAACAAACATGACTATAATTAAAAATGCCAACAACCTCAGGAACAAGAAAAATAAATGAACAAAATATATATTTCATTCAATCATGCATGAGGGAATTCCCCAACAAAATTCACCACAACCCTTGTAACCTTGGTGAATCATTAATAACAGTCATGGAGACAATTTAAAAATTATTTGGTATAAAACCACATCCACGGTTTTTATTTATAACAGAAGACATTCATTATAATTATTATAATAATAATCGTTAGCATTTAAACATGACAAAACATTCTGTGAGTTTGAACGTAACTGAAAAACTGTGATAATTTGTTATAATAACAATCAATTAAACATAACCACAAGCCACACAACCATTACCATCAAAAAAGTCTCTTCTCTCTAAAGTATTTCCTAGGTGAAGGATATGGCAAATAATGAATATTTAAAAATAAATAAACAATTTCATTAATAGATTCAATACTTTAAAATAACTTTAAAAATAATTCTTGGAACATTGCATTTGCATAGTTAATTTAAGTGCACATTCATCAAAAATTATTAGATTTTAATTTAAAATTTCTATTACTATAGAAAATTTCCCAACATCAGTGAATTTACCCGATGATATTGGTTACTTACCAGAGGCAGCATACGGTTTCAGATTGCCAGCATATCTCCTACTGGCTGCCCTGTCAATGGTCGGGGTCTTTCTCTCAATCACTGTTCCAGCATTCTTGGACTGATACTGCGTACGACCAGAATATCTGAACTTTGAGCCAAACAGTGGAAACATTGCTCTCTTTGGAGGCTCTGGTTCCTTGAGTCTGCATGTTTGAAGCAAAACGACATGAGAAACATGCATCCAACTAATTATTAATTATATACAAAATATTGAAATACAGTATGTTCGATGCATACAAATTCCATCTGCATTAATTTAATAAATCAAAAGCAAGAGTTTACAAGTTTAGGAAACCAGCCTAGGAAAGGCACCTGACCTACCTACCTACGCAATGCAACTCTTAACTTATAAACTAAACACGCACACATAATAAAAACTTATAAAAAAATTGCCAGGTACTTAATTCAGAGCAGCATCCAGCTACATAAATGTTTTTTCTGGCTTAATTCAAGATATCTCAGACTTGCAAAATAATGAATTAATTCGATATGCACAGCTTAAATCGCATCCACGTAAACATAAATAGTTGAATAATGTGAGCTTTACAATCCATCTAGCTTCAAATGTGTAAACTAACTTGAGCACCACTAAGAAATTTTTAGTATTGCTATTATCTCAAAATTGTCATTTATTGGAACCAATCATAAGTAACCTATTGGACACATATGCTTCAAAGGCCAAACCAAGTGTGCAGCATAAATAAACACACACGTAGGAAGCTAATAACAGTACATTTACTGACATTTAGTACTTGACTCAATATAACAAATAAGAAACCTAAAGAAGGCATGGTGCTCAACGGCAATCTTCCACAGTCTTTTGGCCATAGTGTAATTGGCCAGTTTGTAGGTCAGTGTGGGAGGATCTTGCTTTTCAGTCTGTCAAAAGAGAAAAATAATAAATGAGTAAATAATAAACATCATAAAAAAACAGCAAATTGAAGAACATAACAGTCAATTCAGATAAACAACATTTCACAGTTTGTTGATAATAATACAATCTGACAAGAACATTACAGTTCTGATTCTTGCAGCAAGTCAATTTAGATTAATTCTTTAAAAGTAATCAATTTCGGGCGATGTCACATCGTCTAATTAAGAAACCCGTATCTAGACTGCCCGGATTGCAAGCCTCAGCACTACTGAGGGACTTCAACCACCAATCATTTAAATAACATGCAGACACTCTTAAATAATCTGACACCAGCAGCAATTATAGCTCAATTATTTTTGTACAGAAGCAATATAAACCCCAGGTATGAAATAAGTAAAATATAAATGATAATTTCAGACAATTCCACAACCTCTCCAGCTCTATTTTTAATGAAGAAAAGATTCCTCTTGTAAGCAATCTTGAGGATTTTCGCCCACGGGAAACGATGAACTCTCAACTTGTCTTTATAAATATTCAACCCACTCGAACAAACACCCACGAAAACCTCAGCATCCTCCTTGTCCTGGTTTCAAAGAATATAAAAAAATATTCACCGAAAAAGATAAAATAAATTTATGAAGATGATATAATTTAAACCTATGAAAGAGCAAAAAACATCCTTCGTAAATATTTGTAACTAAAAAGAAAATCTATACAGAACTTACAATCAACTAAGACACATCATTTTGAATATTAATAAAAAAATAAATAAATAATAAACATTTATACTAATTATACAATCTTAATGCTCTATACTAAACATACAAAGATTGATTTAATACAAGTCAAGACAAACCCTGGCCCTGTGAAGATCCACTCCATATTGAGCCAACAACTTGGCATTTTCCAAGTAAGTCAGTTCAGCATCAGCTGGAGTTAGACCCCTGATAATAATTAGGTAAACAATATTATTTATATTGATGCCACCATTGATAAATGCTTCACATCAACACGAAGTTCTGACTTTTACTAAATAAATCAATTAATTGAAAAATATACTATAAAATAAACTAATAAATAAATAACTAAATTAAATTACATCTTCACATTTTTAGGTACCTGTTGGTTTTATGGAGTTCGCATATCTTCTCCAACATGTCATCTGATTGGTTAGGAGCATATGGAGCGGACTCCTTCAAGTACTGGATACCAGCACCAAGCTCATCCATGTCATAATCTCCAAATTCTGATTGTGCAGCCAGGGATCCCAGCAAACAGTGAGTCATAAAGGAGCAAGGAAGTCTGACAAAGATCATCATTTAAATATAAAATTTTTAGCAATAATAACTTAGATACTAAACATAAAATTTAATTAAAAGACTTTTGTGGAAAATACAAATCTGATGAAATAAAGAAAACTGGCAAAAGAATCAGAGATGTAAGTAAACAAGATTAATAAACTTACTTTCCTTTGTAAACATCTACACGAACTTGAAGAAACAACTGATATCTGAAAATAGAACATCATTTTTATTATCTTTATTAAAATTCTAAAAAAACTATAAAAAAGAGAAATCCATTTTAAATCATCAACAAGAAAGGAGATTGGATTTCACAGTTGCCATAGCGATTATGACTCATCACCATAAAATGCCGATGAATGTGATTTATTTATTAAAGACTTCATTTAACTTCCAATGAATTCACTATTATTAAAATTATTCACAACTTAAATAGAAAAACAACAATAACATATACATAGATAAATTAGATAAATAAGCTACAATCTCATCGCCATTTAAACTTCAAGTTATTTCCACAAGATGTTTATCTCATCCTCTCTCCATCAATCACAGTGTTAAATTGGCAGACACCACTGAATACCACAAGTGCATTGTTTAATATAAATTATTTCAATTTACTATAAAATCTAAAATCCCGTCTTATCATACTAATTTTATTTAACACTGGTTAGTGAACAAACCATTGTTCATCACTAAGCTACAGTCATCATAATCACCATCATCATCATAATTCACACACACACACACACACTATCGCATTCTTAATTTTACATTCTTCCCCAACGCACTTTGACGACAGTACACAAGAATTAAAATTGCTTCTCACCTTGTTATATCTTCAGCCATGTTGTGAGGTTCACTTGGGTAGAATTTGACTTCAAATCTGAACTCCCACGAGGCACCTGCAATGTGATAAAACATGATAAAGTGTGTTCGTATGCAAGATGGAACATAAAAGAAATAAGTGACCCCCCCATTCACAATGACCCACGTGGAACTAAAAAAACACTCCCCTTCCCCACAGTTATCTTAATGACCAAACAGTGCATTTAAGGCAGTCTTAAACAGATACAAAATTATTTTTAATTCTTGGATGATGGATGGTGTACCAATGCAAATATCCTTAAAAACGATGTATGTATGAATGGATGGTTCCTTCTAAAGTACTTAATAGCAGTTCAGGCATGGCATGTTCATTGTGATAAATTATGCAAAAAATTTGAAGTGATTTCACAAAGTGGAATGTCACACATCCACCGACCTAGGACAATAAGAATATGGCTTCTTGCTTTGAAATGTTGGCCTCTTTTTTGATTCATATATAAATGACACTTAAATCTCTTAATATGGTTTTACAAAAATGATTCAGCAAAAACTTAGTGGTAAACATCATGCCTATTGAGTAAGTTTTCCATGAATAAAATAGCCTCAGTCTATCAGTGAAATTTTAGCCATATTAAATGATCAGTATAACAAGTTCAGAAAAAATAAAAAAAAAGTATATTAAATGATGAGTATAGAAAAATTATAAATGCATAATTTTTTTATACCTTTCATTTGCTTGCTTATTTTCTTCTCGTGATTCAGCCAGAACTGCAAAATATTTAAATAAACAAAACCTTAAAATATTCCTCATTAAACATAATTGAAAATAGAAAAAAGTATGCATCAGGTAAAATACCTAACACATGATTCTTACTAATGAAAAATTTTATGACAAACAAACTGTGTGGTTTTGGAAATACCGGAAAAATATTTTGAGTCATCAAAATATTTTGCATATCTCCTGTGTCTATGCAAGATAGAAAGAAAGTATAGAAAATGAGAAGTAAGAAAACTTTACCCTTGTTTCGTTGACCATAAATGAGCAAGAAAAGTAATCCTTCTCAAGGATTTGCAGTGCTTCACAAGCTTTGTCCACTAAATTCTGACCAACAGCTGTTTTCTAATGAAGACAAATTACAAAGAACGATTTAATTAATGCTTTATTAAATCAGGCTTGTGTATTTTTGTTGGCTGTGATTAGTACACTCATTGAACTATATTAATTATATACAACTGGAGATGACTATTCAAGAAACAGTCAAATAATACATTTAAATTTAGGCTAAATAACAAATAACTAAATAAGTCAATTAAAAATTCTTTATTTTTTCAATATGTTATATGAATCACTGATATGATTAGCAGACTACAAGCTATTCAATGTAGGTAGTAGTAGGTACATCATCCACACAACTTGTTATAATTATACTTAATTATTAAACACTTCTTTGATTTCTGCCAGCCGCTCAAGTCACCCGAGAAACCAATTAAGAAATAAAATAAATACACATTTAGTGATATTACTAACAGGCAAGTCGAAGTCTACATCATGTCCATCCAGCATGGTCACAAGACACAGGATATTACCCTCTTTTGTATAACGAGGACCTTTCGCTTTAGCCGGCGTGGTTTGAGGAGGGGTGGTCTTCTTAGTGTCGCTCCTCCCCATGGTGGATGAGTCACCCCCATCATTTCCTAGAAGTCCCTCGTTTGAGGTGGGTGTATCCTGTTATCAATCACAGACTATTACTACACTCTATTATAAATGAATGAATAAGCAAGCTTTATTGTATTCAATACCATTGAGAAACTACCTCACTAGGTGAATTAGTACTTTTTAACTTTTTACTACACCTCTACTTCATATAACAAAGCTTACAAAGTCATAAAAGAATTTTAGAGACATGCCTGTCTAGCTTATCAAAGCATTTTAGATATCCATTATTCACTTTGGTTTGATTGTACAATTGATTGTACATGCATTCAGAGCCATTATTCATTTCTCCAGTAATTAAGGCCCATAGTTTCATCTAATCAGCAACACAGACCAATTGAAATTGAATTGAAATTGTAGAAATATAGTAACTCCACAGTCCAACATTGTAAAATACTACAACTACTACTACTACTACTACCACCACTACTACTACTATGATATCATAGTATTATCACCATCACAGTGTATTAGTAAATGAATGTTGTCCATGTTAAACTATTATTAAACAGTTATATTATTTATTAGCAACCAGTTAAACTTTTATTACAATTAGTAAACTAAATTTTTTTAGGCCATTGAGAACAATTTGCAGGGAGAGGATATAATTTTATTTGCTATCAAAAACTAATTGCCAGTCTGTATACTGATTTTAACAACAGAATAATCATAATAATAACCATTATTGATTGCTATAGAACATTCAGGGAATACAAGGATTCCACATCACTGTCTTCAGTGAATGACCGACAATATCATAAAAAAAAATAGTGGTAACATTTATTAAAAAGTGTCTGTTCACAACCATAAACAAATTAATGACTCCTTAATAATTCTCATCCCACAGAACTGCATGACAGAACTGTACCTGTACATGGACTCAATCATTGGAGTCTTATTTGTATACAAATGTTTCTGTCAACAACAATCAATTCCGAGTGATAAAAGAAACACCAAAGATAAAAGAAAACACAAAAATGCAATTCTTCATTTCTAGCAATAAGAATATGAATTTAAAAAAAATCAAATAATGAAAAGGCATTTTATTTAAACAGAAGAAATTTATAAACTTGTTTAGCAGTCTTGAATTTATAAAATTATAATGAACATACAAATAAAAATTTAAAATCCTTCAATTAGAACACAAATTCTTCTAGTCCACCTTATTAATATTAAAATGTCCAATATAACTGCAGCTTATAAAGATACAAAAGCCAGCAGCTACATTTGACCTTTGACCTATATGACTCACTGAAGATTTTTATCATCAGGATGAGGAAAATGAGAAAATGAATCTCCAATAAAGGGAAGCTGGTGTGAACTGATTCAATTGTATAATTAATAGTAATTTATAATAAAAATATTTTGAGAAAAAAAACTTCCAGAGTACTTCAATTTCGTAAACAAGTTTAAACAACCATCAAAAAGAAAAATAAAAAAGAAAACAAATTAAAATGCAAATTAAAATAAATAATAATAAAACAAACCTGCTCAGCTCTTCTTCCAAGGGTGTTCTGGCGCTCACTGACTGCCATGTTTCAAGTCAACCACTTCCAAGTTACCAACCAGACCACAGACTGACAGAGAGAAGATCTGAGAAGATAGAAATATTATGATGAATTGATATCCGATTGAGAAATATTATGATGAATTGATATCCGATTGAGAAATATCATGATGAATTGATATCCGATTTATGAAAACAAACAGCAGAATCAAACCAAGGCATTTCCAGCTAACAAATAATAGTAGCATGATTAAGATGAAGAGTCATATCTGTCTCCAGGCTCACATATAATACACACACGCACACACACACACACACACACAGTCTTGGAATGGAATGTTTATATTAACAATAACATCATAATTTTAAATGGAAATGTGAATTCAATTTTTAAATAAGTTAGAAAATTTATTTTCCCAAACAAAACAGCCACAGAATACTGACTGATTATTATTAATAATTCAATTAAATTTTTAAATACCTCAATTACCAATAATATAAAAAATCCTGCACTCAATGGTGAAAATGAAGGCAAAATAAATCAGTGCCAATTAAGACAAACATCTATAATAAAACTATTTAACTAATATCAATCATAGTGATGATGTTGAAAATGATTATTTTAAAATATCTATCATCACATAGAAGATGACATAAACAGATATGTCATGCTGTTCTTCTGCCTGCATGCCTCTCCAAACAGTAACATACCAATCCTCTCTCACGCATAAATAAGGATACAGAAAAATTGACAAAGAAAAATTACAAGAAATGTGCTAACTAGATTTAATATAACTGAAATAGCAGGACACTTATTTTTAGCACATTGAACCAAAAGGTTTTCTAGTCAGTACAGAGATATAAAATAAATGACTAATGCAGATAGAAGTACATGTGATGCAAGTACATGTGTAGATCAATACATAAGATTTTAATAATTTATTTATGAATAAAACAGTTTATTTGCCTTTTTCATTCATACTAATGAAATTACACCTATCAAGCTGTGGTTATTATCTCACTTCTTATCAACAGCTCTGGCTTCAACTGCCAATAAATAATCAGACAAAACAAATATATTTGCAACTGTAACAACTATACATATCGCCAACTGTAACAACTATACATATTTACAATTTCATTTGCTCATTTAAAAACAACTTTTGTAAGTTATTTATTCCATTATAAAATATAATTGAGCTGGAAGTGTTATAATAATACTAAAAAATAATTATTTACAGTAACAATCCTCTGTCCCCTCTGATTCAGTTAAATTTTTACAAAATCTGTCAACTAAAAATAAGTCTATTATAAGCAATTATAAAAACAGATATTAATAATTACATTCACGTATGTTTATAGACATCAATTAAACTGTAAACCTAAAATTAAACATAGACAAATACCATAACTTTCAATGAACTGCAACAAAAAAGAAAAAATATTTAAAAGTTGTATAAAAGCTGTGATAAGGCACACACACACACACACACACACACACACACACACACACACACACACACACACACACACACACACAACAAACACTATCTATACCCCTCCCATTGCCTGATCATACGCCTACATTTGTGTGCATGTGATTTCTATTCTACAAAGACTTGGTTGAATCTTGAATCTGACAGCCAGAATATTACTTCTTATTCAAGCTTGCAAATGAAGTGGTCTATTGAATTGGTTCAAATGTTGCAACTCATCAGTACAAGTTTCAAGAAAAACTTTTAAATTACTTTCTTTATTAATCCTCCTATTAATGTATATTCAATTCAGCATACCAGAAAGCAAGATTAAATACCTAGGCCAGAAGATTTGGAATAATGCGTTTGCAAATCTAAATATGTCTTCTTTACAAACCTTCAAAAAGTCAGCAAAGGTTTTCAGTGTAAATAAAGACTTAATAGATTGCTATACGAACATCTTATTATAATTTTACCTCCATTTTTCAAATTTTTTTATGACATTTTCAGTTTTCTGTTGACTTTTTTCTTTTTGATTTTATTATGAATTTGTATTGATTTCATTTGTTTTGAAGTGATTACAACATTTTAAGGTTGATTGTCTCGCGGATGTAACTCCTTTCATCAACCTTGTTGAATTAATAAACGTTAAAAAAAAAAGATTGAAACTTTATATTTTAAATTAAGAAAAAACAAAGTTGAATATCAGTTTTAACAATCAGATAGACAACTTTGAGCAATAAATAACATATATAAACAATTAATATCATACTGATCATAGCTTCAAAGCAATGGGAGAAAATTGTTCTAGGACTAGGGCAAGACTAGTTACTAACATTGTTAGTAACAATTGTATAAACTAAAAAAAAGGCTAATAGCAACATATTAATAAATAAAAAACTACATAAAATATATTGTTATTCTTTTAATAATAATCGCAGGTAACTCATTTTTAAATATGCATAACTTATGCATATAAATGTTTAACATGAATAACAGGCATAATAATGTACAATTAACCCTGCTACTACTAATAGGGTCAAAAACTATCCCAGAGGTACTTTGAAAGTCTGTCCCTGCTACACCCATGATCAGAATTCAGTGAAATTTTGTGACTTTGTCCGTGGGATCAGTTGTACTGGGATCAGTTGTACTGGGATCAGTTGTACTGGGATCAGTTGTACTGGGATCAGTTGTACTGGGATCAGTTGTCCTGGAATCAGTAGGCACTAACCCACTCTTCGTAGTAGCAGGGTTAAATATAATTTCTTATAGAATATTTTAAAGTCATAGTTATACTTTTAATTCCTTATATTAATTTCACATCAGGTCTTGCTTGCATGAATGTTTGGAAACCTTGAAAAGGAAAATTAACTAACTTCCCGTCATCCAATTGAGCTGAAATTTGAAATACAGGCTCAATCCTCATGACTATGCATTGTATTGAAGTTTAAAAAAAATTAAATAAAATTTTTTTTTTGAAATAAAAATAATAATTATCTATGTTTTAGAACAAAAACAAATCAAACACAATTAAATAAATTTTTACATATATAAATTCAAAAACAAGTGAAGCAAAAACAAAGTTTTTAAAAACAAACTTTCATATTTTTACTACATAAACAACAAACATATTAGCATAAACAATTTGACAAAAATATCACAAATGGTTATTTAATTAAATTTTGTCTAATCGATCCGAAAATTTTATAGAATGCATTGTTAATCAGTTTGGATGTATGTTTAAATTTTGAAGTCTCTAGCTCTTCGGGAAGTTAATTTAAAATCGATTGCAAAATTTGACAACAGACAGACAGAGAAGCCAAGTTATGTAAAAATGTGTCAAAATGTCATTTTAAAAGAAATTCTTTAATAAATTTTTTTTAAATAATTTAAAATTTTTTTTAACTTAATAAATGAAAAGCCGGCAAACCCAGAAACATAAGGGATTTGTGAAAAAACCTGGTTTTTAAGGCTTACTTGCTATAATTTAGTTCATTTAAATTTAAAGTCTTTTTGTCATGTTTACAAAAACTAGTATACGCCACTAAACATTACTAGTTACTAAATATTAATTTAGTAGTAACTAGATTCTAGTTTAGTTTAGTTTTATTTACTTAATTTAAATCTTAATTTGTATATTAAACTGACTGGTCATGAAAGAACGTGCAAACCACTATAATAGAAATACTGTTACTTACTAAAATCAATTCAGTATATCTAATCTAAAAGTTCTATAAAAATTCTAATATTTAGTTATTATATTTACAAGTATTAGAATCTAAGTATTTCTAGTCAGTTAAGTAAAATAAAACATTTTCTTCATGAAAAAATGAAAAATAAAAACATGAGACGAGTCTAACAAAAAAGTCACTTTAAGCACACAAAAAATCATAAAATTTTAAAACCTTTATTTGTTTTTGTAAACTAAAATCGTTTCG
This sequence comes from Erpobdella octoculata, assembly GCA_963978895.1. Taxonomy (NCBI): domain Eukaryota; kingdom Metazoa; phylum Annelida; class Clitellata; order Hirudinida; family Erpobdellidae; genus Erpobdella; species Erpobdella octoculata. The sequence continues at coordinate 11,644,377 of OZ022239.1, forward strand.
AAAATCCACGAATTTCCGCAACACGCACTTCAATCTATCGACCGAAACGTATTATTTTTTTTTATCTTCGCTCCACACCTGTAGCGGATATCTTCGCACCAAAAGCTACAAATAGTGTTATTGTTTTGTTGAACACATTTTTAAAAAACACATTTAAAAATTAAATAATTTTATTTATTTTGTAATTTTATTCTAAAATGTTGAAATAAAAATATTAAGTTTGTAAACATAAATAATTAATTATAGTATTAATAAATATTTTAATTTATTTAAAAATTTAATGTTATATTACATTATTATAGTTTGTGTTTAAGTTTTTAATCAATATTTGTCTAAACTCTGAAATGTAATTTACTTTTAAAAATCTGATGTGTCGTTCTGTTTGTGTAAATAATAATTAAATGACTTATGGAGGGTATTTTCTCTGCATAATATAGGTTATTATCAATTTTTGGAGCAGGTTGTTGTTTTGTAAATTGTAAAAATGATTATTTCTGTAAATTTGTTGGGTGTCATTTTGACTGTTTCATTCATTGAAAAAGTGGAGAGCTTTGAAAGTTTGTTAGATAGTGATTATTACACTATCAATTGGAAAGGACCTCTGCCAGTATCTGATGAGGTAGGCTATACATTTTAAAAATAACCATTTTTATCATCTTGATTTTTTACCTAGAAATCTTACTAATATTACTTAACAGATCTTCAGTGCTAGTCAGTCACTACTAGTTTGTTACTACAAGTTATTTTGAAATTAAAATATATTTGTACAATTCAAATGTTTTGGATAGGTTTATAGTTCAATCCTTTTTAATAACTGCACTGTTCTAATTGCTTGCTTGATTGAATAAATGCAGTGGAATTTTATCACAGTTAAAAATTATACTTCATGTCATCCAATCAAGCTAAAATTTGACAAATGGAATTGTCATAGATGAAAATGCATTATGTCAAATTTTTTAATTGATTGCACAAAATATAATTAAAAATTTTAAAAATGGAAATTTAAAAAAAATATTAATCAGAATTTGAAAATTACAAATTTTTGTCAAAGAAATAAAATCATCAGTCTTCAGTTTATTCAAATAAAGCGAGAATTGGTTTTTTGAGTTTTTAATAAAACTTTGTTTTTGTGGGTTGATTTTTTTTAATTGCTAAATAATTTTGCTTCTATCGTTTTTTTAGTATTTGAAGCAGGATTCTATAGTAATGAGAACTACCAACAATGAACAATACAAATGCCTGATTCCTGTTGTAAATAGTGGAACTTCTTCAAAAGTAAGATTGCACTGGATAGACATGAATGGATTGTATGGAATTAAGATTGTAACATTTAACAAAGGGTGGAGAAGATTTCTCATCTGCAAAGCTCGAACTAGAATTTCTCAGGTCCATCATAAATTCTGACGTCTGCACTTATAGGGTGTGTATCAGTTTTTTAGTGTTTTTTTTATATAATTAAAAAGAACTAAAATTTTTGGTAATATTGTATATTTAATATCAAAAACAGAAATTTAAAAATAATATTTACAGAGTTATTGTTGTGATTATTCAGCTGGAGGCTTACTGGACTTATGAGCTATGTCATGGGAAGCACATCAGGCAGTACCACGAGGAAAGGGACCTGGGAAAGGTAAACTGCTAATTTAGATAATAAATTTTATAAGTGTGTCACTTTGACTAATATTAAGTAAATCTTTGATAGATTAAATTATTAAATCATGCCATCTTGTTTGTTTGTTTCAGTTAGCCCTTGTGCAGGATTATTATCTGGGAAGATATAACAGGGAAAAGTTCAACTCAGGTAGGTTTCTTTCTTGTACAAATTGAAATTTTTTAATGAAAGTATGTTTGGGAAGAAACACGTTAAAATGGTTCTTCAACTCTGAAGACTTAATCAGTGTTTGCAATTTATTTATTCAGAAATTTTATTTCTGGAAAACTTGTGATTTTATATTTTACTATAATTCTAAGATGAATTGTTTAAAAAAATTACAGCTTGTATGTATAATAATTTTTTTGTGAGTTATTTAATGCTTATAGAATATTACCTTTATGCAATAATTTAATTTATGTTTATCTTGTAACTGAAACTATCTAAATGTTAAGATTTTAATTGTAATTTTATTTTTTAATTGGTTTTTTTTAATATTAAAGAACTTAAAAAAGCCAAACAGGATAGAGATGAAGGTGTTGTCAAACCTTTACCTAAAACAAAGGTTTTTATTCTGAATAATTATAGAAATTATAGAAATTTTTGAAAGATAGAGACTTTTATTTAATTAGATTTTAGAATGTTGAATTTTTTTATTTATTCATCGTATTTGCTTACTAATGTTTCAAATTAAAAATTGCTCTTCTCCACTCTACCTAACTAACTTAATACAAATCCTTCCTAAGTCTGGTCTTTGATCTTCTTCTCTTAGTCACTTTTGTATCTTTAATGTTAAGCATTTTTTTTGCTAAACGATATTTTTCCTACTCTGGTCCCTTTCTCTGGAACTCTCTTCTTACATCTCTTACTAACTGTACTTCTTTCACTGTTTTCCGTTTGTTTATTCAGTTCATGTCTGAGCACTATTGAACGACACAGAAATAGCACTATATAAATACAATTGATTGATTGATTGATATGGTTCATTCTTTTTTTTCTTTTTTTTGCACTGCACTAAATCTGAATCTGGTTTGTTTTAATGTATACTTGCAGAAAGTACAAGGTCAAGTAATGCCTTACTATGAGGTCATATTCGATGAGGGCACAACCTGTGACCTTACGGGTCAACCAAGAAGGTCCCATCTTCAGTTTGTGTGTTCAGAAGATGGCAGGGGTGAGATATATAGCTTGAAAGAGACCTCTTCGTGTGAATATGAAGTTGTACTTCTCACAAACCTATTATGCCAACATCCAAACTATGGGTTAGCAGATATAAAGTTATAAATAAGATATAAATAGCTTAATTGAGGAGTAACTTGTATTAACTAGTTTTTATATGATTAAAACAGTAATATAACTTATTTATATACGGTTGAAAAAATAAAAAACAAAATAGGCCAAAAAGAGATCCAATTCATTCGATCGACTGTCATTCTCTGACGAATGCTCCACGCAGACCTCTCGATCTTGAAGTGTTTGAGCTTGAAAATTCTATCGGCCATTATGAGTCTAAAAAGGTTAAATAAATTTTAATGAAAGAAGTTTTTAATATCGTTTATGATTGAATTAATTAACCAATAATAATTAATAATTGTTAAGAAGGTTTTATGAGATTAATTTTTCAGTATATTATTCTAATGGTTATTTGTATATTGTTGTTATTCAAAGAATTTTGTTATTTTATTTTATAGAATCAACTGGTTGACAGTCTTTTAGATGTTGTTCAAGCTTTGGCTGATGTTAGTATTTAGTTTTTTCCAACTTATTCTTTTCAAATGAACAATTTAACAACTGGTTTGTAGGTTGAAGAGGAAATAGTGAAAGAAAGTGCATCACTTGAAAAAGATCTTGATGAAACATTGCAGCAAGGCAATCATCCAGCAACTAGATTTGAAGATCCCATTCCAGCTGTTCATCCAAGCAGCAGACAAATTCTAATTGATTTTTTTAATGGAGATTATTGCATTGAAGGAGTTAGAATTGCATTTTCATATTTCAGACGTCATTAATGTAAATTTATAGGATTTAAATTTATATATGTAAAAAAAATTAAACTATATATATATATATATATATATATATATATATATATATATATATATATATATATATATATATATATATATATATATATATATATATATATATATATATATATATATGTATGTATATAAAAAAACTTTTAATTTATATTTGTATAATTTTTGCGCTTGAATAACTTCTGAAAGTTTTCAGTAGTTAGTTATTTAGTGGATTATGACTGCATGATATATTTAATTGATTTGTCAACAGGGGTCAGGCTGGTGGAAGCACGAATTTTGCTACGGCAGACATGTTAGGCAGTTTCACGAGGTATGTAAGATTAAACCATATTCTTAGATTGATGACTTTGTTGTAGTCAATTCAAAATTTTTCAGGATCCCAAGGGTAGAACTGAAATTGTTTTGGGATTATGGAATGAAGAAAATCATCTGGAATGGCTGGTGAAGAATCCTTCAAAGCGACCAAAGCCTGTGCATGAGAGAAAGTATGATTAGTTTTTCAATTTATATATTATTATTCATATTATTATTATTAGTATTATCATTATTATTTATATATATAAAAATGAAAACTCATTATAGTGAAAAATTTTGAAGTTTATATTGCATTTCTAATTCACTACTGAGAAATTTCAAAATAGAGAGGTTTGAATGTTTTAAATTTGATTTTTGCTTATCATTATATGATTCTAGACACATTCACAACTTTTATGGAGGTGGTTCGTTTTGTCACGAGACGGGAAAGAGCAGATTTGTAGAAGTCCGATTTGAGTGAGTATTTTACTTAAAAATCAATCAAAATATGTTGTGATGGCTTAATGGCTTGATAATATATAATTTATTAAGTAACTGATTTTGGAATTGTTTAACAGCTGTCTGAAGAAGACAGAGTCATCAAATGCAATATCGTTGTTCCTGGTTGAAAACGTGACCTGTGAATATAAGCTAATTGTGAGTTCATGAATACGAATATTGATTAAGTGACAGCTGTTTAATCTGAAGTGGTGTTTGCATGGGTTATCTATTTCTTAAATCCCTTATATTAACATCACTGCCGGTCTTGCCTGCTTGAATGTTTGTTAGCCTTGAAAGTGAAAATTAACTAACTTCTCGTCATCCAATTGAGCTGAAATTTGAAATAAATGCTTGCTACTCATGAAAACGCATTCTATTGAAGTTTTTAAAAAAATTCAATGAAAAATAATTATCTATGTTTTAAAACCAAAACAAATTAAACACAATTCTATAGATGTTTACATATATAAATTCAAGGAATTGTCATTTTAAAAGAAAAATTTGCAAATCCTGAAATACAAGGGAATTGTAAAAAACCTGGCTTTGTACAGCTTACTCATTAAAAGATATATTGCTTCTCCATCATTGCAAAAGCAAACTTAATAGATAATTTTTATTTTCATTTGTATCCAGGTTGAAGCTTCACTGTTTTGTGACATCATACTCGCAGCTGACGATGATGGCATAATAAATTTCAAAACATAAATGTTATCTTTTTGTTAAGGATCATTATTATAGATCTTTTGTGATACTCCCTGCGTTTATTATTTGTTTTAATTTCCATGTCATTTTAAATAATTAAATTAGTGATTTTGTGAAGTTTATTATGAGAGTTATGTTTGTCCATCATAAAAAGAAATATTGATAGTGGTGGCCACGTATAAGATTCTGACACATGTTTGATAATAATTATTTCAAAGTCATATGTGCAACTAGGAAGAAATTGTGTGATTCGAGTTTTTAAAGAATGTTATTATTTTTTTTGGTCGTGTGGTAATATTATCTTATGATTTATAATCTTAAATTATTTCTTTTTCTTGTTTACTAAATAAGTAACTTTTACAGCAAATAAACGAAATTATCATTTATATGATTGTGATGTGATTTTAATCGTGTTTGTAGAACATCATTTGCTTTGCTGTTTAATTTTTAAAGAAATATTTCAAGCTGAAAATTTCATCTTTTTTTATTTCACTGGGCTGTTGCAGGTTTTATTTAATCATCCTTTTTAATCACAAAGTGTCCTTTGATCACAGAATTTGGCAATTAGTGTGCCTTTTTCAGGTTTTAATGTTAATAGTTCATTGTTATGTATATATGTCATCATTGTCTCTTACAAATTAAAAATTGTTTCAGGTTTTTTTCTCTTGTCAATGATGAAAGATGTTGTTGGTTTGTGTAGCAATAAGCACTTTTTATTGATTTAAATCTTAAAAAATTGAATTAACATCAAAGTAATTTTTTAGAAAACCCGTGAACTGAATGACAGGGAATAAATGAAAACGTTTAAAATAATATATTCGAGGAACCTTACTTTAAATTTTATGTATATATATATACTCTTCTTCTTCTTCAACCTCAGTAAACGCAAATGCAATATTCAAAGAGTGTTAGGTTTGAAACAAAAATTTGACAGTATTGTTGGTCAAGTTCGGCTCAAATGTATTTCCGTTCTTCGGGAATTCGATAGAACGAGTAGATAAATGACAATCTTGTTCAGGGTTTGAAGTTTGGCTAGAACTTTTGTATTCTCAATGTACAGTGGGTGCCGATTTAAAGAATGGCGTAATCTTAATGAAGTTGTTGCAGCGCATTTTTTGCTGGAAGTTCAAGAGTTTTGCTTGACATCTTCAACACAATAATTAGAGTTTGTGCAGTTGAATTAGTAAAACAAATATTGATTTTAGAAAAACAAATTATGTACTTTACCACCTTTAAACTTCACAAAAAACAGTGGGTATTTTCTATTTTTTATTAATATAGGTACACATGGAAAAACTAGTGTTCTAAACTCGCACTAACTCAATTTTTCTTTAAATTTTTTTAAACGAATAACGCCAGGAAACAACGAAGAATAGAAAACCCGAAAACAACTGAAAACCAAATGAAAATTGCCTTAGCTGGATATCCTCATTTATAAGCTGCTAGTTGGCAGGACATAATCGCCTTCGCTTGGTCAAGCATATCTTACTTAGGTATATAGTAATAAGATATTAATTGCACATTGCTGATGTCCACAGATTTCTTCATATTTTATAACTATCTAGGTTAGATAGATAGTTGGTGTTGTTTGGCGAGAGGTTGTTTGAAAAAAAGAGCTCTGAGGCTGGTGGGGAGATGCATCCCCAGTCCCCAGCGTCCCCAATAGTAGGACCGCGCCTGTCTTGGTCACGAATGACAATTTCGGATATCGATGTTTCCATTAAGTTTTCACCATTGTAGAGGGTCAACGGATTCAGGAACTTTCATTTCCATTTCATAACGCAATAAGTCATCAGAAGAGTTATTGTCATTTTCGATTAATCGTTAAAATATTTTAACGATTAATCGATTAATTAATTAATCGTTAAATTTAGCAGCCCTACATTAGCGTACGAGCACGAGGGCGGGGAGGGGGGCTGTAGTTCCCCAGTTTCGGGCAAAATGGGCTGAAAATTCGAGCAAAACAGTTTAAATTTTTTTGACTGATTAATTTGATGTCTATTATATAGTGTCTGGTTTTGTTTTATCGATGTTATTGTTAGATACAGCAATCGGAGAAAACTCTCCATCACTGTAGAAAATGAAGAGCACTTGAAAATGCTTGGATCTACAAAGTGTAAAGGATGTTATCCACGGGCCACGGTACACGATTCTCATCCAAAGAAGCATGAGTTGGAAGGAAAAGACAAATTTCTCGTAGAAGGCAGGCCCTAGTTGGAGAAGAGCCAACAACAGACGCTCAACTACTTCAAACTGCCAAAGACTGTCATAGAACATCCACGTGTTATTTCAGTCTGGATAAAGTCATTGGCGAAATAGATACCCGATTTAGTGGTAACGACCAAGACACGCTGTGTTTACTGTGATCTGTCATTCTCAATTCTGATGCATCAGACGAACGCTATATAAAAATTGCCTCGCGGTATGGACTTGATCACGACTTACTTAAGACAGAAAAGGTACCTAATCTAGTCTAAGCTTCTCACTGACCACACTCCTTAAGCAGGTCCAATGTTGTCTCAACCTTTTACAACAATGACCTTCATGTTGTTCTACCAGTTTTCAATCAAGTTGCTATTATTTTGGCCGCAATTCCAGCCACATCTTGTCCTGCCAAACGTTCCTTTAGCGCGCTCAGACGCATTAAACATATTTACGGAATACAATGGGACAAACACGTCTAAAGAGTCTGGCAATTTTAAATATTGAACAAAAATATTCTATTATATCTTTCGGTACAAATAGTGGCCAAATTATTCACATTTTTGCTTCCAGGAAATCTAAAAAACAATATTTTTTTTGAATCTATATATATAAAAATGAATGTTTGTATGTATATGCATGTATGTTATTTATGCATTGCTACACCATTCATCCGATCGTAATGAAATTTTTACACAACCTTGAGAGTCAAGGAGAATCAAATATAGACAAAAAAATTGAAATCCGTCACAAAATGAGCGGGAACTATATATATATATATATATATATATATATATATATATATATATATATATATATATATATATATATATATATATATATATATATATATATATATATATATATATATATATATATATATATATATATATATATATATATACACATACATATATATACATACTAGCGGGGGTACCCGGTGTTGCCCGGGGTTTTTAAAGGTTTTTCTAATGTTTGTCTCTCTCGCTCCCATTTCCTTCTCCGCTTTCCTGTTCCCGGTCGCTTTCCCGCTCCCGGTTGCTTTCCCGCTCCCGGTAGCTTTCCCGTTCTCGGTTGCTTTCCCTTTCGATCGAGAACGGGAATGGGAGAGCAAGCATGAACGAGAACGGGAGAGCAAGCGTGAACGGGAACGGGAAAGCGACCGGGAACAGGAAAGGGAACGGGAGAGCAAACAGGAGCGGAAAAACTACCGGAAGCTGGAAAGCGGCCGGGAACGGGAAAGCAAACGGGGAAGGAAACCTGAGCGAGAGAGACAAACATTAGAAAAACCTCTAAAAACCCCGGGCAACGCCGGGCACCCCCGCTAGTGTTTTAATAAAAAAGTTTCGGTACTTTAAAAAAATTTTTATAAACAAACAAACAAAAAAATTTGATCAAAAGGTAATTTATTATAACACCCTTCATTTATTTTCTTGTAAGAGAGACACCGGCATGTTGTGCGTGTGCTCACTTAAAAACATACTAAGAATTTTATTGTATACATACATATCTCAATTATCCATTTAAACCATTTATAAATAATTATATGATTAAATTTTTAATAAGCATAATCGCTAGCGCTGATAAAAAAATCAAGACAAATCTATATATATACTTGCTGACCCAGCAAACGTTGTTTTGCCTTATAAATTATTTTAGTTTTTTTTTATTAAAAGTTTAATGTACAAATTATGTCAATTTAAAAAAAAAACAATATCTAAGAGCAATCGAGTGTGCAATGTTTTTTGTCACACCATCTTTAGCCAACACAAACAAACTGGATGGTTTGCCCTCGCAAGAACATGCCACGTATAGGTAATTGTTCGTGAGAAAAATATGGCGTGCTCAAATCTAAGCCACAAACAGACATCGTTTGGCCTTGCGAATTATTAATTGTCATTGCGAATGCAATTCTAATTATAAATTGAATTCATTTGAATTCAATATGCACTTCTGTAGAAATTATTGGGATCCGTGGCAGCAAAACACTTTTGCCTCAGAACTTGCCATTCAAAATGCAGGCTTCGACAATGTTTTCATCAATTTTTAATTACTAATCGCGTGCCATTGCACAGCTGCGGTGGGTTCAAATTCCGAAGTAGATCCAACTTTAAGTTGTAGATGATGCGGTGACATGCCTGGCAAATCCAATGAGTTCAGAAACTCTGTTGGATAATTTACGGCTTCGCTGGCATCGCAAACTGTATCAATCGATTTGTATGACACCAATTCGCCTGGCAACAACTGCTGTATCTTAAAATTTAAATCATTGACATCCACATTTTTTGCTGCAAAATGACTCTTTCTGCCAGCCACTCATGATTCGGAACTGTGGCCATGGATGATTGCTTTTTTATGTTGCACATTGCTTAAGTGCTGAATCAGCTGTTCTGCCTCCATCCAATAAAGTTGACGATGACGATGACGATGCAACGGCCAAAGCTATGCCATTATTTGATCGTATTTTGGCGAGAATTAGAGAAATGAGAAATGTTTTCCCAGTTCTACCTGGTGCATCAAAAAAAAAAATCCACCTTGTCCTTCCAAAACTGCCAGCATAATGCGGTCGTAAATCATTCTTTGTTCATCAGTCATTAGTGGAACATAGCGAGTAACAATCGCTGCCATTTCTACAGTATTGTACCGCAGTTTACCTGAAAGGAATCTGCCTTGTTTTTGACCTCAAAATGCAAGAAGATAAACATTTTCATTTTCAATCTCAGACAGTTAAAAATACTCGTTATAGGAAACAGTATAAATATAAATCATTGATCTTTTATCATTGATAAATCATATATATATATATATATATATATATATATATATATATATATATATATATATATATATATATATATATATATTAATGTAAAATCACTGCTTTGATGATCAACTTCCTTTTGATAAACCTTACCGGATTCAGAATATTTATTAGAGACATTAATTATTTATTATTAATAGATCAGAAATTATAACTAGCCCTAACAAAGCTTCATTTATTATTTTCCAATAAAACTGCAAAACCATTCTATTGAGCCCGGTATACGATTTGGTGATATCGTAACATTGGTGATCAGAAGTAGGATACAAGAATGGTTTTGAAATCATTGGATGAGCTTTGGGCGAGTGAAATGAAAGACGAGCTGGAAAAACGTGGCTTGAGTGATACAGGTAAAAAGGACGAACTTATGGAACGCCTCTTAGCCGCGTTAGTGAATGAGGGCTATGGGCCTGACGACGACGAATATCTATTCGATATTGACGAGGAAGCTGTGGTCAAGCGAAGGAAATTAAAAAACAAATTGATGGAAGAAGAAAGACAACGAGCGAGAGAAAACATGGCAGCACAGGGGAAGACAGGAGAAGCAATGATTCTTGGCCACGAAAACAAAGTAGCAGCAGCCGGTACAACTGTTGAGAGTTTGGTCGCAGGGTTGGCTGAGGCAGTGGTGGACACGGTTCTGGACCAGCGGGCTGCTGGTGATGTGGGTTGCTGCGGCGAAACCCAATTTGAACTGGAGTCCACCAGCTGTGTGTCAGAGCATGTGACGGATGACGGCCGTACTGACTGCACAAGTCAGGTGGGTCATGATGATGAGCCTGTCAAAGACGGTCATGATAAGGAACCTTGCAAAGATGCTCAAGATGAACCATGCAAAGATGGTGACAGTGATACAGTCGGTTTGGACGTCGAAAACCAAACTAAAGAAGATGAGAAGAATGTTGAAAACGAAATGCAAAACGATGAGGATGAAAGTGACGATCATTATTATAATAATGGCAATAACAACTATGGCTTTCACCCATACAGCGACGGTTCTGAAACGGAAGCCTCCATAACAGACGACGGCACCGAATATTCAGGGTCAGATTTTACTGAAGAATCTGACTCGGATGAAGCAACCGAGGATTTAGAAACGGACGAAACTCCAATGGAAAAATACGTCAAAGTTAACTTGACAAAAAAAGAAGACACTGATTTGAGAGACGATGGCGATAATTTGAAGAAAGATCCGCTGGACGATACGAAAGTTGACACCGACGAAAGAGCCGAGTTGGAATGTGAAAAGAAAATGTTCGATTGTAGCTTGGAAGAAAACAAACATGATGACGATGAACTTCTCCAAAACAACAATAGCAATGCAGCAAGCAAAAACTCTGGAAAAGATGAGACAAGAACAGAGAACGGTACCGAGGGTTTTAAATCAGATGAATCTACAGAGGATTCTAGATCAGATAGACTAAGAGTCATTGTAAAATCAAATAACAGTTTGATGAAGGGATTTAATGGATTTAAGGAAAGTGTTTTCGAAAAACCTTTTAAAGAGTTTCTTGAGAAAGATCTAAGAGATGTAGAGGAAGAAGAAAAAGCAGACAGTTCCGATAAACCGTGCAAAGATGTTCAGGACGAGGCATGCAAAAAAGGCTGTGATGAACCGTGTAGATATAGCGACGATGAACCAAAGAAAGACTCTGTTGATGAGCCAAAGAAAGACTGGAATAAACTGCATCAAACGGTCAAGAGACTTGACCATGTTGTTTGCGAATTGCGGTCAAAGCCACGAGTAAAGATCAAGGTATTTTGGTGTTCGTGGCCGAGTCGCATTTCTCAAAAGCGACTATGCTGTTCGGGACGAACAGAATTAAGAAGGGGGTAATAATGTAAAATCACTGCTTTGATGATCAACTTCCTTTTGATAAACCTTACCGGATTCAGAATATTTATTAGAGACATTAATTATTTATTATTAATAGATCAGAAAGTATAACTAGCCCTAACAAAGCTTCATTTATTATTTTCCAATAAAACTGCAAAACCATTCTATTGAGCCCGGTATACGATTTGGTGATATCGTAACAATATATATATATATATATATATATATATATATATATATATATATATATATATATATATATATATATATTAATGTAAAATCGCTGTTCTTATGATAGGTTTTCCCATTGATAGACGTTAAAGGACTTGGAATAACTATTACGGACATTATTAATAGACCAGAAGGTATAACTAGCCCTAACAAAGCTTCATTTATTATTTTCCAATAAAACTGCAAAACCATTCTATTGAGCCCGGTATACGATTTTGTGATATCGTAACATTGGTGATCAGAAGTAGGATACAAGAATGGTTTTGAAATCATTGGACGAGCTTTGGGCGAGTGAAATGAAAGACGAGCTGGAAAAACGTGGCTTGAGTGATACAGGTAAAAAGGACGAACTTATGGAACGCCTCTTAGCCGCGTTAGTGAATGAGGGCTATGGGCCTGACGACGACGAATATCTATTCGACATTGACGAGGAAGCTGTGGTCAAGCGAAGGAAATTAAAAAACAAATTGCTGGAGGAAGAAAGACAACGAGCGAGAGAAAACATGGCAGCACAGAAGAAGACAGGAGAAGGAATGATTCTTGGCCACGGAAACAAAGTAGCAGCAGTCGGTACAACTGTTGAGAGTTTGGTCGCAGGGTTGGCTGAGGCAGTGGTGGACACGGTTCTGGACCAGCGGGCTGCTGGTGATGTGGGTTGCTGCGGCGAAACCCAATTTGAACTGGAGTCCACCATCTGTGTCTCAGAGCATGTGACGGATGACGGCCGTACAGACTGCACAAGTCAGGTGGGTCATGATGATGAGCCTGTTAAAGACGGTCATGATAAGAAACCTTGCAAAGATGCTCAAGATGAACCATGCAAAGATGGTGACAGTGATACAGTCGGTTTGGACGTCAAAAACCAAACTAAAGAAGATGAGAAGAATGTTGAAAACGAAATGCAAAACGATGAGGATGAAAGTGACGATGATTATTATGATAATGGCAATAACAACTATGGCTTTCACCCATACAGCGACGGTTCTGAAACGGAAGCCTCCATAACAGACGACGGCACCGAATATTCAGAGTCAGATTTAAGTGAAGAATCTGACTCGGATAAAGCAACCGAGGATTTAGAAACGGACGAAACTCCAATGGAAAAATACGTCAAAGTTAACTTGACAAAAAAAGAAGTCACTGATTTGAGAGACGATGGCGATAATTTGAAGAAAGATCCGCTGGACGATACGAAAGTTGACACCGACGAAAGAGCCGAGTTGGAATGTGGAAAGAAAACGTTCGATTGTAGCTTGGAAGAAGACAAACATGACGGCGATGAACTTCTCCAAAACAACAATAGCAATGCAGCAAGCAAAAACTCTGGAAAAGATGAGACAAGAACAGAGAACGGTACCGAGGGTTTTAAATCAGATGAATCCACAGAGGATCCTAGATCAGATAGACTAAGAGTCATTGTAAAATCAAATAACAGTTTGATGAAGGGATTTATTGGATTTATGGAACGACGTGTTTTCGAAAAACCTTTTGAAGAGTTTCTTGAGAAAGATCTAAAAGATGTGAAGGAAGAAGAAAAAGCAGACAATTCCGATAAACTGTGCAAAGATGTTCAGGACGAGGCATGCAAAAAAGGCTGTGATGAACCGTGCAGAAATGGCGACGATGAGCCAAAGAAAGACTCTGTTGATGAGCCAAAGAAGGACTGGAAGAAACTGTGTCAAACAGTCAAGAGACTTGACCATGTTGTTTGCGAATTGCGGTCAAAGCCACGAGTAAAGATCAAGGTATTTTGGTGTTCGTGGCCGAGTCGCATTTCTTAAAAGCGACTATGCTGTTCGGGACGAACAGAATTAAGAAGGGGGTAATAATGTAAAATCGCTGTTCTTATGATAGGTTTTCCCATTGATAGACGTTAAAGGACTTGGAATAACTATTACGGACATTATTAATAAACCAGAAGGTATAACTAGCCGTAACAAAGCTTCATTTATTATTTTCCAATAAAACATCAAAACCATTCTATTGAGCCCGGTATACGTTTTGGTGATATCGTAACAATATATATATATATATATATATATATATATATATATATATATATATATATATATATATATATATATATATATATATATATATATATATATATATATATATATATATATATATATTTATATATATATATTTAATCTATTGCCTACTGGCCAGTTTCGACGAAATTGTCATCTTCAGGTCAAATAAACATCGAACGTAAACATAGAAAAGATACGAGAATAATAGAGTCTAAATACAGAGTTTAAATTAAATATATAACTCAGGAATTTATAAAAAGGAGAAATGGAGCTATTATAGAAATTTGAACATATTAAAATCAATAGAATATATAAATAAAAAGAGACCTAATATGTAATGTTAAAATCCAGTAAATTTAAGAATGAAAACCACGGAAGAGATAATAAGAATTATATTGTTAATAAAAAAACAAAAATATTATTCAAACGGTAGAAAGGGCTCAATAGGGGTTAAGACGGGATAACTTGTTAAGTTAAAGAACGAGATAATAAAATAAAATAAATAAAATAAATAAAATAAATAAAATAAATAAAATAAATAAAATAAATAAAATAAATAAAATAAATAAAATAAATAAAATAAATAAAATAAATAAAATAAAATAAATAAAATAAATAAAATAAATAAAATAAATAAAATAAATAAAATAAATAAAATAAATAAAATAAATAAAATAAAATAAAAATAAAAATAAAACCAAAGATGCAAAGAAAATTGTAAATGATATTATCTACGTCTTATAGTTACATTCAAGGCATATATATATTTATATATATATATATATATATATATATATATATATATATATATATATATATATATATATATATATATATATATATATATATATATATATATATATATATATATATCGGCGAGAATTAGAGAAATGAGAAATGTTTTCCCAGTTCCACCTGGTGCATCAAAAAAAAAAAATCCACCTTGTCTTTCCAAAACTGCCAGCATAATGCGGTCGTAAATCATTCTTTGTTCATCAGTCATTAGTGGAACATAGCGAGTAACAATCGCTGCCATTTCTACAGTATTGTACCCAGGCTTGCAGAGCCGAGCCGGAGCCGGAGCCGTGGAGCCGAGGAGCCGCTAATTTTTGTGGGAGCCGGAGCCGGACCCAGAGCCGAAAATATCTGGCGGCTCCGGCTCTCAAAATTTTTTTACATAAGCAGAATTTTTTTCAAGATGAAAAGCTTTGAAATTCTAAAATTATTTGATTGTTTATCTCCCTCAAATTTGAAATGTTTTAATGTTTTACAAACGTCACAATAGCAGCAACAGCCTTCAATCAAATGATAGCGCGCGCGCACATCGCCACAAGAAATCTTTAATGAATTGTTTTCGTTTCGTTTTAGTTTGTTTACCTGCCAAATTCTGTTATTGGTTACATTGTTATTTTTGGACTTTTTTTTATTTTATTCAAAATTTTTAAAACTGCATTAAAAATTAATACAATTATGTTCCAAATACACACTCGAGATGCGCTTCAAGATTTGCTTTCGTTTGATGAGTGTTTATATTCTTATAAAATAATAACAATTTTTTAATTGCATATTATTTTGTTAACTTTATAGTAAAAATATTTTAACTCTGAATAATTTTATCAAGCATTTAAAATTAAATTTTTGCTGCGGCAAAAAACAAAACGTACCCTTTTGTATACATTTAAAATCGACTAAAAACAAAATGGTCGGTTTTAATATTTAACAATTGTCATATATGTAGAGTAGATAAACTAATAAAGTGTAAGTATAAACAGTTAAAAATGTTTCAGTGAAAAATTTGCGCAAGTTTTTCTCGTGTGACACCCCCTTTATAGGGAGCCGGAGCCGGAGCCGGGAGCCGAGCCGGAGCGGTCAAATTTTTGGGAGCCGGAGCCGGAGCCGAGCCGTGGAAAAAAATGGCGGCTCCGCAAGCCTGATTGTACCGCAGTTTAACTGAAAGGAATCTGCCATGTTTTTGACCTCAAAATGCAAGAAGATAAACATTTTCATTTTCAATCTCAGACAGTTAAAAACACTCGTTATAGGAAACAGTATAAATATAAATCATTGATCAAACTTTATATATATATATATATATATATATATATATTGACGTACTTAGGTGTAATATTTTCTTTCAGGCACGCGCTATTAAAGACAATAGACCATTTTGCGTTTATTATTTTTTTCGACAAACATTCTAAATTTTTCAAACTACATACATTCTTTGATTTAACTAGGGCTAACGGACCGTTTCGACTAAAATTGTCATCCTCAGAGCCCATTTAAAATTTAAACCAAACGTCGACGCAAGAAACGATACAATGAAATAAACAATAAAACCAGGTAGAGCGTACCTACCCTAGATATTAGAATATCGTAAAAGGAACTGAGATAAAATAATAAAAAATAATAAAAATATGTATTAAGAAAGTTCAAATAATTTAAAAATAAAAGAGTATGTACAAGAATATTGCTATGGTCGTAATTTGCTTATGGAAGAATACAATGTAAAATTACAATCATGAATATGTTATTTTTTTCTTCTTATTGTTATATTACCACTATAAAGTAGAATAGGCAATTCAACGGGTTTGTCATCTCCCGGCGGGAATTCACATTGGTCCCCTTCAGGAATTCCACTGAGGTCACTGCTGACGCCATGGGCGCCATCAGTCACACAACAAACAGAAGGGAGTGGATCAACAGGTTCATTGCTACACATTACAAATTCATCCTCGTCCGATAATGTTTGATCCGCGATCATGTCAGTACTTTGTGTGCAATCCGTCCCATGCTGACCCGAGACGAGAGAGTTAGTATTCAAAAGAGAATCAGGAATGCATCGTGTTGCAACATCAGACAATGCGAATTTATTAGGTTCTTCTGTTGAGGTTTTACTAGATGTATCACTGACATCCTGGGCACAATGAGTCCCACAACAGGTGGAAACAGGAGACTTGTCCCGACACGACAAATCCTCATCGATACTGTTCATCAATGTTTCGTTAGAAGTCGTGTCATTATCCCGTGTGTTATCACTTGCAAGACAAGCCGAGATGAGATCTTCACTCCAAGAAGAAAAACCAGAAACGTCATCATTTAAAGTACTATTCAACTCTAAGGCACTCTTATCTACCGAATGTGAAGAAAGGATGGGACGAACAGATCCGTCAGCAACACAAGCCGAAAGTTCTTTGTCATCAGTTACTAAAGTCGAACTGATGTTTACATTTATATCCCGCGAATCATCCATCGCGAAATCAGTGGAAACTGGAGGGTCAACAGATCTGTCGCCACGATAACGAAAACCACCGACGACCAATGTTGAGACGCCAAGAGATGTAGTAGCCATAGCAGAGGGATATGACTGATATTGGAGCAATAGGGTTCTGTCAAAATTATTATATTGCATATTTATAG
This sequence comes from Erpobdella octoculata, assembly GCA_963978895.1. Lineage (NCBI taxonomy): Eukaryota > Metazoa > Annelida > Clitellata > Hirudinida > Erpobdellidae > Erpobdella > Erpobdella octoculata. The sequence continues at coordinate 11,662,111 of OZ022239.1, forward strand.
AGGGTCGTTCTTGAGATATCAGTAAAGCTTCTTTAATTTTTAATCTAACAGGATCGGTATCTTGAACAATTATTTCGGTATTTTCATTCAGTGTTTTTTTGTTGGGTTTGTGTCCATGAGCAGTAACAAAATGTGAACAAATACTTCCTCCTTGGGTATGCATCGTTAGACGCCTTGAGAGGGTAGTACGCGTATTCCCTATGTATGTTTCAGGAGCTGTATGTGATTGTGGACACGTAAATTTGTAGACAACATTAGTTTTCTGTAATTGAATAGTTTTTCTAGAGTTATTAGTAAAAACCAGTTGATGCGTTTTTTTGTTCGAGTAGTAGATGTGAAGCTGCAGGCGTTGTGAGATTGGATTAGAAACCCGTACGTGCAGGGGCGGATACAGAAAATTCTGGTGGGGGGGGATGAACCAACATTAAAGAGGGGCGCAGCGCCGAGCACGGGGAGGGGTTTGGGTAGGGGGATGTGACCCCTCTCCAAGGTTTTTTACAAAGACTATATGAAATGGTGCGATTTGGCGCATACATTGAACTAAAATCTTTTAAATTATTGCATATAAAAATAGCCTAAATCAAATCAAAACAATTATACAATTTTTATGATGTCAGACAAAAGGAGCTATCCAGATGAATTCAAAGTCTTATTTTGTAGACTGTAGGATTTTTTCTCCTAGGGTAGGAGAAAAAACGAAAACACACGGGCAAGCAACAATATGCATACAAAGAAAGGAAGAAATAATGGATTTGTCAGCTTAGAATGTTGAGTTTATTAAAGTGGAAAGAATCATTATGTCAATTTGTGTGCAACTGAAACTACAAACTAGCAAAAATTTTTAATTTTTGTGTTTGTTTTGTGGACAGCCACAATTTGTGGAAATTCAGATGGAATATTGCCATCATTGGAAGAAGATTTCTGAATGTTAGCTTCAATGACAGTATTTTCAATGTCTGCATGCAATTCTATAATATTGGAACATTCCATAGTTTTAATGTTTTCAACTGTTTTATACAGTAAGTTGAACGAAAGCTGACTCTGCTTAAACTTTTTTGGACCATTCGACATAATAATTTAGTATTATTTCTTTGAAAATCGTAGATTTAGATTACGAATTGTATACTTTTAAAATTGGTGTTATTTATTTTGATTGTATAACACGGTACTAAGGTTTGCTCTATACTAATAGTGCACGAAAACGCAAAATTTCAGAAATCAAATCGAATCATTATGGCGAGATTTTGATGAAAAGTGAATTTAAACTTGAATTGACAGCATCGGTAGAGTATGGAATGCTATAGAAAATTAGCAATATAGATTATAACATAGATATATAGACAGTCCCCTACTATTAAATGAAAAATCCTCGAATTTGCAAAAAATTGCATTACATGACTTTTTGGCTGGTGGGGGGGGATGCATCCCCCTCATCCCCCCCCCTGGATCCGTCCTTGATAACACGGTACTAAGGTTTGCTCTATACTAATAGTGCACGAAAACGCAAAATTTCAGAAATCAAATCGAATCATTATGGCGAGATTTTGATGAAAAGTGAATTTAAACTTGAATTGACAGCATCGGTAGAGTATGGAATGCTATAGAAAATTAGCAATATAGATTATAACATAGATATATAGACAGTCCCCTACTATTAAATGAAAAATCCTCGAATTTGCAAAAAATTGCATTACATGACTTTTTGGCTGGTGGGGGGGGATGCATCCCCCTCATCCCCCCCCTGGATCCGTCCTTGCGTACGTGGCTATGAATTAAATTCCTGATGGAGTCTTCGTCTCTTCTATAATTATCATGCATTTGTGCACAATAAAACAACGGTATCAGGGACTTCTGCGGCTGTTTTTTAGAAGTACAATTGTTGTGCTTGCTATCAACAAATTTACGGATAGTATCATCCACCATTGAGTTGGAATAATTATTATTAACCAACAGAGTTTTAATTAGTTTGACTTCAGTGTCAAAATCAATCCATGTTTGAGAATATTTAAATGCTCTGTTAAGATAGCCAACAATAACGCTGGTTTTGTATTTGTCAGGACAGTAACTGTCGCCACTAAGACAATGACCGCCATCTGTGGGTTTGGTATATACGGTGGATAGAAATCCCTTTTCCGTCTGTGTCACAAGTATATCCAAGTATGCTAGTTGTCTTTGAAAGTTGCTAACCTCGGTTGTTAATTTCAGAACTGAATTTTTTTCAAATTGCAATTTTAGGTTTTTCAACTCATCTTTGTCCTGGCATAGTAAAAATATGTCATCAACATATCTAGCATATAGTTTCGGTTTTTTAACTATAGCAAAAACTTTTCTTTCGAAATGGCTCATGTAAAACTCAGCCAAGGTTGGACCAAGGGGTGAGCCCATGGCTACACCATCTATTTGAAGGTAGAGGTCACCATTAGGATGAAAGAAGGGTGTGTCCGTAGTACAAAGCTGAAGAATTTTCTTCAATATGGTTCTATTAAATTGCGGTGCTGGTAGAAATTCACTTTCAAAAACGTATTGCAAAATTATTTCAATAGTTTCAGCAACAGGAACATTGGTGAAAAGGCTCTCAACATCAAGTGAAGCCAAGAGCCCTTTGCTATCTTTTGCAGTTCGTATAAGTTCGATGAAATCAGTTGTTGACTTGAGAGAGTATTGAGAAGGTAGATATGGAGTTATTATACGGTTAATTGTTTTCGCCAGTGAGTATGTGGGAGTCGGGCACTGAGAGATGACAGGTCGAAGAGGGTAGTCGGATTTATGAAGCTTTACATTTCCATATAGATAAGCTGGTGAGTAGTCTCCAACAATTTGGGAAACTTGGTTATCCTGCAGGTAGGAATTGAGCGCCACAATAAGTTTATTGGCTTCTTTCTTTATGCTGATGGTAGGATCACGAGTGATTTTTTTAAACTTGGAGCTATCAGATAATATAGAATCCAGCTTATTAAAATAATCAGTTTTATCCAAAATAACATAGGTTGATGATTTATCGGCTTTTCGCACAACAATATTTGAATTTCCTTTCCTTATATATATATATATATATATGACTGTCTATCTGTTGCATTTTATTTTTTAGCATCTGGCAGTGGTTTTCCAGTGTGGTTTGTGGATATAAGATAAAATGTTTGCTTTTTCCGCCGTTTTTGGCCCCTTCCGCCGCTTTTGGCCCTTCCCGCCATTTGTTTGTCCGCCCGCCAAAGAAGTCTAGATCCACTATATATATATTATATATATATATATATATATATATATATATATATATATATATATATATATATATATATATATATATATATATATATATGTATATATGTATATATATATAAGAACGATAAAAAAACTTTCAAAAACCGAAGGCATTGTACACTCGATTGATCTTCGAGATTGATTTTTTTAAATTGTCATAATTGTGTACATAAAACATTTAATAAAAAACAAAACGAAATAATTTGAAAGGCAAAACAACGTTAGCTGGGTCAGCTAGTATATATATATATATATATATATATATATATATATATATATATATATATATATATATATATATATATATATATATATATATATATATATATATATATATATATATATATATATATATATATATATATATATATATATATATATATATATATATATATATATATATATATATATATATATATATATATATATATTAATAATGTAAGATGGCATAAGATTTTCTTTAAGACAAGCTCGATTAAAAATAAGTCTCCATTTAGCCGCTATGAGTTTTATAGATACTTTCTCAATATTTCGGAACAACGTTTTTTGTTTACTGCAACACGTATTAAGAAAAGTATTAACATTTAAAACTTTCTTTATTTCAGAGTTACGGGCCGTTTCGGCTTTCGCCATCTTCAGAGTCTGTAAATACGATCGCGTAAAAGGAGGCAAAAGATAAGAAAACATGTAATAACTAAATATACAAATAAACTAATATCCTCAAGAAATTATCTCAATAGAAGGATATTAATAAAAATAATCAAATTTAGACAATGTAATTAAATTAACGTACATAAAATAAACTGGAGTTATGAGGATAAAATAAGTATAATTAAAAACGTTTAATTAAAGGATAAAATAATAGTAGCAGTAATAATAATAATAAAAGCAAGTATTATGATAATAAATGATTAAATTAAGTCGAAATTACATAAGATATTTAAATAAATAAAATCAAGAATATCTCCGCTTTCGTCGAACAGTGATGTTCTCGTTTGAAAGTAAATGGAGGAAGGAACTGGATGAGTACGAACAATTGTCATCAATCGGACATTCTTCTTCGACACAGGTGCGCGCGGTATCATCAGGACTAACAGGTTGATCCAAGTCATCAACAACGGTCGTGTAAGAACAAGGACTTTCTGTGAGGATATTTTCTAAAGTATCTTTAGATGACGGATCTTGCGTGGTATCGAAATATTGCGAAAAAGAGCATTCGTCCAAAACGTCAGGACTGTTTGTTTTATACATATCACACTTATGATTAGGCTGAAACTCATCAGGTGAATCAGTCTCAAGAAAATTATCAAGTGATTGAACGAGATCAACAGAGCAGCAGTTACCGTGGAATTCATTAACAATGGAAACATCAAGAGTCGCGTTAGAACAGGTATCGAGAAGATGACCATTTGAAGGATCAATAGGACCCATGCTATTTCCGTTAATCGAAGTGTCAACATTGTCAGAGGCAGTCAAAACATTGTTACTCTTTTCAAAATTGGTCGTGAAGCAATGTCCTCAGTGAATCCAAATAATCTAAGAGTTGTAGAAAACTTTTCAAATTGTTTATTAATTGAAGGGCAGAGTTTCTGAATATAAAGAGCTTCTTTTATTTTAAGTCGAACAGGATCGTAATCTTTAACAACAATATTCGAATTTGCAACAAGAACTTCACGTGTGAGTTTTCGATGATGTATTGTTTCAAAATGCTGTCGAATACTGCCGGATTGCAGATGCATTGTTAACCTACGAGACAATTTAGTTCTGGTATGACCAATATATTGTTCCACCTTACTGTGTGGCAACGGACATTTAAATTGGTATACCAAGTTTGTTTGCTGTAGGATATCATTTTTTTTCCGGGTTCTATTATTGGCAATTACAAGGTTAAAAAGTTTGAGGTTTTTATAGTAAATATATAACTTCAACGCGTTATTATTAGGATGTATAACTGAAACTTCTTTACTGATAATTCTACGTAAAACAGATTCGTCCAATTTATAATCGGAATGCATCTGATTTCTATAGAACAAGGTTATTAGTTTGATGTTGTCCTCTTTTACCTTCTGTGTAGAGGATTCTTTGGTAACCATCTTGGTAACAAAACTATTGATGGCGTTGTCGACAACGGTATTAGAGAAGTTATTGTTGATAAGAACTTTTTTAATCCTTTCGACTTCGATATATATATATATATATATATATATATATATATATATATATATATATGACTGTCTATCTGTTGCATTTTATTTATTTATTTATTTATTTATTTATTCTCAAACAGAAGGGCCTATCGGCCTCTAATACCGTTTGGACAGTACAAACGAAACAAAAAAAAACCAATAAACGAAATATGTACACATACTCAGTTGCAAATCGTAAATTGTTAAGATGTTAGAAACATACAATAGCAAGGTATGCTCGCGCAATACATATTGAATAAGATATTAAATCTTGTAAATATTTAAATTTTGCATTTATGGAACGGTTAAACCTGACAAATTGTTGTTCTTAACGCTTATACATAATGCCATGAAGTTGAAACTTCCACCGCAATCTTCAAAATCCCTCTAAATACTTCCAAAAATCTGTTCATGTGACATCCAGATCTGCTAATGCTTCATGAAAAATTCAAAGTCTTGAAAACTTAGATAAATCCATCTGATTTATCAAGCTTCTGAACCGACTGTAGTTTGATGATCCAACAACATCCTGAGGCAAAGAATTCCATGCTGAGACCACGCGTCCAGTTATGAAAAACCTGGCATCGTCAGTTCTATATTGACCTGGCATCAGTTTGTAGCTATGGCCCCTTGTTTTTTCATAATTTGCTCGTTTAAATTGTCCAACCAGGCTAGAATCCACCATTCCATTTAAAGATCTGTAGCAGAAACAAAGGTCTGCGATAAGTCTGCCCTCTTCTAGAGTTTTCAATCCCAAAAAGCTGAGACGGGTCGAGTATGGTAGATGGCTGATATTTGGAATCATACGGGTGAATCTTTTCTGAACCTTCTCCAGGCCGTCGATTAGGTACTTGTGCCGAGGGCTCCAAACTGGAGAGCAGTATTCGACCAATGGTCGCACGTATGTAGTGAATGCTTTTTTCATCAGATACGGATCTTTAGACAGGAGGCATAGTTTTATTAATCTAAGTTTCACCGACGCAGAGTGGATAATGTTCTCAATGTGTTTTTTTAAATCAAGGTTTTTATCAATTAGTACACCCAGATCCCTTGCTTGCTCGGTCGGTTTAAGCTCGTATGTCCCAATTCGATATCTAAGTCGACACTACTGGTCTCTCGAAAAAAAAGTCTCAAATAAAATTAAATTCAAGACAATAAACAGAAAAAAGGAAGTCATCATTTCCCGACTCCGACTTGGAAAGTGTCGGCTGAAACAAAATTTGAAGAGAATGAATCTTCATGAGACAGGTTTGTGCGAAACCTGCGGAACAGAGGAAACAATCGAGCACTGGTTGCTGCACTGCGAAGAAACGACACAACTAGGAATGGAACTTGGGAACTTTTGTAAAAGGATCCAAAAACCAACTACACTCCAAACCATACTGAACTCGGAAATATGCCACGACATCATCTATAAATGGATACAAAATAATCCCAAAGAACTGTAAATATAGAGAAAAATTATTTAGTGTAAATAAGTATTTTTTTCATTTTGATTTTGTTTTCGCGTCTTAAAACACATGGTGTAAAAGACTATAAACTATAATAAAAAAAAAAAAAAAATTCGATATCTAGGTATTTCGAAGCCTTTGTTGTTTCTTCGCCTGTGAATGGGACATACAAAACACTTTGATAGTGCCAGATTCAGTTGCCATGTTTCACTCCAGAGAACTAGTTCATCAATTGCTCTCTGTATTTCTGGAGCCGAAGAAGATGTGGGCTGAGTTGCTGAGTAAATTTTTATGTCGTCTGCAAACATCCTGACAGAGACCGGTCCAAAAGCATCACCATCCGTAATATCGTTAATAAAAATTAAAAAAAGTATGGGGCCCAGGACACTTCTTTGAGGGACACCACTGGTAACATCTCTCGGAGCAGATAAGCACTTACCAATTCGAACAAGCTGTTTTCGAGCACTCAAAAAATCCAAGATCCATGCCAACAAATTACCTGATATTCCGTAGCTAATGAGTTTAGTCTTCAACTTTGGGCGGGAGACCGAGTCGAAAGCCTTTTGAAAATCAAAATAAACAATGTCCACTCGACTACCATCCAGTAACCCCATAATCCAGTCATGTACACACTCCAGAAGGTTCGTACAAGTTGATCTCTGTCTCAGGAAACCGTGCTGATGTGGAGAAATAAGACCATGAGTAGAGAGGTGGGCCAAGATGCTTTTGCTAACAATCTTTTCCATAACGCGGCAGCATGTACTCGTGAGAGAGATTGGTCTGTAGTTTGAGACAACACTTGTAGGTCCTTTTTTGTGAATTGGTGTGATGTATGCAGTTCTCCATATTTCAGGCAATCTTCGTGTTTTGAGAGACATTTCAAAAATATGACAGAGTGGAATAGTCAAGTTTTGGGCGCAGCGTTTAAGCAATATATTCGGTATACCATCTGGGCCACAAGATTTTGTCATTCGAAGACTTCTGAGGGTTGAAAAAACAACATCAGGAGTGAACGTAACTTCTTCCAGGAGATTGGGAGACCTCTGCACCAGAGGTGGATTACTTCCATCGTCTTTTGTAAAAACGGTTGCAAAATAGTCGTTGAAGACATTTGACATTTTAGCCGGATCTGTAACAATCGTGCCATCACTCGTTTCTATCTCAGTAATTTTAGAATTCAAGGAGAGTTTGTTGTAAATATATTTGTAGAAAGCACCAACGTTACCAGATAAAACAAAACCCTTCTCGATGTCATATTGTTCTCTTTTTACTGCTTTAGTACATAATTTTGAAAACTCCATGTATTTGATTTTATCTTTATTCTCTTTAGTATGCTTCCAGATTTTCCAGAAGAATAATTTGGATTTATATAGACGTTTTATTCTATTGGAGATTTTCCTTGGTCGTCCTCGTGAGCTCAATACAGTACGAACTGGAACGAAGGTTTGTGTCACATAAGTCATACACTGCTGAAGGGCATTCCAGCAGTTTTCTACGTCGAAACAATATTGGAAGATGTCGTCCCATTTCACAAGTTTCAGAAAGTTGTTTATTGCTGCAAAGTTTGCTTTATCAAACATATATGAGTTTCGAACATCGCATTTGTCTCTTGGATCTGTATCATTTAAATGGAGAATCATCCCATTGTGGTCACTGGTAGCGATCTGGCATCTGAACTCTACATTTGAGATCAACATTGAGTCCCCAAAGAGCACCAAATCTAGAATGTTGTTTCCTCGAGTCGGCTCTTGAATAAACTGTTGAAGTCCAAATTCATTTACAAATTCCATGAACACTCCGTAGACTCTGTTGTTTGGATATGAGTAACAGGTCCAATCCACCTCCGGCAAATTAAAGTCTCCAACCAGGCACATTGTACGTATCGGAGAATATAATGCTTTAAAACAATTAATACTGTCCACCATATAGATCTCCGCCTCAGCACCAAAACCTCCAGGACGATAGTATGTGACAATTCTGTATGATTTATGGTTTAATTCAATATCTACACAAACAAGTTCAATATGCCGGAAGTTATCAGGTACTAATACGGTTCTGTGAGGAATACTTGTTTTTACTACCATCGCTACACCCCCTCCACGAGTTTTTCTATCGTATCAAACTGAATCATAATCTTTAGTCAGAAATAAACTACTTGGAATCTCTTCTAATAGCCAAGTTTCAGTAATACAAAACATATCTGGTCTGCAGTCTTCTAGAAAAAAACGAAAATCTTCAATCTTGTTAGATATACTTCTGAGGTTTGTGAAAGCTAGGGTGCTACCGTTACTTCCGAAAAAGTTGACCCTCGCCACTTAACCCAGCCGGGGCAGGAGGATGACCATCAGTAACTTTTCTTCTTTCGCATCTTTTTTTGTAGTTGAGTTCAGCCTGTTGTTTTGTCAGGTCTCTGTTCATGAAGATTTTTCGTACATCCTCATTCTTGGACGAGCGCAAGATCCGAGACGACAAAAAAGGAAATATTTGCACCTTTTTGTTTTTCCAAAATAACTTTTTTAAATAATTTAAAAAATATTTTAAATAGCCAAGGACTTATCCTCAGATCTACCAAATGTACACAAAAATTTTCATAAAAATCGGTTCAGCCATTTCGGAGGAGTTCAATTTCAAACACTATGACACGAGATTTATATATATATATATAGACTAGCTGACCCAGCAAACGTTGTTTTGCTTTTTAAATTATTTTGGTTTTCTTCATTAAAAGTTTAATGCTTGCTCTCCCGGTTGCTCTTCCGCTCCCGGTCGCTCTTCCGCTCCCGGTCGCTCTCCCGATTTATATATAAATCGAGAGAGCGAACGGGAACAGAAACGGGAGATCAAGCGGGAACAGGAACGGGAAAGCAAATGGGAGCGAGAAAGCGACCGCGAGCGGAAAAGCGACCGGGAGCGGGAAAGCGACCGGGAGCGGGAAAGCGACCGGGAGCGGGAAAGTGACCGGGAACGGGAAAGCGACCGGGAGAAGAAAAGCGAACGGGAATGGGAAAGCGAGCTGGAGTGGGAAAGCAAGCGGGGAAGGAAACGGGTGCGAGAGACAAACATTAGAAAAACCTCTAAAAACCCCGGGCAACGCCGGGTACCCCCGCTAGTTCTTATATAAGAAAAAGAGAGATATATTTTCCTGCAATAAATAAAAAAGCTACAAAAATATCGACCATTTTTTTTATAAAGACACAAGCCAATTTGAGTTAGTCTCAGTAAAGATAAATTAAACTGTAAAATTTCATTTCAAGCGTGTCATCATGTAATCATTCAAATAAGTCAATATAAGCAAAGTGTTCAAGGTTTTAAAAAAACGTTGAAAAAGGACAAGACCACTTCTAATTTCTGAATATCATCATTTTCGTCACCTTCATGGATTCGTGATGACCTTTGAAGGTCAGCCAGTTAATGCCATCAGCATAAGAAGTGTGAATTCCTTTGTGATACAGTCCATTGAGATTTGACTCGTGGCAGTAGGAATACCACCAGGCTCCCTTGTATGTTATGGCACAATTTGGCGCATAATCGTCGTTTCTTCTATCCTTAGTTGTAAACTTTTTGCCGTTATGATACGCTAGTGAATCACCTGAGTGTTTTTAAATTCTGTTATTTAATTTATTCGAGTGTATGGTTAAATAAAAGAATAAAAATGTTATTGGAAAATTGGGTAACAATTCAAGTCCTGCAATAGAGTTATAAGCTGTTTAAAGTGTACTTGTGATAAGAGTCGTTGAAGAACCCAAATTAAGTTTTTTTAAGCTCAAGTTGAAAGCACAAACATTTTGAAATGCAACTATGCAACTACTTCACTGAAGTTTCATTTAGATTATTAATATTAATAGATTTAAAGTATGGATTTTTTAGTTATTTGGATAATTTTTAACAGTAGAATTAACAAAATAAAAAAATAAAAAAAACCTGCGTTTCCCGAATAGCCTGATACCGTGAGATGATACTGGCTAACGTTCGAGCCTATTGCAAACTGATTGTACTGCGCAAAAGCAGTTTCTGAATCGAAAGTTTCCAATTCAATTCTCAGTTTATAGTTTCTACTGGAAGTAAGTTTGTGAAGAAGAATGTTTCCTGCGCACACATAGAAATAATAATCATTTGTTACTTAGTGATTGATTTATTAAGTGTTTTTTATTAAAATTTAATACTCTTTTATAAATTTTTGATATGATAATAGTAAAATCTGTTTACCCAGCCAAAACTCTCCACTAATATTTCCAAAACCGTTTTGGTATTCATCCCAAGTCCTATAAAAATCCACCGAACCATCAAATCTTTTTTGAAAAATCTAGTGAATATTAAAAAAAACACCTTTTATTTAAATACATTAAATAGTTATTAAGTATTTTTATCGGACGATCATGATCACTATAATGTCCACCACAGGCGTGTAGTGTAGGCCAAACAAATAAATAAGCTTTGAAAATTGCTCTCAAATGAACAGTTATCGTGTTTTATATGAAAAATTTGCATCTATGATTAGTTTGAATATTCAAATATTGCTAATTGTGTCAAATCTAATAATAAAGGTGTACATAATGCAGACAACTTAAACTTAAATTATCACATCATGCAACATCAAACAACATTTTAGCTGCAGTTTATGCGATACAATATCAAATGTTTTTTATTTTCACCAAATATTTCAATCCATCTGATCAAATTTCACAGTAAACTGGAACGACGAGGTCATCAATTCGGATTAGATAAATTCCACTATCTTTAGGGTCAGCACTTGGAATATCACTGCAATCTGTATAAACTATGTGAACCAAAAAAAGATATATAAATAAAAAACTAAACATATGACGACGTCTTGTATACATACATACATACATACATACATACATACATACATACATACATACATACATACATACATACATACATACATACATACATACATACATACATACATACATACATACATACATACATACATACATACATACATACATACATACATACATACATACATACATACATACATACATACATACATACATACATACATACATACATACATACATACATACATACATACATACATACATACATACATACATACATACATACATACATACATACATACATACATACATACATACATACATACATACATACATACATACATACATACATACATACATACATACATACATACATACATACATACATACATACATACATACATACATACATACATACATACATACATACATACATACATACATACATACATACATACATACATACATACATACATACATACATACATACATACATACATACATACATACATACATACATACATACATACATACATACATACATACATACATACATACATACATACATACATACATACATACATACATACATACATACATACATACATACATACATACATACATACATACATACATACATACATACATACATACATACATACATACATACATACATACATACATACATACATACATACATACATACATACATACATACATACATACATACATACATACATACATACATACATACATACATACATACATACATACATACATACATACATACATACATACATACATACATACATACATACATACATACATACATACATACATACATACATACATACATACATACATACATACATACATACATACATACATACATACATACATACATACATACATACATACAGACATACAGACATACAGACATAGGAAATTATGTATGTAGATATATAATGAGATTTTAAAAATCGTCATTTTTGACGGGCCATTTCTAGTTTATAATAAAATTGCAGTCAACTTTGTTGAATAAATAAATTAATTTCAAGTTTCGATATTTGAACATCAATTTATGGTGTCAACTAAATTTTGAAACAAGTTGACAATATTGAAATACAAAATGTATTTTGTTTATCACTACTTAATTTTGAATGTATGAAAAACAATTTATAAAAATAAGTGAAAACAACAGATGGCATTTTATGGCAAGTATAAAATGAAGATGAAATTTTTTCAAATTACCTTCATCTCCGTCAGGCTTTTCTGAAATTTGAAATTACGTGTAGAACGAATTATAATCGTAAGCTTTTGGGATAAGTTCTCAATTTTTATTAATCATATACTCAAAACATACCGCAGGAGTCGCCAAATGAGTACTCGTATCGAATTCTGCCGCGTTTGGCAGCCTTCCTATAGGTATGGATAAAAAATGCCCTGGATATTAGTCATTCATAAAATACGTCGGTTTCGTAAAGTAATAAAGTTTTAATTCATTCTTCATTACAAGATAAACAAAACCAATTAATTAATTAATTTTAACAGTAGTCACGTTATGAAATTTTCCTCGACCCCCTACCCCGCCTTTGAGGAGGGGGGATACCAAAACATGAGCAAATTGAATAGAACAAAATTAGTTAAATGCATGGGGGCTAAGGCAAAATTTGTAACGTGACTACAGTAAAAGTAAATGATTGTGGATAAATTTTTTTATAAAAAGTACTTAACGGGATATCAACTTGAGTAACTATTTTAATCCTCTCTGTATCTTCGCATGGTCCTGAACATTCAATCCATGATTTGCATTGTCCCGGTATTTCAACAGCTTTAGATAACATTTAAAACAAATGAATCATAAAATAAACTAAAGAAATTATAAGCATTCATAATAAAAAATCATTTAGTATTAATAAAATGTTATTTTTTACTTCAAATTACAAAAAAACGTTCCAATTCAAACAAAATGAAATAACAAGTTTCCAAATTCATAATGTTTGTACAACTCTGATCGGGTAAAAAGACATTAAGCCCTGTACACGTCGATGTGTACAAGGCTTAACTCAGACTAGCTTTCCAATGCAAATTATTTTTTTTAAGCCTTTGAAAATTCACATTGTTTGCGAATAATTTAAATATTACGAATAAAAACGACTCTTTCATAAACATTTTAAATGCTAAATTTCACTTTACTGCATTTCAGTCAGTTCAATCTTCTTAATTTGCATCACATTTTTATCAATTACAAATAAAAATACCCATATTTATAAAATGTCCAAAATTGTATTTAATTTGTTTTTGTTTTAAAACATAGATAATTATTGTTTTTAATTTAATTTTTTTAATATTTTAATTTTTCAGAATGCATTGTTATGAGCAGTGGTGCCCTGGCTGCTGAGGCTAGGGGAGAATTTAGTCTCCCTAGCTTTTTGAGAAAGATTTGCTTCCTCACCTCCCTCTATGGCGCCCCTGGTCATGAGAAGCGAGCCTATATTTTAAATTTCAGCTCGATTGAATGACGCGAAGTTAAAAAAATTTCACTTTCAATGTTTGCAAACATTCAAGCAAGCAATAAAACAAGACCGGCTGTGAAGTTAATATAAGAGATTTGAAAAAACCAGAATAATTAAAACGTTAAAATTTTGTTTGCTATAAATTTTTTTTAACTAACAAACTTCAAAAAATTCTATTTACTTTGTTTCAAGTATGCTGATTGTCTATCTACACTATAACCATTCGTAGCTTCGCAGGTCCACTTTCCTTTGTAGTTTCTGCCTTTGTCAGGTAAGTTCGGCACATTTATAATAAGAGTGTTTGATGTTTTATTGACACTTCCATCCTGGATAAATTCGTCATTAAAAAGCCATCGATACATGAGAGTAGTTTCCTCATCTGTCACAGCCTGGCAGTAAAAAATTGCAATTTTTCAGGATCATATTCAACGTCTTCTGGACTGATAATTATTTCAGTTTTTTCTAAAATAAATTAAATAATTGATAAAACTTTTAGCTTTTTTCCAACATCTCTTGGATGTTTGTTAGCGAAAAACTCATTTTAAAATCTAGTTTTTCATAAATTTAAAATTTGATTTTATTTTGAGTTAGTGTAAAAAGGATTAAATAAAGTTCTTTACAAAAATATCAGCAACAAGTTGTTTCCTCACTTAAGACGTTTAAATATCCATTTCCAAACTCATATCCATGTACGTTACTAGCATTGCATTGAATAACCATCAAATCTCCTTTTCCTTACCTACATCCTTGCTTGCAAACATCCGACACCGTTAAAATAGTTCTGTTGCTGTTTAAAGACATCCTTTCTGGAAGAGCAACTGTTTAAATAATTTTTTAAGTATTTAAAATAAAAAATGACACTACAAACTAATTATCGTCAGGGTCGTCAATTAGGAAGCAAATCAATTTTCAGACCTTTATGTAAATCCCCCTTACGTTAAAGTAAGATTCCTGATGTTGTTGTATGCTTCCCTGATTTTGAAATGGCCTCCTTCTCCCATTCACCGGTAATTTGAGAAGAAAATTAAAAAAATCACTACGAATACCCCCACGTATTTTGGAAAAAATATTTCAGCTCAACATCATTGGGATTTTATTTAGAGACGTTTTAATACTGTTTTTGCTAAAATGACGTCCCCGATTTTCGTACAGAAGAAGAAAAACCTAACTATCAATCGATTCGCCGTTCATGAACCATCTAATGGTAGCCGAAGGTGTAGCACTAGTCATGCATCTAAATTCAGCAGTTGATTTTTCACTTAAAACCTTATTGATTGGCTTTGAAATAAAAGTTGGCGCTTCTGTGGAGAAGAATGAGATTTTAACATAAATATTTCAAAAAAAGGTACCATAAAAAATGTTTTGCCTTCAATAACTAATTCAAGTTCTTCTTTTTTTACAAAGCCTTTACTATTGCTTCTTCCGATGCAGTAATATTTTCCCTGTTGATCTTTCTTCAAGTTTTTCAGAGTTATCGTGCTTGGTGATATTTCAACATCAGCTGGTTTTGTACCACTTGGCTGGTGGCCCTGTGAATTTTCCCAACTTATATCAACGTCGTCTCTACAAAGATTGAAAACTACGACATGTCATTTTGAGCAGAAACTCATGTTTTCTATAAAATAATTTTAAATAATTCAAAATATTTATTCAAACGCAAACATCTTAACTCACGCTCCAGCAAAAAAACATCCCAATGTGACATTGTGACCAATCAATGCAATTCGAGGCGTTACGTAAGTAAACAATTTTTCTAAAGCTGTCGGTTCTACACCTCCATCTGCATCGTTGAATAATTTAACATATTGCATATTTGAGCGTTTGATAGGTTATTTTAGAGATTTGAGAATTTTTACCAAAATCTTTTGAATGTAATCTATAAAATATGTTTATTTAAAACTCTTTTGGCAAAGTGGTAAGGCGGATGAAATCCCGTCGTCTTCAGCTGTTACGCTGCTATCAGAAAGATTCGAAACATCTCTATAGACGGCCGAAAAATTTGCATACATTGTATTGTATTGAACATTACGGCGCTACTTCGTATTGATAATACCACAGCAGCGTCGGGAACTGCTCGTGCATATGGGATCACACAGTGTTACCTGCCACCCGCACGTGTATCCGAAATCGGAAAGTACCGAACCCTATTACACCCCAGTCGTGAAACTGCAATGGTACTCATGTATCGATCAGTGAAGGATGAAAGGCTGAGTTGGCCTGAGCAGTGTGAGTGAATTCCTGGTTCTCCCATAAATCGATTACGGCAACTCAACTTTGGCAGGCTTTCACTATCGTCATCTTAAACGGGCACGAATACTCATTAACACAGCCGATAAAACAATTTACAAATCTCGGAATATATTATCACCTCACCCCACTTCTTCAAGATCTTCACTGGCTTTGATTTAATTAACTGATCGATTACAAGATTGCAACAATAGTACATAAATCCCTACACGACCATTCTACTCCATACCATGTTACAGACGTACCGGAACGGCTGAAGCTCAATTCAGCATCTACATGTTTTCTCCTCTTGACACCGCCGACCCATCGCACAACGCTCGACGGATGATCCATCGACGTCATCGGGCATAAAATGTGGAACAAACTTCCTCACCACTTTAGTTCAACCAGCTTCTACACAGCGCTGAAAACTTTTCTATTCATGAAATCCTTTCTTTCTTGTTATCAGTTGTCTTGAAGTTCAGTTGAACATAACGTTACTGAAATCATATTCGGTTTCATAGTCACTATTATTAAGTGTTGAAATGTTTTTCAATAATTTTATTTAGGATGTTGTTAGAAGTACCGTGTCTGGCCGTGATTTTTAGGTTTTTCAAAAGGACCGGGACTGAAATCAAGCTAGCCGGAACGGGCCAGGGTTGAAGTCAAGCAGCGCTGGAACGGCCAAGATATTTTGCCAAGTATAAGTATTTTAGGTTTGTAAAAACTTACCGGACCGGGCTAAACTCAGACAAGTCTGAAATGTTGGCCAATGAAACGAGCCGGGACGCGAAAAACCGGCCTGTGCAGTACTCTAGTACCTACTTTTTAAACGGCACCGCATGTAAGCCATCTAATTAAGATATGGTGCTAAAGTATTTATATTCTTGTTTGGCTTAAAAATCAATGTATTGCTTAATGTTAGTACATACCGTTTACTGCGACACTATAAGCACTTCCAGGAAAACTGGCTAAAGAGTCCAATGAGCTGTGTAGTTGACATCGATATATTGAATCAATTACCTCATCTTTTTTGTAAACATACGAGAATGTTAATGAACCTGTTTTGTAGAATAAATTATGTTTTATAATTTATTAAGTCTACTAATAAGTAATAAGCAACTTTCTTCAATTTATAATTAGTTATAAATATACGTGTTGTTTTATTAGAACACATAACTGATCATAAAATAAAATAAAAAACTAGACATTAAAATCATTTCTGATTTCCACTTTGCACCATTTGAAATTCCTTTAGGTTAGTGATAACAATATTTCTAGATTGTTGTTAAAAACAATTCAAACGTGTTTCAAATATACTCAAAAAGCCAGCATACAGTTTGTTTTTAAAAATTAACAGTAAAAAATCTTATGAAACGGTAAAGATTTGCTGCAATATGTTATTTTATAAAAATAATAATGTAGTGATGAAAAAGTGTTGAAAAAATGGAGAAAGAGAAGGAAGAGAAAAAAGAAAAAAAGAAAGAGAAGCAGGGAGAGAGAAAAAGAGAATAACGAGGAAGAGAAACCCCGGGTAACGCCGAGTAACCCAAAAACTTTAGGATCATGTAAATCACAGCAATGGCCTAGCGAGGGTATCTAGTGCACGGAGGCAAAGTATAAAAATGCGCCACATCTTCCACTGTCTTCGCAATTGGACGACCAAAACCGAAGGAATCGAAGGCGCCAGAGCCATATCCGAGGCTCCGTGAGCCCCCTCTTTAAGGAAATTTCAAAACCCACTTGTGTGAAATAGTGCATTTTGAAAACATATTAATTTAATATACATAATATTTAAAATACAAAAACACACTTTGTTCATTTTACATGTTTCACGTGCTAAAAATGACTAAAATTTGATAATATTGTTGTTTTTCCTTTTGCTTTTTGCCGCCTCCAAAACCTGACGCCCGGGAAAGATGCCTATCAATATCAAAATTTTTAGAAATACAGTTATGAATTATATGGCCAAGCTGAGACTTGTTTACCGGACAGAAGTGTTGTGAAGATGCTGAGGGGCACGTGTTTTCCGGCGCCATTTGTAAGGATTGCCAAAAAGTTAGAAAAATTTTGTCAACAATAGAAAATATTTTGAAACAATGTACCCATAATTATACCCCCCAGTTATTAGTTATTTTTCCGATGATAAGTTTTTTTATAAGCTTTTCTAGGGGCGCTTTTTTAACTTTTTTTCGGGTGCTAAATATCTCCGCTAAGTCACTGTACCATGACCTTTTTATTTATTTTGGCTTAATGCAATAATACTACCAAATAAAACAAAGCTTGAATTTACGTAAATACAAATAGTAAAACTTAATTCACCATTTTCGTCCATAAGAACTCTTTTATTGAAAATATATTGTGAAGTTTTTGTAGAATCGTCTCTGTCTGATTTTATCCACCTGACTAATGCTGAAGGAATAAATAATTGTTTTTCAGGACAGCCGAGAACCAATGAATTCCCCACCTTAACAGATTTTGATATTGGATCTGTTGGTACTGGATATGTCTCCACTGCTTTTCGAAGCCATGAAATATCGCTAAGAGCAATTCCAAATGTGTTTTTTATTTCGCATTGGTAAAATCCTTCATTGGAACTGTCAAAGAATTCAATTATTAAATTTTGTCCTACATGGCCTTTAGGAAGTGATTTAATCTGTTCAATTAATATCTGTTCTCTAATTATTCCTCCATTTTTTGTCCATTGTAATCTTCAATTAAATCAACATTTATTGTAAAACATTAAAAATGTAAGTTTTTAATTTGATATAAAATCTTTACTCAAGGATCCCTGTTCCGTGTCCAATACATTTTAGAACATATGATGCCCCGCGCCTCAAATAAACCTGCTTGTTAGACTTCCATTCAACAATACTTGGAGGTATATCTTCATGTAGCAAATATACATAAACAAACATAAGAAAATTATTTAATTGTTTTAAAAAATGAAAAAAAAAATACTTTCAGCTAATGATGAGATTAGACAAAACGTCAAAGAGACGATAGCTTCAAAATTCATTCTCATGACAGCTCAAAAATATTTTAACAAGTGCAATAGCTTCTTGCTATTTGAGTTAAAATATTTTTGCCAACAAAATATTTAGTTGAATTTGGTTTAAAAAATATTTTCCTTTTATATACGAATACCGTAATAACTTAAATCAATTGCATAACAACTCTGTACAAGTAACGCAGTGCAAATGCATGCAGCTTCTTTTAAAACCCGTTTAGGTCCAAAACTTTATTAATTAGATTTCTATTATTTTTTTTTGTTATTTCTAAGTTACTTGCTTATGTTTTAACAGATTTATTTTTAATTATTTTTTATTTGAAAGAAAACTTTGAAAATTCACTATGCTCGTTTTTCGAACGCTGGTCGTATAGACTACTGAAAACGACAAAATGTTTAAAAGTCAATTTTTTTTGTTCTCAACGCAAACAATTATAATATAAATTTTAGGCTATAAAAAGAAAAGCTAAAAACACATTTCTGACTTTATCAGTAACACAGTTCAATAAAATCCAAAAATTTAACATTCAATAAATCAGTCAAGCAGTTCATGATAGTCGTTTCAGAACCGGAGTGTACGGAAAGCACCAAAACAATTCCGATGAAGTCGTTTGTCGCACTTGGCCCACATGTACAGTGTTTTGCCATAATTTTCCAGCTTGTAGCGACCTACTGTTTTCACATTTTCAAGATCGTGACCATGGCCAGTTGCTGTATCTTCCCTATCGTTTTGTTTCTTCAACCGTGCATGAATTCATTTCAGCGGTATAAAACAACCTAAACAGCCTATATGGGGTTTTTCAAGCAAAGCACCATTGTGGTGTTTCAAACTCGTTATATATAGACTGTTTTAAAAGTGGCTATTCAAATGACTCTTTTTGGTACAAGTGCATTTCAATCGTTTTTGGCGTTTTGGTTGCCGCGGCATTGAACTGACCGTATTTGCAACCTACATTTCTTCACCCAAAGAACAGACACAGTCTAATCCCATCCCATCATTAGTATAATCAACTTCTACCTTCCCGGATATTACAAAGAATAACATTTCTTCTTCATTTGCTTATTCATCAGTCACGTGTTATGATGCGCCGGGCGGAAGAATGACAAGTATGTCGACCTCAATGCTATCATCATCATCAAGAATTAGTTACATAGCTTCTTTCAACGTGAAAAAACGTTCTGTTTGACGCCTTTCATTTTTAAACTTTACAAACATTTCATTCGAAGAATGAAATTTGCAAAAAACACTATCACCAATTCAACCACTGCACAACTATAAGCTGAATAAACTAGTTTCGACTCGTTCGCATAAAGTACTCTATACGCCCAACGATCGTAGAACGAGCATGACTCATACATGTTCAGATTGTGGGTTAGTGTAAACACAATAAAATTTAATTAACGTTGCTGTTTACTTTTGAGTACATCCTCTTTCGATATTTCAAACTTTTGTTATGATAACTCTCATGAAATTAGCATAATAAATTTTTAAAGTAATATCGGTCGAAAACCTTGAAAATGCTCATATTCTAATCCAGATTAAACTACTTAATACGAATAAAAAAATTATTTAAAAATTTTTATACAGTGTATTGAAGCTTTCTTAACATAAAAAAAAACTTTTAACAGAAAAAAAATTACAACTTAATTTTATGCAACGCCAAAAATAAGTGTGTTCGTAAAACGTACTATGGTCTAAAACGGGTTAACAACGTTTTTATCAAGGATGTCTCGATATACCTATGAGTGAGCATTAAGCAAATGTTCCGTTATTGCACCGTGTTGAATGTGCATGGTTAAACGCCTTGAAAGTGTGGTTCTGGTGTTACCAATATAGCTTTCCACCTGACGGTGTGGAAAAGGACAAGTAAATCGATACACCGAATTTGTTTGTGCTGTGTCAATAGGAGTAGGAGCCAAATTATTACGCATCACAAGTTGACATGTTTTTTTATTTTTAAAATAGGTAAATATGAAAGTTTAAGAGATTTGTTGTCATTAAGAACAGTTACATTATTAAATACAAGATTTTTCAATATTTTTTTCTTTAGTTTTATAATTATTTGTCATTTGATTACAGTAATATAAAGAAAGAACATCAGGAGCATTTTGTTGGTTTCTAACGACTTCTTTATTAGAATCTGTTTGAGTACAAATGTTGTTCACAAACTTTGCAACCGCATTATCAATAAGACGATTTCGTTGCTAATTTTCTGTTAATAACCGGAATTTATTTGCTGGTTTCTAGATTATTTTTATCAGACTTATATTTTGGTTTGTTTGAGAGACTTTTGTTTGTTGAAGTGGCGTTTTTGCTGGATCTTTCGGTTTTACAATGGCTAAATCCATTTATCTCGAAAACTTGGAATCAATACTAACAAAAATTACGGATAGATTCAACGAGCATATGACAAGAGTGATGGATAATATGAATAAGAACTTTGAATTGCTCCTGAACAACGTTGTCCAGGTGCTAAAAGAATCCTCAAAGGAGACTTCTTCTAGAGTCGAACTACTCGGGGAACGGACATTTCCCTCCCCGGACATTCCCCCCCGGACATTTCCCCCCCCCCCCCCTCGGACATTTCACCCCCGGACGTTTCCCCCCCCCCCCCCTGGAGAGAGAATATACTTTTATAGTGGGGCAGTATAGTTGGACTTGCCAACGCTTTTTGAAGAAAATCCATTTGTTTATCACCTAAATAGTTCATTGCATAATAGTATAGATAATATAAATCGAGGCAGTATAGTCGGATTTGCCGAGTCATTTTTCTGTTCTTATCTTCTACCATCTAACGCAGAGCCCATGGCGGAAGGTGCGGGAGCTGGGGCTGACAAAAGCCTATAAAGAGAACATCCAAGTTAAACATTTCTGCGGAATGTTGGATGCCCTGGCTTAACTGCCGGTCAATGAAATAGAAAGTGGGATGCGGTACCTTATCAGAAAAATACCACAAGACGATGGCCTGGAAGCTCTGGAATTATTAGTAAATTACTTTGATGCCACTTATGTTTCCGGAACGACAAGACGTGTCAAACGTCCAGGAACTGGCGATGGAATTCCAAAACTGAACTTACGTTGGAAGCCGCCATTGTTCCCGCCACCGCTTTGGAACGTTCATGAAGCAAATTTAACAGGGGGTGATCGAACCAACAATATATGCGAGTCCTGGAACTGTGGGTTTTTTAGCCTTGTTGGTCATCGTCACCCATCGTTGTGGACGCTCACAGAAGCGCTTCAGAAGGACGAAGCAATGGCGTCAACCTCAATCCTAAGGGAGGCTTGAGGAGAACCACCAGCCAAGAGAGTAAAGCGATCGACGAAGGCGCTTCAATCGGCTCTTTTTTCGTTAACGGATGCACGCCGAAAAAACATAAAAACATTGGAAGATGTCCTAGAGTGTCTATGACACATTATTCGTTTTAACAATATACACAATTCACGCACGCACATATTTATGGCATGCAAGAAAACACTCTTGCAAAACCACAAATTTATACTACTACTACTACATTACCACAGAGGGGGGGGGAAATGTCCTACCTTGGGGGGGGGGGGGGAAATTTCCGGGGGGGGAATGTCCTAGGGTCTGTCGGGGGGGGGGGGAAACGTCCGGGTGGAGGGAAATGTCCTACATTCGAACTACTCACCTCTAGAGTAGATATCATTGAAACAAGACTGGAAAAGCTAACAAACCAGCTCCAAGGGGGGACAGGCCCACAGATGAACAACTCGACTCTACTGGAAACGGTTTCTCGAACGTTTTGGTTGCAGGAGCAAGAAAAAGAAGAAAGACAGAAAAGAGCCAGCAATGTAATTATTTAAGGATTAGAAGTTGATGCCGCAGTTCCGGACACCACTTTTGTTGCCGATTTTTTAAAAAAAATTTTTGACAGTGAAACCAAGGATCTTGAAAACCCGGCGATTGAGTAAAGACCCAAGCAGACCACATCCACTAATCTGCGTTACTCTTTCGAGCGCGGAGGCTGTGGAGGAATTGTTACAGTCTTCGATGCTTCTTCGGTCGTCTAAAGATGAAAGGACAAAACGCGTTTTCATTAATCGCGATCTCACGAAACAACAGGCTCATCAAAACTACCTCAGAAGATGCGAAAGACGTGAACGTTTGAAAAATACCGGCCAGAGCCAGATTTCGTCACCAACTGATGATCGGATGAGTCAGCCCTTTCGAAACTAAACCGGGATGCCGCATAGCTTTGACCAATTTAAGAAGTCTCAGAAATAAAATTGAAGAAGTTACTTTGTTTTTAGAAGATTACAAGCCTGAACTATTTTGTGTTACCGAAACGTGGCTTACAAAAGAAGATCCTAACAGCTTATTTATTCCTAGAGGTTTTTCAGCATGTCGCTATGATAGAGAAACTAGAGGTGGCGGCTTAGCTTTCATAATTAGAAATAATGTAACCTTTAAGTTTGTGGAAATTCCAGTTCATTCTCGGCATATTGAGGTTGTATGTGTAGACATACGTCTACATACTACACACTGCAGATTTATAGCCTATTATCGTAGCGGGGGGTTTGGCACTGAGGCTCTCAAGTATGCTATTGACAGTATAGAGTGCTTAAAAAATATCTGTTCAACCAAACACACAATGTGTTTGATGGGCGATTTTAATCTGCCCGGCATAAATTGGCTACAACACTTTCATCCCAATGGAGAAATCTACACATCATTCATGAATTTTTTTAACGATCTTGGGCTTCATCAATTTGTGCAGCAACCTACCCGTGGCAGTAATATTCTGAATTTGATTTTCTCAAATGACCCAGGGTAAGGGAGCGCCTAATCAAATTATTCTTTGATTTGATTTGATTTGATTTCTTGCAAGGATGGATATCTCATACCCAATTGCTACTAGCGACCACAATCTGATTACGTTCGAAATAAATGACTCAATCCAAACTTTTGATAAGAAAAAACAACATAGTTTCTACTGTTTCAAGAGAGCAAATTTTGAGGAAATAAACGCTTTTCTACTCAATATTAAATGGGATATTTTCTTTCAGTACTGCTTTGACATGGAGAACTGCTGGAATGTTTTCAATAATTATCTAAATATTGCTATACAAACATTTTGTTCCTGTCCACTATGCGGCACACAACTTTCCGAAATTACTAGGCAGAACATCAAAGGTGCTTCGCCAACTGTATAAGGCTAAACTACATTTTTGGAAGAAATACCGATTTACCCAAGAACAGACAGACAAAGACAGATACAAAAAATTCACAAAATTATGTGCGACAGCTGTAAAAAGGACCCAGTCTTACACAGAACAAAATTTGATCTCTACAAAAAATCTTGGAAATTTCTACAGATACGTAAACAAAAAACTATCTTCACACTCGTCCATAAATAGCATTGCAACCAGCAAAAATAATCTTACGACAAATCCATCAGAAATAGCCAACATTTTCAACGATTACTTTGCTAGTGTGTTTACAGTAGATGATGGTAAAGATCCTAATTTTAAAGACCGAACCTCTGAACTACTGGAAAAGATCTCTTTTACTCCCGATGTTGTCCTTTCAGTCCTAAAAGGTCTCAAAAGTTCAAGCTCCTCTGGTCCTGATGGAATACCAAACATCATCCTAAAACGTTGCGCCCACGGTTTAGTAGCCCCACTCTGTCATATTTTCGATATGTCTCTCAAGATGCGCAGGTTGCCAACAAATTGGAAGATTGCTTGCATTTCTCCAATTCATAAAAAGGGCCCGACAAGCTGCCATTCTAACTATAGGCCAATCTCACTTACAAGTACCTGTTGTCGTGTCATCGGAAAGGTAATCACCAAGAACATTTTGACTTACTTGTCCACGCACAACCTCATCTCCCATCACCAACATGGATTTCTAAGGCACAAATCTACCTGTACAAGCCTGCTTGAATGCGTGTATGATTGGTCATCGTCTCTAGAGAATTGTGAACGTACTGACATCATTTATTTTGATTTTCAGAAAGCATTTGATTCTGTTTCACACACAAAGCTGATGACGAAACTGAAATGATATGGAATATCTGGCGATTTGTTGGCGTGGATTTTCGATTTTCTGAGTTCCCGCACACAGTTTGTTCGCGTTAATGGTCATCGCTCTGGCTCAAGAGAAGTTACTAGCGGTGTTCCACTAGCGTCCTGGGACCAATACTTTTTTTTATATACATTACAACAACCCAGCCTTGATATACATTACAGACAACCCAGCCTTCGAACAAGTTTCAGTCAAGCTCTTTGCAGATGACATCAAAATTTACAAAACATTCCAATCTGGAAATTTGGCTATGCAGGATGCGGTTGACGAATTGGTGTCCTAGAGTGGGATATGGCAGTTAAATTTGGCCCTAACAAAGTGCTTCGTATGCTCCATCTATGGTCTAGCAAGTAAAGAGCTTGATGTACCCGACTACCATATTGACTCTCATCAACTAGAGGTTGTTGTCCACGCAAGGGACCTTGGCGTTGTAATCGAAAATGACCTCAAATTTAAAAAACACATTGACAGTATTGTACATGCGGCATCTGTTAGATTACGGCTGATCAATTTATGTTTCACTACTAAAGATCCAGATCTCTTGACGAGAGCATTTTCCGTGTATGTACGACTACTACTTGAATATTGTTCTTCAGTGTGGAATCCACACCACAGGCATTTTTGATCGACAGACTCGAGAGAGTCCAAAGACGATTCACAAGAACAATTCTTTCTGTTAGTCGTCTCCCTTATTTAACTCGCCTCAACATCCTCGGTCTCAAATCTTTGGAACATCGCAGACTCATTGCTAACCTATGTCTATGCTACAAAATTCTAAATGGTCTTATTGACTCAACTTTGGTCACCAGTTTTGAATCGTCTGGTTACCAGGCCATAAGAGGCCTTGTTATAAACTGAGGTCTGGCCTGCACAAGATCGATACTACCAAGTTCTTCTTTTCCAACCGAATAATAAAATCCTGGAATGCCCTGCCTCACGATGTGGTCAACTCAACATCCTACAGCCGTTTCAGATGTCTGATAAATGAAACCAACCTTTCAACATTTCTAACACCTAATGGTCAGATTTAAATACCCGATGACTTATATGCTTATTTTGCGTATTAGTTTGAATTACTATTCTTCTTATATTTTTGCCGATTTAAATACCCGATGACATATATGTTTATTTTGCGTATTTGTTTGAGTTACTATTTTTCTTATATTTTTGCTTTGAATTCTGTTCGAACGTATGCTTTATGTTGTCCGAACGGTGTTAGTGGCCTACGGGTCCTTCTGTTGGAGAAATAAATAAATAATTAATTATTGTTCACGAGTAACTGTTTAATCCGCAGGACCTCAACATGAAATTCGGTCCAGCTCTCAGATAACTTATAACAGGGGTGCACAACCTTTTTGAGGCCGAGGGCCGAATTGTATGTTCTCAGATAGCTCGAGGGCCGGAAAAAATTCACGTTTTATAATAACAAACTAAATATACTAGTATATGAATTTACGTTAAATATTAACAGCTAATATACAAAAACTGTAAATGAACTACATGTCTTACTACTGTAAGAAAGTATCAAAGTGAGTTACAAAGAAATGAAAACCAGTTTTTTTTATTTTTTTATTTTGCAATTAACAAAATCTAGCTGAGTCCAATCATGAATAGAAACCATTCTAATGTGATGGTTGCGACTGAATGTTTTTTATTATTTTTTTCAATGTTTGGCTCTAGTTCAGTTGTTGCAACCTTTAAAGTGGCAGTGAGATTGCCATCAGTCAAGCTCGATCTCAAACGGTTTTATTCAAATTCATGATAGAAAAAGTCTGCTGACACAAATACGTACTCCGAAACATTGAAAACAACTTTAAAGCCATGTTCTTTATTCTGCCGTATTTGTTTGGACAAAGATATCTGAAGAAGTTCAAAATGTCATTGTCTTTAAAAAGCCGCTTTCAAATCACTGAAGGTCGATGATCTCTAACTGATATTCACCAGGAAATTCGTCCACTGTACAGCCTTAGGGATCACACATAAAATTAAACAATTCTTTACTTTTCCTGAAGTCTTGAAAACGATTTTCAAATTCCTTCTTTAATGTTGCAATTGACTCATGATGTGCTAAAAATTTACATTGGTATTCCTGCTTACAAAGTTGGCACATCTCAAAGTGGACAAGATTCCCTGACTGCAGCTGAGACTGGAAAAGCTGGAGTTTCAATTGAAAAACTTGCAAGTCTTTAAACATATCAAAAATGAATTGACTTTTACCTTGCAGACGTTTATTGACAGTATCTAAATTATGACTTGTGATGTCTGTAAGAAAGGCCAAGTCAGAAAGCCATGTCTTATCAGCAAATACAGCAGTTTCTCTACCTTTCTCATTTAGAAATGTCTCAATTTCTGAACGTAATTCAACAAAGCAAAATCAACACGAAAACCGGGAGATCAATGGAAACCGAACAATGAATAGCAATTATAATAATGGCGGCCGACAGAGTTCGATTCTATTTATAGCCACCCCTCCAGTTTGTTGGGATGTGCTGCACTAAAAGTCGATAGATGCACTAACGAGTATTATAAAAATAAGTATGTTTCAAATTTTTTGAAAACGAATTTGGCTCACGGGCCAGATTTATGTGTTTAACAAAATTATCCCGCGGGCCGGACAAAAATCGTTGGCGGGCCGGAGGTTGTGCAGCCCTGACTTATAAGCTCTACAGAGATAGTTATTAATTACACTTAATTTATACCGGTCCGAGTAATCACTATAATAATTAAGGCAAGAGTTGGTATTAGTCGGTTTAGTATAAACTTTACATGACAACTTTGATTCGGTAAGGGTAATTAACGTGTCAAGAAAATAAAGTTGGCAGTTATCATGTGCTAACTCGTACGTGAAATTAAGCTTAGAATTGGCAATACGTTTATCTTTCAAAGCCATCAATTCGTCTTCATTATTTATCACAACGAAAATATCATCAACATATCGACAAAACAGCACAGGCTTAGGATATTTCTGCTTTTGAAATACGTTAGCTTCAAGATCACCCATATACAAATTTGCAAATGCTGGCCCCAACGGCGTACCCATTGCCACGCCATCTTTTTGTAAATATAAAGTACCACCAGGAGCGCGAAATGGGGTCTCCCTGGTGCATATATATTCAATAATTTTCTTAAAACATCACAAGAAATATCAGGCGGTGACAAATCCGGATGAGAGTATACATACCTACAAATTACATCGATTGTATCGTTAACCGGAACGTTCGTAAAAAGACTCTCAACATCCAAAGAAGCCACTAGAGCTGTACTTGAGAAAGTTTGACTATGTATCAAATCGACGAATTCACATGAACATCTCAAACTGTACGTAGATGGACACTATGGAGATATAAGTTTATTGATAATTTTAGCAATATTGCAAGTAACAGTAGGGCATTGCGAAATAATTGGCCTTAATGGGATATCCTGTTTGTGTATCTTTACATTGCCGTAAATGTAACCAGGTTTAAAATCACCAATTATTTTATCACTTTTGCTTCTTTCTTCTACCAAGAGAAAGAAGCAAAAGATTTTATGCAGGGGGCGCAGATTTTGTGTTTTGTGACCTGGCGCAGAGGACCCTGAGTGGGCCCCTAAAACATCTTGCCCCCTTAAGGTTTTGCTGAAATGACGTCCCTGGTTGTCGTCACTTGCCAAATAAAACTTTACATTAAGGAATAATTGACGGGAAAGCAAGCGGAACGTGAAAACAAGCGGAAACGAGATAGTAAACGGGAACGGGAAAGCAAACGGGAACGGTAGAGCAAGCGGGGAAGGAAACGGGAGCAAGAGAGAAGAACGATAGAAAAACTTTCAAAAACCCCGGGCATTGTACAGTCGATTGCTTTTCGAGATTAATTTTTTAAATTGTCATAATTTTGTACATTAAACTCTTAGTAAAAACCCAAAATAATTTAAAAAGCAAAACAACGTTTGCTGGGTCAGCTATTATATATATATATATATATATATATATATATATATATATATATATATATATATATATATATATATATATATATATATATATATATATATATATATATATATATATATATATATATATATATATATATATATATATATATATATATAACTCAAATACCACAAATACCACTGACTGACTGACTCATCACGAAATCGCAAAAACCACTGAACGGATTGTAATGAAATTTGGAACATATCTTTCTCTTGAGTTTTAAGTGCTCATTAAGAAAGGGTTTTGAAAAATTTGGCCTGGATCGCCTTATTTCGAAGAATATACAATGCGTAATCTGTTAGTATTGAAAACGCGTCGGGGTGGGTAAAATGCTGACCGCTGACTTATTAATTAAATAAATATTAACAAAAATATAGAATTTTTTTGTTATTTTATTTATTAATAATAATTACAATTAAAATTCAACCAAACACGTTATTTACTGAATCTTGGTTATTTATTAAGCCAAATAGTTTCGGATGTTGGGTGACGATTTTTTTTTCATTATATGAAACATTTAATGTTAACAAAAAATTTAGAAATTTTTTTTATATTTAATTGTAATTTTAATTGTAATTTTATATAAATACATATTTACAACTGAAATTCAACCGATTACGTTATTTACTGAATCGTGGTTATTTATTTTTAATAGTTGCGGTAATTGGTAATTGCGTAATAGAATTCATATTTAGTTTACGTAACAACTAACAACTAATTGTTCGGGGCTTGATATTTTTCGGTACGGCTTGTGAGCAGCGTTCTAAAATGCAAACTTTCTTCATATAATTCTTGCCCATCCACATCACATCTGTAGGTTTTTCCAAATTTTTCACAACGATCTTTTAAGTAGCTTGTTTCGGCTTTAAAACACAACCCTTCCATATCAAGAAAAAGCCAAATTTTTCATCAATTTCTTGTAAACGAACGTTTCTACTTTTTAATTCATTGAATAGACGGTTGACAGTTCCTTCCATAACTTTTTTTCATTTTATTCTTTAGCTGATAAACCAGCATTTCTCGATGTTTCGCCATCCATTCTTTTCTTTCTTCTTTGACGTCTTTCAAATTCAATTTCCTATTCATTGCCAATTCGAATTTATTCTTTCAGTGAATCACTAACTAACACTTCTTTTTCATCATGAAAGAATTTTGGAAAACTTTTAAATTTAAAGCTGCTTCATGAAAGTTTATTTTAGTGTCCTGCAGCCTCCTTTTGAACGTGGTCAATACGAATTAAATACAAATTTATACAAAACCCTGCAACGCTAGAAAGTCATATGTTAATATTCGATTATAGAGTTGCTTTGCGTCGCTTTTAGTTTCACTAGTCGCGTTTTCATTGTCCGTTATGTTCTGGAAAATGTCCACTATTTGCTCGAGCTATTTGTTAACAGGTTTTACTGATTCCGTTTTTGCACTCCACCTGGTATCGGAGTTAGACCCCTCAGCCGCCTTAGTAACCGTTTCACGGCCGGCTTGGCACGTTTTGCGGCCTAATTTACGGCGAGCCGAGAATTTTGCGGCCGGCGGCGGCTAACTGTTTTTGTGGCCGGCGGCGGCTTAATTCTCGGCTTATATGTAAATTTACCACTTGGCAATCAGAAGTTTCAAAACGCAAAATTGTGAAAATTTTAGATGCCCTAAACAAAACTTTAAATCACTATTTTTCCTAAAGTGTTTCAATATCACCCATCATTAGTAGTGATTTCAACTCAATAAAATTATAAGTCACACCCCTGTCCACTATTTTTTTCAAAAGTTTGTCCAACTAATGCCAACTGGCAAATATCATAATTCTAAATCATATATACTCATGTCCTTGAATAAAATATCAGTTTTTCAAAAAACTAAAGCGCTGAACAAAATTTCAAAGTCAAATCTTTTTTAGTTTTTTATAGTATATATATATATATATATATATATATATATATATATATATATATATATATATATATATATATATATATATATATATATATATATATATATATATATATATATATATATATATATATATATATATATATATATATATATCATTGTAGTCAATTTAGACTGACATTATATATTGCAAGCTATCATGTAGAAAAAATTTATTTTATTCAGTTTAGAAGGGCAAAAGCTTGATCGCTTCCCATTGCAGATTAACCCTGCCACAGAATTGGGACATTTTATTTTTGTTCATAGGTTAAATTTTGACTGTGATTACTTTTGAAACCATAATCGGCCATTTTACAAAATGGCCGATTATGGTTTCAAAACGCGTATTTTGCGTTATCGGCCATTTTACAAAATGGCCGATAACGCAAAATACATCATCAAAATCAAATCATACAAGTGGATTCATGTACTACTGTACTAGCTTTAAAAGGTTTTCATTACCAGCATCATCCCACCCACGGGGAGAAGAGTCTTTAACTTTCTGTGATTTTTCGAGTTATTTTTTATATTTTTCAAAGGTTTTAATATAAAAAAATATTTCTTTTGAAATTTTTTTCAAGTAAAAGTGACTTAAGACTATTTAGCTATTAATTCAAGTTCATAATTAACATTTGAACTGAGTTATGTCTAGTATTTTACCTACTATAAGAACTTGTAAACGCCACACCCACCACCAAATTTGAGGCAAACAATTGGATTCATGTACTATTGAATCTCCTCTAAAAAAAAGTCCACATAACCACCCTCCCCCACCGGGGTAGAGCTGGGTCTATAGCCAGCCTAAGGTTTACAAGATACAAAGAAGCAAGCTGCTACAGTATGGGATAGGTCATAACAATATCTGTCCAATAGGAGAGTGGATTTGCTAAATACTTTGCTATTAAATCTTCACCAATAATAGTGCTTGCTAGATATCCATCGAGCTCAAGTTGTAATTTTTCTGCATCTGATCTTTTTGCTAAAGTTGCATTGTCATTGACAGCCAGAACTTGTAATGCGCGAAAACCATATGGCTGTAAAGTTTATGATTTTGATTGTGGCTATGAAGAAATAATTAATTTAAAAAAATTTTAATTAAAAATTTTTAAAATCACGGCTAGCCCCGATTTTTGCGGCTGGCGAGGCTATTGAACACTGCGGAAATAGCGCTATATAAATAATTGATTGATTGATTGATTGATTAATTTTTTTGTGGCCGGCTTGCAGCTTAGCCCCGATTTTCGCGGCGGCTTCGCACGTTCGCGGCTCGGCTCGGCCGGCTAAACCGGCGGCTGAGGGGTCTAATCGGAGTCAGGCTTTAAAGCCACAGGTACAACAGCTTTGAGCATTTCTCAACGCTGGATTGAGCGAGAGAAGAAAACATAAAGGGCATCGATGGTTCCGAAAAAAGTTACCATCATTACTTCTTCTTTATTGATAAACATATTTATATCTATAAAAATATTTTTTTAATTTTCATTTGCGTATTTAAACGTTAGGCCCTTTTTTGCGCCCCTCTTCAGGTGGCGCCCATGGCACGTGCCATGCCTGCCATACCTTAGTTACGCCTCTTCCGGGCACCTTCGCTAGTATATATATATATATATATATATATATATATATATATATATATATATATATATATATATATATATATATATATATATATATATATATATATATATATATATATATATATATATATATATATATATATATATATATATATATATATATATATATATATATATATATATATATATATATATATATATATATATATATATATATATATATATATATATATATATATATATATATATATATATATATATATATATAGTTCCCGCTCGCTCTCCCGCTCCGCTCAATTTTTTTCACTATAACTGTCTCCCATTGCCTCTCAAGCTTGTGTGAAAATTGCATTACGATCGGATTAATGGTGTAGCAATGCCTAAAGCACTTATATACTTACTAAATAATCTTATTTATAAATATACTAGCGGAGTTACCCGGCGTTGCCCGGGTTTCTTAGAGGTTTTTCTAATGTTTGTCTCTTTCTCTCCCGTTTCCTTTCCCACCTGCTTTCCCACTCCTGTTCGCTTTCCTGTTTTCGGTCGTTTTCCCGCTGCCGGTCGCTTTCCCGCTGCCGGTCGCTTTCCCGCTCCCGGTCGCTTTCCCGCTCCCGGTCGTTTTCCCGCTCCCGGTCGCTTTCCCGCTCCCGGTCACTTTCCCGCTCCCGGTCACTTTCCCGCTCTCGGTCGCTTTCCCGATCCCGGTCGTTTTCCCGTTATATATATATATTGCGAATAAACTGTGGAATCAATAGCTTTTCGTTTAGGTGGCATAATTAATTCGATAGAAAGATTTGAAATTTGAAATTGTATTTTTTTCAGCCAATTTTCAATATATGACGATGTTTTAAAGGAAATAGTTTTGTACTTTATATATATATATATATATATATATATATATATATATATATATATATATA
This sequence comes from Erpobdella octoculata, assembly GCA_963978895.1. NCBI lineage: Eukaryota > Metazoa > Annelida > Clitellata > Hirudinida > Erpobdellidae > Erpobdella > Erpobdella octoculata. Next base: position 11,696,003 of record OZ022239.1, read on the forward strand.
TATATATATATATATATATATATATATATATATATATATATATATATATATATATATATATGTCTCAACTTCAGACTCGAACCCACGACTGTCGGATCGGCAACACCGCCTCGCATCATGCCAACTACCTTACCATCTGTGCCACTTCCACCGCCAAAAACAGTGGTTGTTAAGCGCTTTTGTTGGGGTATGTTGAACACAACACTCGAGCATTGATTCGTACCCATTCATGTCGAGTGTTGTGTTCAACATACCCCAACAAAAGCGCTTAACAACCACTGTTTTTGGCGGTGGAAGTGGCGCAGATGGTAAGGTAGTTGGCATGATGCGAGGCGGTGTTGCCGATCCGACAGTCGTGGGTTCGAGTCTGAAGTTGAGACATGTATATTTGCGTTATTTCGTGGTGGATTGTACGCCATCCAAGTTTCTGATATATGTGGCTCGTAAAAACATATCAACGCTATGTTTCCTTATAATATATATATATATATATATATATATATATATATATATATATATATATATATATATATATATATATATATATATATATATATATATATATATATGTATATATATATATAGATATATATATTAATGTAAAATCGCTGTTTTTACAATAGGTTTTCCCATTGATAGACGTTAAAGGACTTCGAATAACTATTATGGACATTATTATTAAACCAGAAGGTATAACTAGCCGTAACAAAGCTTCATTTATTATTTTCCAATAAAACATCAAAACCATTCTATTAAGCCCGGTATACGATTTGGTGATATCGTAACATTGGTGTCAGAATTGGGATACAAGAATGGTTTTGAAATCATTGGATGAGCTTTGGGCGAGTGAAATGAAAGACGAGCTGGAGAAACGTGGCCTGAGCGATACAGGTAAAAAGGACGAACTTATGGAACGCCTCTTAGCCGCGTTAGTGAATGATGGCTATGGGCCTGACGACGACGAATATCTATTCGACATTGACGAGGAAGCTGTGGTCAAGCGAAGGAAATTAAAAAACAAATTGCTGGAGGAAGAAAGACAACGAGCGAAAGAAAACATGGCAGCACAGAAGAAGACAGGAGAAGGAATGATTCTTGGCCACGGAAACAAAGTGGCAGCAGCCGGTACAACTGTTGAGAGTTTGGTCGCAGGGTTGGCTGAGGCAGTGGTGGACACGGTTCTGGACCAGCGGGCTGCTGGTGATGTGGGTTGCTGCGGCGAAACCCAATTTGAACTGGAGTCCACCAGCTGTGTCTCAGAGCATGTGACGGATGACGGCCGTACAGACTGCACAAGTCAGGTGGGTCATGATGATGAGCCTGTCAAAGACGGTCATGATAAGGAACCTTGCAAAGATGCTCAAGATGAACCATGCAAAGATGGTGACAGTGATACAGTCGGTTTGGACGTCAAAAACCAAACTAAAGAAGATGAGGAAAATGTTGAAAACGAAATACAAAACGATGAGGATGAAAGTGACGATGATGATTATAATAATGGCAATAACAACTATGGCTTTCACCCATACAGCGACGGTTCTGAAACGGAAGCCTCCATAACAGACGACGGCACCGAATATTCAGGGTCAGATTTTAGTGAAGAATCTGACTCGGATGAAGCAACCGAGGATTTAGAAACGGACGAAACTCCAATGGAAAAATACGTCAAAGTTAACTTGACAAGAAAAGAAGACACTGATTTGAGAGACGATGGCGATAATTTGAAGAAAGATCCGCTGGACGATACGAAAGTTGACACCGACGAAAGAGCCGAGTTGGAATGTGAAAAGAAAACGTTCGATTGTAGCTTGGAAGTAAACAAACATGACGGCGATGAATTTTTCCAAAACAACAATAGCAATGCAGCAAGCAAAAACTCTGGAAAAAATGAGACAAGAACAGAGAACGGTACCGAGGGTTTTAAATCAGATGAATCCACAGAAGATTCTAGATCAGATAGACTAAGAGTCATTGTAAAATCAAATAACAGTTTGATGAAGGGATTTATTGGATTTATGGAACGACGTGTTTTCGAAAAACCTTTTGAAGAATTTCTTGAGAAAGATCTAAAGGATGTGAAGGAAGAAGAAAAAGCAGACAATTCCGATAAACCGTGCAAAGATGTTCAGGACGATGCATGCAAAAAAGGCTGTGATGAACCGTGCAAAAATGGCGACGATGAGCCAAAGAAAGATTCTGTTGATGAGCCAAAGAAGGACTGGAAGAAACTGTGTCAAACGGTCAAGAGACTTGACCATGTTGTTTGCGAATTGCGGTCAAAGCCACGAGTAAAGATCAAGGTATTTTGGTGTTCGTGGCCGAGTCGCATTTCTTAAAAGCGATATGCTGTTCGGGACGAACAGAATTAAGAAGGGGGTAATAATGTAAAATCGCTGTTTTTACAATAGGTTTTCCCATTGATAGACGTTAAAGGACTTCGAATAACTATTATGGACATTATTATTAAACCAGAAGGTATAACTAGCCGTAACAAAGCTTCATTTATTATTTTCCAATAAAACATCAAAAACCATTCTATTAAGCCCGGTATACGATTTGGTGATATCGTAACAATATATATATATATATATATATATATATATATATATATATATATATATATATATATATATATATATATATATATATATATATATATATATATATATATATATATATATATATATATATATATATATATATATATATATATATATATATATATATATATATATATATATATATATATATATATATATGTGTGTAGTTCCCGCTCGCTCACCCGCTCCGCTCCGCTCATTTTGTGACGGATTTCAAATATTTTTTTTTATATTTGATTCCTCTTGACTCTCAAGGTTTCATTACGATCGGATGAATGGTGTAGCAATGCATAAAGGCCATTAACATACAAACATTCATTTATATATATATATATATATATATATATATATATATATATATATATATATATATATATATATATATATATATATATATATATATATATATATATATATATATATATATATATATATATATATATATATATATATATATATATATATAGATGACAATTTGGCTATGTAGGAGAAAAACCTCTCCAACAAAAGCATTTTTGTAATTTTCAGCGTGTTTCTAAAACATTTTGGAATTTTAATTATGATGTAAAATAAAATAAAATAAACTGAAAATTGTACTATATATATATAAACCCAATTTTTATCAAAAATTTTCTTTGGGCTCAATTAAGCCCCAAGACCCCACACAATTTTGGGAAGAAAAAAGAATAAACGGGAGAAAGAGAATATGAAAGAAGAGGCGAAGAGAATAAAAATAAGAAGCTTGGCCTCGCCTGCAAAAATTTTTGCGGGCGCCCATGACCAACAGTGCTTATGTACTGTACGAGCATTCAAGATTATTGCGTTGCAAAATCCAAATTTACTTTGCGTAACAAAGTTTGAAGAGAATTGTGAGCAATTTTTAAAAATCTGCTATTTATTTTACGTTTCATATTCAAAAACCCCAGTGGCTTAGCGTGAGGTTAAACTTCATTCCTCCCCCTTTCTCCAAAAAAATTAACGGAGGAAGGGGCAAAAAAAGAAAAGGCGAGAGGAGGAGAAAACAAAAAAAACGAGATAAAACCCTCGGGTAACTTTGCTAGTTACATTAATAGTTTAAAAAATGCATTTGATTGACTTTATTATAAAAAAAATTCCAAACGTTGTTATGATTCTTCTTTGCAATTTTCTTCAACATGACCTCCTGTTATTTCTATCTAAAACACAATTTTTGGTGCTACTTCTTCAACTTTTTTTAGTTGTATAATTGTTCTGGTTCTTCTTGGTTATCATCATTGGTCGTATTATGACTATCTTGGTCATTTCTATCTAAAACATAATTTTCTGCAACCTCACTATTGTTTCTGTTTTCTTCTAAATGTTCTGGCTCTTCTTGGTTATTATCATTGGTCGTATTATGACCATTTTGCTCATTTCTATCCAAAACATAATTTTCTGCAACCTCACTATTGTTTCTGTCTTCTTCTAATTGTTCTGGTACTTCTTGGTCATGGGTCGTATTATGATCGTCTGGGTCATTTCTATCTAAAACAACATTTTTTGCAACCTCACTATTGTATCTATCTTCAAAATGTTCTTGTTTTTCTTGATTATCATCAATGGTCGTATTATGACCATCTTGGTCATTTCTATCTAAAACATAATTTTTTGAAACCTCACTATTGTTTCTGTTTTTTTCTGAGTGCCCTTGTTCTTCCTGGTCATGAAGGGTGAGGGCGAGTTTCGGTCTTTTCGTCTCTTCAGGTTCACTATCGTTACTGCTACAAACTGATGGGTCGATGTCAAAAAATCTTTTACGTTTCTGAACATTTGTAGCAGGAGCTGTCACTTTATGCGATTGCTTGAAAGCATATTCCAGTGCTTCATCTAGATTTTGCCCCATCATTATCTGATGATGTTGATTACAACTGGAATTTTCAGAGTTATTATTTTCTTTTTTTCTGTTTTTTTGTTTTTTTTCTCCTTTTTTTTCTTGCATCAGTCTCTCTCTTTCAGGTGCCTTTTCTATCCAATCTTTTAATTTTTTTTCATTGTTTATATCTCTTAATCTCCTTCCATTCAAAGCCCTGCACGCATCTTTATTGGTTGTTTTTTGTATTTGAGAACCAATCGTTCTAAGCATTGAGCCAAACCCTCCTTTCCCACCAAGCAATCTTGGATTAAGTTTATATGTTTTACCAGCTTCTACTTTTGCATCTCGTTCAGCAATTTTGCCATTCACGGTGACATAAAAATCAGCTGACAATGGCAGGTTGAGAAAGCTTGCAAAGTATTCTTTCAGTGAGACTGTCTGGGAGACTGTTTCATGGCTCTCAATAAAAAATGTTAAACTTGAATTATTAATAATCATTTTAAAAATCTCTAAATCTAGTTTTGTAAATATAACTGAAATTTTGAAAATCTAGAATTCTGAGAGCTTTGATTCGAGGAAATAGATACATACATACATATATATATATATATATATATATATATATATATATATATATATATATATATATATATATATATATATATATATATATATATATATATATATATATATATATATATATATATATATATATATATATATATATATATATATATATATTTCACATAGCGAGGAATTAAATTTTCTTCTAAACATGCTCTATTAAATACAACTCTCCATTTTAGGTTGACGAATTTTTTGCAAAACACTTCTAGGCTGCGTTTTTTAACTACAAAAAGACTACGACTATTAATGTTCATCTTTTATTTAAATCGCCAACTGGCCAGTTTCGACATTTTGTCATCATCAGGGCGATTATAAACAAACTAAAATGAATAGTGATGGGTAAAAACAAAAAGACTCAATTTTAGTAATTTAAAAAATGAGATACAATTTATACAGGATATTTAAATGGTTGAAAAAGAGAAGTAATAAATATATATATATATATATATATATATAGTTCTCGCTCGCTCACCCGCTCCGCTCCGCTCATTTTGTGACGGATTTAAAACAAAAATTCCCCTCGACTCTCAAGGTTGTGTGAAAATTTCATTACGATCGGATGAATGGTGTAGCAATGCATAAAGGACATGAATATATACATATATACAAACATTCATTTATATATATATAGATAGATAAGTCCGCGGTTTGTTTTACCCACCCACGACGCGTTTCAATACATTTCGTTACGCATTGTATATTCTTCGAAATAAGGCGATCCAGGCCGAACTTTTCAAAACCCTTTCTTAATGAGCACCTAAAACTAAAAAATACCTAAAAAGACACTTAAAAGATATGTCTCAAATTTCATTACAATCCGTTCAGTGGTTTTTGCGATTTCGTGATGAGTCAGTCAGTCAGTGGTATTTTAGTTATATATATATATATATATATATATATATATATATATATATATATATATATATATATATATATATATATATATATATATATATATATATATATATATATATATATATATATATATATATATATATATATATATATATATATATATATATATATATATATATATATATATATATATATATATATATATATATATATATATAGATTATTCACTCTCTCTCCCCTCTTTTTTCTACGCTCTCTAACATTTGATCCCCACAGACAAACTAACAAACAGAGAGACGAGTGAAGTTAAATAAAAGCATTTAAAAAATTGAGATCCGTCACAAAGTGAGCGGGAGAGCAAGCGGGAACGGAAAATCGACCGGGAAAGGGAGAAGCGACCGGAAACGTGACATACTCTGCCCTATAGCGTCAGGGACCTAACACTGAGTCTTCCTGTCTTCAAAAAATGACTTAAATTTTTTCTTTTTAACTCGCCTAATTAATCGAAATTGTAATAGCTACTTTGGCTCCCCGCGCAGAGCGTTTTTGCAACAGTTCTCATTGTAAGAAGACGCTATATAAATCTGTATTACATTACATTACATCATGGCTATATAAGTCTGCACGCGAACACACGCATACAACAATTCGGTAAAAGGAGCACACACACAGCATTAGAGTATAAAGTCTGACACGAGCACCCGTACATGATGTCGGTAAGCCTGCACGCAAGCACATACACATACGAACACAAACGACATACCGAAGTCTGCAAGCGGGCAATTAGCCGACTAATTTGCAAACCTATTGCATTTTTCATTTGTTGGTTTTTTAGAACATAAATACGACATTTTCAAATTAAAATTAAATTTGTTAGAAACGTTTAAAGCCTAATAGAATGCACTTTATGAAGAGCAAGTCTATATTACAAGTTTCAGATTGACTGGATGAAAGGAAGTTTGTTAATTTTCATATGCCTACAAGCAAGCTGACAGTATAGGATTTTGAGCTTTTTCATTTTATCACATTTTTGCAGCACGCCAGTTATAGCCTAAATGCAAATTTTTTTCCATAATCAGTAGGTGTATATGAGGCAGAAGTTGGCTGCGCAGCTGGCGATCCCCGAACTATGGTGCAAAAACAATTTCATGCATTGGGGTTGTGCTATAGATCGTTAGAAAGGTATTTAAGAAAGAAATATAATGGTGTAAAAATAAATTTAATATTGCAAAAAATAAAAACGTTATAGGCAAAAAACCGTCGCCGTCCCTATGTAAATGTACGGAGAGGATTTTTCACTTATATTAGATATTTGGACAAGTTACCATGATCGCTACAGTAATCTGCACAAGGACATAGAGGAGAATGCTTGCATGTTCGCCATACAGACATTACCCGTGTCTTAATTTTAAAAATTTGCTGCTTTGCATGATAAAATACCTACACAAAAATACTTTGCTTAATATCCATTAAAACCTAATGAAAAATTCGTTAAGAAAATGATAAAAACTTGTTGTTGAAGACTTTATTCTCCAAGCCCCCGCAGGCTTTGCCCCTGAACCCCACCAAAAAACAGGGACAGTACGTCTTACATATACATACTGCACACGACCTACTTAAGATTCTTTCTGCTTACGTCAGTTTTTATTAACCTGTCGATGGCATCTCGGCAGCCCCAACACTGCCTCAGACTAAAAAACGAATCCTATTTGATCAAACTCTTCATTCTGATATGAATCTCCCTTTCACTTTTCTCAGGCATTCAGAGGCAAGAATACAAGAAAGTTCCAATTCTAGATCTAACATTATACCTGAGTAACGTCTGCTGAATCGTGGACATCATGAAATTTGGAATGCAACGAATTCCCAGTTTCATAGGATACATTTCTTGCATAAATTGAGAAAGTCAGGTTTATCCATAGGATTTAAGCACTTCAAGATGCTTGAACACAAAATATATAGATATTTGCATGATTTTAGCACAAGTGTACAGCATGAAAATATTAATCAATAAGCTAGTCATACATAAACAAATACAATTTGAGTATCATGACCGGCAGATACAATCCTTTTACATTATAAAACCAGGGAAAACCATAAGCCAGTCTCAATTAAAATTTAAATTTAAAAAAAGCAAAACAAAATATGTAACCAGCCTAAAATAACAGCTTTTAACAATTTTTTTTCTTAAATGCAGCAACTGGCATCTTCACTGCTTCCTTCAATCGCTTTATTTTCAACGACAACAGAATCTTTCTCAAACTTTTGCTCTGCCTCTTCAAGTTCGTCTTCCTTGGTTTTATTATCTGCCTCTAATTTTGTCTTTTTGGTATCCTGAATAATACTACTATCATCGCTGTCACTGCCATCCAAGTCTATGCCAAACAAATTCTTTGATTTCATAGGCTTGGCTTTCACAGGTTCAGCTTTTCTTTTCTGAGGAAGTCGCATAGCTGAAAGTGAATTATTCATTTACATTAAAATTATATTTTTTTTAAATATAAAAATAATTATTCCATGGTACTTACCATATTCCACTGCATCTTCAACATTTTCTTGAATAATTTTTAATTCTTGACTGTAATTTGAGCTACTGGTAACAGTAACAGCAGGATCTGTTTCTGTGATCTTTTTCTGTTTCTTCTTTTCCTGTTTCTCCTTCTCTCTTTCAGGAGCTTTTGTGATCCATTCCTTTAACCTGGCAGAAAAATAAAAAATTAAGGTTTTTATTTTTATTTTTATTTCAAAAACAATATAGTTTTCCATGCAGCAATGGGAATTTCAGAACATTTGCCTGGTGGAAAATTTGCTGGATAAACTTCTCATCTAGAGATTATTTTCTTTTTAATAAAAGCAGGCATGCACATTAATAACTGTCATTAAGAGAAAAAAATTACTTTTTTTCGTTATTCACATCTCGGAGTCTTCTTCCACTCAAATCTCTGCAGGCCTCACGATTTGTGGTTTTCTCAATCTGAGCTCCAAGTGCCCTAAGCATCGAACCAAAACCTTAAAAAAATAATTTAAGTATATTTGAAATACACGCAATTCAATTTAATTATTAGGGACTAAACGAAGTGCATTTTATGCCGAAGCCCGAAGATTTCCGAACAGCTTCAGCCAGAGCCGAAGCCAAATATTCGTGCCGGCAAAAAAGGAGGGGCGCCACAGAATTTCTTAACAGCCAAGGCAGACTGTTGATAAGTATACTTCTGGCTTTCTAATATTTAATTAGATCTTTTGGAAGAGAGTGCCATGGAATACATGCTTCTTTTATGTACTGCCTAGAACAATAAGGTTCGCTTGTTTGTTATTATCGTCATCTTTTATTTATTTGTTTAATTACTTCAGCCAATCTCATTTACTGATTTATTAAAAGTCCACCCACACAATATCATATGGTTCGTATGCATGACTACGTTCGAAGTTGTACTCGACCTGTTACGTGGGCATTCCCGATTTTGGTGGGTACTCAGGACAGGAGATTAAATTTCAAATTAAACATTAAAATTTGTTTTTTCTCACACTAAATAACATAAATTATTTGTGAATTCAACAAGTTTAAGATTTGTGGAAAGGTTGTTTCATCATTCGGCTTCGGCAACGTTTTCAAGCCGAGGTCCTAATGTCTAAACTTCGGGCTGAAGCGAAGTTTGTTTAGTCCTTATTAATTATAAATATTAAAATTAATTTAAAATTACCTCCTTTACCACCAAGAATCCTTGGATGGAGTCTGTAAATTTTACCAGGTTGTACTTCTTCATTGTTATTTACAATCCTTCCATCAACAGTCATATAAAAGTCCAAAATTGAATATGGAAATATCTGCACATGCAAAAAATTATATTTAAAAAAAAGGAATTGTTTAAAGTGACCCACAATAAAATATATTATAGCACATTTCAAAGCTGCTGTTACAACACATGTGAAAATGAAGCATATATTTATCCCAACCTCACCCTTGCTCTGCAAATTAAACAAAAGCCAGTGTAACTTCAATAAGAATGGACATAATTTGCACACTATTGGAGTACAAAATAAGTCAATGGAGAGATTGAAGTCTTAAAATAAATAGTAGACAGAGAAAGTTCTCAGTAAAAATAATATTGAAAAAAAAATTAAATTAATAACTGTTAGACAATGAGGTTTAAAAAAGATTTATGACTCCTTACCATCTTAGTAAAGAGAAAAGCAAAGAGAAAAAATCCCTAATAATAAGTGAAAGTTAATTTTAAAAATTAAAATACTATTAAAAAAGATTTAAAAACACGCTTTATTTAAATGCACTAAAAAAGGATAAAATAGTTTTCTTACGAACATAAAGCTAATAAGATAACCAATGTTTAATATTACAAATAAAAACATGGAACGTATAATATTCTGAATCATTTTGAATTATCCCATTTATTAAAAAATTTACAGATGAATTAATTTGTAATCAATTTTTGAATTCTAGGCCAAAATCTCATACTGAACTCCCTACAGGCCTACCATATTGTTTTTCTTTTTTAAAATCAAACCACTCACATAATAACAATATAACTTATATATTCTGAATCTTTTTGATTTATCTTATTTGTTTTAAAAAAATAAAAAAAGGGTATGGAGGAATTAATTTTTAATAGATATTTGAATGCTAAGCCAAAATCCCATACTAAAGTATACCTACCATATTGTTTTTCTTTTTTCACAACCAAACTACTCGTCTAGTAACAATAAAACTTATATATTCTGAATTCTTTTGATTTATCCTATTTAATAAAAAAGTTTATGGAATGATTATTTTTGTGGCAAACTTCACACACCTAAATAAAACTATGAAAACTTTGGCTTATAAGAAAGTCAACTACTAAAAAATCTACTTTGCCATGGAATAATTAATAGTCAGCATCAAATTCAATTTTTTTAAATTTTCTGTTGTGCCGGTATGGTTCTTTTTGCCAGTACCGGTATTTCCGAACCAAAAACCGGTAGTACCGGTACTGGTATAATGTCAAAAGCCTGAAAATGGCTAAAAATAAGGATCCATATGAGCGCACGACAAATGGGTGGATGGACATTTAGGCGGACGACACATAGGCGCATGCAACTTAAGCTTATGCAATGTAATGTAAATTTATGCTTATGCAATGAAAAGCTTAAAAATGGACATTCTAGTAATATTTACTAATTAAGGATGCTTCAAAAAATTTGTAATTTAAAGGATATAATAAAACTTTGTTGAATAATTATGAGTAGATTTGGTGAGGGGTGGCATTATAGCCTTCAGTCACTGCACTGTTCCTGTGTCACCATCCAATTCTCTGGTTATTCATGGATGGTATCAAACGGGACATGCAACAGCAGAAAACAAAGTTCTTGCAAGGCGCGAACGGAACTGATAACTTATCCTTGAAGAAGTATTGCACAATAGACGACAGTGTTTGGCATGCCGAAGCTGCATATGGACGTGCAGAAATCCTCACATATCTGCAAGCTATTGCTCATCTATCACATGCTTAGTTGTTGATTTTATGTATGTACTGAATGTAACAGTTTAAATAAAAATTATTACAAACTTCTGCTTTTTTTCTGTCGTTGTTTATTTAAGTTTATTTTAAGACAGAAAAAAAAAGTTTCTTGAAAGCTTTAATGTTTACAGACAAAAGACCAAGCGGTAGTTACAGAAAAATTGATCCATAAAACCAATAGACTACAATTTTAAGCTAAATTAAATTTTAAGTGGATCAAAAATCAGTATATTAACAGCCAAATTGTCGTTACCTAAAAGTCGCTTTGCTTTAATAATAAAGAATCAGTTTTTCATTATTAGGACTAGGACCATGGTAAGCTTTTATCATCATGTTATTTTTATACTAGCCCATCCTGCTGCTGTAGGTTTTTCACTCATTTGTCTTTTATGCGAAACCGGTATTTGCCAGTATTGCCGAAAACCGGCCGGTATACTGGCACAGCCTTAATTGGCTTAATTATAATTATACTTTATAATTCTGCTATATTCTTACTAGTTGTTGGTGTGATTTATTCAAATTTGTTGTTTTTCTGTGCAAATAATTTTCGAACCCGATTCAATCATCTTATTTCATCCTGTAATGTCACTTTTTGAATTATTTGATTTCGTTTGTTTATGTTTAGTTTAGTATTAGTATATAAGAGTGTTTAGTTACTAAACTTTAGTAACTAAAACTTTAGTTTGACCTGAAATTTAACACTGCCAAATAAAACCCTTAGAGTTTTAGAGTTGACTATTATAAAAGATAGATTCTGATGATTGATGATAAAAAAAATAAATACGAACCGATTTCTGTAATATACGTTCTTTTAAATCTGAAGTTGACATCGCATCGTCTTGACCATCGACTTTTAACATCAGATTATAATCTTTCATTTTGAAAAACAAACAATATATGAAAATTTAACAAATAACTGTTATTTAATAACAGTTCTTGAATTAAATTAAGTACGCCGCGACAATGATGAGTGAAAAGCTGAGAAAAAACAAACAACAGATTTAGAAATGGGTAAAAAGTAAAAGGTTTTTATTTAACTTTAGTTATTTTTATAGTTGTGGTTATTTTACTTTAGAAAATTTTAAAAAATTTTAATTAAAAAGTCAATTTATATGCAATTATTTTATGCAACGTAAACATTAAACAAATCGATTTTTATAGTTGTGGTTATTTTACTTCAGAAAAATTTTAAAAATTATAATTAAGAAGTCAATTTATATGCAATTATTTTATGCAACGTAAAAATTAAAAAAATCGATTTTTCGAACCAGCTCTCAGGGCTGATCTACTGATCTACTGAAGTTACCAATAGGAATTTGAATTGTTTTTTCATTTTTAATGAGGCTTAATGTCACTAACTTCTAAGCCACAGGTGAAATTCTGCCAACGCTTTGACTGGATTGTATAATGGACAGCGACGGGTCTAGAGGAGGGGGCCTGCGAGCAGTGGCGTAGAAATGGGGGGGCGGACGGGACAAATGCCCCAGGCGGCAATCAGGAGGGGGCGGCAAAATTGAGGTCATGAAAAAAGTGACCCGACCTTTATAAAAAAATAAAGAAAAACGTTTAAAGAGTCGATTCTTTTGCTCACAACTAAAATCACTCATCTTAGACTCACTGTATTCCATGCAAATACGGTCATTCAAACTAATTTCCATGTTTACACACAGACACAGATAGTTTACGGCTGTTAACACACTACTTTTCATCATTTTTAGAGAACGTTACAGCCACACCCCTATTTACACTCTCACATAAGCCTACTATCAGACCCACACAAACTATCTGCGTCTTCGCTTTTCCGTGATGGCCAGTAAGAGAACTTGGAGACAAGAGGTGATGCCGGGTGTCTTTTAACAAGCATTCTGAAATAGATTAATGACTCACAGAAGTACTTACAAACTCGTGGCCTAGGACTTGATGCCTGTGCATCAAAGATGCAGTCGTTCTTGTCTTTCCTGGCCAAAGAGAGCGATTATGTTGTTTTAGAGGCTCATGCTGCAGCTTTTGAGTTTTGTGAAAAAATGGATATTCCCATGGAAAGACGAATATGGAAGAAGTAACGCCTGCCTGAAAAAGAGACAGCAGATATAAGACTGACTATGCAACAGGAAAAGCGGATGGAACACCTTGAAGTGATGGATCGACTCACGGCCGAAATTTCGAGGCGTACGCAAAAGCTCCGCAATCTTAACATTCACTTTGGCTTTCTGAAAGCAGCCTATCTTCTAGACGTAAATAATAATTCTGCCATGAAAGAGAATGTTAATTGTGTGACAAATTATTGTAATGGTTTTGTAACAGAAAGTCTACGTACTTTTTCTTTTTTGGCGGCGAACGTTTTCTGTAGAATGAAATGTTCAGAGCACTAATATCAAATAAGGAATATGAAATCGACTGACTTACTTCAAGAGATAAAACGAATTTAAACACATGTAAAGAGCTTATCCGACACAACGGAAGAAGACGTTTCACAGTTTGGATCTTTGGAGATGCTGCAGTGGATTGTGAAGTGGACTCTTATTGAATGCTTACCAAATCTCACTATTTTCCTTCGCATTTTCCTTACGATTGGTGTCTCCGTGGCAAGTTGCGAACGCAGCTTCTCTAAGCTAAAGCTTATAAAAACGTTTCTCCGATCAACCATGACTCAGAAGCAGCTTAAAAATTTGGCTATTATTCTTTCCATAGAAAAAGAAGCTGCTGGAAAACTCGATGCTGATGAAATCTTGAAGGATTTTGCAGCCATTAAAGCAAGAAAGATATGATGCTGTACTCTTTCATTCCAGTATATTGCGTTCTTATATACTATTCATGCTTACAATACTATGTACTTTGGTTTAATAACTTCTATTTGGCCAGTTCATAACCAATAAAAAAAAGAGTCATTGAATCCTATAAAACCTTAGAGGAAATTAAACAATTCGCGTGAAAATTGTTTGAAATGTTGCTAAACTTAAAAACGGAGTTACACCTAATTGATGCTAATGCACAAGCAGAATACTTTCGGTGAAGATGCCAAGAAAATTCGTAAAAATTAGGGGCGGCATTTTTCTCCTTTGCCCCTAGTGAAATATTAGGTTACTACGCCACTGCCTGCGAGCCACGTAAATTGGGGCGGAAGGATAAAGTATTTGTCTCTTCCGGGATTTTTTAAAATAGAAATTTTTTACTGAGAGTTTACTATATAACTTTTTAATTTTACCTTTACTTAATCGAAAGTTCAGCTATTTTCTGTGCCAATATACAATCAGCGAAGTTGTGGAACTTTAACCTACAAGTTGATTTCTGCACAATTGTCTATAGCCAGGGACGTAAATTCAGCATTTTCTAGGAAGGGGCAAAATTTTCCCGCCATTATGTAGCTTACTGACAGGGTTACCCGGTGTTGCCCGGGTTTTTAGCTTAGTTTTGTCTCTTTTTTGCCAATAAAACATCAAATAAATAACAGATTTTTTTTAATTTTTCAAATTTTTTTTATCAATGAAGTTTTTTTTTTTTTTTTTTTTTTTTTTTTTTTTTTTATAATAGTTTATAGTCCTTTACACCAAGTGTTTTAAGACTCTAATGGCTGTATGTAGGAATTCTAGACTAAAGTACTTCCTGTCGTGGATCAGAATTTGATCCTTCTTACTTTTCCCTCCTCCTTTCTCCAGGCTTGGGACTGGCTCGTAATTAGCGAGGCGGAGTTATCAATGAAGTTTACCTGCATGCCAAATATGCTCCTGCGGCTTGGTTGTGATAAGGAAATGGTCTCACACACACATTACCTTTTATATCTATATAAATTTATAAATAAGTAGGTACAAGCAAGGAGGGATGGAAAGATGCATCTCCCCACCAGAGTATCAATTGATATTTTTTGGGTATAATACCTGGTTTTTGGAAAATGACCGTAGATTTTTGGGAGAAAAAGTGGGTCTTTGAAAAAAAATTGTAAAAATACGACTACCCCTCAACGGTCATCAGCTTTTATGAAGAAAACGTGAACAATTTCTGAAGTGCAACCCTCCCAGGAATTTCTGAATCCGCCACTGGGTATAAAAGGCGTGAATGATTTAATCATATAGCAGAGGAAGTGCAAGGTTTAGTAAAAGAAAAGATGTCCAAAATGGGGTGCGTAGAATTTTGTTTTATTTTTATGTAATAAATAATAATAACTTAGATGTAGACAGTCGTGAGGGAATCAACATTGTATCAATACCACTTATAGGGTAAAGTTCCAAGAGTTTGCTGATTGTATTTTAGCACAGAAAAAAGCTAAACATTGGATCAACACTGTTACACTATTCATTATACTCTGCATTTATTCATAAATCTAGCATCGAGCTCAGATGTAAAATTGTCTAAACACGCAAAAAGGATTTCAATACGCATTGAATCATCACGAGGTTAAGTAAAGTTAAAATTAACAATTTATATAATAAACTGTAAATGAAAAAAATTAATTTTGGAAATCAAGGGTGGGGCAAATTGTCTACGCACGCCAGATGGATTCCAATATGCATTGAATCATCAGTAGGTTGAGTAAAGTTAAAATTTTTAAAAAAATATAGTAAACTCTAGGAGAAAAATTTCGGTCCAGGGATCGACCCATTGGCATGTTCATCGGATCGTTTGCGAGTTTTTCGATTCCTTCGTGGCTTTGTAGACTCCTTCGCGGGTTTGTCGACTCCTTCGCGGGTTTGTCGACTCCTTCGCGGGTTTTTCCACTCCTTTGCGGGTTTGTAGACTTTCCAATTTGAGGCGATAAAGTGACAATGGTCGATAAACCTACAGTTCCCCGGTATCATATTATATATATATATATATATATATATATATATATATATATATATATATATATATATATATATATATATATATATATATATATATATATATATATATATATATATATATATATATATATATATATATATATATATATATATATATATATATATATATATATATATATATATATATATATATATATATATATATATATATATATATATATACATACATTATATGCCCGGTGTAGACGGTATATAGGACTAAGACAACTTTCTGAAGCTTGCACATACAATTCATTATAACTTTGAATTATTTTTTGTTTAGCGCTTACGCCATTTTTATAACTACGACTGGAAAATGTTAATTAACCTTTTAATCTTATCATTTCCTCGACGCATGATATTTGAGCACTTCCGTTTGTGACAAAACACTGGAGCATTACAATATTATTATTCAGCATCTCTCTACGGCGTAGATACAACTAACTAGATACTAAATAGTTTTATAGTTACAATCTTGATCGGCACGCTCAGATAATTAAGTGGTATTTTTTAAATTGAACTGCCTAAGATGTCCTACGCTTATTTGTTCAAATACATCATCATTGGCGATACAGGTTGGTGTGGGTGCGGGAATAATAACAACGAAATTGGAGTTTTAGACATTTTAGATACTAAGACCACTAAGACGAGATTGGAAGGTCTTTACGGACTTGTTAGAGCCTAGCCTAGATTAAATTATTAATTATTGTTGAAGTTGGTTTAACATTTGTTAGTATTTATGACTTGTTGACGCGATTTTTGCGTCGTGTGTCTGCTAATCAATTCTATTAATGTTTATTTATATTTCACAGGTGTTGGCAAATCATGTCTTCTACTGCAATTTACGGACAAACGTTTTCAACCCGTGCATGATTTAACTATAGGTGAGATTTTATATTAATTGATGGCAGTGATTTTATTACTTGAATCGCGTTTATACGGGCAAAGATTCACTGGCGCCTAACGCCAATGTCGCATGAAATTAGAAAAAAATGCACGTTTAAATGCTCTCACGCATGACAATGACATCTTGGCAGCCAAGAGTTTTGAATGTAATGTAATATAGATTTAAATAGCGTCTTCTTACAGCGGAAGCTGTCGCGAAAACGCTTTGCGAGCGGAACTAAAGTATCACAATTTCAATTAGACAAGTTAAATAGAAAAAATTGAAGTCGTTGTTTGAAGACTCAGTGTTGGGTCCCTGACGTTGTCGGGCAGAGTATTCCAGAAGGCCGGTCCTGCTGCTGCGAAGCCTCGGGGTCCGAATGTTTTTGTGTTGGTTTAAGGGATGAAGAGATTGCCCCTGGTCGGTGAACGAAGTCGGTGGAGAGTAGGTACGTCAGAGTTGTGCTGCAGCATTTCCATGAGATACGCAGGGGTGCTGCCATGGAGACACTTATCTAATGTTGGTTGCCTTCCAACTTTCAATGCAGTAGTGAATAATGTATTCATGCACGCAGCCACATTACTTATTAAATAAGCCATGGGATTGGTCGTCATGGTCGTGCATTCTGCAAGTCAAAAATAAATTATTTTGAAGATATTTGAAGGCTCTCCACATTTTTCATAAAATAGCCTAACTAAAGTCATGTTTTATAACTAAAATTTATTATAAATTATTATTGAAAAAAATTAATAATTTTTTGCAGGTTAAATTAGAGTAAAAATGGTAAAACTTACAGTTGCAAGCAATATTGACAGAAATAGTTTTAACAAAATGTGCATTGCAATTGTCTCGTGTAGACCCATGTCGCAAAGATGCAGCTGCATTTTTATTTGGCGCCAGTGAATCTTTGCCTGTGTAAATGCGCCTTAACTACAAACAGTAAGCTTGTCAAATTATGGAATTTTTCTAGGTTTTGTTTGTTATAAGCTCATTTTACACTGCCTCCTGGGAAAACATGCTTATTAATTTAGCAACATGAAAATAAAAGAAACATGTTTGGAATATTTGATAAAAAAAACATTGTTTTACCATAGTCAATTACAAGGTTTTATAAAATGTTTCAGTGGCTTCTTAATTATTATATTTATGTTGCAAAGAGAAAAAAAACTTCTTTATCTTAATTGACCAGTTAAAATTTAGAGCATTATTATTGTATAGGAATTGAGTTTCTATTATACATTATTAAGTAATCTTCTAGTGTAGTGTCCATTATTGATTTCGATACTAAGAAATTTATGTGCTCATAATATCAACAACAGAATAGTGATCAAATGCCTTTAAAAGAATATTTTGACAAAAACTCATTAAATTTCCTTTGAAAAAAATACTTAGCAGCTCAGTGTTGATACGCTGAGTTACAGTTAGATAAAATGGAATGCCATTTTTTAATCCTTTCTATTAACTTCACCTTTCTGTCTGAATGAACACAATCCCATTTTTCGTTCCAATCGATCTGAAACTTGGTCCATAGACTTGTAAGGACCAAAAAATAATTTTGAGATATTCAAGCTAAAAAAACAACAAAAATATTTTGAATGATCTGCTAAAGATTCTATGTGTTTTTTGGTGACGTTATAAGCTATATAAACATACGTATTTCTTCCCAAGTCACAACAAGTTAATATCGCTCATTGTCGATTCTTACATATATCCTAACAAAGTTTTACTTTGTAATTTTAGAAATTTTCTAATTTTTAGCTCATTTTTTACATTGAAAATTAAAGAAAAATTATAAAGGATTTAAAAAAATGAAGTTTTTTACGGTTTAATTGTTATAAAAAAATTATTTACTTTCTAGTTTGAAGTTTAAAATTTATATTTGTTGTAAATTTTTAATGAATATAGTTTATTTTTAATTATATCTTTGAACATTTAATTCACTTGGGGCTTTATTGATAATAGATCTTTATCGGGAAATACTTAGCTGCTGATTGAACTTTAAATGTTGTTAAAATGCTATTATTATTTCTTATTAAATGTTTTTTTTTTGTTTAAATTAGTCTTTTATTATGTTTTTATTTTTTTTTAGTAATTTATGTTAAAATACCATTTAGTTCTAATCGAAATTGACCCAGGATTTTGTACTAAAGATTACCCATTGAAATACATAGATTGTTGTATCTTTATTTTCTATCAGGTGTGGAGTTTGGAGCTCGAATGATTGGAATTGATGGAAAACAAATTAAGTTGCAGATTTGGGACACTGTGAGACTTTTATTTTGTTGATTTTTTCTTATTCATAAATTTCTCACAATCATCACATCATTAATTTCTCACTATCATCATATCATAAGTTTCTCACTATCACCATATCATTAATTTCTCACTATCATCGTATCATTATTTTCTCATTATCATCATATTTATAAATTTCTCACTATCATCATATCATACATTTCTACCAGGCCGGGCAAGAATCATTTCGTTCTATAACAAGATCTTACTACAGGGGAGCAGCTGGGGCACTGCTAGTTTATGACATTACTAGGTTTCTTGGAATGCATTTTTTTACAATGTTTCCACAAAAACATTATTGTGCATCTTTAAATTACATTCAGACGAGACACATTTAATCATTTGACTACGTGGCTGGAAGATGCAAGGCAGCATTCTAGCTCGAACATGGTTATTATGTTAATTGGAAATAAAAGGTAAATTTTATATAAATTTAGATTTTGGATGTTATTTGCAATTTAGTTTTGGGATATTTTTTGCAATTTGGATTTGTCTAATTTTGCAAATGTTCACGTATAATTTCTTATCATATTGTTATGAGTGGTTGTCATGAGTAGCTTCTATATTTTTAAATGCTATAACTTTTTTGGTTGTCTTAGTGATTTGGAAGCAAGGAGAGATGTGAAAAAGGAAGAGGGAGAGGCTTTTGCTCGAGAGCATGGATTGGTCTTCATGGAAACATCTGCCAAAACAGCATCCAATGTTGAGGAAGTGAGTTACTAATATTTTCATTTTTAACTTAATTTGTAAGTGTTTTTGTTTGTTGTAAGTTTTTGACTTTTAACTCTAGCATCATGAAAGTGGGAATTCAGGTATAGAGATTTATTCAGGCATTTTATTTTAAAATTGGTTTCATAATTTTTTTTCTTTTCTTTGTTTGATTACTCAAAAACTTGATTAATTTAATATTTGCAAGGCATTCATCAACACAGCCAAAGAGATCTATCAGAAAATTCAGGAAGGAGTTTTTGACATAAACAATGAGGTATGCTGGTTATAAGTTAGCTTAGGTTGAAAAACTTGTTTTTAGAATTGCACGTTTAAAAGTTAATAAGGTAACTACTACACTACTAATTAGTAAAATAAACCACTGATTGAATTCCAGGCAAACGGCATAAAGATCGGGCCGCAGCATTTTCAGGCCAATGCTAATTTGACATCTGGAGGTGGAGTGTCCGGACAGTCTGGAGGTTGCTGTTAATCGGAGACGTGTTGTTATGGTCGATTCATTCATTCATTGAAGTCAAGCACGTGTGTGTGCAATGTGTACAGGCTGCTAGTGTATTTTTTTTCATCTGATGGCGTGCTTGCATTCTGTAAACATTCACTGCATGATTGTTACTTTTGTGAAATTTGTTTGGAATCTTCAAGCAACATATTGGGAATTAGTTCTTCTTTAAATTGTAGTATCAGAAAGTTAGATTTTTTGGGAATAATTGGTTGAATTTTGTGATTTGCTGAGTTTCCATTTAAGTCAATTTTTCGATTAACAGACATTTAATGTTAAGTTGCATTTTTTGAAATTGTAGATCATCAATTCTTCTAAGTAATTTTTAGGTTTTTTTAAAAAATAATCTACGATTTGTTTATATATCCACAGAATTCTGTAGAATACTTAAAGATATTTGTTGTGCATTAAAGTTTAATTTTTGCTATTTATTCATTTGCCTTTTCTTTAAAATATGGAATTTCTTTTTTTTCTTTCATATGCGGTGCTAGATCTTGTGCTCGAAGTAACAGCGGTTTACTCACGTGTTCAGAATATTTTAATATGTTTGCCACTCTGAGTGGTATATGTTCATGTTCAGTCTGAGTGGTATATGTTCATGTTCACTTTGAGTGGTATATGTTCATGTTCAGTCTGAGTGGTATATGTTCATGTTCACTTTGAGTGGTATATGTTCATATTCAGTCTGATTGGTATATGTTCATATTCAGTCTGAGTAGTGTATGTTCATGTTCAGTCTGAGTAGTGTATGTTCATGTTAAGTCTATTCATTTGAAAAAATTGTTTTATTTTACAGTCAATCATAGACAACCACATTTAAGTTTTTTGAAAGTTTTCTCTTTATGATTAAAGTCTATGAGCCATCCAATCATTTTTCATTTAATTGTATCGACAGTTACCAAGTAAATATTAACTATCATAAATATAGTTATTTCTTATTATTAGGTGTTGTTATTTTGGTAGATGTTTCTTGTTGTGGTTGATAAATGCCTGCATGGTCTGCATTTATTCATGTATCAGGTTTTAGGTTATTAAAATAGTAAATGGTTAAGTGTGGTTAAATATCAATCTTTAAAGATAATATTCTCTTGATGTGCATGACTCATGTATATCTGTAAAATTATAAAATCTCATCTGCTGTTGTTGGAAATTTGAATTATATTTTGTTATCCAGTTTGCCATAGGCTGGAAGAAATGTATCTTTGGTATACATATATACAGTTATGTTTAGCTTCGAGATAATGTGATTCGATGTTTGTGAATATTTTGATGTTTAATAAATAAAAGCTTTAAATGACCAATATAATGAGATGTTTCAAGTCAGGATTATAAATACAAAAAACTGGTGTTTAGTCTACATGGTACGAGTTACAGAACAATTTTCTTGTCTTCCAGTAATTTCCTGTTTTTTTAATATTTCTTTTATTATTAACATCATGCTTGGCAGGGTTCTTAAATAAAAAATTCCATTAAATAAGAAATATTTTCGCCGTTGATTCGATCTCAGAGTTTTATTCAACTAACTTTGAATTCCGTGATATGATTTATTACTTTGGCTTTTTGTTCTCAGACTTGTTGGCACTGTGACGCAATCACTGAGTTAACTAAGACGTGATGAATCCACTTCATCTCTATGTTCGAAGCACTTAATGGAGTAAAGACTGCTGGATGTTTGTACTCTATGTACGTAAAGTGGACAAACTTTAATACAGAAAACAAGTCATTGATTTATTACTCGTGATCCGACATCTTTTTTTCACTAAAATTTAGCACACGCCTTTATCAAGACATATCTTGCTCAAAGGCGAGAAAGAGTCCTTGCAAAGGCAGCCATTTATAGTCGCCTACCCTTTTAGAAATGCGAGTGAACTTCTTGCTTAAGGGAGTTACGCTGGCGAGGCTCGAACTGCCGACCTAACGATCGACAGGCATGGTACGAAAGTCGTGCAGATTTCACACTACAGGTAAAACGGTCGACGTTCAAAAGTCATTGTTGTCATAACAAGAAGTTGCAAGTTTTGGGGAATAACTATAAATATCTATATATATAAAAATGAATGTTTGTATATATGTATTTATGTATGTTAATGTCCTTTATGCATTGCTACACCATTCATCCGATCGTAATGAAATTTTCACACAACCTTGAGAGTCAATGAAAATCAAAAATAAAAAAAAAAATTTTGAAATCCGTCACAAAATGAGCGGAGCGGAGCGGGTGAGCGAGCGGGAACTATATATATATGTATGTGCGTATGTATGTGTGTATGTATGTATGTGTATGTGCATGTATGTGTGTCTGTGTGTGTGTTTATGTATGTACTAGCGGAGATACCCGGCGTTGCCCAGGTTTTTTGAGGTTTTTCTAATGTTTGTCTCTTTCTCTCCCGTTTCCTTTCCCACCTGCTTTCCCACTCCTGTTAGCTTTTCCGTTTTCGGTCGTTTTCCCACTGCCGGTCGCTTTCCCGCTCCCGGTCGCTTTCCCGCTCCCGGTCGCTTTCCCGCTCCCGGTCGTTTTCCCGTCCCGGTCGCTGCCCCGTTCCCGCTCACGTTTGCTCTCCCATTCCCGCTCACGCTTGCTTTTTTGTTCCCGCTCGCTGTCCGTTCCGGGTGCTTTCCCGTTTCTATATATATATATATAGTCATAGCAAATCTATTTTGCGTTTTATAGGCTAACAGAAGTTATGAAAGAATGTAAAAGAGAAAATGAGCGGGAACGGAAACGGGAGAGCTACCGTGACCGGGAATGGGAGAGCAAGCATGACCGGGAACGAGAGAGCAAGCGTGAGCGGGAACGGGAAAGCGACCGGAAACGGGAAAGCGACCGGGAACGGGAAAGCGACCGGGAACGGGAAAGCGACCGGGAACGGGAAAGCGACCGGGAACGGGAAAGCGACCGAGAACGGGAAAGCGACCGGGAACGGGAAAGCGACCGGGAACGGGAAAGCGACCGGGAACGGGAAAGCGACCGGGAACGCGGAAAGCGACCGGGAACGCGGAAAGCGACCGGGAACGCGGAAAGCGACTGGAATCGGGAGAGCAAGCTTGGAAGGAAACGCGAGCAAGAGAGAAAATCGATAACAGAACTTCTGAGCGGGAAAGCGACCGGGAGCTGGAAAACGACCGAGAGCGGAAAAGCGACCGGGAACGCTACGTAAACGGGAAAGTGGAGAAGGGAACGGGAGCGAGAGAGACAAACATTAGAAAAACCTCTAAAAACCCCGGGCAACGCCGGGTAACCCCGCTAGTTCTTTTATAAAAATATACGGTGTTGTGAGTACTAACGCGTCTCAGTAAATAATAACAGGTATTATAAGTAGTAACGAGTGTAACGACTACTTTTGACAATAAAAAGTATAATCTGCAACATTATTATATTGCTTTTATTGAGTAACTTTAACGAAACATGCTGATTGCATGCTTTTAATTTAAGGTAAATGTTACGAAATGTTTATTTGAAGTGGCTCTCCGTTTCGGACTGTAAATTACGATGCCTTTTTTGAACCAAAGCTCACAGTCAGTGGCGGATCCAGAAACTCCTGGTGGGAGGATGCAGGTATACGTCACTTCCAAAAATTTCCCCACTTTCTCCTCCCAAAAAGTGATGACAGGGGAGGTGGGATAGTTATATGTATTTGCAGGGCCTATTAGGACTTGATAAAGGGCCTCGGAATTGCGAGTTATTTATTGAAATGTAGAATTAAGGAATTAAGAGGTTATGCATTGAAATGTAGCGCTACCAAAAAATTTTTATTTGATATTCTGGTGAGGAAAATGAATCTCCCTGGATCCGTCACTAGACACAGTAGCTAAAAAAATAGGAATGAAATTTTGAACAAAAATGTATAAAATTTGTGAAAATTACTTATGGTCTAGCTTTTATTTTTTTGTTAAGAGCTTTTAAGAAAAAAAGTTTTTAGAAAATTTTTTAAAATCTTCAAAATAATCTGCGAGCATGAGCATCATTTCAGAATTGCAAATTGTTTAAGAAAGCTGAACATTACAAATTTCTTCACATCTAATGCTAATTTTTTTTTTTCAATAGCGGATAACCGGGCGATTTAGTCATAGGTATTTTCCAAATTTTTTTTTCAAAACCTTATACACTTTTTTCCAAAAATAGCTAATGACCACCGGGAAAGAAGTAGTCGTAGGTACTCTTCCAAAATAATGTCGAAACTTCGTAAGACTTATTCATTATACTTTTTTAAAGTTAATAATTTTTCTGATCTTTACAAAGCTTTTATTTGATTCTAGCAATGCCCGTTGCAGCTTCGCTTCCTTGAAATTAAAGAACTTGAACCGTACATCCACAGAGTCCTACACGATTTTTTAGACATGTCCCGGCTCATTTTATAGGCAAAAATTCCAGGTTTGGCTTGTTATTTGAGCAAAAAATTTCAGACCCGAATCATAGGCACAAAAGTCAAGGCCTTCGTCCGTGCTGAACTGGACTCAGCCAGTTTTAACGGGCACAAATCCTCATAGCTCGGAAAATAATTTCTCGAGTAATAATGAAACACATTTCTAGTTTTTGAGTTTTCAAGCAAATAATTCTTTTTAAATTCCTTATTCATACATACATACATACATACATACATACATACATACATACATACATACATACATATACATACATACATACATACATACATACATACATACATACATACATACATACATACATACATACATACATACATACATACATACATACATACATACATACATACATACACATACATACATACATACATACATACATACATACATACATACATACATACATACATACATACATACATACATACATACATACATACATACATACATACATACATACATACATACATACATACATACATACATACATACATACATACATACATACATACATTTTTTTTTTTTTTTATAATAGTTTATAGTCCTTTACACCAGGTGTTTTAAGACTGAAATGGCTGTATGTAGGAAGCACCTAAGTACTTCCTGTCGTGGATCATAATTTGTTCTTTTTAACTTTTCCCTCCTCCTTTCTCCAGGCTTGGGACTGGCTTGCAAATGCAAGGCGCAGTTCTCACATACATACATACATACATACACACATACACACATACACACATACACACATACACACATACACACATACACACATACACACATACACACATACACACATACACACATACACACATACACACATACACACATACACACATACACACATACACACATACACACATACACACATACACACATACACACATACACACATACACACATAGACACATACACACATACACACATACACACATACACACATACACACATACACACATACACACATACACACATACACACATACACACATACACACATACACACATACACACATACACACATACACACATACACACATACACACATACACACATACACACATACACACATACACACATACACACATACACACATACACACATACACACATACACACATACACACATACACACATACACACATACACACATACACACATACACACATACACACATACACACATACACACATACACACACACACACATACACACATACACACATACACACACACATACACACATACACACATACACACATACACACATACACACATACACACATACACACATACACACACACATACACACATACACACATACACACATACACACATACACACATACACACATACACACATACACACATACACACATACACACATACACACATACACACATACACACATACACACATACACACATACACACATACACACATACACACATACACACATACACACATACACACATACACACATACACACATACACACATACACACATACACACATACACACATACACACATACACACATACACACATACACACATACACACATACACACATACACACATACACACATACACACATACACACATACATACATACATACATACATACATACATACATACATACATACATACATACATACATACATACATACAATGTTTCAGATATTGTAAATTAAGCTGATTAGTAACATTTACGACCTCGATGGCTGAAAAGGTAAAGCAAACAATAAAAAATATGAAAAAATAAATATAAAAAAAAACGAATAAGAGATACTTGTTGTGTTTCATTGGGTTAAAAATACAAAGATTATGAGATGTTAGTCAAAACAAATTATCTCGTAATATGAAACGTGACTAATTTCACATGCCTTCAATTTTTAAATTACATTTTCTTTCGATCATTATTATTTATGTGGCTGTATATATTTTCACTCCTCATTTCTTTCTTCCCTTCTATCACTTTACTTTTTATCACTCCTCCATTCTTTTTTCGCTCATCCCCACTTTATCATTCTTCACTCCTTTATCACTCATCCAGCCACATCGCTCTTTAAATTCTTTATCACTCCATCACTTTTCATCTTCATGTCTTTGTTTGTGCTTCAACTCTTCCTTTTCATTTTTTCTTTTTTCCGTTCTTTCTCTCACTGAAGTCCATCCTTCTTTCCATTTCTCCTTCTCCACACGACAGGCACCTGCTTGCGCGATCTCGAGATAAGGATGGGCGATAAAACAAGATAGCGATCGATGCAAAACATTTCCATCTTTGCCATAACTTCTCCACATGTAACTGATCATTCAGAACTTCCATGGATGGTTGAATGGATGGCTGACTGTGATATTGGGAATGCAGAATAAGTGAGTGGATGTGTATATAAGTTAGGTAAAGTTATCTACATAATGAGTTAATAAACATGTAAACAGAAGGCGGGTATTTAAAAGGTAGATGGGTACGTGGTAATGGCGACTGCCGGCACAATGGGTAGATTGGGATGTGGAAAGTTCGCTCCTGGCTTTTCGTCGCCATCTTTTCCCCTCCGTCTTTTTGTCCCCGTTTTTCATTCCCGTTTTTTTGCCCCCGCGTTGTTCGCCCTTGAGAAAATTCACGCACGGGTTTTCGCCCCCGTTATTTCGACCCCAGTTTTTTCGCCCCCGGTTTTTGTTTTCAGTGTTTTGCTCTTGAGAAAGTTTTATCCCGGGTTTAGGCTCCTGTAAAAATTAGTCTCCGGGTTTTCGCTTTTGACTTTTTACCGATGACTCCTCGCCCCCAAAAATGTTAGGTTATGGAAATTTTCGCTCCCAGCTTTTTTTTTTAGGAAGTTTGTTTCTAAGATTTTTGTCTCAAACGTTTTGCACCCAGCTTTTTCTTGCTTTTTTTCACCCTCAGTTTTAATTTCTCTTTCCAATATTTACCTCAAAAACATTCTACTTGATATTTTGTCGCTTTAAAAATTTGCGCTAACTCATCGTCCCTGGAAAAATTCACAAAGACTAATTGCTCTTGTAAAAAAATCATTCAAAGCAGCGGCGAATCTAAGGGGGTTCCCTTAAAATTGAACTTGAATTTTTTACTTAGCTTGTAACTTCATTCTGTTTATCTTTAGCCTGAGGCTTTATCTGTACTAAATTCGCCTCTCGACCATCAATAATTCTGATACATTGCAGATCTTTGAAAATTTTGGACTTTTTTTAAACCAATTCAATGCAAAATATATTTCAAATAATCTCTCAAAAAATTTAAACCTCTACCGGAAAAAGTTGAAAATGGCACTTTCTTTTCTACAAACTTTTATTTAGATTACAATCTCTGTTTGTGTGTGTGTGTGTGTGGCTTTCTCTGTACGCAAATCTTGCAAGTAAAATTTAACCAACTTTTTCACTAGCTAGGAAGCTGAAACTTGTAGCCTATCTTTATATTGGATGACAATACATGATTCAATTAAAAAAAAACGTAATTTGAACATCTTTCGTATACATACACACAGACAGACATCGAGTGTATCAAATAACTCAAAGTTTGTGTTGAAAACTCGTTTTTCCTTTTACTTGTAACAAATTGACTCAGATAATTCAACCGCAAGTTTTTACAAAATTCTCTTTCTCTGTCTCATTCTCTCTCTTTTTATTTCTTTTTCCCTCTCCATTTTCTTCTCTCTCCTTTCCTTCTGCTTTTCCATATCTTTCTCTCTTTATTTCTTTCTCCTGTTAATTTGTATAGGGAAAAGATGGTGGCGTTCGGCTTGTCCACTCTTTCTTTCGTTCTTTCTCTTTCTCCCTCTCCCTCTCCCTTTCTTTCTTTTTTTGTTCACTCCAGGTTCTTTTTTAAGAGAAGGGTGGCTGCAACTTACGCTACACACTGGGTAAACCTAAAATAAATATCCGATTTGCTAGAAATTCCTAAAACCCTCTTTAAATTTTGTTACGTAAATAAAATTAACGAAAAAGAAAGTTATAAAATGTAGTGTGTCTCTAAAAATATGGAAATACTTTAAAAGTTTCACGAGACCAGGGGCACTCATCATACCAGATTTTCTTCTACTTCAAACGAACATATTTTTCTGGTTTGTAGTCAAAATGATTATCAGGTAACTGTTATAGATTAAAAATATTCAAACCACGTACAGCTATGCACCAAAAAGATATTTTTTTAATTAACTTCCTTGATATATTAACATATTTGTAGATTTCACCACGTGACTTCAAGCATGGGTGCATCAGCAGTACACCATATTTAAAGAAGACAGCTGTAGGTAGGTTGATGTGCCGTGGTGGACCGCATAGAAGTTTGAGATCGCTCTCGAAACTTCAACGCCGCTTGCAAAATCTTTGGAGAATAAAACACTTCGAAGAAGAAGTTGTGACGGCGAAACATACCGAATATCGTTCGGCTGAAAGATTATAGTTTTGCTCTTAATTTTGTTTTCATTTGCATTACGAAAATTTTTCTTATAGAAAAATAATGGCGGATTGGAAAAAGAAGGCGGAGGAAATATTGGAAAAGATAAACAAATATTGTAACGATGCTGATGGATGGAAGGTGTCGAAAAAAACGGTAAGTAAGTGTTGTTGTTGTTGATAGTTAGAAAAGAATTTTTGCAGTTATTTTTGTAGTAATTAGTTTTTTTATAACTAATAATTAAAAAATGCTAATGAGTGTTAATGGGTTTAGTAGCTTGTGTGTCATTTAATCAAACAAGATATAAGCACGTATACAATATATAACTATATTCTAATATGATGTCATACAAGGATCTTTCATTTCTTTCTATCATTGTAAACAATCAAGATTTCATTTTTTATAATGATGTTTAATTAACATAGGTTATTAATAGGTTATTTATTATTTTTGATGTCTGTTTATTAATGATGTACAGGTGTTTGGGTTAAGTGAAAAGTGCTCTGCACAACTTACCTGAATTAAACAACATTTTACATGGCTAATTGTCTGTTAATGTGTTTTCGAATTAATTGCAGTTCATCCAAGTGAACTTTATGTAGATCATTTAAACAACTCAAATTATGCGATGTAGGTTTTATTCACAATGAATTATTTGTGATAATCACAAATAACATGCTGGCTGTGGTGATGATGATGATGGTCGTTGCAGTGGTGAGTAGGTTGATGATAATGATGGTTGTTATGATGATGATCATGGTGGTGGTGATGATGATATTGATGGTAACGATAGCGAAGTCTATGATCATGATACAGCAATTGAGTTTAACATATAGTATTTAACTTTCATCACAGTCAATTTCATCGCTAAAAACAGATCCATGTCAAAGATGACAGTTTGAAAAGATGGGAGAGACTGTTACATGAGTGTATATATATATATAATATATATATATATATATATATATATATATATATATATATATATATATATATATATATATATATATATATATATATATATATTTAAACGTGAGAAATGTGCGATTGTGCAAATGGCGTGGTATTTTTGGACCGTCATTGAATAACTTGAAAGCAAATGAACAAATTGCAGCACTTGTTTTAAGACGGCTGCTTATCTGAGAAGGTCATCAAATGACCTGACTGATAATGATGATGATGATGAAAGTTGTGGTGGTGATCATGATGACGATGACATTTTGTATGATGGTTTGATGTCAATTATGACAAAGAAATTGAGTGAATCACTTGACTGGCGTGTATGAAGTTCAGTCGATTCGTTTGAAGTTATTTTTTGCAAGTTGTGTAATGAAGAACAGCCCGTAAAGACATGCTCGAATTTCTTTGCCAGCAGTTTTCTTCAAGAACTTTGATGATGATAAAAACAATGTTTCACTGAGTTTTTTGTTCAAGAAACAAAAATCAGTTTTTTGTTTCTGCACTTAAGTTTTTTTAAAACAAAAATGAAACAAAGAAGTTTGTGTTGTTGTTGAATGAGACAATGTTGTTGTTGAATGAGATAATGTTGTTGTTGAATTAAACAATTTTGTTGTTGAGTTAGACAATGTTGTTGTTGAATGAGACAATGTTGTTGTTTAATTAAACAATTTTGTTGTTGAATTAGACAATGTTGTTGTTGAATGAGACAATGTTGTTGTTAAATTAGACAATGTTGTCGTTGTTGAATTAAACAATGTTGCTGCTGTTGTTGAATGAGACAATGTTGCTGAACGCAAAATGTTGCTGAATCAAATATTGTTGTTTAATGAGACAGTGTTGTTCTTGTTGAATGAGACAATGTTGCTGAACGCAAAATGTTGTTGCTGAATCAAATATTGTTGTTTAATGAGACAGTGTTGTTCTTGTTGAATGAGAAAATGTCGTTGTTTAATAAGACAGTGTTGTTCTTGTTGAATGAGAAAATGTTGTTGTTTAATGAGACAGTGTTGTTGTTGAATGAGAAAATGTTGTTGCGGCTGAATAAAACAAAGATTCTTGTTGAATGAGACAATGTCGTTTAATTTTATTTGTTTGGTTTGAATAATTATTATTTCAATTTATCTAATCAATTCTATCATTATTGTGTGTGTGTGTAAAAGGGATCATTTAAAGAACTGAACTTCAAAATAATTTAAAAGCCACCCTCAAACCAGGCCTTCACCAACGCAACCGTGAACAAAACCGATCCAAGAGTTGGAAGAATTTGAAAAGTTTTTTTTGCTTTAGAAAATTTTTTTCACTCGAAATTTATTCTCATTTGTTCTTTTTAACATCTGCTTGTACCGGAAAAAGCTGGAAGAATGTGCATATTTTAAATGCCACGTGTCAGTGTTTGGTAGTATTGTTTGTTTGTTTGTTCGTTTGCTTGTTTGCTTGAAGAGATGTCTTAATTTGTATGCATTGAAGTATTCATTTAATTCTTTGTATTTGTCAAGTTTTATTTATGAGTAAGCTATCTTTTTGTTTCAATGCGTTGGAATTACTAAAACGAAAGTCTTCGATGAAAAAGCAGAAAAGAATTGATTTCGTTTTAACTTCGCAAATCAACGAACAGTTCAGCAAACGATTTGTTGTATTGTCGTCAGTTATTTACCTTTTCTACTTTGCATAGATTTGTTGGAGTTGAATTCAGCTTAGTTTGCTGAGAGGATCTTCCATCCATTCCACCCCATCCCATCCCGTCCCGTCGGTATGTATTTGTGGCTGTTTAAGTGAATATAGTGATTTAGTGCGTCTGTTTCATCATATTCATTAATTACAACATTTTGGTTTGAAAAAGTTTTCGAAATTATATAACTGGACGTTGGGGCTCGACTTTCATCACTTGTCGTCATTGGGGATGTAGGATCGAGCAGATATAGAATAACATTATTTATATATGTTTGTTTGTTTTTGAGGGTATGTACATCTGCTTGTATGTTTGCGTATGTGCGTAATGTTTATGTTTTTGTATTCACGTGCGTCTGTCTATGTTTGTGTGCAGCTAAAAAAAATCTTTTTTCAAAAATTAACAAGCTAATAAATGTTTTAAGCACACACACACCTACACACACATACATACATACATACATACATACATACATACATACATACATACATACATACATACATACATACATACATACATACATACATACATACATACATACATACATACATACATACATACATACATACATACATACATACATACATACATACATACACACACACACACACACACATACATACATACATACATACATACATATATATATATATATATATATATATATATATATATATATATATATATATATATATATATATATATATATAAAGTTTTGTTGTATGTGTGTGTTTATGTTATAACTTATTTATAAACGGATAATCATTTTATTCCTATAATTATTTATTACTTCTAGCCTAAGACGGTATGACGTAGTTTGGAATGATTGTGTGTTTGGAAAAAGACAAAGAATATGTGAAGATATCAATTTTCATTCTTGGCTTTTGCTATTATCTTTCTTCTTCTTTATGTCTGTCTTCCTTCAATTAAATTTTCTCTATTGTTTTCTATATATTCTTTCATGGATCTAATTTTAATATAATGAATTGATTCATTATATCAATTGAATTTTGTTCATACGCACAAAAATTGGTTGATATCACTGGCCACCAACTTCTGCAAGACTAGCACATCTCTTGAAATAAGATGCATAACTTTTTCATATTTAATTTTAGTCTTAAAGAAATTCAATTAAAACAGAATTGTTCGTACGACGTCTAAATTGAATATGGAATAACTTCAAGACTTCAACAAATAACGAAGTGGCAGATTTATATTGCGGGGGGGGGGGAGAACAATTGAATGTTAACAACTTCTTTTGTGACAGCAGCAACATGCTGATATAATTAAATTCTCTTTCAAGTCCAAACGGCACCCTCTTAAGTCTTCTCAATTAAGATCATCATTTAAGTGAAAAATGTTTTTCTTTGCATTGTGTAAAAATATATCCAAACTCAGTGTTTGTAGGCTTAGAATTATAAATGCACACATATTGAAGATTAACCAACTAGTTAATTTTATTAACATTGATTTAAGACATTTTTATTACATCTATTATACAAAAAATTCATTAAATTGAAAAATATTAATACTCATAAAAACCACACTCAGAAACTCATCAAGTGCACCAAATTTCAATAAATCGGTTGATGTGCTTAAATTTGACGCCGATACATACATGCTTAAAACATACGTACATACATACATACATACATACATACATACATACATACATACATACATACATACATACATACATACATACATACATACATACATACATACATACATACATACATACATACATACATACATACATACATACATACATACATACATACATACATACATACATACATACATACATACATACATACATACATACATACATACATACATACATACATACATACATACATACATACATACATACATACATACATACATACATACATACATACATACATACATACATACATACATACATACATACATACACACACACACACACACACACACACACACACACACACACACACATACATACATACATACATACATACATACATACATACATACATACATACATACATACATACATACATACATACATACATACATACATACATAGATACATACATACATACTTACATACATACATACATACATACATACATACATACATACATACATACATACATACATACATACATACATACATACATACATACATACATACATACATACATACATACATACATACATACATACATACATACATACATACATACATACATACATACATACATACATACATACATACATACATACATACATACATACATACATACATACATACATACATACATACATACATACATACATACATACATACATACATACATACATACATACATACATACATACATACATACATACATACATACATACATACATACATACATACATACATACATACATACATACATACATACATACATACATACATACATACATACATACATACATACATACATACATACATACATACATACATACATACATACATACATACATACATACATACATACATACATACATACATACATACATACATACATACATACATACATACATACATACAGTGGCGGATCCAGAAATTCCTGGTGGGTGGATTTTTCACACTTTCTTCTCTCAAAGGTATTTTTCTAAAAAAAAATGCAAAGACCCGCACTTTTTTATCCCGCAAAAGCTAATGACCGGGGATTGTCGATGGTATTTTTCAGCAATTTTACATTCATCTACGGTA
Organism: Erpobdella octoculata; assembly: GCA_963978895.1. Classification (NCBI taxonomy): domain Eukaryota; kingdom Metazoa; phylum Annelida; class Clitellata; order Hirudinida; family Erpobdellidae; genus Erpobdella; species Erpobdella octoculata. The sequence continues at coordinate 11,730,819 of OZ022239.1, forward strand.
ATTTTACAAAAACCGGGTATTCTACATTCCCCACTCCTGGACCCGTTCCTGCACACATATGTATTCATGTATTCATTCACTTTTACATATAAAATTATTTTAAAGAGAATATTTAAATGACTGTATCATAAAAAATTGGAATTATGAGTCATACAGCTTTATATAATCTTTTCGTTGTAGCACGGTAATAATATATACAAATAAATTCCACACTTGCTGACCATTAGTGACTGCTTGACTATTGCGTGTTTCCTGCTTGCTTTAATCGTTTTGTTCACGAAACATGGCAATCGCTGCTCTATGCTGCTGAAGTTTTCAATATCTAGGATTTCATTTCTGTCGTTCATCATCACTTGAAAATGATTTGAATTTATTGGCATCAGCAGAAAAAGCGATAAAAAGTGTGGAGAGAGAGAAAAAAACAGCAGAAAGAGAGAACCGTAATGCACGACGGAATCATATCTAAACCGTCATAAACTTCCGAGTGCATTGTTCGATTGCTCGTTATGCTGGTGCTATAAAGATAATATGAGGCTGGGTGAGTTTTTATATGGATGGATGGACGTACAGACGGACAAGTGGATGGACGGGTGGGTGGAAGGTAAGATGGATGGAAGGTTGGATGAATGGATGGATGAATAGATGGGTGCATTTATGTAGCAGACACATGTGTAATATGGAAAAATATGGTCTTGAAAGAATTGCCAATATTCGCGGTCCAATAAAGCCCTTTAAGCCATTGGCAAGTGCCAATATCAAGAAGAAGCAAGTGCGCTATATTGCATCACACAAACAAGACCAGAACATGTACTTTTTTACCACTTTCACTACTACCCATATATATATATACATATTCATATATATATATATATATATATATATATATATATATATATATATATATATATATATATATATATATATATATATATAGAGAGAGAGAGAGAGAGAGAGAGAGAGAGAGAATATATAAATGGTACTACCCATATATATAGAATATATATATGGTACTACCCAATACCCAAGACCTTATTTACGACATTTTCAATTTCTTATTTTTTTTTATCATAAACCAAACACTTAGCAAATGACTTTACAACAAATTAAATGGTTGTTAGATTTTATTTTATTAGCCATTAATTTTAATTTTTTATTTGTTATACTAGTTTTTAATGTAATAACATTCTATTTCAAACACATGATCAAAATCACAATAAAATTTTAATAATTTATCAATAAGAAAAGAATAAAAACAATAATTTAGGATTATTTTCTAAAAACACCACTTTCTTGTTTCATATGTTAGTTTAATTGTGGCAAAGGAAAGGATAGCGGTAAATCGGTACTGAGCAGCGAAAATATGCGGTCAGCGCGATACCATATTAGCTAACGAGGTTCATCCGAGGCCGGTTAAAATGCCGGCTCCGTCTAACTATTTCACAGTAGTTGGGGGCCTGAGGTAAATCGAGCCACGTGCCCATCGAAAGCCTTGTGTTTTCGGCGGCCTCTCTGCCCCAAACCCAAATACACGGACACTCTTTTCTCGCCTTATAAATACGTCACAGAACACTTAAACATAGGTACATACCGTCTAAACTGTCTCAATCAATTAAACAACGACAAAAAAGATAGAGGTATAGAAATTAGTTTACAGAATATGAAAACACTTGAAGTATTAACTTGATTATCTAGGCCCTGTGTCTAAACAAATTCTAGAGCTATGTAAAAATGAAAGAACAGCGCTATTGTTTATTGTACACCAAGACAGACTTTTAGAATGTACTATTGTACATTGTACACCAAGAACAGGCTTTTAGGATGCACTATTGCATATTGTACAGTAAGAACAGACTTAGAATGCACTATTATATATTGTACACCAAAAACATTTATCTGTCTGTTTTATTCATTGAAACCCCGTTTATTGTGCAGTTTGGCCTTAATCTGGCACTGGGATATACGGTCGCTAAAACTAAAAACATATATATATATATATATATATATATATATATATATATATATATATATATATATATATATATATATATATATATATATATATATATATATATATATATATATATATATATATATATATATATATATATGTATATATATATATATATATATATATATATATATAGAATAAATATATAGGAGATGAACGAATTATCGCTCCGTATTCAAAGATGGCCTCTAGACAATTTGGAGTCTTTCTTCACAATAGATGGATTGAAGAAATCAGCAGAGGATTCAGACTCACGTGATCTACAATCTATTTTTATGTTCATTGTTCTTTCCACTTTCACTATTGACTTGCTAAAATATGCCGTTCTATTGATGCTCTAGAATTTTTCAAATACTTGGAAATATAATTCTAATTGTTTTTTTCATCGGCAAGTAAATTCAGTTGACTAATCCCATAAACTACGCCTAATTCGAACTAAATACTTTCGGCTGTGCTATATTTAGACAAATGGATGTACGGAAACTAAACAAATAAAACTCATTTCAAGTTTCTCGAAAAAAATTAATCTTGTAAATTTTTATAAATTTCAAAATTTTTAAATAATTGGTTTTTTATCAACAAGTGAAGCTAAATTAAAAATAGCAGAAATGTTTCAGATCATAATTTGGTCTGATTGTCTGTTTATCCGGGCATGGAACTGGTTTGTATTAAGCAAGGCGGAATTTTTTTTATGTAAGATCATTCAAGGAAGCTATTAAAAAACCATATATTCAAACATTACTATCCAGCTGTTTTTTTTTCTTTTTTTTTAATTTGTAAAAATAATTTCAGGATAACGTCACCGTCTGGGAAAAAAGCTCTCCAGACTGGAACGGAATGCTGTAAGTGTGCTAATATTGATTTAAACCGGATATATATATATATATATATATATATATATATATATATATGGTCGTTATGTTTGCTCTAGTTTCGATGATGTTGAGGGTGCAGTGATGTGGAGTCCATTGTGGATGATTATGGTTGCGATGTTGAATATTTTGGTAATGATGTTGAGTATTCACAAGAGGATGTCGAAGGTAATGATTGTGATGGTGACGTTTAGGATAATGATGTTAATGATTATTATAATTATGGACGAAGCCTTTTGTGAGCTTAACGATATCATAGGCGCGCATAGGCGTAGGAGACGGGGACAGGGGTGGAAATGCATTCCCAATTTCAGTGGGTCACTGATTTTTTGAGCAAGCAGAGAAGTAGGTCCGACTATCTTCCCCGGTCATCATTTTATTTGTGAGGAAACATAAAAAAGCGTTTTGAAAATTTTTGGGGAAAGTACCTTCGAATACCTCCCCCCAGCCGGTCATCAGATTTTTGGGAAGAAACATGAAAAGAGTTTTTTTTGTGTGGAAATTATGGGCTCCGTGAACAAGTTGTCGCCCTATAGGTTTTGCTGAAATGACGTTCTTGGTCATTCCATGATTGCAAACTATTTGTATTTTTTGGGGCAGACGCCAGCCTTGCCCCCACCGCATAAACGTCCCCTACGCCTATGTAGGCGCGGTAGTTTTTGTAACGATGAAAGTAATGAAACAAAGAGATAATTTAATAAAAAAATAAATAAATAAAAATATGAAGACTTTTCCAAGACAAATAATAATTAAATAATGCGTTGTCATCCATTTTACGTTAACTCTTTCAGTTTGAAAGTTTTAGCTAGTCGGGAACATAAACAAACGAGCAAGGGGCATAATCTCTTAGATTTGGGCAAACATTCAATAAAATTCTGACCAAAACGGCATGAAAATTCGGGTGAATTTTCGAAAATATGAAGGAAGTTTGAACAAAAGTTCTTCAAATTCTTGAAAACTACTTACGACTACCTCTCCCAGTCATCAGCTTTTCAGGAAGAAAAACTAAAAAATCTTTAGCGAATTTTTTTTAAATGATCTAATACTTCCCCTCCCCCTGGTCATCAACTATTTTGTGAGGAAAATGTTAGTATTACTAGCAGTGACTAGCACATTCGGGTAATGAATATTTTAGTATATATTTTATATACATACGTACATACTTACAGACATAGCAAATTATGTATGTTGATAACTGTCAAACACCAATGATTACTAAACAAGAATACATAATAATTGCCTTCCGATTATTAATTATAACCATTTTTATATTGCATAATCCTCGTCGTTCCGGTTTGAAATAATAGAAATAATATATATATATATATATATATATATATATATATATATATATATATATATATATATATATATATATATATATATATATATATATATATATATATATATATATATAATGACTACATCATAGCTAATAATTAATAATAATAATTATGTTACCGTTTACCGCTGCTGCGTAATTTGCTTAAAAGATACTTAAATGCTAATCGATGTGAAAGTTCAGTTCAGTTGGTGTTTGAATGTTCAGCTGTCATTTTTCAAGTGTATGAATTGTATGAAATCGAATTTTGTTAAAATGAAGAAATCGCAGATGGCATTTGAAGAATGCACCTAAAACATTCTGCTCGCTGTTTCATTGAACCAATATATATCGGTGGAGTAAGCAGACGAGGGTGGAATTTAGGCCATACTGTTGCAGTTGTTGCAGGTCAACGGGATGCCCTAAGCCTTACAAGTTAAAAAGTTGAAATAGGATGACAAAAGACAGATCTTAAATTTCAATGCATCAAACTTGTGTAAGCAAGAATACAAGTACACTTTTGCAGTACAGTAGGAACATTTCGATAATGATGGTTGTGAATATTTAAAAAAAAATTAAGAAACTTTCCAATGAACTGATTAGGTATAACATTGTAAATGTTTATATTGATGCTTATTACATATAATATAATAAGTATTTTATATCTTGTTATGACTTGAGATTGGCGCGGCTACGGGTTTTGTTGGAAGCCCGTGGAATCATCGGATATGTGGTATGTGTGCATCACAAAAGATAGAATTAATATTATTTGACGTTTCTCAACGAAATTAATTTGAATTTTTAAAAGATTATTTTGTATGTTTAAAATTCTGGTAATTTTATTGCGGGAAATTTAATTACTGAAGAAAAACATAATATAATTGTAATTGATCGATCGAAAACAAGTTGTGTTGCGTGTTTTCCCGGGTGTGACGGAAAAACTACGGAGTGGATGGCCGGGTGGGTAAAGGGGTGGGTGATGGGTAGCTACGGGATGCTTTTTTTAACCCCTCATGCTTTTTAGCATTAAAAATGTTGATGTGAACCAAGGTTGAAGCTATAAAATTACCGCAACGTTCAAATGGGGACACAAATATGGCGGTTATAATTATGATTATGAAGATTTATTGCAACAAATCAAGTTCTTCCAAAAAAAATTTTTACTAAAAATGCAAATTCAGCCTTGCTAAGCACGATGCACTGAAGATAAAAAGACAAAGACAGATAACAAGTTTAACTTTGCTGAAAGTTGATGTGGTGAGGTCGCATAATTTTCTATAATTACATCTTCAAGAGCGCACTTGTTCCAGTGGAAAGGAAATGCAGAAGCACGAATTTATTATTAAGCATCCCAAACTTTCCAATAATTCGTTCCATGGAAAAATTTAGATGGCGGTCATGATGAGGGAAGTGATGATGAGGGAAGTGATGATGAGGGAGGTGATGATGAGGGAAGTGATGATGATGAGGGAAGTGATGATGAGGGAAGTGGTGATGAGGGAGGTGATGATGAGGGAAGTGATGATGAGGGAAGTGGTGATGAGGGAGGTGATGATGAGGGAAGTGATGATGAGGGAAGTGATGACAGAAATTTAGATGGCGGTCATGATGAGGGAAGTGATGATGAGGGAAGTGATGATGAGGGAGGTGATGATGAGGGAAGTGATGATGAGGGAAGTGGTGATGAGGAAGGTGATGATAAGGGAAGTGATGATGAGGGAAGTGATGATAGAATAAATTTGTTGTGTAACTTTTTATTGTATTCCAACTCATTTTAAACCCTTGTTTTTCTCTTTCTTTTTTGCATCAACTTGCAAAACTTTTCCATGTCCATTATGGAACTTTATCAATTTTTTGTCCTAGAACTGAATTGAAATTTATTTATACCAAAATTTTTAACTTCGTTTTTGACAGATACAAAGTAGAGGGTATGATGGATTCAGACCCAGAAACAGTTTTTTCCTACGTGGACCCCACGCCAACAGGACCAAGAAGCACCTGGGACAGAGCCATCAAGGAATTGCAGGAGGTTGAGAGGTTTGATCAGGTGAGGTGATAAGGGTGATGGTGGTTGTGGTGGTGGCGGTGGTGGTTATGGTGGTTATGGTGGCGACGGCGACGGTAATGGTGACGATGACGATGACGATGACGACGACGACGACGACGATGACGATGACGATGACGATGACGATGACGATGACGATGACGATGACGATGACGATGACGATGACGATGACGATGACGATGACGATGACGATGACGATGACGATGACGATGACGATGACGATGACGATGATGATGATGATGATGATGATGATGATGATGATGATGATGATGATGATGATGATGATGCTGATGATATGATGATAGTAAATGCAATATAAAACCGTATTTAAATATAAGTATGAATAGAACGAAAGGTTTAAAATTTTATAAATATAATGTCTTATTAGTCCAAGTAGAGAAGAGGAGGATGAATCGATTAATTGAATGAAAGAAAGACTCAATAAAAGAAATGTTTGCATCAGAATATATAAGTGTGGCAACCAATGAGAAGGTTGAATTTTTAATGATTCGATTTATCAAAATCGCAAAATAAAAGTTATCGGCGTTTTTAAATGAGTTTGATTTAAAAATAACTTTTTGTTCGGATGAAAATCGATTTGCTGGACCTGTCAGAGAAATGTGGTTTCATTTTACAGTAACTCATTTTGAGGCTCACATTTGTTTCATGACTCATAAATTGATTCGCGGAAATTTTCAAAATTTTTAATTGAAAAATGAAAGTATGAAAATATATATATATATATATATATATATATATATATATATATATATATATATATATATATATATATATATATATATATCGATTTCCAGACTTTCATTATCTAACTCATGCATTGCTACACCATTCATCCGATCGTAATGTAATTTTCACACAACATTGAAAGTCAATGGGGGAGGTTTTCGTAAAAAAAATTGAAATTGGTCAAAAAATGAGCGGAGCATGAGAGCGAGCGGGAACAATATATATATATATATCTCTAGAAAAACTATTCAATTACAGAAACCTAATGTTGTCTACAAATTTACGTGTCCACAATCACATACAACTCCTGAAACATACATAGGGCATACGCGTACTAGCCTCTCTAGGCGTCTAACGATGCATACCCAAGGAGGAAGTATTTGTTCTCATTTTATTACTGCTCATGGACACAAACCCAACAAAAAAACACTGAATGAAAATACCGAAATAATTGTTCAAGATACCGATCCTGTCAGATTAAAAATTAAAGAAGCTTTACTGATATCTCAAGAACGACCCTCTATAAATATGCAATATAATAATTTTGACAGAACCCTATTGCTCCAATATCAGTCATACCCCTCTGCTATGGCTACTACATCTTGTGGCGTCTCAACATTGGTCGTCGGTGGTTTTCGTTGTCGTGGCGACAGATCTGTCAACCCTCCAGTTTCCACTGATTTCGCGATGGATGATTCGCAGGATATAAATGTAAACATCAGTTCGACTTTAGTAACTGATGGCAAAGAACTTCCGGCTTGTGTTGTTGACGGATCTGTTCGTCCCATCCTTTCTTCACATTCGGTGGCTAAGAGTGCTTTGGAGTTGAATAGTACTTTAAATGATGACGTTTCTGGTTTTTCTTCTTGGAGTGAAGATCTCATCTCGGCTTGTCTTGCAAGTGATAACACACGGGATAATGACACGACCTCTAACGAAACA